>CATIUR010000003.1:57762500-58993928 GCA_949592205.1 Helichrysum umbraculigerum
GCCCATGTTAGTAGGGACTTTTCAGTAATGTTGCCCATGTCAGTAGGGACTTTTCAATAGTGTAATAACGATAGTAGATCCGTGTTAGTGGGATCTAGTGCCCATGTCAGTATGGACTTTTAGTTACCCAGTCCGTTACATAAAGTGTCGCTGATTATCCTCCAGCGTTCTCAAAACATGTTTATGTGTTTACAGCATTGGTAGTATGAAAGTATTATGTTGTAATCGTCAGTTTGTGTATCATTTTACCAGTTCAATGTACTCCACTTGTTTGAGAAAAATAGTATACAACCATGTTTGTATAAAAGTGTTTGACTATGTTTTCCACCCCTGTTCAAAGCAGTTAAAACAGTAAAAGTAGGGGCTGTGAACTCACCTGTTGCGTTAAGTAGTTGTGCGAGTGCTAGCAAACCTAAGCCCAAGTACCGTCCTGAATCTCCTAACGTCCTAAACGTATGAGATTTTATAAGTATGTGGATGTCTAAGCTAATCATCAATGCTAGTGTTCGTACAATCAAGTTATGTCCAAAGTGTTTGTTAAACGTTTAAGTTTGTATTTCGTTGTTTGTGAAAAGGTATACGACTCGTTGGTGATAGTTTGAAATCATAATTTCAATAAAATAGCGTGTTTGAAATGTTTGTAAAGTTCACATATATAGCATTGTATGTAAATATTCGTTATCGGTTAAGTTCGACACTTAGTGTAAAAATAGTTTGTAAAGTTTCTGTTTTATGCGACACAATTATGCGACACAACAGTTTGGTATGCGACACAAGGGTTGTGTCGCATAGGAGTGCGACACAAGAGCTTAGCGACACACGGGTTGTGTCGCATAAGCGATCGGTGCTAAATCAATAGCGACATAAGGGTTGTGTCGCAGAGAGTCTGCGACACAATGGTGCGACATAGTGGTACGACATAAGCTACGACACAAAATGCGACATAACACGGTTTATGCGACACAAGCCTGCGACACAAGCGTTGTGTCGCATAGATGAACACCAGCCCAGAAACAGCGACTGTCACGATTTTTCCGGCCAAAAACCCAATCCAAACGTATTTTTAAGCTATAAAATCGTGTTTTCTTTGTTGTATGGGTTACTACTAAGTATATTAAACACTAATTATCAATTATAACTTCGAAATCTAAAGATTTGCGGGATTTGTCGGAAACTTACGAGTGTCGGATTTGAAATCCGAAAAGATGGTTGTGTAGATCGTGATCCCGTGATCGCTTTTCTCTAATTGGTTAGATGATTCGGCGCGTTTTTGGCGTAGTTTTGGTGATTTTTGTGTGATTTTTGGTTAAATTTAGAGAGAGAGAGATGAGAGAAAAAAAGAATAGAAGAGAGAGAAATGAAAGAGTGAAAATGAAAGAAAAATGGAGGTGGAAGGTGGTTTTGTTCCACTTTTCATCTCCTGCGTTTGCGTTCCGTGTTTGTTTACCCAATCGTTAACTGTTACATTATTTTAACTAACACATTTTTAATTACATATTTCATCTTATTTTTAATTAGGATCTTTTTATGAAATTAATTCAATTAAGTTAATAGATTTTTTTTTTAACTTTGTTTTATTTTAATTATACGAGTTGACGTTTTACGTTGTAAAATGAGTAAATATTAAAGTGTTTACGACGTTATTTAATAATTTCATTTTATTAAATAATTTTGTTCACCAACAGTCGTATATGTTTGTCGCGTTTGTTTTCAGATTGTTCAGTAAGTAATTACAACTAATTACAAATAAGTAATACTACGCGTATTAACTAGTTGGGCTTTGCTAGACTTACCTCTAAAATGTGTTGTGAATTCACTCAAGTAGGGAATTAGCCTAATAATGCAAGTGATTAACGTTAATAATCGCGTTTAAATTTGTGGGGTGTTACATTCTCCCCTCGTTAGAGAAATCTCGTCCTGAGATTTAAAATCAAGTCGGATCGCCCGCGGCGTATGTTCTCCGATAAGTCATGTTGTTAACAATAATAATAGTTTGTGTGGCGCTCATTGTTGCCATAAAAGTTCAATCAGTTTAAGTACGCTCGCGGCATAGTTCAATAAGTTGGGTGTTTCGTTTCGTGGTCAAAGTTTACCAAGCGTTATGTTCGAATCGGCATCCGAATAAAAGAAAATCGTAGCAACAGCTGTTAAGACGTACCGTGCTAGCCGAGGTCCGCAACCGTTTCCGGTGCACGGAGGATGTATGCGCGGCTACGACCCGGTGGGATGGTTGCAATGCGGTTGTTGTTGTTGTGATTGTTGTTCCCGGGGTTGTTCTGGTTGTTGTTATTCTGATTGTTGTTGGCGTTATTGAGTTGGGGGCACTGATTTCGGTAGTGTCCCGGGTCGCCACATCGGAAACAGCCAGTGTTTCGTTGTTCGTTGTTCGTGGGGTGAGTTCTACAAGCTTCGGTTCTGTGTCCAAATCGGTTGCAGTTACCACAGAAGAAACAATCCCCTTCGTGGTGTTTTTCACACTTTCCACATTTAGGCCTTTTGCCTAGATATGTTTTTGGTTCGGGGTTGGTGATTGCGGCGTAAGCTCGGGCGTTCCCCGGGTTTCTGTTTTGTTGACCCTGACGGTCGTTACCATCGTTGCTCCACTTTCGTTTGTGGGTTCCAGATTCGCCCGCATCAGTACGGGTAGGTTCAGTTTTCCCTGTGGTAGCTTTCAGGGTTCCAATCAAGACCGCGTCGTCGGTCAAGCTTTGAGCCAGGTCAACTGCGCTCCTAAAAGTGGCGGGTTTGGAAGACATAACCATGCCTCGGATTTGTGGGGCCAAACCCTGGTTGTAACGCTCAATGCGTTTGCTTTCGGGTGTCACCATGTGGGGTACCAGTCGTGCGAGTTCTTGAAACCGGGTTGTGTATCCAGTGATGTCAGCACCGATCATCTGTATGTTCCAGAGCTCGGTCTCCAGTTTCTGTTGCTCGCTCTGGGAGCAAAATTCTTCCATCATCATTCGTTTCAACGTATCCCACGAGATGGAGTAAGCAGCCGGGCGTCCCATAATTTGGACCTGAGCGTTCCACCAGGTTAACGCTTTGTCGGCCAGAGTGCAGGTGGCGTACTTCACAATTTTGTCAGCGGCACAGTCGCTGATGTCGATTACTGACTCTGTTTTCTCAATCCAGTGGACTAGGCCAATGGCCCCTTCAGTCCCGGTGAATGTGTTGGGTTTGCAGGCTTGGTAGGTTTGGTATGAACACCCCTGCTGGGTATTCGTCGGTGTCTCACTGTTAACGGGAGTAGCTCCACTGTTATGTACCACGTGTTCACGATTTCGGCTTGCCTCGTATTGGGCAATTGCCTCTGCTACACGACGTTCAACAATCTGTTCGGTGGTTTCGACGACAGGAGGTGTATTTGTTTGGCGACTGTTGCGAGTCTTTCTTTGTTTAGGCGGCGTGCTGACGTTCTGCGAGGAAGGAAATGCAGAAGTCAATGCCAATGAAAGGGATGTGAAGGATAAAAATTTCACATAGTTCAGTTATCGAGTATTTGAGGAGAAATGACAAGATCCCCATCACGTGTCTCACGACTATGAAACGCCCATATGTACTTAGTATAATATAATCACGTTGGCCAGGCGTCATTATATGATGCTAAATACATACTTCTTCTCATCAATCGTTTAACACGATCCGGTTCACATGAGGTCAAATGAGGATGAGCAAATCAAATGTGATAAGATTCGAAAGATAGTTTTAAGCGTGTCGAGATGTCGTATCGATAGTTAAACGTATGCAAATGAGTGTATGCACGTGAGTTCTAGCCAAGGCTATAGTCTAGGTCTCTAGGTCTCTAAGTCACCTAAAGTTTCCTAGTTCGCTATAACCAATGGCTCTGATACCAATCTGTAACACCCCCAAATTCGTTGATTTAGATTGGCGGAAGCATTTAGTTTAAGTACGGGGGTGCCACAATAACAAAGCATGCATACATATCAGAGCTTATGATTATAACAGAACATAATATATTAAGATGCCAAAAGTATTTAATTACAAAGTTTACGATTCATCGAATCGTACAAGTTAAAAGAAATAAGTTTACAAAAGTAGATTTTTGAAATATGACTAAAACATTTCAGTTATACTAAAGAAATCCATATGTTTCCAAAAGTTGGCATCCTAAACTTCACGGGTCGCCTAGTTCTCCATGTGTGTTGGCGATTCTTACATGCGCAGCTAATTCCCTGAAAAACATAGTAAAAGTCAACAACTAGGTTGAGTGAATTCACAGGTTTTATGTTTCATTGTACAGTTGATAACCCACTTGTTGTTTATACAGTATCGTTGGGATGTCACCCAAAAGTGTAATTCATAAAACCAAATACGTTTCCAAATGGTTGTTTGTAGGAAAGTTCGTATCCTAATAGTTGTAGGAAAGCAGTATCCTATTTTCAAGTATGTTCTGTAGGAATATACGTATCCTAATCGTAGATATGTTTCGTTGGGATGTTGCCCAAAAGTATATTTCAAGTTGTAGTAGGAATGTAGGTATCCTATTAGATAATCGTAGGAATGTCAGTATCCTAATAGTTGTGTCTCGTAGGAATGTCAGTATCCTAATCGTTTAGTGGGACCATGTCAGTAGGAACCCAGTGCTCATGTCAGTAGAGGCTTTTCATCAGTTTAATAACAATAGTAGACCCATGTTCGCAGGATCTAGTGCCCATGTCAGAAGGGACTTTTCAACAGTCGGTGCCCATGTCAGTAGGGACTTTTCAATTGTTTGTGCCCATGTTAGTAGGGACTTTTCAGTAATATTGCCCATGTTAGTAGGGACTTTTCAATAGTGTAATAACGATAGTAGATCCGTGTTAGTGGGATCTAGTGCCCATGTCAGTAGGGACTTTTAGTTACCCAGTCCGTTACATAAAGTGTCGCTGATTATCCTCCAGCGTTCTCAAAACATGTTTATGTGTTTACAGCGTTGGTAGTATGAAAGTATTATGTTGTAATCGTCAGTTTGTGTATCATTTTACCAGTTCAATGTACTCCACTTGTTTGAGTAAAATAGTATACAACCATGTTTGTATAAAAGTGTTTGACTATGTTTTCCACCCCTGTTAAGCAGTTAAAACAGTAAAAGTAGGGGCTGTGAACTCACCTGTTGCGTTAAGTAGTTGTGCGAGTGCTAGCAAACCTAAGCCCAAGTACCGTCCTGAATCTCCTAACGTCCTAAACGTATGAGATTTTATAAGTATGTGGATGTCTAAGCTAATCATCCATGCTAGTGTTCGTACAATCAAGTTATGTCCAAAGTGTTTGTTAAACGTTTAAGTTTGTATTTCGTTGTTTGTGAAAAGGTATACGACTCGTTGGTGATAGTTTGAAATCATAATTTCAATAAAATAGCGTGTTTGAAATGTTTGTAAAGTTCACATATATAGCATTGTATGTAAATATTCGTTATCGGTTAAGTTTGACACTTAGTGTAAAAATAGTTTGTAAAGTTTCTGTTTTATGCGACACAATTATGCGACACAACAGTTTGGTATGCGACACAAGGGTTGTGTCGCATAGGAGTGCGACACAAGAGCTTAGCGACACACGGGTTGTGTCGCATAAGCGATCGGTGCTAAATCAATAGCGACATAAGGGTTGTGTCGCAGAGAGTCTGCGACACAATGGTGCGACATAGTGGTACGACATAAGCTACGACACAAAATGCGACATAACACGGTTTATGCGACACAAGCCTGCGACACAAGCGTTGTGTCGCATAGATGAACACCAGCCCAGAAATAGCGACTGTCGCGATTTTTCCGGCCAAAAACCCAATCCAAACGTATTTTTAAGCTATAAAATCGTGTTTTCTTTGTTGTATGGGTTACTACTAAGTATATTAAACACTAATTATCAATTATAACTTCGAAATCTAAAGATTTGCGGGATTTGTCGGAAACTTACGAGTGTCGGATTTGAAATCCGAAAAGATGGTTGTGTAGATCGTGATCCCGTGATCGTTTTTCTCTAATTGGTTAGATGATTCGGCGCGTTTTTGGCGTAGTTTTGGTGATTTTTGTGTGATTTTTGGTTAAATTTAGAGAGAGAGAGATGAGAGAAAAAAAGAATAGAAGAGAGAGAAATGAAAGAGTGAAAACGAAAGAAAAATGGTGGTGGAAGGTGGTTTTGTTCCACTTTTCATCTCCTGCGTTTGCGTTCCGTGTTTGTTTACCCAATCGTTAACTGTTACATTATTTTAACTAACACATTTTTAATTACATATTTCATCTTATTTTTAATTAGGATCTTTTTATGAAATTAATTCAATTAAGTTAATAGATTTTATTTTTTTTAACTTTGTCTTATTTTAATTATACGAGTTGACGTTTGACGTTTTACCGCCGCCGACGCCGTCGTCGCCGCCGCCACCACCACCACCACCACCACCACCACCACCACCACCACCACCACCACCACCACTACCACCACCACTACCACTACTACTATTACGCCGCCGACTACTGCTGCTGCTCCTCCTCCTCCTCCTCCTCCTCCTACTCCTCCTCCTCCTCCTCCTCCTCCTGCTCCTGCTCCTACTGCTAACTACTACTACTGCTAACTACCACCACCACCACCACCACCACCACCACCACCACCACCACCACCACCACCACCACCACCACCACCACCACCACTACTACTACCACTACCACAACCACTACCACTACCACTACTACTACTACTACTACTACTACGCCGCCGCCGCCGCCGCGGTCGCCGCCGCCGCCACCACCACCACCACCACCACCACCACCACCACCACCACCACTACTACTACTATTATTATTATTATCATTACTACTAATATATAACCCGCAAATTCCCGAGGTTACATATGAAAACTCTCTACAAATGTTACATGAAAGAGTGTTCGAGACAAGAATTAATAATAGATATACGATCTAAGTTATGTATTATATTGTGATGACAAATAATTAAAAATGACATTCTTAAACAATTTGAAACGCCCCAAATTTTTTTTATATGTTCTTGTTTAGGTCCCAACACTCAACTAAAATACAATACGCGATCATGTACGCAATACTACACGAGTTAATTACCCAACGTACGTCATGGGCAAACTGTTCACTCTCAAAACTGCCCATTTTTCTCAAAACTATTTTTTTAAATACGTATAACTTTTTACTCGTTAACATTTAGACTCTGAAATTTTGCAGGCACCTTCATAATACCAAAATGAAGGTTTCCCTTTTTGTACTATTTCAAAATTCACCAAAATGAAAGATTTGGACATATGACTCATTTAATGCCATTTCGGACACTTTTAGAGTGCAACTCAAATCACAAACCATATACTCTTGACTTCTGACTTTTTGCACACATTTTCAACATACTAAAACAAGACTAAAGAAACCAACAAAAGTACTCTAACGATAATTCATTCTAAATTTGCATAATAACACTTTAACGACCCACTTTGACACTTTTTGACCCGTTTAACATAAAGGCCACATTTGACCCAAAACACAACTCAATTCATACGTGTTTGACTATATCTAATATAGTTGACTATATGTCAACTTTCATATTGACCAACCAATCAAATTGACACATTTCTACATATCACTAATATTATCCAACTAAATATTTTACATTCATAATAACTTCAAGTTTTCCTTCAAAACATACACATACATCTTTACTTCATGGTTGACTATGAAAGTCAACATATTTAAAAACCCAAACCTTAACATTGTGTTTAACTTTCAAAACCAAAACTCTTGGGTGCATTATACAAGTTATATGCCAAAACGATAATTAAAAGAGAGAGGACTTGCACTCACTAACAGCAAGCAATCCACACTATCACTTCATAATCTCCTTTCCTTCCCTCTTTCCAAGATCACCTAAAACATTAAACACTTGAAAGAATAAGCACGCATGCTTAGTGAGCATATAGACAATCAACCAAGTAATCCACAACATCATTCAACAAACACTATAATCAACATATAAATCTTACAAAAATAACTACCGGCACAATATGTAGAGATCAAAACACTATGCGGATTCGCGGCCATAAGAAATAAGGAAACAAGGCACCAAATCACATTGAAATGGATACCAAGTTTAAGAAACAAGTCTATGCTAGCAACGCTAGCTAATCTCTACATTATTGCCCATCCACATAATCAATCATTAGAAACAAATTAAGAAACAAGTAACTTCCACTTGATTGTGCAATCCTCTTGCTCGGAAGCAATCCGGAAACATACACAATCGTTCATATAACTTAACCATAATATTTCACAATTTAAAACACATAATTAACAATTAACTTCCACATGATTGTATGATCCTCTTGCTCGGAAGCAATCCGGAAACACATACAACCATTACTTGATTAATTTCTACAATACTCACCTTAGTCTTTAATTGAAGATTCACAAGATACGACAATTGGTGCTATTCCCAACTCTTTACCACCTAAACATATAACACATATCGTATACAACATATTTAGAATACATACATCATCAAATTAAACCACTAACCACATATAATCACTCCCCCACTTTGATTAGTTTAGCTAATTTATTACTAACTAACCAAAGTTATACTTTTAACATCGTTTTCATATTCAATTAACATCTCTAGTTACTTATTAAGTTAATTAACATCAATTTATAAAGATTTTATAAAATCCTAGAAATCATTCAAGAATATAACTAGTGATTTCATCACTTTTCACTTGTATTATGATTACTACTAAGCTTAATTACACTAACAAACAACAATTCTATCAATTTCAAACCCTAAATTCGTATTTGAAATTATCAATTTTATAAAACCCATCAATACCCAATTTCTAGGTCATAAAACTAAAAGAAAAACACTTAGAAAGACTTGAAATGATGAAGAGGATGATTAATTGAAGTTACAAAGCTTGAATTGAGGTTTGATTGAGGATTTGGTGAAGGTTTTTAGCTTCTGCGACTTTGGTTCCTTCACAAATGGTTTTCTGGAATATTTTGGAATGAAACTGGATAATATTACACTGTATACATATACTTATTTATTTTATTTCATCCCCTTTTTATTCATACAGTCTGGAACTAAGAAACCGAGTACGAATTTAATAATCTGAAATTCGGGGTGTTACACAATTTTTATCGAAGAATATATTATGTCATGATCGATGCCATGATCGATTGATTTGGGTTTCTATTTTCTTGGGCGTGCAATCCAAAGAGTTCTTAAAGTTTGGCGAAGTAGTCATTTATTGCCAGTAATTCACGTGCCGATGTTCATTTATAATTTTTGCGAAGTAGTCATCTAATCATAACGCTAAGCTAACTCAAGTGTTGATTGCTAGTAACCCGCGAATTCGTGGGGCTACCACTGAAAAACTGAATAAGACTCATAATAAAAAAGTGATTAAATTTAAATTAGAAACAGTGGATAGGGATGAAACATTTAATTTTATTGTAATTAATTCTTCCTAAAAATAAAGGTGTATAATGATTCTCTTTTTTATAATTGTGAATTCGGATGTATTCAAATTTTGAATGTGTATCAAGTAAAAGACAATATTGTAACACATCATGTACATCGATTTTGTTATCCACTTTGTATAATTATTTTATAAGTTTTTTTTATTTATATTAAAGTTTACAACTTAAATAGTTTACATTTGTAAGAGGTTTATGCACATACACGCATTTGGTATGTTAAATAGATTAATCCAAGCACCCATCAATTTTCATCATTAACATTGTGAATATTATTTTAATAAAATTACTGTATATGTCTGAGAAATATAATAGAGTCAGCCTTTAATATCTTAACTGTCCAAAATAAAAGAATGAATTTTGTTAAATTTTTAATATGCCACCAATTTGTTTCACTTCGTTAGCCAATTTGATCGTCCCACACAGTCAACCGTTTCCCTTGACTTTTGAATATAAATTTAATGGATAATTAGGGGTAATTAGGTAACTTACGAAGCATGATGATACTTATTAAATGGACAAATTGGGGAAATAATAAGATGATTAATATAGGAGGTTAAAGAATTGAAGGGTTGAGATTAATTTTGAAGGGTTAATTCTATTATGTCAACATATTTAAGACTTTGTTATAATGGTGGAAATAATAATAATAATAATAATAATAATAATAATAATAATAATAATAATAATAATAATAATAATAATAATAATAATAATAATAATAATAATAATAATAATAATAGAGTAGTAGATAGTATTATATACCGTATATGTAAAAAAAAAAAAAAAAAAAGACTGCATTCCAACAAAAAAAAAATTGGACTCACATGAATTTTATGGACAATCCCTCTCTGGATTCATTGTTATTGCCGTCGGATGTGAGGTATATGTATGAATATAAATTAAATATGAATATTATGTTTTAATTTAATAACAAAAAAAAAGTGAATATAGTGATACAGTTGTAAACCATACGTCGGTTGACAATTAATTAGGAGATTGAAACGCGCCAAAACTTTAGAATTTTTTTTTTTTATACACAAAAACACCTTTTATTAGGTCCCATTAACCATGACTCGGTAATTTAAACCAACGTAAAACATATACGACTTATACATATAAGGGAATCTAAACATCATAAAATCACAAGGTACCTGCCGGGTAACCATATTACCCGCCGGGTAAGAACACTAGCCACCGGGTACTACTTGTACCCACCGGGTACCCCCTTTTTGCCCAACTTCTGTTACCAAAAACACACTAGTACCCGCCGGGTAGTACACAATTCCATTCAGACCTGCATTTTAATTACCAAAATACGCACTTCAAATGCACATAAGTTTTAAACTATAAAGATTTAAACCCTGAAAATTTGCAGGCACATTTATATCAATAAAATGAACATTTCCCTTATTGAACTTTTCCAAAACTCTCAAAAACGCTAAATCTAGACATATGACCATTTTGAACTCAAAACACCACTTTTACTTGACATACCAAATTGCACACCACTTGAAATCTGACCAAAACTAATTACAAGCTTATTTAACATAACAAAACAAACTTAAAGCACTAAGCAAAAGCATCACAACACTATCTCACTCAAACATAGCTTAAAAGCGTTTCTTTGACCCAAATAGACCCTTTATGACCCGTTTCACTAATCAACCATATTTTGACTACTTCATCAACCCATACCATTCAAGTTTGACTATTTCAACATATTCGACCATACTTTGAATTTCAATTAACCAATCATATATAATTTTGACCATTTCCACAACCTTTAACACAACGACAACACTTATATACATAACCTTACTAAAATGTATCAAAACATTTATATATTCGATTCTACATCAGAGTTGACCTTCAAAGTCAACCATCCAACAAAAGACATATACTAAGTTTGATTTCCAAAAGCTTTGACACGTGGGCGTATTACACAAGTTGAACACAAAACGATAAGAAATAAGATACTTGCCACATGCCACTTGCTACCCATAGCTACTGTTGGGGCCCGATCAGGTCGGTGTCGTTAACGATCGCTAACCGGGCGCGCAACAGTGGAGTTGTTTTAAATTTGTAATTGCGGGGCCTAAGTTTTCCCTAACAATGCTAATCCTAAGGGTGAGCAAGTGGTAGGTATGACCTAGAGTCGTTCTTCAAACCGACTGAATTGAAACTAAGGCGAGGCAGATGAGGGCTTTCAAACTAGTGAATGGTTTATAAAATAGTGGGGGTTTTGGTTTTATATTAACTAACTTAGGCAAGTAAATAAATAAAAGCGAAATAAAAGTAAAAGATAAAGCAGATAAAATAAAGATAGTGTTTGCTGAGACTTCGTTAATTAAGTTATGGGATGATATTTAGAGAAACTGTTTTGAAAGATATTAGTTAATTATCATTCTAGAATACTTGCATGTAAACACTAGATTCCCTACTAATTAAAATCCCATTAGCATGTCACACCGGGAGCTAGGTTATGGTAACATTACAAAGTATTTTGAATAATAAGCAAAATCTTAATTAAGGTTTAATAATACTTTCATATGAACGGGAACAAAATCTTAAGGTACTAGACATTACTGAATCATATAACGATTCCTCGTCATCCTAACAGATTCATGTATTTAAAACAGTTCATTTATGACTTTGAACCAGCCCTTGCTTAAGACTACCCAATAAATCCCCTAGATATTCACAGCGTTCCTCACTTTAAGTGGTTCCACCGCTTTAAACCCTGGGCCATGTCTTGTCCTACGATAATCCCCCATGTAGCCTTGCGGTTCCATAGTTTCATACCTTTGACAAATTGTATTGACACAAATGACTGACTACCTTTTAATTGGACGTCGTAAAAAGGTGTTGTAATCACGTTTATTGGTGGAAAGGCGATAGGTTAATTTGAAGTTTAAAAGTCTATTTAGAAAGGTTAATTAAACTAGGTTTCTCATTTTATATATATTAGTCCGTAATATAACTACCTTCGGTCGTTACGCAGCTTCCACGTATTTGTACTACACGCTATACTGGGTAACAGTCGAATAGGGGCCATCATATTACTTCATAATATTGTATCGTTTCGTAATATGACTACCTTCGGTCGTTCCTCGACTTCCATACATTTGTACTCCACCTTGAAGTGTTTCCAGTACTATATCGAGTAACAGTCGAATAGGGGCCGTCATATTATTTGACGATAATTAAAACCGTTTATATTTTACTACTATGATAATCCTAAGGCAACAATCAAACAAGAACATGCAATAAGACGATCAAAGTAATATTACCGATCTTTAATATTTTATTATAAATCATCCCGTAATTAACTAACTACATCGCAACAAACACAATAAGTATACTACTCTCTAATCATGGCAATAACTAAATCTAGCATAATCAATATAAACGTAATTAATTAAGATAGATAAGGATAGAAATAACCGAGATTAAATGCGAGAGAATAGACTTGAATTAATTGACACAATTCCGAGCATACACCGAAGATTACAATGCGTTCCGCACTTTCCTTCTACTTCTAATAAAACTCCTAAACTAGTTTAAATACTAGTAAAAACCTAATCTAAATAAATAATGTAGAGTGAGAAAGTTGGAGCTTAATTCTAGAGTGAGAGAAAATAAGCTAGGAAGGTGTGTTTTGCAAATGGAACCCAAGCCCTCTATTTATAGGTGAGTTTAGGCTCACATTAGCATCAAGAGGTGCACATTAGAAAATTTCCAAAAATGGCGTGTACCACACGAAAAGTAGGCGCACCGGGTACCGTACAACACGAAAAGTAGGTGCACCAGGTACCAAAAGTTACCAAAAACGGAAAGCGGGGCGGGACACTGGTGGCCGGCGGCGGTGGGAGGCCAGCCGGCGGCGGTGGGCTGGTGGCTGGCGGCGGTGGGCCCACCCCCGCCCCGTTGCGTCGTTTGTTGCTCCGTTTCTTGATTCGTGCGTGTTTTCTTCGTTATACATCCGTTTGAGTTGATTCTATTTTTGTTGGATTCGTAATTCAAAAACGAAGATTTTGACATAGGATAGGCCCTGAAATGAGGTCCCTAGCTCCAGATATTGCGTGCGAATCATTTGGATCTTCCGGCGGGCGCGAAATCTTTATTTTTCACCCGTTTTGGTTGATTCTTCTTCTGTTGGATTCGTATTTTGAAAACGAACATCTTGAAAATAGTGGATGTTGGTGGAGGGCACTTTAGTCTTGAAATCTCATTTTTATGCCTTGAATCTTCAAACGTGTGTGGAATCTTCGTTTTTCATCCGTTTTGCTTGATTTTTATCGTGCAACCTCGTTTTGATCATCTTGGCATAATGTTACTGATTTGAACCATATTTGAGTTCAAAATGCCAAGAATCATTCTAGAATGAGAGAGATATCGGTAGTAAAAACGTGACTTTTTACGCGATATCAGCTACCCACTTTATCCCTTCATAGTCCCTTTCCTTTCTCTTGACTCGAAGAACCTAAAACATGAAACATGGAAGGAATAAGCACAACCGCTTAGTAAGCATATAGGCAACTAATCAATTAATTCACAATACTATAAAACAATCATCATATATCATCTTACTTCATTTTCATCGTAATAACATATCAACACTGAACACTATACGGATCCGCGGCCATAAGAAACAAGGCATAGGGTACCAAATCACGTCGAAATTGTTACCAAGTTAAGAAACAACTCTATGCTAGCAATGCTAGCTAATCTTCCACTTGATTGTATGATCCTCTTGCTCGGAAGTAATCCGGAAACACATACAATCATTCATATATTTCAACATTTACTATTAAGATACATAAATAATTAACATCCACATGGTTGTATGATCCTCTTGCTCGGAAGCAATCCGGAAATACATACAACCATTACCAATTGGTCCATATAATACTTACCTTGGGTTTCCACCGATGATTTACCACTTGTAATAAACGAATACAATTTCAACACTTTAACACCTATCAATAATCCATATAACAAACAACACACTTTTAACATTACTAATCACCATAATTAAACATTTAACAATACTTCTACTCCCCCACTTAGATTTCTCTAATTACTTAGTTTATTCTATCAACATCAAAATTTACTCTTTAAGTTTGTCAATATCATCATTCATCATTTTAACCAAATCTTCATAGTTACATAATCATATCACTTATCATAAAAATTACTTTTAATAAAAATATATCCGCGTACGAAATTACTTTCCTGAAATTTGGGGTGTTACAGAGAGGAATTTGGGTGAGTTTGTTTTTGAATTAGTAATGAATTAGGGGTATTTAGGTAAATGAAGCATGTTTAATGGGACTTAATACATGGACAAGTAAGGAGTTTAAGATCAAGGGTGATTAGGTATGGAAGCTAATTAATTGAAAGGTGGGGATTAAATTAGGAGGGGGTAAATGTCATTTGTCTACATATTTTGATGTTTGTTATAAATATAACTAGAAGTAGAACTAAAATATAACCCGCGAATTCACGAGCTACCTTGTTGAAATTGATTAAAGATGGTTTATAAAAGATTGACCGAATTCATCTAATATTATATGTTTGAAAGGAAGAAAACTTCAAAATATAAAGATTTTCACTAATAAATATAAATAGTCTTTGGACACCAACATGGATCATTCAGACATCCTTGTAATATTACAATTATTAGTAACTTTAAGTTATTCCTTACTATCCCCGCCAGTGACTCTAACATTCACCATGACTCATCCTATATGATGTTATCCATGATAGCTCAACTTAAATCTTTTAGCAACATATTAATAAGAAATCCATGGTTAAAGATAACACAAAGGAATTGGATGAGAAGTGTTAGGATTGTCATGAACCATTTTGACCCTTGCCAAAATAAGTACCAATTTTTTTTTTTTTTTGAAGCAGTAGACAACCTTTACCATTACCAAGGGAAAAAAATACAACAAGAATCCAGCCCAACACTAGGGCCATAAACAAGCAAACCAACCAGACCAAAAAGCAGAACATCACTAACACTACAAAAAACCCTCAGTGCAATCACAAGGAGTAATCACGGAGAACAAAGCAAACAACAGAAAAATAACACTACATAAAACAACAAACGTCTATACTGGACAGGTCAGGACACCGAAACGGAAGACCCAGAACAGCAACCCAAAACAGCACCAGACAGCAACAGAACACTAACACGACCCGGACACCCGAAACCAATTAACCGAAACCAACCTCCTGGATGTGATTCTTCCACAGGATCCACGAAACCTTGAACTTTTTAAACCTCGCGAGAAACCAACCATGAGATCGAATCTGAATCTCAGCAAGCAAATCCGGGGATAACTCTGCAGCACCTCTAAACACTTTTCTATTCCGTTGGCTCCAAACTACATAAAGAGCAGTCCAAATAGTACCTGTCCACAAAAGCTTTTTCATATTTGAAAATGAAACTCCACCACTATGATTAATTAATTCCTCCAAACTATTAACGTCACATTGACCTTACCCCACCAATCAAAAATTTTATTCCAAATAGCTGAAACTCGATTACAATTCAATAAACAATGCTCCAAAGACTCGATATCACTTTCACACCACGGGCAAAGAATATGCATATCAATACCCATAGAATCCAACACTTTACGAACCGGCACTCTACCATTCCTAACCCTCCAAATAAAAATACATACTTTCTTTGGAACCAAATTACACCAACTAGTTTCAAGCCTACTTCGACTATCTATTAACAGCTTCAGGTCCAATATAGCTCTTAAATCCCTTCCCGAAAACTCACCATCTTCACTTAGCATCCAACTCCATTTATCTCTCTCTTCCCTTTGAAGCATTACATCATTAGTGATCCTATTAAGCTCCTTGCTGTCTCGCACACCGGTCGTTGATATTTCTGATGGTGATGCGGGGCAACAGTGGGTGTTTTATATTTATAAGGCTGGGGCCTAGGGTTACTATGTTGCTAATCTATAAGGGCTAGCAAGGGTAAGTATAACCTAGGATCGTTCTTCAAAGCGCGACGAATTGAAAATAGGGGATTTAGAAACTTTTGTGTATTTAGCTGGGAATAAAAAGGTTGGTTGGTTTTGGGTTTTCTAATCTACTAAATAAAGCATAAAATAAATAAAGGTGAAGGTTATTTCGGGCATTCAGTAATTAAAGCGATTGTCTACTATGAAGTGGATTAGGGGAAATTGAATGTGCAGAGTCCTAGTGTGGATGAGTTCGTAAGTTAATGTGAGTTACTGCTACAAGCATTCCATCGAACTGACGTGGAGGTGTCCACAATCAGGCAGAAGGAATGTCACGTGGATTCCATAATACATTGACACATACACCGAAAGTTCTCTCAAATGCATGGCCATATTATTTGACAATTAATCTCGAATCACATTCCCCAATCTCTGTCGTTAGAGATGTCCGAATCATGGCATAGTCTATTGAATAATCAGTCTTATAAATGGGTTTTACCCTCGCCGAAATAAGTTGGAATAACTGATCTAGGCGGTCAAATAATATGTCATTACTTATTCGTACGAATCATTAACACTACTCAAGTATGCAAGATAGCAGGGATAATTTATTTTATGAATGGAAACCTAAATAATATGTTTAACATATTAATCGATCCGTAATATAACTACCTTCGGCCGTTCCAGACTTCCGTACGTTTGTACTCTGCATAAAGCATTTCCATCACTATATCAAGGAACAGTTGAATAGGGGCCGTCACATTACTTTACGACATCCTAAAACTCTTTGGGTTTACTATTACGATAATCCTAAGGCAACAATCAAATAAGAACATGCAATAGAGTGATCGGGATAGTATTTAATTTTAGACCGGCAAAAGTATTATCTGGGTCAAGGATACTCCGAAAGTTGTCTCAAAAGTATCTCCTGTTTTGAATTTAATCTTAATCTGTGTGACACCCGTCAAATTAGGACTAGTGATTAGTGCCTAATCAAGTTTTAATACATGTAATTAGTTCCGTGTTAGACTAATTTGTGTATCAAGTAATATATATTGTTGAATATATACAAGTATGCGATTTGATTAAATCGTACAAGTTTCAAATCGAATGTATTTCGGTTCAATTAATACGGTCGTTGGTGAACAATTTCATTAAATAACATAACATTATTTAATAACGCTATTATATCCCAAAATATTATTGTTATAATATTTCTATTCAAACTCGTATCGTACAAGTGACATTTTATGCGACTAAACTATTAAACGCACAAACAAAACGAAACAAGTTAAGTTATATTTTATAACTCAATTATAAAGTATTTTATAAAATACTTCAAGTGAAATATCGAGTAATTATTTGTATTTTAAAAACACATATTTAAACGTATTAAATAATTAATTAAAGTTTAAACAATCGGGAAAACGAACACCACCCGGAGCGCGAACACGGGGGAAACAAAATTCAGCAAAAAGGAGGGAGGAACCCCTCAACCTCCATTTCATCATCATCATCATTTTCTTTTCTCTATTCTCTCTATCTTTCTTCTAAAAACAACCACCACCCCCATCCACCTTAAATCGCAAAATACTACCATTAAACACCCTCTAATCACCTAGCTCGTTTGGGATAAAAGAACCACGGCATCACGATCTACAACTTCATCTTTTTGGAATTTTGATTCGCCACCGCGAAGTTTCCGACAAAATCTCGAAACCTTTCGATTTGGTGTATTTTCGTTTGTATAAGCTTATAATGTCCTAATAAGGGTTGGGTAAAAGTCTCGGGCCAAACGAAAGTCGTCCGGCCCCGTTTCCGACCACCGGAATCCGATCAGACCGTAATGTCCATTTGTCCGAAACAAATTACGACATTAGCCACAACGTCGCAACACACCTCACGATGTCGCATGGTGCGACATCAGTTTCAATGTCACCTTAAATGGCTGACGTCACACATAGCGACACAGACCGTTATGTCGCAAGAACCAACAATGTCGCATATAGCGACGCAACCCCCAACGTCGCATTAGATTGCGGATGTCGCACATAGCGATGCCATGACCAATGTCGCAGTCACGACCTGCGACACAACGCCTAATGTCGCATACAATGTCGCAGATGACAGAACCTAGAAAACTCAGATTTTAGTAAGTGTCGAGGACTGAAATTTATCACTTGATTTTACCCAAATTCAAATCCTGGATGCGTTTTTCACTAAAGCAATATAGTAGAAATAAAAATATTTCGAGCTGACTTGCCACCCCTGGAACCCCGCTACCCAGGGGCGCTGCCCCCGGACCCCCATCTCTTAGAGTTTGTAAATACATTTCACCAAGTGTCAAACTCGTATAACACTTCGACTTCATAATAATAATACTTTGAAATTATTATTACAAACCGTCACCAACGGGCCGTACACGTTTTTCAAAACTCAAGTCGATCAACCAAATCATGGTAATTTGGACATTATAGTGGAACGAACAAATACAAAGGTAGTCTTTTAAGATACCTATTCAATTAATAACCATTGCGCGTATTGGACGCCCTCAGGTTACAAGTCTTCGGACATCAATTCATAGCTAATCAATTCAATTTTATTTCGATAAACACTCAAGGCTCAGGTGAGTCTCATGGCCCCTATTTTACTGTTTTACTCAGGGGTGTGATATCATTGCTCGTTTTGTTTTACAATATGAATGCAAGTACCATTCAAAATCAAATACTACATGAGTTGTTTTCACTAATCAATTTAAAGCCCTCCATAACATAGTTTGGTAATACATCTGTAGCGTGAATGTTAGTATATGATATTATATAGGATTGACAATCATCGTCCGGGTTAACACGCACTAACTGGTCAAACGGACGTATTATCATTTGGGAAGACGAGTGTAGATTAGGCACTCATAGGAGGCACCTCAGTTGGGTTTCCTTAATTGGACCTGACACTCAAGCTAAGCTCAGACTATGTGCTCATGGCTGTATAACTTTTATTTTGCTTAATTGCATTATAAATTCAATTATAAATCTTGCGGTTCATAAAATTATGTGTTGACATACAAACCTGTGAGCTCACCAGCGTTTCGCTGACCCATTTTAGCATGTATCACAGGTACACAGCAGTAGGTTGGAATACCCAAGCAGGAATCATTAGCTCGAGTCAGCATTCATACAACCAGAGATTTAATTGCATTATTATATTTTGTATAAGTAATTATGTGATGTAAGTCTCTCAATTTCAGAAACTGAGCTAATGTAAACATTATTTTGATGTAAACTTATGTTTTTATCAATACAAGTTCAAAACGACGCATATAGTGGTCGTTCATTATACCTTGTGTGCTTGATATGTCATTAGTCGCGCCCCGACCCAATTCGCTTCCGCAACCCAAATTTGAGGGTGCGACAATCTACCTCTATTCCCATATTCCGTGTCTCTTAGATCTTATTGCAGTCTAGAGAACATCGACCATGCCGAGCTCAATGATTCAATCTGACATAGTATAACTAAGTGACCTATATCCTATGAGTTAGGTACGTTCATTTTTGGATAAAGTTTTAGTCACAACATGAGTTGGGCAGATAAACGATAAAGATTTAATTCCTACATCTATTCATAATTTAAGTTATCCGCAACTACGTAACATACAGTTTATTACATATTTAAAATATTCCCTAAACGACTATCATAGCAGACAAGTGAGTTATTTAGCTAATCATGACAATTCTAGCATACATTATTAAATACTAGAAATAAACAACAAACATAAATTTAAATAACAAAAGAAGATATATTAAAACCTGATACAGCGTACAATAACTCGTAGCTAGAATGCATCCAGGAGAACCTCCGTACAAGGATAATTACTCATTTTTAATTAACTAATTGGCTAGCCAAATTAATTAAACTAATCTAAAAAAGAAAAAATTAAAAGTTGAGAATTGGAGATAGTCTAGGAATGTGTGTTTTTGAAAAACGAATCCAATGGTATATTTATAGCTGAAATCCGGCTCACGATAGCGAAGTTAGGCTCATTTTAGCGAAAAAAGGTGCACGGTACGTGTACCGAACGAAAAAGGTGGTGCACAGACGAAAAAGCACCTAGCACCGGCCGGACCCGGGACGGCACTGGTGGCTGGCACCGGTTGGACCCGGGTCGGCACCGGTTGGACCCAGGCCGGCAACGGTTGACCGACCCAAAAAGTGGGCCGGCACCGGCGGCGGCCCCGGGCTACTGTACGCCCTATTCGGTTCATGTTTTCATGCGTATCTCCTTCGTTATGCGTCCGATTGCGACGATTCTTTTTTCGTTAGAATCGATTTTTAAAAATGAAGACTTTGATGTAAATAAATCCCTGAGATGATTTTCCTATCTTGAGATGTCTTGTTTCTAATGTTTTGGATCTTTCGCAGCGCGTATAGTCTTCATTATTTATCCGTTTTTGTTGATTCTTTTTGCATTGGATTCGATTTTTGAAATCGAAGACTTCGGTATGGAGAAATATCTGAGGTCATCCTTTTTCACTTGAAATTTCATCTTGGTTGCCTTGAATCTTCAAACGCGCGTGAAATCTTCGTTTTTCGTCCATTTTGCTTGATTTTTCTCGTGCTTCCTTATTTTAACCTACTTGACAAAATATCATTTGATTAATGTAATATCTGAGCTTATTTTCTAAGTATTGTTCTGAAATGAGAGAGATATCATTTGTAAAAACGTGACTTTTTACGCGATATCACTCCTCTAACTCCCCCGTGACCTTGCCCCTTGGTTCCCTTACCCAATCCCACCTCCATTTCCAAACATTCTCTTCCCATACCCTTCTTTCTCCCACCTTTACATCTTTATTTATATCCAAATTATAAAGACGACTAAATTTATCTCTAAGAGTCAAACCACCATCCATCCAAATATCCTTCGAAAATAAAGTGTCCAACCCATTCTTCACCACTTTCCAAAATGATTTAGAATAATTAATACCCAACCCATCAATATCGTTACCAATTTTTATGATGTTACCCCAAACCCTTCCACATCTATCCAACCCACAACCAAAACTACCTAACCCCCCATCTTTCCCATATATGGTTGAAATGAAACGAACCCAAAAGGAACCACCCTCCGTTTTGAATCTCCACCACCATTTACCGAGGAGACTACAATTAGAAGCTTTAAGGCTTCCAATATTAAGACCACCCTTTCCAAAATTTGATAACACACAATTCCAATTTATCCAAGACATAGAATTATACCCAACCCCATTCCCACCCCCCCAAAAATATTTTCGACGCATACTCTCAAGAAGGTTAAGGACAAATATCGGGGCCCTAAAAAGGGAGAAGAAATACAATGGGAGGCTACCAAGCACCGATTTTATCAAGGTTAAATGGCCACCATAAGAAATCATCCTTGCCTTCCAATCCGAAAGTCTACTTTTGAATTTATCCAAAACCGGGATCCATGAGCTAGACTTCTTCATTATGTTGCCAACCGGGAGACCAAGATACTTGAACGGAACCGAATCCACTCCACATCCAATCGAATTAGCCCATGATTTAACCAACTCCTCCCAACTCCAATACCCATAATCTTGCTCTTCTTCATATTTATTTTCAATCCTGACGCAAGTTGGTAACATTTAAGAAGGGACATTAAGCCTACCATATTCTTCTCATTCCATTCCCCGAAAAAGAGAGAATCGTCCGCAAATTGAAGATTCGAAACTTGCATGTGCTCCTCTGAAGCCGCTTCCTCTCTAACCGAAATTCCTTTGAACATTCCCCTATTAACAGCCTCCATCATGGCTATATTTAGCCCTTCCACCTCTATAAGAAATAAAAATGGCGATAAAGGGTTGTTGGTAAATATTTGGTTGAATGACAATTGATGCTCGTGAACATGAAAAGTTGGTAATCGGTTTTAGTAATGATCAATTAACAAACTTAATGATCATTATTTATCAAGTTTAAAACTACCAAATAATGACCATTAACGACTTTGATTATTATGAATAATATTGTTAATGGCCACCATTATGTGGTAAATTATGACTTTTGTGTATATATATACACACAAATCGTTTCTTTTGAAGATGAGGAAGCAAATGAAACTAATCCAACTACTATTACACTCACAAACCTTTCTTACTTAGATATCAAGAGGCACATAAAAGCTTCATTAGTATACATATGTTCTAGCTACCAACCGGATTTTGGTCAGCCTAGTAACATACAGTTTGTGCACTTATGAAGTATGGTTTCGACAATCTTTTCGAGCAAGTGTTTTAAGTCCGGCAGTACTACTGCTTCGGCCGTTGTACCCTGGGAAACAGACAACGTATAGATGGCGAATCTGTATTAAGGGAACCGTGTTAAACACAGGCCTCGGCTAATCATTCGTTGATATCCTTTTTCTACTCATTTCTTTCGGTTTATTACATTCCATTATAGTAATTGTATATGAATTACCTTTGTGTTACGTGGTTTGTAATTTGTAACGTATTACAATTCGTTATTATATTGAAATTCTATTCGGGTACAATGTATTTATTCCTACAATCTTAAAACAGATTCTGTTAATTGTTACCCGAATAAGTTTCATAGAGACCTTGATAATTTTCATTCGTTGAGAGTATACGAAACTATTTACAGCCCGGTTCTCAAAAATGCTTAAACGTACTTGGAAGAACTTATAAATGAGTAGAATGTGGTTTTACCATATTTATTATTAGAGAATAATATGTTAACAGCTAGTTTTATAGATTCTTGTGAATCGAAACTATTTGGTCAATGATAACACGCAAAAAGTCAAGTTTTTGTGTGCTATTTTCTCACCTTTTTAGACCAATTATGGATGAAAACATTTGAAATATACATTTTTATACTAAATTTCATAATGATGGCTAAAATATAGACGATGCTTCAAGAATCAACCTAAAAGACCTAAAAATGAGTAAAATAGAGCACAAAAGATCAACGAATCTTCCGTTCACGCATTTAAGCACAATTTAAGTTATACTTGGAATTGTGACCTCTAAATTATGTCATTTTCTTTGCTAGGAAATTACGAAACCGTGAGCATAAGAATCACTCAAAACGGATAAACGACGAAGAAGTTACGCTAAATCGAAGAAAAGGAGAACCAACGGACCGAATACGGTTGGACACAGACCGTATACGGCCTGTGTAGACCGTATACGACCTGTGCCCAGCCATATATGGCCCAGTCCAGCCGTATACGGTTGGCGCCCACCCGTATTTGCTCCAGTCCACCCGTATACGGCCAAAACCAACCGTATTTCGTGTTCAGGCAATAAAAATGACATTTTTATACGACTGTGCGATACGGTTGTGCATTTGAAGGTTGGAATACGGTTGAAGAATACGGCTGCGCATCTCCTATATATACAAAGCTTCACCTCAACATTTTCAAAAATCATCCATCATTCAACACACACTCTCACTCTCTCACTACTCTCTCTCTAGATTTAGGTTTTTATATTAGTAGTTAGCGGCTAGTTAGTCACGGTATTAACCGGACGAATAGAGGGGTAATATTGTAATATCACTTGGAGGATACTCAAAGTTCTGCTTGTATTCTTTCACGTTGTATTCAGCTACACTCTTATTACGGTTATATCTATCCTTTATCTATTGTTATTATGATGATTATTATTACTGTTATCATGCTAGATTTAGGATTGATTGCCATGATTAGCGAGTAGTTATATTGCATGTTTGCTATGACGTAGTTAGTCGTTAGTTGGGATGATGTCATTATGAGACAACGGAGGTAACGTTAAACGACTTTCATTTGTATAGCGCCGGAAACATCACGAATGTGTGGAGTACGGAACGTGGAAGCTATGAAAGTCGTGGGCACAATCCGTTGTTGATTAATGTTATTATAAACCAGTGTTTTGATTCACTTTCTATCTATGATTTTAAACCTCATTTAAACTAAACGCCTTTCAACCAGTAGACGTGATTACGGCCTTAATGATAGGACGTCGCGAACCCTATCCAAAGGTACTTAGTTATTTGTGTCTAAACGAACATGGTCTGATTTATAAACAACATAAGCATTGCTTTCTGAAATGAACACAAAGTACATCGTCGCCTTGGAAGTAATACTTTCTAAATCGAACGTAAAGTACAATGCGGCTATGGAATAATGTTTTATAAATATGAACATAAAGTACATCGGACCTGTGGAAATACTGCATTCTTATCTTGAACGCAGAGTACACCGTGACTGTGGAAATATTATTTTCTAAATGAACGCAAATATTACTTTGTTAATAAATTAGGGATTTATTGGGATTTTAAAGTAAGGGCTGGTTTATATCATAGATGGATAATTAATGTGCTTAAATACAAACTTAGTTAATAAGTCTAGGGTTCCTTTGTGAAGCAACGTAGGTACCGGCCAAGTACTTGGTAAAGCGGTGGAAACATGATATCGCTCGTTTTGTACATGTTTATCTCTCGCGATATCATTGTTTTTGTACTTGTTTCTAGTCGATTTCATGAACTTTTGGTACTTATTTAGTTGGAAATTGATTTCATATGTTTAGGTTGAAGATTGAGAAAGAATGGATGAAAAGATGAGGATTTTGCTGATTTTGCTATGCTACACCGTTTTGGCCATATCTCCCTCATACGAACTCGGATTGAGACGATCCAGGTGTCCAGACGAAGCTCACTCAGAGCTCTACAATTTTCCAGAAGATAGTCAGCTGAAAAGAAAAGGGGTCATAGCCGATCTGCTAAAGATAGCCGATCGGCTATTTTAGTGCAAAATTCAGTCAGAAGTTCGACCTTATGTACACACTTCCATTTCCAAGTAGCTTAGCCGATCTGCTTTCCTTAAGCCGATCTGCTTTCCTTAGCAGATCTGCTAAGCCTTAGCCGATCTGCTATGATGCGCGGGGAAGTCTATTTATGTACTGTTTTAGGGTTCCACAAAAACATACACTCCACCCCCGATTTGGGGCAGCCCCATGGGCGATTTTTAGGGTTTTTAGGTTATTTTCATCATCTTGAAGAGCTCTAATCATCCTACTCCATTTGGTCACAAAGAATCATCGTCCAAACATTGTAATCACTTGGTTTGCATCTTTTCAATATAATTTTCTTCCATTGATTTCATTAGTTATATTTGTTTGTTTTGAGTATGATTGTTAGTGGCTAGTTTTATTTACTTGCTTGGATGAATCAACTAGTGATTAGGGGAGTTATCCTTAGAGTTTGTATATATGCTTGTTTATGCTCATCCATGAATTTAGATGTTCTAGTTTAGATTGTTGAAGCTTGTTGGTAATAGAACTAATGACTATAGTGAACACTTGTTGTTAGATTGAATTACTACATTTATATGTCTATGTATAAATTGCCATTGATAGTGAACACTAATTTGGTACAAGACTAAACAAACAAGCTAGAATGTGTAAGTAGTGAATATGGCCAATGTCTTTCATTTGGATGAGTTATAAACTTGCAATCAATGAATTTATGTTTAATTGAGAACCTTGTGTATTTGAGCTTAGTATAAATATCTTTAACTTGTTTAATGAAATATTAAAGGATATAGCGAACGTTTTCCATTTAGTAATTCATTATCAATTATTTGTCTATAAATGATTGAACAAACATTGCGAACGTAGATTTGGAAAAAGTTAGGATTATTGAGCTCAAATGTGCAAGATGGTAAATTGGTTTATACTTGATTCCAATTAATGTTGTGTTTATTTCATTGAGTGACATGTGTGGAATTTAGCATAACATTTACTAGAAGTGACAACTAGTGATTTGTACTTGATATAATTATGCTTATTCTCACAAATTGACAACTTGTGGATTAGCATTGCCTTTACTTGGTAGTGACAACCGGTAATTGTATTATGGACAATCAAAGAATTGTGATCAAGAAAGTAAACCATTACTAGATTAAATCATAGGTTAGTGAGTCTAAATTAGAATATGGTGATGACGAATGTTAAGCCTATTTTAGTTGAGATTCACATATGAACTGGTTTTAACAAACACCCCGAGCTTACTAGTGAAATAATCCAAGCAAGTATCCTTTAAATTCCTTGGTAACCAACATTTATAATCCGGCTCTTAAAAGCCCAATTGCCATTAGATTAGTTAAAAGTAGTTTTTAAGCATCGTGACAATTCGGTCACACCATGGTTTTAGAAGAAAACCGAATCAAAAGAATATGATGAGAGATGATGATGAACCGGCACTACTAATGTGCCTAATTGAAGACAATTAAAAGGTTAGAAGGCTTGGTTGTGTGATACGATCAAAGCAAAGTCGTGTGATACGATCAAAGTAAAGCCGTGTGATGCGGAAAATAACCTGTGAAAGGTGTAGTCAATCCAGTGAATGAATTAAAAGGAAATGTGTGTGATACGGTTTCAATCCGCGAAGGATCAGGATAATTCTGTGAGAGAATTAAAATAAGTGAAAACAGTATAAAGAGAGGTTGTGTGAAATAACCAAGTTAAGCCGTCAAAGATGGTTCGTAAAGAACAAAAATAAATTAGTGAATAATCAAAGAGAAAGTAGAAAATTGATCGGGAGTAGATCGTTTTCAAGAGAAAGAAGAAAATTGATCGGGAGTAGATCGTTTTCAAGAGAAAGAAGAAAATTGATCGGGAGTAGATCATTTTCAAGAGAAAGGAAAAGAACCGATCGGGATTAGATCGATTCAGAACGGGTTAGAGAAACCCAAATTCGATTCAGAAAAATCAAATAGAGAGAGACAAGAAAAGTTGTGTGAGGCAACCGACAAAGGAGTTGTGTAAGGCAACCTCGAAAAAATTGTTGTGTGAGGCAACTACAAAGATTTGTTGTGTGAGGCAACCTCGAAGAACCCGTTGTGTGATGCAACCGCCGATAAAAATAGGGAAGACAATCTGTGATAGATTGAATGATTAAGAGAAGTGAAGAAAGGTCATGTGATATGATCAAGTTGAAGAAGATGGGTGTGATGCCAAGTTGTGTGAAAAAAAAACTGTAAAAAATAATTTGTGATAGATTATGAAAGGAAGACTGCGTGATGCAAAGTAGAGATTACAGGAGTAAATTCGTGTGAAGCAAAGTTTGTGTGAAGCAAAGTTCGTGAGGAACAAAGTTTGTGTGAAGAAAAGTTCATGAGAAGCAAAGTTTGTGTGAAGCAAAGTTCGTGAGAAGCAAAGTTCGTGAGGAATAAGTTAAATTGAAGAATGAAGATGGTGTGAAGTCATCAAAGATTTATTCAAGACAATTGATTAGAGTCAAAGATCTACGACAAGATGATCGAGATTAAGGGGGTGAATGTTGGATTAATCCCGATCATCACAAAGAATAAGAGTGTTAGAAACGGGCCAAAGCCCGGTTTGATTATGAAGAGGGCCGCAGGCCATTAGACACAAGAGAAAGGAATTGAGCAGTTAACAAACGAATAGGTGCAAGGAAAGGGCGTGACTTTTGGCAAGGGATACAACCGCCAATAACTACCAACCGAACCTTTTGCAATGGTTGGAATGGCACCGGTTCATCATGTATATATATGTATTGTATTAACAGAAAAATAACAACACAAAAGTTACAGCGATTGTAACATAGAAAACATTATAGTGATTGTAATTTGTTCTTGATTAATAAAGAGTGATTCTTTATGCGTTTTGTGTTCAATTAAATTCCTGGGCAACATTCAAGTTCTTCAATAAAAGCTTTTGATGAGTACGATGTTATATACCATTTTCCTCATGACTTTTGGAATTGGTGGTAATCTGCGGATGAGTTCTTGCAGCAGAAGATATTAGTATAAATGCAAATATTACAGCCAACATGAAATTAGTAAGTTCTTTGTTCTTCATTTTCTCAAAGTGTCTTTTAATATTTATGGTGTGCCAATTGTATATATAGCAAACAATTGCGTATACTTACGTTGAAGAACGAGTCAAAGTGTAATGATGTGCTACTAGAAATGTAACATCAAAGAGTAATAACGTGCTACTTGAAATGTAACATCCCAAATCTTGAGGTATGTTACTCAATTAATAGTCAATTACATAAGAGTTTGAATAATTATATTGAATGTTGTTGAGGTTGAATTGTAAGGTATGTTACTCAATTATTAGTGAATTAAATAAGAGCTTGAATAATTATGCTGAGGTTGAATGGTAGAAGTCAAAGTTAGAGACAACATGGTCAAAATGAACTATAAAGTCATAAATATTGACCTTTGGGTAAAAGAGTAAATTAATGAAAGTATAGGGACTGAAATGTTATTTTTTGAGCTGAAATTCCGCAGAAATATGCATGTTTTTTTTTTAAAGCTTGAAGAGCCAACTTTAAAACGAAATAAGTTTCCTAATCTAATTCACTGTTTTATTTGTCCGAATGATTATAACAAGTATTTTATTGTCCTCGCGTTGCGACGGGTTTTAAAAATAAATATCTTTTACCTTAAAAGTTAAATCTTATTTGGTTCCTTTAACTTTAACATAAAAATTATGAACTCATACTCTTTTATAATTGTAAATTACTAAAAAAATTTCGAATAGCAATCATATAATAACTTAATTTTAAATAATAAAAATATATATAAGATATTATTTCTTTTGGAAATTTAAAACATATGTATATGTTAGCTAGATATTATTTCTTTCGAAAATTTAAAACGTTTACACTTTATAAGAGTTCAATAATTATTATCGAGGGATAATAATCATGAGATATAGCTATTGTAACTAATAGTATTGTAAAACAATAATAGTAAATATGAGTTATATTTAGATACGATATAAAGTTAAATACTTTTATCTCACTTTATACAACTCCAAAAATGTTTAGATGAGTTTTCAAAATAATAGAAAAATTAATGTCATCTTAAAGATTTGAACTCATGTAGCCCATAACAATTCCAAAGTCCCTTATTATCAAACTACAACTATATTATTATGATATATCTACACTATATATTATAAGAGAGTGTGAATTAGGTAGTCATTTTATTTTTAGTAACCTATAAACTAATCTCCACCATTAAAAAATTAAAACTTTTAATTTAAACCGTTGATCTTACCTTAATAAAATGACTACCTAAATAATGGAGAGGGGATGATCAAATGTCTAAACTACCCCTTTATTTTATTTCAACAATTAATTAAATTAAACTTTCAAATATTTAAGGTAAATACAAATCAAGGTTTGATCTTTATTCACATAATGATTGTCTAACAATTCATCATTTATAAATTAGAATTTGAATATTTTCTTTAACCTTTTTATTATATATATGCACTATGTATTGTTAAATTGCTAATAGTAGTTTTAATTTTTCATTTTCAACTTATTTTTTCTCAAATCATCAAATGTATTTCATCGATTAATTATAAATTTCAGGTTTCGTGAATGTACATGAGATGTTCGACTAAATGTCTCCAAGGATTTCAACTTTCTATCCCAAATGTAAGATATATAATTTTGATTTGGTTAGTTGTTCATTTTTTTTTATAAATCTCAGACCCCACATATGTGACATATAGGTCACGGGTTTGAATCCGTGCCTTGGCATATGTGGGTGATTTGTAGATATGTGATTTGTCCGGCGTTGATGCTCGCCTTGCAGGGTGGGGCAGACACGTACCACTAGAATATGGTACAGGAGTCAGGGATACCCTTCAAATTACCTTTTTTTCCCCAATTTATTATTTAGTTTCAGTTTTTTCCTAAAAAAAAAAACATATTATACTTGGAGTTGATAAATTTCGTTTAGATATTTTTTTCCTTTCTTTTTTTGGTTATATTAACATTAGTTTTGTTGCTTGCTTGGATTTAATACATTAATGTGATATCGCAGTTAGGGGTGTTCGTGGTTTGACCGAAACCGTTTAAACCGGTCAAACCGAAGTGATTTGGTTGGTTTGGCCGGTTTTATTGTTAATAATTGGTTTAGTGGTTTATGTTTATCAAAACCGTCATATATAGTTCGGTTCAGAGTTTCAAGAGTCAAACCGGCCGTTTAAACCGAACCGGACCGTATCATATTTCCTTATATTATTCATTAATTATGTATATTTAATTTAAAGGAATTATTTGTCTTTAATAAACAAACTCTATATTAGCTTTTTCTATGTTACCCAAAGGGTTCATTTAAAAAGTTACCAACTTAAACAACCAAATAAATTCAAAATTAAAGATTGTAAAAAAAACTTTCGGTAATGTAACAATGTTATGAAAGTCAATTATCATTAAATGATATTGTTAAAAACAAATCTGACCAATACTAGATTATGTATTTATATCCTTAAAAAAGTTTCTAAGATAATCATAGTTGCATTACTACTTGTATAATCTAACTTAAATGTTAGTTAACAAAATTTTTATTATAAAATATATTTAAAACAAAATTGGTTCAAACCGGCCGAACCAAACCGATTTCAATTGTTTGGGTTGGTTTGGTTTGACACATTAAATTGGGTGGTTTGGTTTGAGAAAATGTTAAACCGTAATTATCGGTTTGGTTTAAATTTTAGGTTCAAACAGGCCAAACCGGACCATGAACACCCCTAATCGCAGTGTAGTCTTTGGATTTAACCCTATGGAAAGAGTTTTTTTTTTTCTCCAAGGATTTTAACTTTCTATCCCAAATGGTAAGATTTATAATTTGATTTGGTTAGTTGTTTATTTTTTTTATAAATCTCAGACCCCACATATGTAACCTATACGTTACGGGTTCGAATCCGTGTCTTGGCATATGTAGGTGATTTGTGGACATGTGATTTGTCCGGCGTTGATGTTCACCTTACGGGGTGGGGCGGACACGTACCACTAATATATGGTACAAGAGTCAGGGATACCCTCTAAATAACCTTTTTTTCCCAATTTATTATTTAGTTTAAGTTTTTTCCTAAAAAAACACATTTTACACTTAGAGTCGATAAATTTCGGATACATATTTTTTTCCTTTCTTTTTTTTTTTGGTTATATTAACTTTAGTTTTGTTGTTTGCTTGGATTTAATATAATAATGTGATATCGCAGTGTAGTCTTTAGATTTAACTCCATGGAAAGAGTTTTTTTTTCTATCTTTTTTTTTTTTTTGTGAATTATGAACTTTTTTATTATATACAGCGGCCTCAATTCATCATTTATAAATTCGAATTTGAATAACTTCTGTAACTTTTATTATTATATATATGCACTATGTATTGTTAAATTGTTAATAGTGGTTTTAATTTTGTCATTTTCAACTTATTTTTTCTCCAATCATCAAATGTATTTTCATCGATTAATTATAAATTTTCAAGTTTCGTGAATGTACACGAGATGTTCGACTAAATGTCTCCAAGGATTTCAACTTTCTATCCCAAATGTAAGATTTATAATTTTGATTTGGTTACATGTTCATTTTTTTTATAAATCCTAGACCCCACATATGTGACCTATAGGTCATGGGTTCGAATCCGTGCCTTGACATATGTAGGTGATTTGTGGACATGTAATTTGTTCGGAGTTGATGCTCACCTTGTGGGGTGGGGCGGACACGTACCACTAAAATATGGTACAGGAGTCAGGGATACCCTTCAAATTAGTTTTTTATCCCAATTTATTATTTAGTTAAAGTTTTTTCCTAGAAAAAAACATTTTACACTTAGAGTCGATAAATTTCGGATAGATATTTTTTTCCTTTTTTTTTGGGTTATATTAACTTTAGTTTTGTTGCTTGGTTGGATTTAATACAATAATGTGATATCGCAACGTAGTCTTTGGATTTAACCCCATGGAAAGAGTTTTTTTTTTCTATCTTTTTTTGTGAATTATGAACTTTGTTATTATATACGGCTAGCCTTATTATCACAACAATCCAAATTATAATGGCAACTTTCTAAAAAGAAAAACAATTCTAATATACCTAATAACTTGATAATAAAAACGTAAAATGCCCTTGCACAATAAAAGAGTTGCATTTTAACTTTTGTTAAGAAAAAATGAAACATTAGTTTATTTTAAATATGAGTGTATGGTCCGTGAAGAAATCATATATTGTCGTGACGAATCATTTTTATGATATTTTTAAAACCAAATATGACATGCAACTCATTTACTGTGCAACATCATCTTATATTACTTATCAACTTTTTAGTATTACATGTTTCTCCTTATCACATACTCATGGTACCAAGTGGTGTTGATTAACTCTTATAAACTATTTTTCTATATATAAGTTTTGATTAAAGAAATATGTGAAAGAATATTTTTTATAAGCTTGAAAATATTAGGTTTTCAAGTTTTTGTTTGTTCATGTTATAAAAGAAATTTGATTCAGTGTCGTGCATTAACGTAAAAAAGAGTTTATAATAAAAACACCATTCTTGTGGTAAGAAAAAATTAAGATACCTTACATTAATGAAATAAAAGATAAAAATTTGACTACCTAAAAATTATTTTACTATCATTGAGATCTACAATGTGTAGGGTACTATTATTAACAAATAAATAATATTTCGATTACTTTAATTTAATCATATTTAATAAACTTAAGACATATACGTCTCTCTTTCAATTAAAAACATTTATACAATATTAGCCACACAAATATGCTAATTAAAAAATGCATAATATAATAAAAATATAATATAAACTCTCTATAAAAATTACATGGTAGCCCGCGAATTCACGGGTTATAATCTAGTTTAGAATCAAAATATATATATAAATTAATGTGTCACAAAAAATAAAAAAGTTTACTATTCATATGAGGTTCTCAATTGATATTAAGGGGTAATAACAGGAGGTCTCAGTGCTAAAATATTTGGGTTACTTGCTATATATGTTGTTTATAGGATTGTGTGACAACTGATCGTGATGTTACATAGATTCCAGGTTGTGAAGTACGAGCAAGGGAGCAAGTGTGATAATAGGTAAGACTTGAGGTAAGTACAATACTTTTTTCTAAGTAGGGGCACACACAATCAGACATAGGCTGGTGTTCAGAGGTTGTTGGTTCGAGTCTCATTTGAGACAAAACTATGTTAATTATGTCCTTATGATAGAAGAACGATATATGACTTGAAAGTAGATCTTGTTATGGATATAGCACTTCAATTTAGACTTAATATTGTGATATGTAAATTCTATCCCCAATAATTAGCTCAAAGAGTAGCAGCCTCTATTCTAAATGCTGTTTATTGACCATTGTGTTATGAAGCAGACAGTAATTAAACTTTTTGCCACTCATGCCAGCTAGGTAGCCAGCGGTTTATCCTTTTACACTTTCAATTCATGTCTTCTTTAAATCACCCACATATTTGGTATAAACAGATTGTTGTTGTCGTTTGTCCTTTTACACTTATGTTCAGAAGGCCTTAATAACAATATGTACTACTTTCAATTTTCACATTATGCTGTCTGGATGCAAACGAATCTTACTACTTTCAATTTTCACATTATGCTGTCTGGATGCAAACGAATCTTTTTCGTAATGGCAGTTTACAAATTGTATCCCTGGTTACATTGTGATGGGGCCCAAGTGTGGAAGATCGGGCCTTACTATTTCTAGAGGCCTAAGACTATGTAACTAAAAGGGCACGAAAAAGTCCATAACTTGTGCTACACGGCTCCGTTTCAGACCTATGAACTGGCGAATCGAAGCTTGGAACGAGGTCTATCTATTAGTAAACCGCCACAGCTCCTAGAAGAAGTTATGACATATTTTATGTTTTTTTTTTAGTTATTATTGGACTTTTGTTTTAGGCGTTCGGACCGGCCCGTTATGTTTTTTCGGCCCTTTTACATATATTAATAAAAAACACTTAACCCATTGCAAAAATTATAATGATAAAAACTTGTTGGCAATTATGAAATTGACAGTAAGAATTAAGTCGTCAAATACGTTAGCAACTATAATTTGACTCCTACTTGTTTCATATTCAATGATGATAATATATCATCATTGAATTGTATAGGTTTATATATATATATATATATATATATATATATATATATATATATATATAGGGATGGGTTCTGATGAAAACAAGGAGATAAAAAAAACAGTGAAAACACATCCCCACCCTCCATCTAATCTAACATATATATATATATATATATATATATATATACAAAAGGGGTGGGGATAAAAAATGGTGAAAACACTTTTTGATTTACAATTTTTTTAAGTTGTGAACTTTCATTTTTTTTTTTGCTTCATATATGAATTTTTTTGTGAACCTTTAAATTTAATTTTTCACATAAAAATTTTCGTCATGAATCTTTATTTTTTTTTTTGCTTCACACAAAGTTTTTAACCTTTTTAACTGTGAACCTTATTTTTTTCACATAATTTTTTTTTTAAATTTTTTCACGAATTTTTTTTAAGTTTTTTTCTTATGAACTTTAATTTGTTTTTGGGTTCACGAAAAGTTTTTAACTTTTTAAACTATGAACCTTAATTTTTTTTTGAGTTCACGAAAAGTTTTTAACTTTTTCAATTGTAAACTTTTTTTTTTTCTCATATGTGAACCTTAATTTTTTTTAGGTTCACGGAAAGTTTTAAAAAATTTCAATTGTGAATCTTTTTTTTTTCAACTGTGAACTTTAATTTTTTTTGAGTTCACGGAAAGTTTTTTTATTTTTCAATTGTGAACCTTAATTTTATTTTGTTCACGGAAATTGTTTAACTTTTTTAATTGTGAACCTTTTTTTCCAACTGTGAGCCTTATTTTTTTTTTTAGTTCATAACAAGTTTTTAACTTTTTCAATTGTGAACCTTATTTTTTTATTTTGGGTTCACATAAAGTTCTTAAGTTTTTCAATTGTGAACCTCAATTTTTTTGATTTGGTTTTCGGATTTGGCTTTATTTTATTTTTTTCACAAAAAATATTTTTTTTGTGTGAACCTTAATTTTTTATGGTTTACTAAAAAAAAAAAAAAAAAAAAGTTCACATCTTAAAAATTTTGTGAAGGAAAAAGTGTTTTCACCGTTTTTTTTATCTCCACCCCTTTTATATATATATATATATATATATATATATATATATGTAAGTTAGATTAAATGTAGGGTGGGGATGTGTTTTCACTGTTTTTTTTAATTCCTTGTTTTCACAGGATCTCATTCATATATATATATATATATATATATATATATATATATATATATATAAACTTTAAAACAAAGTTCTTTTTCTAACAAAAATTAGGATTATAAACTAAAGATTAAGTAGTATGTTCAATTGGAAACCGTTTCCAATAGCAACATGTAAGGTACCAAAGATTTTTTCAACCTTTTTATGCTTTCAAGTGCAAGTTGAAAACTGTGATGGTGGTTAATTTTTTTTAAGTCTCTTAACTTGGTTAAAAAAATAAGAATATTAAGAGATGAAAGTTGAAGGAATATCATATTCTGGTTTCACAAAATTTTTGAAGCATCTGTATCAAGATATGAACTACGGCCTATGCCCTATGGCTATGGTATTATATCATGTGCATACAATTAAACTTGTCAGTCAAATAAAATTTTAAAACGTTTTTATACTAATCTGAGGATACGAACGAATACTGTGAGGACCTTTAGGGGACTTAGGATCATATAATATGCTTGTTATCGTAGTAGCCTTCCCGTCAAAATTATATTTTGGTCGATTGGTTAAGGGGGCTAGGCTAATTACATAATATATTAACGGGCTATGTTAATGGGCCATATTACTGAATTAACTGGGTTGGTTGAGGGGGGCCAAGCAACAAGAATCAAGAGGTTATGGTTCGAGTCTCACTTTAGACAAAAAGATATTAATTATGTCTTTCCGATTACAAAAAGTATGTGACTAGAAAGTAGTTTTTGTTTTGGATATAAGACTAAATATTAAGAGTTGTGTTATACTGAGAATGTAGGAATCAATTTTAGACGTTCATATTGATAAAAAATCACAAAATCCTCACTTCCTCTAACATATTTTAAAATTTAATATCTAAAAAATGGCTGAATAAAAAATTATAAAAATTATACTATAAAGATCCACGTTTTTTCTCTATGATTAAATATCTCATATGGTATACTTTCGACGATTTTCTTTTTCATTTTTAGATAGGTTTTACAAATTGTACAATATACTATCAAATGTGATACTGTGTATTATCACATGTGATAGTTGTTATGACATGTGATTGTGATACTAAGTTGTGTAATTTTTGAAACCTACCAAAAAATAAAAACGAAAAAAAAAGTTCGTCGAAAGTATACCAGACACAATTCCTGCAAGTATTGGTAGATTGCAAAACCACATTAGATTTATCATATAATCAATTCACAGGCACAATTCCTGCAAGTATTGGTAGATTGCAAAACTTACAGAGACTAGAACTCAAAGCGAACGGTTTTACAGGAAATATTCCAGACACTTTAGGAAATTTGTCATTCTTGATTGAACTTCACATGGGAATGAACAAATTGAATGGTACAATACCCTTGAGTCTAGGGAATTGTAAGAAGTTGATAGGGTTAACACTTGAAAAAAATTATCTTACTGGAATTATACCCGATAGTCTTTTTGGACTCTCATCTCTTTCCATTACCCTGAATTTGGGTGGTAATTTTTTATCAGGACAGCTTCCCTTCGATATTGGCAGCGATCTTACAAACTTGAATGAACTTATTCTGGCTAAAAATCATTTGTCGGGTGAACTTCCAAGTAGCATTGGTAGCTGCAGCAGCCTTCAAAATTTAAACATACGAGAAAACTTCTTTAATGGATCGCTCCCACAATCGATGGGTTCTTTGAAGGCCCTACAAAATCTTGATGTATCAGTTAACAATTTCACTGGTACGATTCCAAGTTTTACGGAGATACTTCCTTTGGAGAACCTGAATATATCGTTTAATGGTTTTGAAGGCCAGGTAAGCAGCAAAGGTGTGTTTGAGAATGCAAGCGCAATAAGCATAATAGGCAACACTGGACTCTGTGGGGGTATACTAGAACTTAATTTAGCAAAATGCAGTCCTATTCACTCAAAGGGAGGAAAAAGGTTAAGTACTACTGTTATTTTAATCATCACTTTTGCGGTGGTTTTATTTTGTGCAGCTCTGGTAGTAATTTTTTTCTTCTATTGGCGAAAAATGAAAGGTGGTGATGAAGATGATGCATCCAACTGCATTGACGAGATGCCACTTATTAAGGTTTCTTATAAAATGCTCTATAATGCAACTGACAGATTTTCTCTAAACAACGTGATTGGCAAGGGTAGTTTTGCATCTGTTTATAAAGGAAAACTTGATTTGGATGTTGGGATTGTTGCAGTAAAAGTTCTAAATCTTCATCACCAAGGAGGTTCTAAGAGTTTTATCTCTGAGTGCAACACATTGAGACATGCTCGACATAGAAACCTAGTGAAGGTCATAACTTGTTGCAGTGGTTCTGATTTTGAAGGTAATGAATTCAAAGCTCTGGTTTATGAGTTCTTGCCTAATGGAAGCTTGGATAGATGGTTACATATGAGAAGGACACAAGATACTGAAATGGAGCTTCCTCAACTTAGTCTTCTTCAGAGAGTATGCATTGCCTTAGATGTGGCTTATGCACTTGACTATCTTCACAACCACAATGGTAGGACCGTTGTACATTGTGATTTGAAACCGGGTAACATTCTACTTGATGAAGAGATGGTCGCACATGTTGGTGATTTTGGGCTATCAAAGATTCTCTGATCTGAACATCTAAACACATACAATAGCATCTCGATTGGAGTTAGAGGAACCGTTGGTTACGTAGCTCCAGGTAGACAGTAATTGCTCTCTATAGTTCATTTACCTCTTAATATGTATATATACTGTATCTAGGGGGAGTTTGGGATTGCTTATATAAGTTTTAATTATTTGCTTATTGATTGCTTTTGAAGCAGATAAGCAAATCCAAACATCCATTTGAAAACTCTTTATCTGATTATTTTAGAAGGATTGAGCACGTAGTAATAAGGATGTTTGCACTTGCTCATTTTAAAGCAGATAAGTGCTTATAAATAAGCAATCCCAAATACCACAATATAGTTAATTACTGTTTTTTCTAATGCAAAGGGTGATCGTTGCAGAATATGGTCTTGGTGGCAAAGTATCAACAAGTGGAGACATTTATAGTTATGGTGTTTTGTTGTTGGAGATGATTACAAGTAAAAGGCCTACAGATCCCATGTTCAAAGAAGGTGCCAACCTTCACAACTATGCTAGCACAGCCATGGGTGATCACTTGTTAGAGATTGTTGATCCAATACTTCTAATGCATCATTGTGATGATCCTGCACTATCAATCAACAATAATGGAGATGAGGCAATTTCTATGAAAAAGGAATTGTGTTTGCGTATGATGTTTGAACTTGGAGTAGCATGTTCCATGGAGTTGCCAAAACATCGAATGGATATTAATTGTGTTATCCAGGAGCTTCAGTCAATGAAAGATCTGATGTTAGGCACTTCAACAGGCTAACTTAAATTTGTTATACTTCTTCAACTGTAACACCCCCAATTTAATGCTTTGCGGAAGCGAGTTTTGGGGTGCTACTAATCAAATATCAAGCACCAAGATTAATAGCAAACGACTCTAAATGAGACGTTTTAGAAAATACATTACATCACCGTACATTACATAAGTTTTCAAAAGTTTACATAGCTTGGAGTTCTTCTAATAGTATCTGGAGATTTTAAAACATAACAGTTAGTACAAAAGTAATGCAATAAAATCTCCAAGTATGTATGCATGCGACTCAAGCTATCAAGCAGTCCTGCTGGGCATCCCTATTGTTGATGCGTACCTGAGAATGCATCACTAAAAACGTCAACCAAAAGGTTGGTGAATCTCACAGGTTTGTAATAAGTAGTAACAGAGTTTTGTACACAAAGTAGTAAGTAAGTTATCATACAAGTAAAACCAATCAGTAGTAAATACATCATAATGTATATATCAGTAAGTAATTCACAGTTGTAGTGGGGTCGGTGTATCTTGCCATGAGCCATCATAGTCGAGCTTAACGTACGTAATTGTGCCCCTCGTGAGTGCTAATCCAAAAACACTCATATGAAAAACGAGTAGAAAACGCCCATTTATACGAGTACGGTTCGTGGTGGCGCTACCACCCTGAGCGGGGATTGTCAGTCCCATATGGATCCATATACTAAAACTCGCGCTTATCGTATAATTAAAAACTATGACTTCAGAGGCCTTCATTGGATTAAACGGAAACTCATGCAATTTGATATACCGGTAAGTAGTAATTCAGTAGCGTAGTAAAACAGTAAGTTGCTATGTTCGTACGGTAGCAAGGTAGTAAGTCGGTAATGTAGTAAAATAGTAGCTTACTTCTTTGTTAAAGTAGAAAAGTATCAGTATCGTAGTAAAACAGTGAATCACTAAGTTTGTACAGTAGCAAAGAATTTCATCGGTAAAGTAGTAAGTTTGTGGAGTAGTAACTCCGTAAAGTAGTAAACCCATAAGGTAGTAAAGTAGAAATCGGTAAGTTTGTAAATCAGTAAAGCATTTTGTTTATAAGTTTGTAACGTAGTAAGTACAAGTAGGAAATCAATACATTTATACATGTATTCAAGTAAAACAAGTAATGCATCTCCCCCAAAATAGTAAAAACAGTAAAAAGGGGCTATGAGACTCACCTGAAGAGCAAGCAATCCTAAATGTGCGCGCGTGTACCAAGTGTAACTTCCTAGTACCCTAAACACGCGAGATTATATATTTGTAAGTGGCTGTTTAGTAAATCATTCGTATAATTGTTCACTTTATTAGTTATGTTCAACGCATTCAACTAGTGTTTACGTTTATATGTTTGAAATCCAATTAAATTTGTAGTTTGTAAAAGTGTACGACCCGTTGGTGACGGAAGTGAAATCATATTTCAAAATACAATTTTTGTACTTGTTGTTAGTTGATTTCATGAACTTTAGATACTTATTTAGCTTGGAATTGATCTCATGTGTTAAGGTTAAAGATTGAAGAAAGAATATGAAAAGATGGTGCATTTTGCTAATTTGACTATGTTGCACCGTTTTGGCCATAACTTTCTCATACGAACTCGGATTTAGGCGATCAAGCTGCCCAGACGACCGTGACTCAGAGGACTACAAAACTACAAAATATGGTGGGTTAATTATGTGTTACCCGTCCGGGTGGAGCTCCATACCCGTCCGGGTATGTTCCCTGAGCAGTCCGGGTGAGTTTTCTAATCCGTCCGGGTCTGTGTGTACCACCCGTTCGGGTTTCACCTTTCACCCGTTCGGGTGTATGGACTTACCCGTCCGGGTACAGGTCCATACCCGATCGGGTATGCAACCTTACCCGTTCGGGTTTGTTTCCTCACCCGTTCGGGTCTGAGCTTGGTTCAGGTCTGTTTCGAGCCATTTACACAGCAACGAGTTTCAAACTAAATTTTAACCAATTTTTCGCATGTACAATGTTTCTATAAGCTATTATAAGTATAATAATCACAAAACTAAAATAATTTAGTAGAGGATCTTACGTATTAAAAAATGGAAACCGGAAGATGAAGATGGTAGTGAGGATGATGATCGCGATGATGATGAAGATGATCCAAGAAGAAGATGATGATGATCAGATGTTGTTGTTGTTGATGAATGATGATGATGATTTGAAACTGAGAGGAAGAGAGCGAGAGACCGAGAGAGAAATGAGATGGATCGTGTGTGTGTTCTGTGTGTGAATTATTGGGGGTCGGGTGAGTATAACCGGCCTCCAATAATTGAGGGTTGGTAGTATTTTTCGCCCCGTGTTCGCGTACCCGATCGTTATGTAGTATAATCCTTTAAAATGATAAATTTCTAAAAATATAATCATACATGTTTTTAATTGAAATATTTTATAAAAATATTTTTACGGAGATATAAAATTGTATCTTTGTTTTACTTAAAACATACGAATAGTTTTCTGTGTCCAAAATGTATTTAAATTTCTAACGAAGTAAATAATTATTATTCTCAAGAGTAATACTTTTATTTAAAATTGTTTTGAACAATTGTCCATTTTTAGTTTCTGCGTTTTGTCAGATTCGTGTATACGTGATTATTAAATAATCGTTTCGGGTTATATATATACATATATATATATATATAATACTTGAGTACTTGAGTATTAACACGTATATAATACGTGACTTAAAAGTTTAAATTTGGACCAAATTTTAGGTCATTTTTGACTAGGTGTCACATCAACTAACAATATTAAGGGTAGTTGGAGGGTACCCCTGACCCCGGATCTCTTTGAGATCCGCAGCGTCCCACCCGCAAGAGACATCTGCCCGGCAAAGCACCGGGCCACAGTTAGCCCACGAAATTATACCGGCAGTCCTTTATCGGACTCGAACCCGGGTGTGCCCTGTGGATTTGCGGTTGCGGTACCTAACATGCTAAATGTTTACCCAGGGTAGGATCGTCTACTTGCAAGAGCCTCTGTCTGGACATATATTTCAGTCCATTTCTATACACTTAAAAGAATATTTCCCTATGTAAATAGTAAATAAAACTCAAAAGCAGTATTATAAACTCAACTCTGCAGTGACAATGTTATAGGTCTATAGAATTGATGATAAAATCCGTATTATAAATTCAACTATACTTTAACCCCAAATCAGATTATAAACTCAACTCTGTAGTGACAATCTTATAGGTCTATAGAATTGATGATACCTCAAGGGCCTTTACATTAACCAATTAGACACCCAACACCTCAGCAAGTATTCTTAGTTCTTAGTTTCTTACCATGATCAACCAGATATTCAAGACCTTACCAAACAGGCTTACATGAGGCAGATATGGACGCAGTAAAATGTACATTAAGATTTATTATCGTATATCTTGAACAATGAAAACCCATATGAACTATTAATAGGTGATACAAACTCCCTGACATGGCATGATTTTTCGATCTTGGTGACCGTAGCTGAACATCAAGATTTCATCATAATACATACTCATAGGAGTCACATTTCAAATCATCCACATTTGTTATACACCAATAACAAGTGGGGTTACCGCAGCTAGACTTGTAAACACAACTGGAAAAAAGACTGATATTATTCGCAATTATTGTTTTCAACTAATCAAACTGGTAAATCCGTGTAACCACTAATATAGCATTGCTGCTAAAAATTAGATGTGCATGTTCAGCTACAGTTTACAACCAAGATATATTTCTATTTGTACAACATGCTACAATATACTGACAAAACGTGAGCAAATGCAGCTCAACGGTATCTCCACAACCATGTTTTTCTCTTGACCACATTTTCTCAGAACATAACACTTTTCTTATCGTCGGTCCACCAGATAGGTGGTCGATTATCTCCTGAAATGGAGAGATCTGAGCAAGAACCGTCTACCAGGAAAGTGATAGGTCAGTGATGCTCAATACGTGGCAACAGAAAGCTAAACCCCGAGTTCTCACGAATTAGAGGTGGAGGCTCGATGTCTGAAATTTCTATTTGATCCATTGACTTTGATATATCGTCAACTGAAAATGGAATGCTGCATAAATAAACCATAATAAAGCAACAAAATTCCATTAATATAGAGTTCTCTAGAAAGTTGTAAACAGCTAACGAATCTGGAACTCTCTTTTCAAGATGCACTTTTATATTAGCAGTCACAAACTTATTGTAAATTAATGTGTCTTGTCTCCAAACATTATAAAGGAAAACAAGAGTTTTTTTCATAACTAAAAGTTTAACAAACTATTCAATTGAGGTATGAGACTGAATAGTGTTAGAAAGGTTTTCTCACCATGTTTTTTTTTCTAATTGTGATACGTTGGTCAACAGATTTGCCGTAAGTTTACTCTCAAGGTTTATGCACAATACTACTCATATTCACTTGGGAGATGGTAAACGAATTTTATGATACTTGCAGGGTACTAAAGATTTTGGCATCAAGTATACAAAAAATGCAAAGTCAAATTTGCATGGTTTTTGTAATAGTGATCGGGATACCAGATGACATGGAAAGTACATTGGATATACTTTTTCAGTTGGATCAAGTGTGTTTAGTTGGTGTTCAAAGAAGCAACGAATAGTTGCACAACAACGGACGCAGAGTATGTTGCAACAGCTCTAGTCACATCTAAGCAATTTGGATAACAAGAATTTTTTAAGATATTGGTATAAAGAAAATGGAGCCCATAACAATTTTTTGTGACAATATGTCAGCAACTGCAATCGCAAAGAATCCAGTTCATGATAGCTGTACAAAGCATATCGCTTTGTAACATCATTTTATAAGAGACGGAATTGAAGATGAAGAAGTGCAACTTGAATTTGTGGAACTAATGATCAACTTGCAGAAATTTTTACGAAAGCACTTTCACGAGAAAAGTTTCAAGAACTCAGAGGCAACTAAGAGTTCAACCAAGCACATTGCGGTGAGTATGTAAATTAATGTGTTTTGTGTCCAACCAAAATAGAGGAAAACAACAGTTTTTTTCATAACAAAAAGTCTAACCAAATATTCAATTGAGGCATGAGATTGAATAGTGTTAGAAAGGTTTTTTCAAAGTGTTTTTTAATTGTGATATTTTGGTCAACTGATTTGGTATTCGTTTCCTACAATTGAAAAATACTATTGTCAACCTTTCACATTGTAATATGACCACATGCTAGGTCTATATAATTGAGCAGATTACATGAAGAAAAAATGCAAGAGAGCTCAACAAAATAGAGTGAAGTCCCTTTGATGCACGAGAGATTTTTTCCATCTCTTCTAATACAATCAATTTGTCGTCAAGTTTACCAAAGTGTTTATTACTTGAGTGATATTTATCTTTCACAATTAAGTGAGTGTCTCTCCTCCTAACTCCAACAGTGATCAACTAGTCATTATATACGTGTGGTAAGTGGAATACAGAATCTGCAGATCTCAAAACTTGAGCTCACAGATATGTGGTTGTGCGTAGACACCTAAAAGCGAGCTAGTAATAAGTAGATGCATATGCCAAGTTCAAAATTGTTGTAGTATATAGCATGTAAGACGTAAACCAAAAGGAATCAACGTGTTTTAAAGACTACAAAATACCCAGTACATATCCTCAATCAGTATGAACCAGTATCCGTGGTCAATTATTTTTCCGTTATTTCGTATCGTTATATGTTAAGACATTTAATATCAAAAGGAAGAGCTGCATAGTAACTAACCTGGAATCGTCATCCAGCAAGAAAGAATTGCTCACTACATTGTTTTCTTCAGTCATCAACGACCTCATGCTAGATATAACCTGAATGATGGCAATAAGGCACATATTAAATATTTACACTATATTTATTATAATTATTTTTGCATATGACAAGGAGCTGATAAGAGTAATTTCATGGATAGAAACTTACATCAGCAGAGACACTATGTGTGCCATACTTGTCATCCCAGTACATTGTACTAATCCGATACAACTGCTGTACACTAAGAACCTATGGACAAAATTATGATTGCTAGTTGTAATGGTAGAATCAATTATGTCATGTTGTAACGTAACAAAAAACATATATGACTCACTGGGCAGAGGTCATGACTTATTTCATCCAGCGTTTTCTTGGGCTTTTGATGTATAACCTGAAAAGGGTTACAGATTCTTGTAAACAGAGATTTATCAGAGCTTATTAATCTTTGAAACCAAATTGAAATCTTTCGACGAATACTTTACCAGGAATGCAATAGCCTGCCTTATATGCTTCAGTTCATCCCAAGCTGAACCTGCATACTGTAATTCTGTTGTTTATATAATAAACATATAAAAGCAACCTAAATTTATCACCTTGGAAATACCTCTTCAGTGGCATTGTAACACCAGTGTTCAATTTCAGCCAATCCTGCTTTGACATACTCACCATTACTGAATGAACAGCATTCGCGCCTCAAAAGTAGACTGCATCATGAAGTAACATAAAAAACACTAGAATTTTGTACGTGAATATTGACATAAGAATTGAGGAATACCTGTTAAATAGCTGAACATTGACGAATGAGAATATTTGTGTGAAAATTTTACGAACCAAAAATGGTGGCACCTAGAAATCATTACGAAGTTAGTAGGAAAATAAAGAAGGAAGATGAAATTTAATATGAATTTTAATAGATACAGAGATTCCACTAACATGATTTGTTTTTAAAATATTTAAGAAACTTCCAAGGCTCTTCACAATTCCCTGCCAATGAGCAATTAGGCTTTGCTGAGCTGTACTAGAAACTGATCGTGATGATCCCTTCACTAGACTTGCTCGAGATATTCTTGGTGCCTTCAATTTAACATACCAGTTAGTACATGCTAATTGCCAGCATTAAGAAGTAAAACAATAAAATTACCTGAATGCACATCCCTAGCAACGGAGATATTTCTTTTTTCAGATTATCTCGAATCATGCCATATATCTTTTCAACATATGCTGTAAGCTGCTGTTTAAAAAGCAAAGCTGGATACTTGGCCTCCACTTTGGTGTAACCTTCCACTCCATTACTCAGGCTTCCATTTGCAAAGGAAAGATCAAGCCCATGAGGAGTTCCACGAAAACTCTATATAGGAAATAAGGAAGACTTATACAAAATAATGAAATTTTTTTTAATTACATTCCAAGTGACAATAAAGAAAAATTGGGAAATTACAGAAGTCATCTTCCCAAAAAGAGTAGCTGATGATCGACGGCGCTGTGGACCAATTCCGGATGCTGCCCCGCTTGCTTTCAGCGTACGCTGGAGTAGAAGCAAAAGAGTAGAGGCATTGGACAACCAGTAGGCCAATACATCATTATCATCCTGTGTTTTCTTTAGTTACATAAAAGTTACAACAGAGTTAGAAGAAAATAATGAATACTTAATAAATAAAATGAAAAAAATCAAAATAGTGTATTGATGTACAGGGAAACAGTTGGAACCTCTATTGCATTGCCCACGGTCTGAATTATACGGTCAAACACACTTGTCTTCTCAACTTCAAAAGATCTCCATTGTAGAAGGCATTTGTAAATAATACATGCTGCTATTGGTCTGTAACCTGCAAATCCTAAATGTTGTGCAATGCATCTGATAAGCAACTCCTGATTCTCCCTTTGTTTCTCATCAAGCGTTTTTTGTGGCTTGTCATCTATTTCAGCATCTCTTTGGCTCAGCGAAGGGCTACGTGGACTCTAATACATATATAAACAATACATGATGTAATTAGATAATTAATAGCAGACCACTGGAAGAAACAATTCAGAGAGTTTAAGATCAAACAATACCAGAGATGACCTTGCATCTCCAATTAAAGTACCACTGTCATTCCTCTGCATAGAGCTGGAGTTATAAAGTACCCTAATGTAATACGATAATTTGTTAAATTTTGATAAATTTGAGAAAATACCAGAATTATAGATCTAGAACGGCCTGAGAGGAACTTATTAGGTGCCATGGACACGGCTTGATGGCGGAACACTTTGTTCTCTGATTCCAAATTGTTTAGCTTCTCTTCCAGCCTATGCAAAACAGAAAATCTCAATGAATCGAATAGAACAGAAACATGCTAATCTGTTAATATGTAGTTTATAGAAACTGTTAGTTATCAAGATGAAAAATATAGGACTACATATCCACCAACCTGCTCATGGAATCCTGTAACTGAGCAACTTTCTTTTCTGTTTCTTCCAGCTTCTTGCGTCTTTCTTCACAACATTCTTCAAGATCATCAGCACGCTTCTTTTCTGACTGCCACATACCCTGCAATGGCAAAAAGGAACAACCACATATTATTATTACTAATACTACAAGATTATGCACTTGATATACCAGAACAAAGAACATAAAATCCTATTTAGATGTCATACTTTCAAATCATCAACTTGTTCAGTCAGAGATTCAATTTTCTTTGTATCTTCAATGACGACCTCTTTTTCCTCAACAAGTGCTGGAGCTTCATCAATAGCTTTTTTAGCTGCTTCTCTTTCCTTTACGGCTATTGCATTTGCTTCATCAAGTTTTTTTTGCATAGCTTCCATAGAAGTTTGAAATTTTAGAGCTTCTTGTGCTTTTGAATCTTCCAAGTCAGTCTAGACACATGAGTTAAATAGTTCATACCTTCTATATCTAATTTGAGAGATGATTTATGATCCTACTTATTTATCCTCCTAACACCTTATAATTATACCATGTGTCATGCATTTATTCTCTCTCCTTATATTATTGGTTGACTGTCATGCCTTGGTAAATGGTAATTATTATAAGGATGAAGGATGAAAAATCAAGAGGATATATCATTAGTCATCTACAATTTTTAATGATTATAATATGAGATTATATTACCCTTAAACGTTTCTCCAATTGTAAACGCCATGTTAATTCCTCCAATTGTTTCTCGAGCTTATCTTTTGCTTCTTTGAGTGCACCTGTTTCTTGTGCAGCCTGCAGGGTAGAAAAATCATAAATTTTACTATTATGGATAGATGGTTAGTAGCAGTAATTGCTATGATATTAAACATCACGACTGACCATTTTAAGTTTTCGTAACTCTCTCTTTGCAATTCTTCCCCTCCATCTGCATTGTGTAACTATGGATCCTTTCTTTAGCCTTTTATAGTATGCAGAATACTTATGACAACGCCAGCGAGTCTAAGCAAATAAAAATCGACAAGAAAGTTTCCTTAAATACAACACAATGTGTATACTGTGAGACGTTTATATAGTTTTAGAATTTAACCTGAATTTTGATTGCGGCATTAGTTTCCTTACGGAATCTGAATCTCTTACGAGCCTCTACTGCACGTAGACATGTTTGCACTGCAAGCACCGACACCCGGAGCCGAGTATAGGTTACCCAAGCACGCCATTTACGCACGTGCTTCTCAATTTTTATAGCAGCTGCAATTCTTTTCAGTTCTTCAAATTTTGTGCAAGACAATCTACCTAGAAGTCCAATAGTTTAAACATAAAACACAGGAATTTTCTCATGCTGAAGGATTGTGTTAAAATTGCAAGTTGATGAAGTTATGAATATTTACCTCTACAGAAAGATTGTAAGAAAATCGAAGATCTGCGCAATGCAATGAACTGCTGGTGAGCAATATGAGTTCTTATTCGCCTTTGAATAATCGATGCTGCACTGCCAAGGACCTCAGCTCTCCTTGCATCTAATTCAGCCATTTGACCAGCCCTCAAGAATACCTTGGTTTTACCAATCTGTATATTAAAAAAAAATTAAGCAGTCAACCAGAGGTCGGCCAGTTAAGCTTGCTACCTAACAATTCACAGCCAGCAGAATAAAAATAAAAAGTTACTATTTAAAACTATATATAAACAAAATCTCAATACCTGAAAGCCGCTGAGGCCCATCTTTTCCAAGATCCTTGCACATACTGCCTTTTCATCAAAGCTACTACAAACCGATTAAAACATGAAGTTAGATATTATAAATCAAAAATAGAAAACTCAGACTGAGACACATAACATCATGGTTGCATTTTAGGAGGAAAGAGAAATCTACCTTCCTGCTAAGGCTTCTGGTGCAAGAAGTCCAAATCTGTTTATAAACTCAAAGAACGCACGGCGGGTAGGATACCCAGCACAACTTATTCTGATTGCCTCTAAAACACCCTAAGTGGACAAAATTTAGTCACATACACATCCCATAAGCTACCATAGAGTATAAGATATGGAGTAATAGTTTAATATACTCACACCACACCGCAATTGTTGCAAGATGTTCACGTTCTCAAATATGGAAGGTTTTAATTTATTGTTTGGTTTTACACATCTAACGTAATGAGGCTCTGTAGCGTTTAGTGTTTCCATAAGTTGTTGCAATTGAAGCTGCATCAGCATCAGCATCCAGTTATATATCAGCATACAGCATACATAGTTACACATTAGCATACATGATGATTATGATTGAAGTAAACAAGAAAATTAAAACCGCGCTCCGCTGCGGGTGTCAAAACTGTCGTTTAAAAATAACTAATATAGAAAATACTTTGATCCATTTCATAGCAACTATAGTATGCAACATTGTAATATGAAACTAATTTAATGTAAAAAGTTTACAAATAAAGAGCAAATATTATACTTAATAGTTTGATACAATAGACGAAATTGACCGATTTAATACGTACTATATACCAAATAAAAGTACATCCCTTACAATAACAAAATAGGCAAAGTATTAATAATTTTGAAATAATAAAATCGAGATTTATTAGCAAATATTATATTAATAGTATTTATATAAATAATAATAGTAAAACTATATATAGTAGGTAATATTTATTAATTTTATTTATTATGATTTATTATATATACTATAATATAAATATAATGATAATAATGATAATATTTGTAAGTTGGTCCTGGGTCTAACAGACCTTCTCGAGCTTCAGAATCACAATTACAAAAAAGCATTTGTTGTTACGATGGATCGAACACAGAACCGCTCGCTTAATAAAGGGCATCAGAACCTTTTAGCCTAGAAGGACATTTGTTCTATTTTTCCACATGTATTGAATATATATTTTTATTTATTTCGCTAACAAACAAAAAATTTACTGTTCATATTGACGGTAAAGCCGTGCCTATTGAGGTTTTATATAATATACCTTAAAACGGGAACCGATTGAAGAAAATTTAGATGATTTGGACGATTCTTCAGCAATAGGAGGGAAAAGGCCAGCTACAAAGGAACACTTGGAAGCACTCAACAAATCTTGATGTTCAGGGACCACATAATCTTTATTCTTATCAAGGAATTGATCAGATTGATATTGCACCTATAAATATTTAAGATTTTACATCAAGTAAACAGTGTTACAGATACGTATAAGGTTTTGGCTAATATACATACCTCTCCAGCATAATGCGCGATTGTGAAATCTGTGCGTGACAACTTGGGCTTGATAAAGCGTTTGTGATTTTTGAAAGTCTGATAAAGCTTGTTTGAGAACGTCTCATGTGTCGACTTTGGGAACATACTGGAAGTTGAAGATCCATTAACGACACACAAGAACATAAGTTAACTTGTTTAAGTTTTATAAAGAAAGATTCCTGAATTTTTACTAGCTGATATATATACTCTTGCACACAAAAATAAAAAAAGTACTAGTAACAAAAAAAATGAAGATAAACTTGTAACCAATTTTGGTAAATATTTGTAGTATCTAAGAATAAACTTAAGCCAAGAAGTCTGTTATACCAAGCTTCATCAAGGAGAGCAATAATACCACCAGGTTTCTGTAATATAAATACAACATCAAAGAATTATATAATTAATTTCTTGAGCCGAACGACTAAACAAAAAGACAAAATTAAATAATTATATAGTGATTATACCTTTTCAATGAGATCAAGAACGTCTTGGTTATCGACAAATTCAATGTAGCTCCAATTGATGGCCTCTTTCTTATATTCTTCTTGCTCCATCTTAAAGACATGCTGAAGTTCAAACATGACACCTTTTATGAAAGTTCTTAACAACAGCTTGTGCTAATGGTATTTGAAAAAATTGGACGGTTACCTGATTAAAGTGTTGCTGTAGTTTCTCATTGGTAAAGTTAATGCAAAATTGCTCAAAACTGCATGTGTATGACAGTAAATATATAACCAAAATGTTTTACAAGTGTGTAAACTTATAGCTAAAATGGTTAAGACTTTCTATGGAATGGAGGGAATACAACATTTGCTTGGTTTCCACCTGTTGTTTTTAAAGCTCTCAAAACCATAGATGTCAAGCACGCCAATCAGAGATTTTGAAGTAGCATCTTGTCCAATTGACACATTAATTTTATCAACCAACCTAAAAATCACGAAAAACCGTATTTTGATGTATAAATTTTAATTAAAAGTTAGCGCATTAGAATTTTATCAATGTACTAAATCGTACCAATCAAATAATCTGGAATAGATTGTTTTAGCCAAACCATCCCTACTGAATGATGCACTAAGAGGATCAAGACTCCTTTTTATAACTTCTTCGGGAGTGATCATCACGCGTTTACACAATGCATCTTGCAACCCAATAGGATCACACCTGACACATTATAATTGTAAGAGCACATATAATAATACATAGAACTTACACATAATTTGGGGACTCAAAACAATCATACATAAGAAGTTCTGCTGTCATCTTAAGATGAAATTTAGCTTGATCATCTTTTAGCACTGAAGAATCAACCTCTTTCCCTTTAGCAAATTCTATATTTCCAAGATGCAGAATAGCAGCGGTAACTCTGAAAATTGCTTCCTATGAGAAAGTAAAACATAGATAATGATTTATGTTAGTTTTTATTATTGCGTACAAAATAATGATAAACTAAAATATACAACTAAAAAAAAAAAAAAAAAGGTATACCTGCTCTTTTTTACTTATTCCAACAATGTCCATGGCTCTCCTTGTGGCAAGATATTCAAGCCCATCATTCACACCAACCAGCTCAAAACATTTTGACTGGTTAAGATAGTGAAACGATTGCGGGCTTCCCAATTTATACTTCTCAACTTCCTGAAAGGGCATGCAAAGTCAATCAGATGTTGACAACTGAGGCTGACTCATAAAAAAGTAACGACTTTGTACCTCTGGCGGTGCTGCACAAAGAAGGTAAAAACAATGATAGTTCCGCTCGGGATCATTTACTTGGCAAACACGAGATCTTTCCAAGAGGTAAGTCCTGATGGCTGCTCCAGATATTCTCCCATGCTTATCAAATTGGATCTCAACAAACTTACCGAAACGGCTGAGACATTAACACATAGAAGAGGAAAATAATGTCAAACCACGTGCAGAAGCATGCAAGTACAGAACTAATACCTTCTTAATATGGTAACTCGACCTAATAACAAGCTTACAGAGCATACACTAGTTGTGCCTGTTGTGGTAGAGTCCTACTCAAGAACAATTCAGTGGAATAATAGTTGAGCCAATTGAGGGGTATTTGGATCTGTGTTTTAAAAATGCTTATGTTGTACGGAGTATTTAATAATTACAATCAGACACTTGGTATTAATGAAATGGGTTCTAGATGTCAAAGATGGTTTTTAAAAGTGCTTCTGTTGTTGAACATTGTAATATTAAGATAATCAGATGTTTGACAGCTTGAAATTTTCTGTAATATAATATAAGGAAGTCATATCGAAAAGGATCAAACTAGATGTTTATTGTAGCTATGGAGAGATGCTTTATGACAAATTGACAATTGGATTTAATGTCACTCAAGTTAGGTTAGGAAAAGGGTAAACAGGTAATGGATAATCAGTTTTGTTGGAGCCTCTAAGAAACATATTATCCAAAGTGATTATTTGACTCATGAATAAACTGATAATCAGAAGCAGAATATGTTAGTCAATCATTAAAATGAGCTTGTCACCTGAAAATGCAACTACAATAAGCTAGTCACCTGGAATTGTTATTTCTAACAGTTTTAGCATTGCCAAATGCTTCAAGAACTGGATTTGACTGCATGAAAGAATTTTATTAGGATCCACATAAAGATATAATAGTTATCTACCAATCAAGTCACATTAAAATATGGTATAATTAAGAGGTTATTTAAACATAGAACTATACGTCATATATCATACTTCAAGGACTTGCTGTTCAACTGTGCGACCTTCAGTAGCTTTCCGGCCACCCAAATATGCAAGGAACCGCATAAGCATTTTGGTTGTCTCGGTTTTACCTGCTCCACTCTCACCACTCACCAGAATGGAATTGCTTTTTCCTTCATTGACCATGGCCCTGACTCCAGTAAAGATACAACAACAAGGTGAAACCCGTGCATCCAAGAAACAAAAATTGTTACTTATCATAACAAAAATGATAATAACCTGTAAGATGTATCTGCAACAGCAAATACATGGGGACTCAACTCTCCAAAAGGTGCTCCTTTATATTGTTGCATCATATGAGAATCATACAAATGAGGTAACTTTTGGAACGGATTGATTGCAATAAGAATGTTTCCGGTATATGTCTGTCATGATTTGAGACAGTTAAGGATCCATTTATAATGAGAACTTTACACTAAAACATGAGATGAAAACCTACATATATTTCATTGAGTTCATATCTTATTCTTAAGTTTTGTAAGACTCCTGGCTCATGTAAATAAGATAGTTTCGTCATGTCATCAACACCACCAGCTGGAGCTTCCATATCCATTGGATATATTTTTGATAAATTAGCAACAACCTAAAGAGTAACCAGTAAACAAGTAGAATTAAGAGTAAATCATCATAAGATAGATTATAGAGTACTAATGACCAACCATTTTCCCTTCAGTAGTCTGAATCTCCACGTCTTTCCCCTTAATCTTTGTGACCTGCCCATCAATCCACGCTTGTGTTGTATCTTCAACCCAAACATGAGAACCTACTGTTATATTGACTGCAGTGCCCTGTAGTACACGATGTAGTGCATTATGCACAACGTATCAACTAATCCATGTATCTGATATGGCAAGCTATGTATGTACTCAAGTACAAATGCAAGCATAAAACTACAAAATCATTCCTGGTGAGTTCCATGAGGGAAAACAGCAAGCCATTAATAACAGCGGAGCCACAATTTTAAGTAATCCACAATCCTACCACTGTCTTCACAACATTTTCATAATTACCTTCTGACTAACAAATGGTACATCATTCATATATAAGCATCTGCACATAAATCTCCTATTGTAATTAACTTCATCTCAGTATGTCAAACAGGTCAGTTTTCAACTTTAAAACTGATATGTACACATGACGATTACATAAAGGCACAATAATATAATATAACTAATTAAAATCCTAACTCAAACTTGTATCACAATTTATATAATAATCTAACATCATAAATTGAATCTATATCTCTACCTTAAAAGCAATAACGCAATAAAAGTATTGATCACCAAATTTTCATGAAAATAATAATAATATACGACAAATTCACGTACCATGATGAAACTTGAAAGAAAACCCTAATTTGGCGGAAAATGTATAGATTCTTCTTTTTCACAAATAATTAGGGCTCCGTTCGTCTATAACTTGCTCTGGATCACTCATACACAATTTTGGCGACCATGATTGATCTGCATTGCAATAACTAATATTCTCGAGGCATAATTTCAGAATTTTGTCAAATTCATCGTACCTTTCACTAAATTTTTCACATTTTTTGTTTGTGTGTGTTGGTTTCTTACGCGTTCCGTGTTTTCGGTGTATTGTTGATTGTGGAAGTGACATTGTTCAATAGCTTCCCTGTGAAATCGGATTCCTTTTTGCATATTTGTCGCAGATTCGTGGTTATGATTTATGAAACACCACACATATATTATATATTATATATTACTACCTCCGTCTCAAAAATATAGTCCATGTTTCCTTTTTCGGACGTCCCAAATTAATTGTCCACTTCCAAATATAGAAAGGAAATTTTGGTCATGATTACCATATTACCCCCAATTGAAATTGTTATTACAAACTTTAAAGAAAGTAGTAATTAATTGCTTAAGGGTAAAACTGTCATTCTGTAAAAAGTAAGAAAGAGAAAGCAGTAATGATTGTACTTTTATTAAACTGCGTGTTTTTTGTCTGTGGACAATTATTTTGGGACGGAGGGAGTATATATTATAATATTATATTATATTATATTATATATATATATACAAAAAGGTTTGGTTATTTGACCCGGCAGAAGGTCGAGGTCCGGTTTAACTGGTAACCGTCGGTTCAACCGGTTTACATACAAATCCGTATACCACTAAATATGCTTTATGGTGTTGTACAAGACAACGTTGTAAAGTACATTTAGTGGTGTATGAATAATGTTTAGTGGTGTACAGATCATCACTCATTTTTTAACAACAAGGGCCTTTAAGTTATTTTATTATAGTTTACTAGATCATAACCTGCGAAATTCGCGGGCTAACTCAAGAAATTTTTACAACAGATTATATTGTGTTAATAGTTAAATATTATTTAAAAAACGATACTACCAAACGAAGGTACGTTAAAACAAATTTTGTAGTGTTCTATATGATTAATACGATCAAGATTAGCGTTGTGTTACTTGGAACATGCCAACTTTGCAAATTTAACATCTTATTTTCCATGCCAATTGCTAGCAAAAGTTGTTTTACTAAAGGTGTAATTATGATATCGGTAGTGTAATCAATATTATTGTTGACTACTTCTTGTATAGACGATGTGATTCATAGTAAAGACTCAAGTGCATTTGTGGAGATGTGACGATATATCTAAACCACGTAAGCACAATATAATGGGTAAGTGATTGTACCTAAACACTAAGAACTGGCCTGACACTCTGAAAGTAACCCTTACTTTGACTTGAGAACCGTTGCTTGTTTGAGTTTTAACATTTTAGTCAGGTTATAAGTATATGATCTGGAATATGTATGTATGATTAAATTATATAGGATCACATTAATGTCAAGTTGATACAATTTTAGTCAGGTTATAAGTACATCATATTAATATATGATTATATTATATAGGATTCGGAACATTTGGTTGTTTGAGTTTTAACATTTTAGTCAGGTTATAAGTATTCAAATTTTAACTTCACAATTATACCCATGGTCCCTTTATCCCCGCCCCTTTTCCTTCATTAACAAATACTATAAAAGTGCTTCTTATAAATCATTAAATATCTTATTCAAATATCAATTATCTTAAATCTTAAATCTTAAATATATATAATATCAAAATAAAAATATGTATGCATGGCACTTACACAGATATACTACTTGATAGCATAACAAAAATGTGGGTTGATACAATTATAGCGCATTCGTAAAATTTTACTTCAAAGATGTTTTACTACGAAATATTGAATGTGTTTTAAAAAAATTTGGTGAACTAAAAATTATAGCAATGTCAACTTGAGTACGACAAGTGTCTTGACAAATAGTCATATTATTATGTACACAACTTATCTTCTTGTCAAACAGTGTTGAGATGTATAGCATACAAAACATTAAAATTTAAGATAAAATAATTGGCATGAACCCTCTATAGAGCTAGAATAAAAATAATAATACTAAAAAATAATATTGTATTCAACAACTTAAGAAACTTGTGGAAATAGCTAGCATATCAAAGTGATTGGGTATCGGAACATAAATAGTTAACTAAAGATTAAAAACTAATATCTCATTCAACAAACTGAAAAGTTGGGAAAAAGGTGAATTGGTTGTGAAAGCCTAAATAAGTGAAATATCTTGTTATTTCGCCCAATGAAGTAAAAGAGGATCCAATACGTAATTACAAAATTAAAAAAAAAATTAACTTGTACATTGTCATATATAATTGCTCACAACAGCTTGTAGATTTTCAAAGCATCTACCTCAAGATATTGAGTAACATGACGTATTAATTCAAAACTTGCAACTTCATCCTTTCAAATGATAGATAATAGACACAAGGATCGTTACTCTGAACGATTTACTTGGACCACCAACGCTAGCAAAATCACTTTGAACGATTCACAGGGATCGTTATTTTATCTATCTCAAACGGGTCAAATGCCCAAAGGGGTCAAGTAGGGAATGTTTATTCAAAATTTGGTCACAGGGAATAATGGTTTGAGAGTCACCAAAATTCTATCATTAATGTTGTACAACTTCCGCAATAGTTCTGTGCAAGAATTAATATTATTTGTTATAATAATATGGTTTGGTAATAATAATTAATGGATGGTTAATTTAAAACCTTGACACATGAAGTTTGTGGACCAACCAAAGTCAACCCGCACTAAAGATGACCCCTGTTTTCAACCCGAACTCATTCAATCCATCTTGTCACTTCAACTCCCATTCAAGCATAGTAATCAACTGAAGCAATGAACAGACCTGAAGGGTAAATGAAGCATGGAAACATCAATAATCAGATTCAATCCCTTGACCAAGCCGATTTGGTCCACCACCCTAAATCTTCTTCCTTTTAGTGGGCGCTGATGCACGCACATAATCATAAGATCAGTAAAGTAAGGACTGTCAGCCTCAAACTCAGCAGCACATGTATCAACACGTATCTAAGTAGGAGTACTCCTAAAGCCAACCGAGCTAACTCAACTTCTTTCTCTGTTGAAGTTGTAGCATATGCTAATTTTATATCACTATGTCCTCTCTTCTTTACTTCTTAAAACTCATTTTTATCAGATCGGATAAGTTTTTAGTTGAAATATATTCTTCAACATCTAGAAATTCCTTAAAATGAGTAAAAAACCATTTGTCTATTAAACTCAACTTATAAATGACATCACTTTCATGCCTTTTTTCATTGAAGCATATATGGCATGTATTCGGTCACGATTAGGGACCGAAAGTCTGTATTATAACTGGGTCCACTCCCAGGGAAAATAGGGTATTTTAATAAAAGAATTTATAATTACCTTGTTGGTCTTATGATCTTTCTCATAATTAGGCTTCCATTCACAATCAAGCATGGTGACCTTAGATACCTCAATATGAGATGTTGCTTCTGGGAGACATACGGGCTCACCAACCCAGCATGATGTCATTTGTTGCCAAGATACTCATCAAGATGCCATACTGGATATGTAGCAACAAAAACATTTTTCGAATAGATAATGACCAAAAGGGGGACATTCAAATAGGCACAAGTCTCACATGTAATTAAACCTATGCCATTGTGATCTAGCCTCAATAGTTATATAGTAATGCTTCTATAACTTTCTTTGATGTAGTATTAGTGAAGAATTATACAAAATCTTACAGAAAATTACTATATAAAAGAGAATAAGCTGATGTATTTAGCTTTATGCAGAAAATGGCATACAAAACCAAACTAAAAGGAGATGACACATAAAGATTCTTGAAATAAGAGGTAAAAATCAGAAGAAAAACATACCTATTATTTGATATGTCTTAAAGTTTTCCTGCTTTCTTAGTTCAAATGTTTGGCACATGCTCAGCTTGGTTCTGTAACTATAATCCAACATCTGTTTGAAAAGTATTCCCTTTTCAAATTAGTCAGTTTCTCAGGATGGAGCACGAAGCCAAATAATAGTAATTTCCTCTTCTTCCATAAAGTTGTTTATCGAAAGTGATCCAATCATGCTTTTCTATCAATTCAACGTCTGTCAAAGCATGTACTTGCCTTAATGTATCACCAGTACCATCTTGCGCTCTATAAATGTTTCTATATTTTTTGGTTAGATAAATGTCATAACTTCTAAAGTTCTATAAAACACATTAATGATTAAAAGTAAAATAGTAGTTCCAGAAAATTAATCGGGAAATTATAAACTTCGATGTAAGGGAAGTAACAGGAAGTTCGATTAATGTGTATACTGATATAATTGGAAATAGAAAAATATTTATATTTATAACATGGAACTATAAAACAGCTTATTTAACTTGAAAAAAGATCAACTTGGAAATGGATGTATACGATAATAAATGGCGAACCGTAACTGAAAGTAAACCCACCGTCCCCATCATATTCTTACCTCTCAGGCTACTACTTTGTTTTGATAAAGATTTATTCTCTTCCATATTTAAAGTACTCGGTGTATATCAGTCGCCCATTTGAACCCATTGTTACTCTGGATTTGGCCCATTGGAACCCACACCCACAGTTTGTAGGACCCAAATTAGACCGAAACCAGAGGAAGAAAGCCCAGAGTCGCCCCAAGTCCATTGCATCTGGGCGAAAATTGCCGGCTCTAATGAGCAGTAATTGCAAAAGTGCAATTTTGACCCATTCACATACAAAATAAAATGACAGTCACGTTTGTAGTCGTGAAGTTTAGAATTCAGCAACCATAAAATAAAAACGGATGGTTTATATAAGTTATAGAACCACAAATGCTTATATGTTGCGATGCTTGATCTTTGTTTTTAACTCAATCTTTTAAAGGATGCAAAACATGATCTTAAGTCTACGGAAACATTTACAAAACCTTTGTCACCGAAAAGGACAAAACGGGTTGCAGTGACCCAAAATAGTTTTACGTTAAAAAAAATGTCAGTAGCTACCCTAGTAAAACATACCTTGCGTAGTAACTGGATCAGCTTTCCTCTCAAGCTGCTCAGACGATCCCGCTTCATTAAACTCTGTTAAAGAAACTCATAGATTATAGGGCTATATAGTGGGTCAGCTGCATATATAAATTAACAGAAATACCTCGAGAAATTTTTTCTTCATATGACAAAGCGCTAGTATCAGCTGCATATATAAAAGGTTACTGCGTCGATGAACTTTAGTGCAAGCAACTTTTTCTCATCACTTACAGGCTTGCAAAACTTTTACTTACATATAATTAGACCTCATACATTATGTAAAATCTTCATGTTAAATAATTAAGAATAGAGTTTACCTGGTAAGTCATCGAAATCGGACCACGAGAGCAAGAACCATAAGTATCTGTTTACCTATTTAGTAAAGAGGGTAAAAGACAACCAAATCATATAGATAAATAAATGAAAAAAGTTGCCAATATTAGTCAATAAGGATTTGGCAACTCTTCAAGCTACCTGGTAAATCACATGGTTAAATAAAAAACTTCCTCGATTTTTTTCAACTATAATCCTGATAAAACACTCAAAAATAAGACATTTCCCATTAACAAATAAAAATCCATGTTGCTAGAATTGTGTGCCTATTTACTTCTTGAAACATAACCTGCTACTCACGCCATTGAAGAGTTAATGGATAAAAGAACACCAAAACACAAACAGGTAACTCTTATCAGCACGAATTTAGTGCAATGTTTATATAGACGATATAGGTTTTCCTTATAGTTTTTGAAAATTTTGTCAAGTTTGAAGCATTATATATAGTATATACCCATTTTTGCTTGCCAACATTTGTAAAGCCATTCCATAAAACGATTTATATCTAAAAATGACAAACATTATAACTATATGAAAATTGACCTCTACCTTTTATGTAGACAGGTGAAATATATAAGTAACCTGTGAATGCCTTTGCCACCTCTTCCTTGTCAGCTGTTGCAGAAAGCAGCCTGCATGTTTCCTCAAAAGACATTGGTATTTACACATCAACCTTGATTCGATCTTATTCTTTGCTATAAAGAAGAAAAGCATAGTACCCTAGGGTAATGAAGTCTTTAGCCAATACATGATGATTGCGATTTATTAGATGGAGACAGACTCACTAAAACCATCACAGAGTTCTTGCTTGAATTTACCCATCTTGCTGAATTCTGAGATAGAATAGAGCATACAATGATATATGGCATAAGACAACAATCAACAAAAAAAAACTTTCAAAGCGATCACATAAAATTCATAATCACATAACATAAATCATATGAATAGTTCACTTAAGCCAATATATGGCTGATAGACTACATATAGGGACATGTATAAAAAAGAAAGTAACATCCTATACCGCCTTCCGCGGGTTAGGGCCTAATACCGTCTAGGACGGTGTATGGGGGAGGTTAAGATGTAGACAGCCTTACCCCTACCCTAAGGTAGAGAGGCTGCTTAGAGTTCTACCTAAAGGTAGAAAGGACCTCCAGCCTTTTGCAGGGGATGGGATTTGAACCCCTGACCTCTTGTTTAGAGGCAAGGGACTCAGCCACTAATCCAACCCTGCTGCTTTTTAGGGACATGTATACCTTCTAAAATCTTCTGTCTTCCTGTTGATGAGCGCAACACAATTCCTTTCATTCAAATTTCCTTTCACTCATTACGTAATTACTTAATCCGCCATTAAAACCTACTAACTTGCCACATCTACATAAACGTTTTTGGTTTGGCCGTGAAAGCAACATTGCATATTCGTAAGTATTTATGGTTAATTGACCAAAGCCTAATCACAAAGACATCAAAGAATTACGTACATATACAATCATCAACAATATAAAATTATTGTTCTTGATCTGCATCTTAAAAATTAAATTTAATGATCAAGACAATAATGAAACCAAGTGTTTATTTGTTAGACAGTGCTAAAACCATGTCATCAATATCTCTTATGTAAATAACCAATTTAAAACCTCTACAAATAAATCATATAACAAAATTCAGAACCCTAAATAATTTGGAACAAAATAAGATAATCATAACAACTAACTTCCAAGCAAAGCCGATTACCTTCGTATAATCGGAATCATAATTGTAGGTGATATAAACATTGTTTGATAGTTCAAAACTATCATAGCAGAATGAGGAAATTACCAATTGATGATGAAGAGCAGTACGAAACCTGATTTGAAATTGATATAAAAATGAAATTTGAGAATATGCGTGATGTAAGGAAGAAGTTGGGAGTGAATTGTAAAACCAGCGTTTTGATCACTATTAGCACATTTTGTTTGACTTAATTCCCTAATTTTAAGGGCTGGAAAAGTCTTCCATCATTTTAGGCATAAAATAGGTGGTTTAATTTTATTTATTTATTTCCCTCTTTATTTATAGTTAAGGGTAATTTAGTAAGAATGGAATTGCTTTTTCCTTCATTGACCATGGCCCTGACTCCAGTAAAGATACAACAACAAGGTGAAACCCGTGCATCCAAGAAACAAAAATTGTTACTTATCATAACAAAAATGATAATAACCTGTAAGATGTATCTGCAATAGCAAATACATGGGGACTCAACTCTCCAAAAGGTGCTCCTTTATATTGTTGCATCATATGAGAATCATACAAATGAGGTAACTTTTGGAACGGATTGATTGCAATAAGAATGTTTCCGGTATATGTCTGTCATGATTTGAGACAGTTAAGGATCCATTTATAATGAGAACTTTACACTAAAACATGAGATGAAAACCTACATATATTTCATTGAGTTCATATCTTATTCTTAAGTTTTGTAAGACTCCTGGCTCATGTAAATAAGATAGTTTCGTCATGTCATCAACACCACCAGCTGGAGCTTCCATATCCATTGGATATATTTTTGATAAATTAGCAACAACCTAAAGAGTAACCAGTAAACAAGTAGAATTAAGAGTAAATCATCATAAGATAGATTATAGAGTACTAATGACCAACCATTTTCCCTTCAGTAGTCTGAATCTCCACGTCTTTCCCCTTAATCTTTGTGACCTGCCCATCAATCCACGCTTGTGTTGTATCTTCAACCCAAACATGAGAACCTACTGTTATATTGACTGCAGTGCCCTGTAGTACACGATGTAGTGCATTATGCACAACGTATCAACTAATCCATGTATCTGATATGGCAAGCTATGTATGTACTCAAGTACAAATGCAAGCATAAAACTACAAAATCATTCCTGGTGAGTTCCATGAGGGAAAACAGCAAGCCATTAATAACAGCGGAGCCACAATTTTAAGTAATCCACAATCCTACCACTGTCTTCACAACATTTTCATAATTACCTTCTGACTAACAAATGGTACATCATTCATATATAAGCATCTGCACATAAATCTCCTATTGTAATTAACTTCATCTCAGTATGTCAAACAGGTCAGTTTTCAACTTTAAAACTGATATGTACACATGACGATTACATAAAGGCACAATAATATAATATAACTAATTAAAATCCTAACTCAAACTTGTATCACAATTTATATAATAATCTAACATCATAAATTGAATCTATATCTCTACCTTAAAAGCAATAACGCAATAAAAGTATTGATCACCAAATTTTCATGAAAATAATAATAATATACGACAAATTCACGTACCATGATGAAACTTGAAAGAAAACCCTAATTTGGCGGAAAATGTATAGATTCTTCTTTTTCACAAATAATTAGGGCTCCGTTCGTCTATAACTTGCTCTGGATCACTCATACACAATTTTGGCGACCATGATTGATCTGCATTGCAATAACTAATATTCTCGAGGCATAATTTCAGAATTTTGTCAAATTCATCGTACCTTTCACTAAATTTTTCACATTTTTTGTTTGTGTGTGTTGGTTTCTTACGCGTTCCGTGCTTTCGGTGTATTGTTGATTGTGGAAGTGACATTGTTCAATAGCTTCCCTGTGAAATCGGATTCCTTTTTGCATATTTGTCGCAGATTCGTGGTTATGATTTATGAAACACCACACATATATTATATATATATATACAAAAATGCACTCTGCGTCTTTAATGTGTTTCCCTATTTTTGCATGGTTAACTCCATTTGAAAATTTGTTTGGGTTAATCAATGTTTTAAAGGTTTGGTTATTTGACCCGGCAGAAGGTCGAGGTCCGGTTTAACTGGTAACCGTCGGTTCAACCGGTTTACATACAAATCCGTATACCACTAAATATGCTTTATGGTGTTGTACAAGACAACGTTGTAAAATACATTTAGTGGTGTATGAATAATGTTTAGTGGTGTACAGATCATCACTCATTTTTTAACAACAAGGGCCTTTAAGTTATTTTATTATAGTTTATAGTTTATACCATCATCTAGGTGAGACAATAATAGTTCGGGGGTAAACATAAATTCTACTAATCTATTCATTTCACAATGTACATAATATCAATAAAGAAAGAAGTTTATGCTTACTTTTCACATTCAATGCTTGTACCACAAACTTCATCACTTAAAACAAACACCAACAATGATAGCCAAAAGCAACCAAAGCATCAACCACCATGACATTACCACCACCACCAAAAATCGTATGGAGCAACAACAAAAATCGTTGTGACCAATACTCATACACGATTCTGCCGAGAACTTCAACGTGACCTCTGGTCCGTCTATCACAACGACTTCGGTCAACTACTCTTCATATCTTTAGTCGCTTCTTTCATCAAACCTCCGGTACATCTTTTATACGATATAAATTAAAAAGTTTTTTTGCCAGTTCCAGCTCTCCGGTTCAACCAAAAACCCGGCCGGGTCAAACCGACTCAAAAGTTGGCTAAAACTTGGACATCTTCGGACGTTCCAAGCACCGGGTCCTGGGCCGACTGGTTGAACCATCCGGGATGACCCGTGTATTAAAACATTGGGGTTAATCTTTCTCCCTTATAATTGGTTTAACATTTTCCTTTACAACTTTAAACATTTAAAGATTGAAAATGACGCAACTATCCCTACTTATAATGAAAAAGACAAAACTACCATATACCTATAATATTCATTAAAACCCCTACCAACACCTATTTTTTCATCCTATTGCCCCAAACAATAAAAAAAGATTAAATAACTCTTCTTATTACGAGGATGAATTGCATTATATATATTTATCTTCATTAAATCATAATGAAATTCAATTCATATTATGTTGACATCTATTTTAGTACACATATCTTTATAGAGGGGTTTGGATTAGGATAGAGAAACAAGAAAATAATAGTTAGATATGAAGATTTTACTTTTTAATTAAGGTTTTGATCGTGAAAATATGAAAGTGACAGAGATACATGAACCTCGTTGAAATTTTTATTGAGAATCTGGAGGGGTTTTGAATATTTAACGAATATATTTTAAGACTTAACGGAATTAAAGTCACATGACGGAGTCAAACCGAGTGAAGATACTAATTTAACCGAGTTGTCAAGTTGAGGGTGCCATGCTACACCCTTAATAGTTAGGGTACCAAAGAACCTATGTGACACCCGGACAAAAAGGGCCAAAATTAGGGGCCAATTTAAACCTTAATTACTCGTACTCGGTACATGTTAAAACAAAAAGTATCTGAATATTATATATGTATTTATATATATATATATATATATATATATATATATATATATATATATATATATAATACAATGAATAAGTAATAATCGCGTACAAACAAATCTAAAAGAACACGCAAACTTAAATTCGGACGTTGGTGAAAAATATTTGTAAATAATGTATTATTAACGAGAATAATAATTATTTACTTGATTGAAATTTTAAATACATTTTGTACACTGAAAACTATCCGTCAAAGTAAGTTGAAACAAAGTTATATTTTTATAACTCACTAAAAGTATTTTTATAAAATACTTCAATGGAAAACATATACGATTATATTTTTAGGAATTTATCATTTGGAAAGATTATACTACATAACGATCGGGTACACGAACACAGGTATAAAATACCCACCAATATCAATTATTGGAGCCGGTGTATATACCCGACTCCAATAATGTAGTTACACACGCACACCCATTCTTTGCTCTCTGCTCTCTCTCGTTCCCTTTCTTTGATCATCAAACAACAACAATAACATAAACAACATCATCTTCATAATCATAATCATCATCTTGAATCATCATCATCATCAAGCTCATCATCATCACCTCACGGCTTCACTTTTTGAATTGTAAGTGTGACAACTCTCCAAATTAGGTATTAATTAACATTTAAGCATGTGCATTCTTACGTTAATTTCCTGATTAAGTTTTAACAAAACTTCTTGATGTGATGTAAGTCTAGCAAGCCTGGTACTTTTAAACAAAAAGTAATACGTAATAAGCAAGTATTAAAAGTTACGTACAAATATATCGGAACGAACCCGACAAAAATAAATGACAAAAGTTTCTTGATACAAAAATACTTAATAATGTAATTATTAATTACGAATATTTATATATCTAGAACATATAGATACAACGGTCTAAATATACGTTTAACATAAAACGTATTATAAACGAACAGAAACAATTCTAAAACACACATAAAAGGTCGAATCATAAAAATGCAAATTTTCTCGTTCATTTGGAAGAAGTTAGAACATTACCTCAAAATATGAAATCATAAATTAACTGAAATTTTACGCTCAAATAGTTGCGCGCAGTAAAATGTACAAAAATGTACATCATCTTAAAATAATGATAATATCATTATTCTAATCATAAATTACGAACCAGTAGAACACCTACAAAATAAAAATGTAAAATGTTTATTTTTATATTGCTAAAATTATACCCGTACTCGAAATTGAGGTGCCAAAATTTGGCACCTAACTTCAATAATGCAGGAGACCAGTTTCTTTTTGCACCATACCCGTTCAAATTATTTTACTCCCTCCTTCCTTCTCTGTGATCTCTTCAACACATACACAATCATCATCTATCATTTCTTTCATTTTCTTCTTCAAACATCACAACCACAACAACATCAGGAATTGAAGTAGAACAACAAACCAGGAGCAACATCTCCATCATCATCGATCATCATCATCCTCACCATTTTCATCTCATTGTAAGGAACTTTCACTTCTTTGATTTCTTTACTTATATTTCGTTATATAACTTGTATTCATACCATAATCTAAGTGTATAACACACAAAACTTGAAGATTAATGGATTGATCATGAAAATGGTTTTATAACCCAAAACTTCAAATACAAAAATCAACACATAAAAACTTGTTAGAATAGTGTAGTAACTCGTAAAAATGATATAACTTGTTGATATAAACGTTTGGTAACATAGTGTAAAGGAAATAAGCTAATTAAACTCGTGTATAAGTTTCTTCAGACACGAACAGGGGCTGAAACGAGCCACGAATACGGCGGATTCCTTTGAATCCGGCGTATTCAGAACCAAAAACCAAACGAATCCGGCGGATTCAAGGGAATCCGGCGGATTCCCGTGTCCGACCCGCACACAAACCTTCGGCTAAAACGATGAACGAGTAAAAGACACGGGTGAATACGGCGGATTCAAATGAATCCGGCGTATTCCAAAGCTTCGCACGAACTATCTGATGAACACAAACGAATCCGGCATATTCGATTTAATCCGGCGGATTCCCTCGAAATTAATTGAATACGACGGATTCACTCGAATCCGGCGTATTCCGACTTTTGACTTGAATCCGGCGGATTCTCTTAAATCCGGCGGATTCCCACCCCTGGTCAACAAATCTGACTTTTATTTTAAAACATAAACGCTTCCGTTAACGATTCCATTTATACGATACACTTACGAGACACTGTAAACCATTAATAAAACAATAATGTGATATATCCGAGACGCGGACTTTGGACTTATTTAAATTCGTACGAATAAACGATGTATAAGTATATATATATATTACACATATATGTACGAACTTTATGAACTATACGACTTGAATACGATTACATTATCGAGATGTTCAAGACTTACTAAACAAACGTAGTGATATTAAAAACAAATTACATTCGTTTTATAAAAACAATCTAAGTTTTAAAACAAATAAAACTTGCAACCTTTTTAAAATACGAAACGACGTATTTTAATAAATATATATATATATTCGAAAACACACGATATATATAGACACAAACGTATATGTTTTCTTAAACAAATGGAAACTTATGTATATTTTAATATACGAGAACAACGTATTGATTAAATAAATATATACGACACTTAAGGAATATATATTCACAAATATATATATATATACACAATAAACTTCACGTTTAACCAACGTATAATCTAATAATATACAACAGGTATATTACTTAAGTATACATATATACAACAAATATATGTACTTACAATGATTTTGGAATAACATACGTACAACTGTAAACAAAGTATATGTACAAATGAAACAAAACGACCTTCCGTTAAATAGATAACTACATATTGGTTGGTACACTTAACAAGTATACGACAAGAGAAATAATAACAATATTTCAACGCAATGCTATTAATAAAGTTAACAACTTATATTATTAGGAAATAAACCATTTCTTCAAACAAACAAACTGTTAACATAAGTGATTAAAACAAATCAAACGTACTTATGTTAATATATTTATTGTATATAGGTTAACAAACCTTGGGCAATTATCCGTTTGGCTGCTAGCTTTCATACCGAGCAAACTACTGTGAGTTCACAGCCCCTACTTTGCAAATGTTTTATGCTTTTAAACATAGGGGTGTAAACATAGAAACTGCATGCAAATACATGCATCAAATTATATAAATGCTTTATTGCTTTATACAACTGTTTGATATGAAATAACATTTTTACAATTGTTTTGGGAATTAGACACTGTATCCTAGTACGGACCCAGACTTGAAATGTGTGCATGAAAGACCTTATGTCATGCAGACTATAACCATTAGCTAGGTGACTCTAGCCACTGAGTATACGAATAGTACTATTGCCGTGACGACCCTCCTGTGGATGGAGCGTATACTTAATTGTCCTTCAGGCAAACAACATAAGTTTTGGTTGTGGTTTGGTTATAGGGTTAGGTAGCGTTACTTTAACCTGCGAGGTTTAGCTCACCTTTCAGGGGATTATAGTCTAATCATTCCCACTTATTATTTAGGATGAACATATCCTACAACTGTTTTATTTCAGTATACTTACTGATTATACTTATATTCTGGTAAACAATCAGACTTACATTTTGGGTAACAACCCTACAATCTTATATTTTGCAAAAACCTGCAAACATTTATTTATTGAATAACATTTCAATAACTTAAACACAAATGGTTTAATATACCACGTATTTATACAAAACCTGTGAATTTACTCAACATATTTGTTGACGACTTTCTTCTATGTTTTACAGGAAATTAGCTACGTAAGTAAGGATCGCATGCATTCAGGATGGACAACCCTGGACTACTTAGGATGCCATATATTTATGGGACAGCTTTTGAGGATTTCCTCTGTATTACTGCAGACATTGCAGTTATACTCATGAAATCTTATTTTAACATATGTTTTGTAAAACTTAAATGTTTTAAACTTTATTACTACTGCACGACTCACATAGTCGTACTACTTTTGTAATAACTATTAATTGGCATCCTTTATATATTATGTTCTGTATGATCATATGCTCTGATACGATGAATGCACAATTGATACGTCATCACCCCGCTGTTAAACTGTTTACACAAGATGCTTCCGTTAATTATAATTTGCTTCCGCTAAACATTAAATAAACACAATTACCGACTTTTGGGGTGTGACAGACTTGGTATCAGAGCCATTGGTTATAGCGAACTAGAAGTCTTTAGGTGACTGAAAACCTTAGAGACCTAGACTATAGCCTTGGCTAGAACATTCATGCATTCATACATACAGTTTGCATACGTCTAACATATGACTGACACGTCACACACAATTTCCATTGTCAAAGTATGTCTAGTCAATCAGTTTACCATGTTTATGCTTCGGATGAAGAGCCGACTGAGGCTCCTTTTGAAGGTCCCGCGATCACTGTAGGGGATGAGTCATCTGTTCATTTGAGAGACATGTCAGACGACACTAGTGACGCTTACATCGTGCCACCACCGACAGCACATGAGGTTACCCCTATCACTACAGGTATTCACCATCAGGCCGGTGAGACTTCTCGCAGGCCTGTGTATAGGAGGACACCGAGGATGTGTGTCCGAGATCTTCCTATTGGTCCGTTAGCACCAGCGGACGAGTCTGTTGAGTCTCCACAGAGGGCACCCAGGTTTGCTCATCTAGAGTGGATGACTCCTATGTTGAGGCACTGGAGGTCATTAGAGGGTTTTCCCTCCACCTTTGAGACAGGAGAGTCCTCACGACCCCCAGCACCACTGTCTACCACTGGAGAGCCGATAGAGCAGACTCTCCCTACATTAGTTGCTGTTATGCGTACATTGTTCTGTATTACTTCTAGCAGGGGTTCTCACCTTGGACAGGTACAGGATGAGATCTCTCGTCTGTATGGGGACATGGCTGGTATGCATGAGCATTATCACTTTTTGTTGAACCATGTGTTTACTGCCCAGGAGATAGCTGAATCCGCACGTGCTCGTGTGAGGACACTTGAGAGACATGTTAGGATTGCAGGGCTTGTGGTTGGTGCTTGTGTGGTGATGGCTGTGTTGAGGACAGCCGTGGGATCATTTCTACCGTATTTCCGTTAGACCTATGTAGGGCGGGTTGTGCCTACTTAGGATTGTATATATACTATGTATTAGATTTGGAACTTTGGTTCGATGGGTATAGACATACCTGTCATGTTTTGTATATCATTTGGATCGACGGTGTGTAGACAGACCCGTCATGCTTTGATTAGTCTTTGGATCGATGGATATCTAGGATAGATCCATCATGTTTTGTATAAAAACTTGTGAACTAACAATGATCAGTTATATGATATGACATATGTATTTGGTTTATTATTATTGTTTATGTTACTGTGCGTTGTGATTGGATTATATATTGACAATAGATACTACATAATTGTGGATACTGAAATATGTCTTTGTAACCTATAGATCTCTTGAAACTGGAAAAATGACAGAACCTGTCATAAGTGAGTACTCATCAGATGATGACATAACCATCGACGAGCAGATACAATATGTATATGTCGATATCGAAACAATTCCGATAGTGGAACTTGTGGAAGAAGAAATTGAAAACCACCACTTTGGATTGATTGACATAGAGGAATATGAGAGAGTTAGAGACCAAGTTGAAGAGCTAGATGGTCAAAACTGGGAACTTGCATCTAAATGCAAGAACTATGAAACTGAGTTGAGAATCCTAAAGAGGCCTATGTCTGTCCGAGTTAGGGATAGAATTCGCTTCTGGAAGAAAGTAGCTAGTGATCGCAAGAAGAGAGTCAAGAATTTGATTAAACGTCTGAGCAAGTGCTCAACTGAGAATGAGGTGATCTGTCATACGACTCTGCGATATAAGACTATGCTAGAAACGCATTACTCCTCTCCTAACCTGGACCAGGAGTGAAAGGAAAAGAACTGCACTACGACAGAGAACATAGCTAAAGATAGCTTAATAAAGAACTGATGAAGAACTGTCGTAGGAATATAATTGTTTTGTTAGGATCTAAGTATAGCTAAGTTTAGTTTAATTAGTACTGTAACAACTCGTGTTGTATTGGAAATCACTCTTGATGGATATAGAAGATATCATCAAGTTTTGCAATGAAACGATGTAAGAACGTTCTAGTTAATGTATAATATAACTTAGGTTCGATTCGAAATTTCGTACGAATTATATTCATCTCTATATACAGGTGATAGAAAAGTTATCACGTAATAATTGTTGAAGCCATTTCTTGCAAACTTTGAAAACCTACCATACTATGAATTATTTATCTTATCTTGAATTCCATAAAACATTGATTGCACTTAAACGATGATGAAAAGAAATATGTATTTGGCATTATATAATGACGCCTGGCCAACGTGATTATATTGTACAAAGTACATATGGGTGTTTCAAAGTCGTGCGATATACAATGTGAAACATTAATCTCTCAAATTCTCCATACTATTCATTTGATAGACAATGTGAAATCTTGTTCATCACATTCATTATTTTGGCATTGACTTCTGCATTTTATTCATTGCAGAACTGAACTATGCCGCCAAAACGACGAATTACTAGGAACAGTCAGAAAACAACTGTACCTCCTACATCTGAAACCATTCCACCACCTAACACCGAGGAAACTACTGAGCAGTTAATAGCTAGACGCATAGCTGAAGGTATTGCCGAGTATGAGGCAAGCCGAAACCGTGAGACTGGGATTAATAACAGTGGATCGACCCCTGTTATTGCTGAGACTGTTGTGAATAACCGCAAAGGGTGTTCATATAAGACATTTCAGGCATGTAAACCACCACCTTTCTGTGGCACTGAAGGTGCTATTGGTATTATACACTGGATAGAAAAGATGGATTCTGTGTTGGACATCAGTGATTGTCTACCAGACACTGCAGTGAAGTATGTTGCCTGCACACTAGCTGATAAAGCTTTGACTTGGTGGAACAGTCAAGTTCAGTCGATGGGACGACCAGCTGCTTATTCCATGACATGGGAAACATTGAAGAGTATGATGATGGAAGAATTCTGCCCTCGCAGTGAGATGCAGAAAATTGAGACTGAGCTGTGGAACATTGCTATGATTGGTGCTGATATCACTGGTTACACAACTAGGTTCCAAGAACTAGCTCGTCTTGTGCCACATATGGTAACACCTGAATACAAGCGTATTGAACGCTATGTGTATGGACTGGCACCACAGATCAGGAGTTTAGTTACGTCCTCCAAACCTGACACTTTCAGGAGCGCTGTTACTTTAGCGCAGAGTTTGACTGATGAAGCAGTTAGAATGGGGACACTGACCAAGAAGACTGTGTCGGTTAAGGTTGAGCCGAGCAGTGCTGAAGCTGGTAGTTCTGGAGGTAAGAAGCGTAAGTGGAATGACCGTCAGGGTCAATCCAACAAGAAAGGATCTGGAAATCCAAAGTCTTACGCTGCCACCATTGTGGAACCAAAGCCATACTTGGGTAACAAACCTAAGTGTGATAAGTGTAGCAAACACCACGAGGGTGAGTGCTGGTTTTGCGACAGCTGTAAGGGATGGGGTCACAAAACCCAAAACTGTAAGGTAAACCCTACCCCTAAGGGAAACACTGTTCGCCAAAACCAAGGATGTTTTGAATGTGGCGACATGAGGCATTATCGAAACCGATGCCCTCGACTCAATAACCAAAACCGTAACGCCAACAACGCTCGTAACCGCAACAACAATGGAAACAACCGTGGTAACAACAACAACAATCAGCCAGCTCGTGGACGCGTGTTCATGTTAGGAGCACCAGAGGCACGTCAGGATCCTAACACAGTCACTGGTACGTTTCTTGTAAACAACCACTTTGCTTCTGTGTTATTCGATTCCGGTGCTGATTTAAGTTTTGTGTCCACTGAGTTTAGACCACTATTAGAGATCGAATCCCTTAAGCTAGATAACAAATACACAGTAGAGCTAGCTGATGGTAAGTTGATTGAATCAGGAGAAATAGTACCAGGATGTTCCTTAACATTAGAAGGTCATTCTTTCAAAATAGACTTACTACCGGTAGAACTAGGGAGCTTCGATATAGTGGTTGGCATGGATTGGTTGTCACTGAACCGCGCAGAGATCATCTGTCATGAGAAGATTGTACGGTTACCTTTACCGTCAGGAAAAATGTTGATAGTTCAAGGAGAAAAGAGTAATCGTGTGGTGAAAACGATTACATGCATGAAGGCAAATAAGTATCTACGAAAAGGGTACCAAGCATTTTTGGTACATGTTGTGGATAGAAAACCGAGGAGCGACGCATAGACGACGTGGCCGTAGTACGCGAATACCCAGGAGTATTTCCTGACGAGCTACCAGGGTTACCACCTCCACGGCAGGTTGAATTTCATATCGACCTAGTGCCGGGAGCTGCACCGATTGCTCGTGCGCCTTACCGTCTAGCTCCATCAGAAATGCAGGAACTGTCTGCACAGTTGCAAGAACTGTTGGATTTAGGATTCATCCGACCGAGCTTTTCACCGTGGGGAGCTCCGGTGTTGTTTGTCAAAAAGAAGGATGGATCAATGCGGATGTGTATCGATTATCGAGAACTGAACAAAGTGACGATTAAGAACCGATACCCATTGCCACGCATCGACGATTTGTTTGACCAGCTGCAAGGGTCAAGTTATTACTCAAAGATCGACTTGAGATCGGGTTACCATCAACTGAAGGTACGGGATGAAGATATCCCTAAGACTGCGTTTAGGACTCGATATGGTCATTACGAGTTCCTGGTTATGCCATTCGGGCTAACGAATGCGCCAGCAGTGTTCATGGATCTAATGAATAGAGTATGTAAACCTTACCTTGATAAGTTCGTCATCGTGTTCATTGACGATATCTTGATATACTCGCGAACAAAGGAAGACCATGAACGACATCTGAGGCTGATTCTTGAATTACTGGAGAAAGAGAAACTTTATGCAAAGTTCTCCAAATGCGAGTTTTGGATGCGTGAGGTTCATTTCCTTGGTCATGTGATTAATAACAAAGGAATTCACGTAGACCCATCCAAAATTGAGGCGATTAAGAATTGGGAAGCCCCAAAGACTCAAACAGAGATACGACAATTTCTTGGGTTAGCCGGTTACTACCGAAGGTTCATTGGGAATTTCTCGAAGATAGCTCAGCCACTTACCGCCCTAACGCAAAAAGACAAGAAGTTTGATTGGGGCGAGAAGCAAGAGAATGCTTTTCAAATGCTGAAAGAGAAATTGAGCACCGCACCTATCCTATCCTTACCAGAAGGAGTAGAAAACTTTGTTGTCTACTGTGATGCTTCACATCAAGGATTAGGTTGCGTGTTGATGCAAAACGACAAGGTCATTGCATATGCGTCTCGTCAATTGAAGATTCACGAGAAGAACTATACGACGCATGACTTAGAGCTGGGAGCAGTCGTTTTTGCACTTAAGATTTGGAGACACTATCTATACGGTACAAAGTGTACGATCTTTACCGATCACAAAAGTCTCCAACATATATTTGATCAGAAAGAACTCAACATGAGACAGAGACGTTGGGTTGAACTGCTAAATGATTACGACTGTGAAATCAAGTACCATCCAGGCAAAGCTAATGTAGTAGCGGATGCCTTGAGTCGTAAGGAAAGAGTGAAACCTCGAAGAGTTCGAGCGTTAGGACTGACAATCCACTTGGATCTGATTTCTCAAATTCGTGATGCTCAACAAGCAGCCTTTACTCCAGAACGTATGAAGGACGAATCCCTCAAAGGGATGGAGAAGCAACTGGAGTCTAAGGAAAATGGAGTATTGTATTCATGAATCGAATTTGGATTCCATGTGTTGATGAGCTACGTAGCCTAGTAATGGACGAAGCTCATAAGTCTAATTACTCGATACATCCTGGTGCTGATAAGATGTACCACGATCTGAAAGGATTTTACTGGTGGCTTGGCATGAAAAGAGACATTGCCACCTATGTTAGTAGATGCCTGACTTGTGCAAAAGTTAAGACTGAGTACCAAAAGCCGTCCGGGCATTTGCAACAACCTGAGTTGCCCAAATGGAAATGGGAACACATCACGATGGACTTTATCACGAAGCTACCAAAAACATCATCTGGAATGGACTCCATATGGGTGATTGTCGACCGACTGACAAAGTCAGCTCACTTTCTTGCCATTAAGGAAACGGATAAAATGGAAAAACTGTCTAGAATTACATAAAGGAAATTTTTTCTAGACATGGAGTACCATTATCCATCATCTCTGATAGAGATGCACGTTTCACCTCTCGCTTCTGGCAAACACTGCAACAAGCTTTAGGCACTAGACTCGACATGAGTACTGCCTACCATCCACAAACCGATGGTCAAAGCGAGCGAACGATACAAACGCTTGAGGACTTGCTACGAGCATGCGTGATTGATTTTGGAGGGAACTGGGATGTTCATCTCCCTTTAGCCGAATTCTCGTACAACAATAGTTATCATACGAGCATACAAATGGCACCTTTCGAGGCGTTGTACGGACGCAAGTGTCGATCCCCACTCTGTTGGGCAGATATGGATGACAGACAGTTATCAGGTCCTGAGATAGTCCAAGAGACAACGGACAAAATATCTCAAGTGCTTAATCGATTAAAAACGGCACGAGACCGACAAAAGAGTTATGCAGACAATAGACGAAAACCTTTAGAGTTTCAAGTAGGTGACAGAGTCCTACTCAAGGTATCTCCTTGGAAAGGAGTTGTGCGATTTGGAAAACGCGGCAAACTGAACCCACGTTACATTGGACCTTTTGAGATCCTAGAAAGGATTGGTCCTGTAGCTTATAAGCTTAAACTGCCGCAAGAACTTAGTAATATTCACGACACGTTTCACGTGAGTAATCTTAAGAAGTGTCTATCTGACGAAGCGTTAATCATACCTCCTGACGAAATCTACGTCGACGCAAAACTCAATTTCGTGGAGGAACCGCTTGAAGTAATGGATACGAAAACGCAGAAACTCCGAAACAGTCGGATCAAACTTGTCAAAATTCGATGGAACTCGAAAAGAGGCCCAGAGTTCACCTGGGAACGTGAAGACGAGATGCGCAAGAAGTATCCCCACCTATTTGAACCCGTGACCACGAATCACGACACAAATTAAATCTCGGGACGAGATTTCCCTAACGGGGGGAGAATGTGACAACTCTCCAAATTAGGTATTAATTAACATTTAAGCATGTGCATTCTTACGTTAATTTCCTGATTAAGTTTTAACAAAACTTCTTGATGTGATGTAAGTCTAGCAAGCCTGGTACTTTTAAACAAAAAGTAATACGTAATAAGCAAGTATTAAAAGTTACCTACAAATATATCGGAACGAACCCGACAAAAATAAATGACAAAAGTTTCTTGATACAAAAATACTTAATAATGTAATTATTAATTACGAATATTTATATATCTAGAACATATAGATACAACGGTCTAAATATACGTTTAACATAAAACGTATTATAAACGAACAGAAACAATTCTAAAACACACATAAAAGGTCGAATCATAAAAATGCAAATTTTCTCGTTCATTTGGAAGAAGTTAGAACATTACCTCAAAATATGAAATCATAAATTAACTGAAATTTTACGCTCAAATAGTTGCGCGCAGTAAAATGTACAAAAATGTACATCATCTTAAAATAATGATAATATCATTATTCTAATCATAAATTATGAACCAGTAGAACACCTACAAAATAAAAATGTAAAATGTTTATTTTTATATTACTAAAATTATACCCGTACTCGAAATTGAGGTGCCAAAATTTGGCACCTAACTTCAATAATGCAGGAGACCAGTTTCTTTTTGCACCATACCCGTTCAAATTATTTTACTCCCTCCTTCCTTCTCTGTGATCTCTTCAACACATACACAATCATCATCTATCATTTCTTTCATTTTCTTCTTCAAACATCACAACCACAACAACATCAGGAATTGAAGTAGAACAACAAACCAGGAGCAACATCTCCATCATCATCGATCATCATCATCCTCACCATTTTCATCTCATTGTAAGGAACTTTCACTTCTTTGATTTCTTTACTTATATTTCGTTATATAACTTGTATTCATACCATAATCTAAGTGTATAACACACAAAACTTGAAGATTAATGGATTGATCATGAAAATGGTTTTATAACCCAAAACTTCAAATACAAAAATCAACACATAAAAACTTGTTAGAATAGTGTAGTAACTCGTAAAAATGATATAACTTGTTGATATAAACGTTTGGTAACATAGTGTAAAGGAAATAAGCTAATTAAACTCGTGTATAAGTTTCTTCAGACACGAACAGGGGCTGAAACGAGCCACGAATACGGCGGATTCCTTTGAATCCGGCGTATTCAGAACCAAAAACCAAACGAATCCGGCGGATTCAAGGGAATCCGGCGGATTCCCGTGTCCGACCCGCACACAAACCTTCGGCTAAAACGATGAACGAGTAAAAGACACGGGTGAATACGGCGGATTCAAATGAATCCGGCGTATTCCAAAGCTTCGCACGAACTATCTGATGAACACAAACGAATCCGGCATATTCGATTTAATCCGGCGGATTCCCTCGAAATTAATTGAATACGGCGGATTCACTCGAATCCGGCGTATTCCGACTTTTGACTTGAATCCGGCGGATTCTCTTAAATCCGGCGGATTCCCACCCCTGGTCAACAAATCTGACTTTTATTTTAAAACATAAACGCTTCCGTTAACGATTCCATTTATACGATACACTTACGAGACACTGTAAACCATTAATAAAACAATAATGTGATATATCCGAGACGCGGACTTTGGACTTATTTAAATTCGTACGAATAAACGATGTATAAGTATATATATATATATTACACATATATGTACGAACTTTATGAACTATACGACTTGAATACGATTACATTATCGAGATGTTCAAGACTTACTAAACAAACGTAGTGATATTAAAAACAAATTACATTCGTTTTATAAAAACAATCTAAGTTTTAAAACAAATAAAACTTGCAACCTTTTTAAAATACGAAACGACGTATTTTAATAAATATATATATATATTCGAAAACACACGATATATATAGACACAAACGTATATGTTTTCTTAAACAAATGGAAACTTATGTATATTTTAATATACGAGAACAACGTATTGATTAAATAAATATATACGACACTTAAGGAATATATATTCACAAATATATATATATATACACAATAAACTTCACGTTTAACCAACGTATAATCTAATAATATACAACAGGTATATTACTTAAGTATACATATATACAACAAATATATGTACTTACAATGATTTTGGAATAACATACGTACAACTGTAAACAAAGTATATGTACAAATGAAACAAAACGACCTTCCGTTAAATAGATAACTACATATTGGTTGGTACACTTAACAAGTATACGACAAGAGAAATAATAACAATATTTCAACGCAATGCTATTAATAAAGTTAACAACTTATATTATTAGGAAATAAACCATTTCTTCAAACAAACAAACTGTTAACATAAGTGATTAAAACAAATCAAACGTACTTATGTTAATATATTTATTGTATATAGGTTAACAAACCTTGGGCAATTATCCGTTTGGCTGCTAGCTTTCATACCGAGCAAACTACTGTGAGTTCACAGCCCCTACTTTGCAAATGTTTTATGCTTTTAAACATAGGGGTGTAAACATAGAAACTGCATGCAAATACATGCATCAAATTATATAAATGCTTTATTGCTTTATACAACTGTTTGATATGAAATAACATTTTTACAATTGTTTTGGGAATTAGACACTGTATCCTAGTACGGACCCAGACTTGAAATGTGTGCATGAAAGACCTTATGTCATGCAGACTATAACCATTAGCTAGGTGACTCTAGCCACTGAGTATACGAATAGTACTATTGCCGTGACGACCCTCCTGTGGATGGAGCGTATACTTAATTGTCCTTCAGGCAAACAACATAAGTTTTGGTTGTGGTTTGGTTATAGGGTTAGGTCGCGTTACTTTAACCTGCGAGGTTTAGCTCACCTTTCAGGGGATTATAGTCTAATCATTCCCACTTATTATTTAGGATGAACATATCCTACAACTGTTTTATTTCAGTATACTTACTGATTATACTTATATTCTGGTAAACAATCAGACTTACATTTTGGGTAACAACCCTACAATCTTATATTTTGCAAAAACCTGCAAACATTTATTTATTGAATAACATTTCAATAACTTAAACACAAATGGTTTAATATACCACGTATTTATACAAAACCTGTGAATTCACTCAACATATTTGTTGACGACTTTCTTCTATGTTTTACAGGAAATTAGCTACGTAAGTAAGGATCGCATGCATTCAGGATGGACAACCCTGGACTACTTAGGATGCCATATATTTATGGGACAACTTTTGAGGATTTCCTCTGTATTACTGCAGACATTGCAGTTATACTCATGAAATCTTATTTTAACATATGTTTTGTAAAACTTAAATGTTTTAAACTTTATTACTACTGCACGACTCACATAGTCGTACTACTTTTGTAATAACTATTAATTGGCATCCTTTATATATTATGTTCTGTATGATCATATGCTCTGATACGATGAATGCACAATTGATACGTCATCACCCCGCTGTTAAACTGTTTACACAAGATGCTTCCGTTAATTATAATTTGCTTCCGCTAAACATTAAATAAACACAATTACCGACTTTTGGGGTGTGACAGTAAGAAAACTTCAAACTTTAACTTTGTTTAAATTTGTGTTTTACAAACTTATATTAAGTTATATCTATGTATTATATCCGAAAAATTATGTTATAAACTGGTTTGGGGATGAACTACACGAACAGACTGAAAGAAACCACTCACCCGGACGGGTGGATCAAGACACCCGGACGGGTCACAACACACACCCGGAAGGGTATGTGGCCCCACCCGGACGGGTAACATGCATCCAGCCCACAATATTTTGTAGATTTGTAGCCCTCTGAGTCGCGGTCGTTTGGGCAGTTGAATCGCCTAAATCCGAGTTCGTATGAGGAAGTTATGGCCAAAACGGTACAACATAGTCAAAACAGCAAAATGCTTCATTTTTTCATATTTCCTTCCTCAATCTTTAACCTTAACACATGAGACCAATTTGAAGCTAAATAAGTATCAAAAGTTTATGAAATCAACTAGAAACAAGTACAAAAATTGTATTTTGGAATATAAACTCGAGTCGTTACCAACGGGCCGTACATTTTTACAAACCTTGAACGGGAGATACAAACTTAAACATTTGGATATAATATAATCGGATACATATTGATACGGATAAATGTTAGACAATCAAATACTCATTAGAATCTCGCGTGTTTAGGACACTAGGAGGTTTCAAGGATTGTCTATTCCACGTCGGATATACTCATTGCTCGGATAGACTCAGGTGAGTCTCACAGCCCCACTTTTATTGCTTTAACTGATTTAAAACTTGGGGTGAGATACAATGCTTACTTGTTTTCGTGATCATATGTTATTTGATTAGTTAATTTGATTATTAACTCAGGGAATTAAATGATTATTTAATTCGGTTAACTATGTTAGTTACATTGTTTGGTTACCATTATTGGTCTTGATTTTCATTGTTCGGGTGTTGCACGAGTGTTTTAATTCGGGAAAGTCCTCATCATTGCATGGATCGTTAACTTAATAAGGCGCGATTACTAAAGGATAGTACTATCATGGGAGTGACATCCCCGTCCGGGTTGCTAGCTACAACCACGTACAAACGGGCACTTTAGTAGTTGTTATGGGTGTTGACACCGTTCGGGAGGTAGAAAATCGGGTTAGGCCTCGAACCATGGCTCAGTGCAATACAATGACATAGTCGGTATAATAAAGCATTGTTCGGAAACCTATGTTGGTTCCATCAATGTAACATCCCAAAATCTAAAAGTAATATTGTGAATAAAGTAATAGTAAATATTTTAAGTTATTGTTACTCTAGGTGAAATAAAATAGTAATAACTGTGAGTCGGTTTTAAAGTTCCAGACAATGATAATCACGGGGAATAAAATTAAAACACATGTATACTTATTTACATATGTGTATGTATCATATATCATCAAAATCACTTCTCAAAACATCCAGGAACTTCAAAATTCGTATGAAACCCTAACCCAAAACTAAATCACTTCCAAAACATGAAATCAAAGCTAGGGAACTCGAATTCAACAAGGATTAAGCATCTCTAACACAAGGTAATCATGATTCTCTTCTAAATTCGAATTCAAACTTAGGGTTTCATGGGGATTTATGGAATTAATGATTCTAATACGAAATTAAGCATGAAATATGTTGAATTAGGTTTAGTAAAGTTTATTAGTGATTGAATTAACACTAGAATGAATTAAAAATCAAGAATCATGGATGGTGTTCTTGAGGGTTTGGTGGGTTTCGATGAATTGATGATTTTAATCCAAATTAGGGCATGATAATAATTGAATTATGATATAGGAGTGAAATAATTATGGTTATTAACACTAACCCACTCTAGAATTTGATAAATTGAATTTGTTATATAATGATTAAAGTGGGTTTTGTGCAAATGATGATGAATTGGTGCTAATACACCTTAATTGGTGATTATAAATGTTGTTGGAATATGATTAAAGGTTTTTGAAGTATGATTATAAAAATTGAAGTATTGACACAAAGGATTAAGTAATTGAATTAATTATGACTATGATGATCTTTAGTGATGATTAAAATGAAATAATGAATTCAATGAATTAAGGATGAATCTTGAATTATAATATGAAATAATCATCTAAGGTGGTTATCCAAATAAGGAAATAATGAAATAAAGAAGTAAAAGTAATATGATCAATTCAATAAGAGTGGGGGATGTATATAGTTGATGTATTGATTATGGTGACTTTTAGTTATTTATGTGTTATTGTATCAATATGTATGTGATAGGTGATCAAGAATGGTGACTTTGCTATGGAATGTGGAATTATGTTTTGCTTAAAAAGCAAAGGTGAGTAATACGAGGACTATTTGAATAATGATTGTATGTTCTAGATTGCTTACGAGCAAGAGGTTCATACATTCGTTTGGAATATTGTTTGTCTCTTCTAGTTGTTCTTATTGTTTGTTTCTTATAATTGTATCTCATGTGTGCTTCTATATTGTATCATGCTTCGTATCTTAAGAAATATTGGTTGTTGACCATAGTTGTGGATTGTTGTTAATAGTTGAGTTAATTGGAAATAGTATAGTGTTATGTGGATGATTGAATTATGTGGATTATGTGAACTTGTAAGATAATGTGAATTAGGAGAATTATGTGAATTAGGAGGATTATGTGAATTAATAGGACTATGTGAATTAATTGGAATATATGGATTTAGTATTGTAGAAATTGAATATCACGAAATAAGTGCTTGGCACTACTCGGTATCTATTAAGCTTGGTACCCATATGGGATTAGTGCCATGCTTACTTGTATCTATTGGATCATGGATCCATACGAAATATTGTCGAATCTTTATTGTTGTTCAATAGTTTCTATTTCAAAGAAATAAGTAGTTATTGATAAATTGTATCTTGTTTGTGAATTATTTAATTAGTTGCTTGTATACTCACTAAGCTTTATGCTTACTCGTATCAGTAATTTATGTTGTAGGTGTTGGTTCGGTTGAACCAATTGGATGAAAGGTGATTACAAGAAGTAAGTGTGGATGGAAGCTTGTTGTGACGTTGTACAAGTTTCACATTCTATTGAATTGTCGTTTTGTAATACCATTGTATAAATCGCCCAAACTATTATGATTTTGATATAAGGTGTTATCATTGTATGGAGTCGAATTTGTAAACATGTAACTTTAGTATTTAGATGGGACCAAATGTGATGGAATGATATTCCTAAGCATTATGAATTTATAAATTTGAAATATACAAGTTTTCTATAAAAAAAAAAAAAAAATCAATTGAAATATGGGCGTTTCAAGTTGGTATCAGAGCGATGGTTTAAGAGAATTAGGTAATCCACAATAGGATTGCTTAAGCTTAAACCAATATGAATTACTTGAATTGTTATCTTAATTGTGAGTAGTAATAGAATTTATTGAATTGATATGATTCCTTGTAACGAAATATTTGATGGTTAATAAGTGTAGAATTAATAATATAAGGTTTAATGAGGTCTAGAACCTTATGTAATAGGATTTGGAATTTCATGATTGGTTAAAATAGTAATTAGCCTAGTTGTTAAAAAATGTATCTTTGACTTGAAAAAGTCAATCTGGAATATGAGATTTTCAAGTTGGTTATTAGAAATATTATATAGTGATAAATGTATTAGATGTGGAAATAAGTGAGTATTGATCATAATTATAGTGAGGATTTTGATCAATGTGTCAAATATTGTATTTTGGTCTAAATAAGTGATCATGAATTAAGAATTGTAATATATTGTTGAAATGAATTAAATTCAAGAGTCAATTAGTTGAATTGGGTTAGATTTTGTGAAAGTGTCCAAATGGACCCTCAAATGGGTCAAGGAGTCAAAACATGATAGAATGGGTGTATGAGAGTGATGATTATGCCCACAAGTCACAAATGGATATAGGAATATGTTGGCAAAAGACCAGAATCTAAACCAAGTGGTTTGGAATATGAGTTGTCCACTAAATTGGTCCAAAATGACCATAATTTGGTGAGACGTCTGTTTTCTCGTAAAATGTGAATTTTGAAAAAGTGTAAAAATGGAAAGTTGCATTTTGATTATATGAAGGTGCCTGCGAAATTTCAGATTCTAACTCTTTACGGTTTGGGAGATATGTGCGTTTGAATTTCAGAAAATTGTAATAAAGTTGCAGGTCTGAAAATACATAGGAACGCGATCCAGGTGTGGGATCCGGATCGCGTTAGTATGTTGAATTTGGTTATAGAATATTTTTGGTCTACGGAACGCGATCCCAGTAAATTTTTCCGGATCGCGTTTTCATGTGTATTTCGTTATCAGAATTTTTGTTCTTGGAAACGCGACCCGCTTTGTTCTCCGGATCGCGTTTGAATGCTTAATTTGGTTACAGAACTATGGAACGCGATCCTGAACACGTTCCTGGATCGCGTTAGTAAGTAGAAAAAGTTTTTTTTTTTTTTTTTTTTTGATGTTTGACGTAATATTTGACGTAGAGATTTCCGTAATAAAATTTCGGTGTCCGATTAAGACGAAATTTACAAGGTCACTCAGAAACGGCCCAACGATCAAAGCTCATCGCGTTGCCATGAGCCCTGTCAGTTTTCGGCACTTTGGGGTCATTTAGGGCCCGAAAATGACATTTTAGTGTTTTTCGGACCTTATTTTGAATTTTTGACTTATGTTTCGAATTAACCTTTTGTTTCTTTAAGCCTCAGGGATCATTCTGTTGAATAAATGTATCATTAGAGCCTGTTTTTACGATGTTATGCGAATTTTGAGTATTGATTGAATTAAACGAAATACGAAAATAATTGTATAAGTATTTAAGGAATAGTTGAAAACTTTAATCAATGATTAGGAAATATGGATTGCTTCCTTAGGAAGAATATGGAATATGTGAATTGATAAATATGTATTTGTTAGTATCATTGTATATTGTGAATTTTGTATCATGATATGCTTTTATTATGAATTGTGAATTTGAGTTTTTGTGTAGAGAATCTTTGTTACGAAATATTAATTACACGAAATATGTGCTAAGCACAATGGTATCTTATGGATTGTGAGTCTATTTGGGAGTTTAATCTCTACCTAAACTCAATTGTTGTATAATTTTGATTATAGGTGTAAGTGTGAAATAAATAATGTGAAATAATGACATGATTAATATATGTCATCATATGTGATTAGTTGTTATGTGATTAAGAAATAAAAGTGTTTAATTGAATGATGAATAAATCAAAAGATGAGTTCATCAGAGATAAGTTGGGAGATGAAATAAATGATATTGACTGGAATATGTGAAATTTCTTGTTTATGTGAAATCTATTAATTGAAATAAGTTGGATATATATGATCAAAGTGTTAGCAAGTGTTTTGGCTTGTTGTGGATTATTGTATTATGTGTTTACATAGAAATTACATTAAAACTGGATGGTGTGAAATAGCCTAAGAAGGAAGTGTGTATGACATAATCTGACGACGTCTGGCCAACGTAGTTATATTATGCTATTCACATGGAATTGTTGAGGCTGTTCAATATCAAAAAGATTTAATGTAATTTTAGAAAGATAGTATTGAATTGTATCGGATAAAGACAGAAATATGTAAGCCTATGCCTTATAAATGAAAATAGTATCAATATGAGGTGATTTCAGTATGGAATATAGAAATAGTAAACCACTAGACTATAGTCATAATGTGGTACCTATTATAAAAGAAATAAATGTTAGTCGAAATAAAACATGCGTTTGCCCCTAAACTATTATCTTATTATGAATTCTGATATTAAAAGTAGTATGATGAATCTTAAGTGGGGGAGAATCTTATTAAGTGACATGTAATAGGTTAACAGAAATAGAATTTGATTGCGAGATAACATAATATAGAAATATTATTATGGCTTTATGATTGATCATTGCTAATTGCAGGTAGTACTGATCCTGTATCAGAGTTAATTACGAAATATGATAATATTGATAATCATACTTTGCTGACGTAGCTAGTATGATAATACGAAATATGTTGTTGTTAGTACTCATGTTAGTGTAGCTGGTGCTAACCTGGGTTGTGTCTAGTATCTATCTCAGTGTGAATTAATGCTAAATGATTATGTAATTATGGTAATATATGAGTACTAGCTTATTGGCCAGTTATGATTTGAATTAAATTCTTCATTGTTGAAATATATATTGTGGTTTTTATAACCACTAATGTGATAATTATAAAGAAATAAAATTGTTATGTATTTCACTTATATCAAATGACTATGTGTTTCAAAGTATCTATAGGACTAATAATAACAAATGAACCAGGTAACTGGTCAGTATGGAATAGGATATATGCACAGTATATGTGCGTGGGTAAAAATAGAAGTATGCACAATTATAGAAATGTGAATGTGAAAAGAATTGAAAACATGTATCTATATTATAAGTTACTCAATTGAGTGACGTATTTTATGTGTATTAGTTATGAAGAAATAATTGGTATTATTGCACATTGTGCTGGATATTGTACATTGTGCTAGCAAGAGAAATAGAGCTAAAAGCACAGTTATGTGCTTAGGATTTATGGATTAAATTGAAATACACCCTGGATAGGTGCAAAATAATGAAATAAATAGCTGGTGAACTATTAAGACTAATGTAATATACGTATTTAGTTGTCTGGAACTAAAATGAAATATGAATCAAAGAGATTTCGTGGGTGCCTGAGTGGTGTACATTCATGTTATGAATTCATTAATTGTGTAAAGTATCATATATGAAATAAACGCTTCTGCACTAGTAGAGAATGTATTGATATAAATATATATATGTGACATTCGTGAGGACACGAATGAAATAAGTGGGGGAGACTTGTAACATCCCAAAATCTAAAAGTAATATTGTGAATAAAGTAATAGTAAATATTTTAAGTTATTGTTACTCTAGGTGAAATAAAATAGTAATAACTGTGAGTCGGTTTTAAAGTTCCAGACAATGATAATCACGGGGAATAAAATTAAAACACATGTATACTTATTTACATATGTGTATGTATCATATATCATCAAAATCACTTCTCAAAACATCCAGGAACTTCAAAATTCGTATGAAACCCTAACCCAAAACTAAATCACTTCCAAAACATGAAATCAAAGCTAGGGAACTCGAATTCAACAAGGATTAAGCATCTCTAACACAAGGTAATCATGATTCTCTTCTAAATTCGAATTCAAACTTAGGGTTTCATGGGGATTTATGGAATTAATGATTCTAATACGAAATTAAGCATGAAATATGTTGAATTAGGTTTAGTAAAGTTTATTAGTGATTGAATTAACACTAGAATGAATTAAAAATCAAGAATCATGGATGGTGTTCTTGAGGGTTTGGTGGGTTTCGATGAATTGATGATTTTAATCCAAATTAGGGCATGATAATAATTGAATTATGATATAGGAGTGAAATAATTATGGTTATTAACACTAACCCACTCTAGAATTTGATAAATTGAATTTGTTATATAATGATTAAAGTGGGTTTTGTGCAAATGATGATGAATTGGTGCTAATACACCTTAATTGGTGATTATAAATGTTGTTGGAATATGATTAAAGGTTTTTGAAGTATGATTATAAAAATTGAAGTATTGACACAAAGGATTAAGTAATTGAATTAATTATGACTATGATGATCTTTAGTGATGATTAAAATGAAATAATGAATTCAATGAATTAAGGATGAATCTTGAATTATAATATGAAATAATCATCTAAGGTGGTTATCCAAATAAGGAAATAATGAAATAAAGAAGTAAAAGTAATATGATCAATTCAATAAGAGTGGGGGATGTATATAGTTGATGTATTGATTATGGTGACTTTTAGTTATTTATGTGTTATTGTATCAATATGTATGTGATAGGTGATCAAGAATGGTGACTTTGCTATGGAATGTGGAATTATGTTTTGCTTAAAAAGCAAAGGTGAGTAATACGAGGACTATTTGAATAATGATTGTATGTTCTGGATTGCTTACGAGCAAGAGGTTCATACATTCGTTTGGAATATTGTTTGTCTCTTCTAGTTGTTCTTATTGTTTGTTTCTTATAATTGTATCTCATGTGTGCTTCTATATTGTATCATGCTTCGTATCTTAAGAAATATTGGTTGTTGACCATAGTTGTGGATTATTGTTAATAGTTGAGTTAATTGGAAATAGTATAGTGTTATGTGGATGATTGAATTATGTGGATTATGTGAACTTGTAAGATAATGTGAATTAGGAGAATTATGTGAATTAGGAGGATTATGTGAATTAATAGGACTATGTGAATTAATTGGAATATATGGATTTAGTATTGTAGAAATTGAATATCACGAAATAAGTGCTTGGCACTACTCGGTATCTATTAAGCTTGGTACCCATATGGGATTAGTGCCATGCTTACTTGTATCTATTGGATCATGGATCCATACGAAATATTGTCGAATCTTTATTGTTGTTCAATAGTTTCTATTTCAAAGAAATAAGTAGTTATTGATAAATTGTATCTTGTTTGTGAATTATTTAATTAGTTGCTTGTATACTCACTAAGCTTTATGCTTACTCGTATCAGTAATTTATGTTGTAGGTGTTGGTTCGGTTGAACCAATTGGATGAAAGGTGATTACAAGAAGTAAGTGTGGATGGAAGCTTGTTGTGACGTTGTACAAGTTTCACATTCTATTGAATTGTCGTTTTGTAATACCATTGTATAAATCGCCCAAACTATTATGATTTTGATATAAGGTGTTATCATTGTATGGAGTCGAATTTGTAAACATGTAACTTTAGTATTTAGATGGGACCAAATGTGATGGAATGATATTCCTAAGCATTATGAATTTATAAATTTGAAATATACAAGTTTTCTATAAAAAAAAAAAAAAAAAATCAATTGAAATATGGGCGTTTCAATCAATGTTCAGAAACCTGCGTTGGTTCCATCAATGTTAAGAAACCTGCGTTGGTTTGATCAATGTTAAGAAACCTGCGTTTGTTTAATCATTGTTTTGAAAACTTAATTGTTTTAATCATTGTTCGGTAACCCAAATGGGTTAATCATTGTTTGGAAAACCTGCGTTGGTTTAATCATTGTTCGGTAACCTTAATAGGTTAAATCATTGTTTTGAAAACTTAATTGTTTTAATCATTGCTCGATAACCTTAATTGGTTAAATTATTGTTTTGAAAACTTAATTGTTTTAATCATTGTTCGGTGACCTTATTTGGTTAAAAATCATTGTTTGATTATATTGTTTAAATCATTGTTCGGTTATAACATTTTATTATCGTCGGATAATCATGTTAATCACATCAATGTTTATGTTAAACCTGTGAGATTCACCAGCTTTATAGCTGACCTTTTAGCGTTGTATTCTCAGGTGATCGGCAATAGTAGGATGGCCCTCAGGATAAGCTATCTACTCACGAGTCGCATGCATCCATTTAGACATGAAGATTTTCTTGCATTATATTTTGTATAATGGTTATGTATTAAAATCTTCGAAATCAATTGCGAACTTGTTATTATTGTAAACTCATATCTTGAAAACTTTGTAATACTTCTGAAATATTATAAACGTCTCATATAGAGTCGTTTGCTTGTAATCTTGGTGTTTTGATATTTGATTAGTCACACCCAAATCATCGCTTCCGCAAATCATAAAAATTGGGGGTGTGACAACCTAGTTAGTCAACTTCAGGGTACCAATATACATTTTGGCCAATAATACAATCTTTGCCCAGAAGCTCCAAGATTGACTATTTTGCAACTCTTATGGGCTTATATGAACTACCTACTTTTTAGGAATGGGCTGGATGGGCTATGACTTTATTGTGAAAACGGGTGAAATGGTCGGCCAGGTTGTGGTGCCGATCGAAAAACGAAAGTGACTGTCTTTTCTTCTGGCACCTCCTATCTACTCGCTGTTGCTGCCACCACATATACTCGCCGAAGACGCCATATATACCCAGCAGAGACGCTGTACATACTCGCCGGCACCGCTGTATATATTTGTTGTCGTATCTGTTGCCGTTGACCGACGCTGCAACATGTAATCCGTCATCACCAATAGTTGATGAGCGCTAAGGTAACCACCACCACTCTTCCTCCGTCATCGTTTCGGAAATTTAACGTTGTATAGTGAACGTGGGGTGGGGGTTTTGAAGATAGAGACCGTGAATATTTTTTTCAAAGTTTATAAGTTTCTAATTGTATGTCTTTCTTTTTAACAATTTTGAGAAACAACCTGATTATTTAAAGTAAAACAAATTATCGCTCATCTGATTCACAATTAACTTACGAATTAGAATATATTTCCATCCTATATATACACTACGTAGTACCCTATCTAATATATATATAAGCAAAAAGAATCATTGAAAAAAAATGGAGAAACACGGGATCAATTGGACGATGAATACATAAATAAAAGATTATTGTGTGACATCTCCTCTGAAATTTCGTAAGCAATTTAGTGTAGAGTAAATTGTTGTTTGCTTTCGGAAAAACGTTGAAGCTCACTAATAAGGTAATACATGCTACGTAATTGAACTAATGTTGAATAGAAATATAGATATAAATAGATAGTAGTAGTAATATTTATGTAGTGATAGTCAAATTAAAAAGAAACAATATATAAACAAAAATCGTTTAAGTGTTGTCAAAGGCAGATGAATCTTTTGACATTGGGTTTGACTTTCCCAAGCATACACGGACTACAATTATAAGAATTACTTCGTAAGTTGTAAACGTACTTGAATTAATATTAAAATTAAAACTAATTAATTATCAATTCTCCTACTTACAGAAAAAAGGGCTGTAAATTAACTTTTCTAGACATTCTCAACTTCTCCTTACCATTTTAATTTTAGTTAATTATAACTTCTATCTATCCTAACTTAAATTGAATTCTAATTCTATTTATAATTTTAAGTACTTTAATAGATTATAAGAAGTTGTCACGTGTCATTGTTGCCTACATGGCAAAATGTAAAGCAATTATTTATACTTCTTTAGTGTGTGTGTGTGTGTGTGTGTGTGTATATATATATATATATATATATATATATATATATATATATATATATATATATATATATATATTGCGATGCACGACAATTTGATGCAATATAAAAAAGTAAAATACACATGATCATCTATTAATAAAATCATTATCATAAACTATATTCTATCTCAAAGAAAGTAACATTGTGGATCTAACTATTACTTGACATTCGTAAAACGGTGTGTATATGACCTCGTTTTCTTAAACCCAAACGGAATAACTATTGAAAAGCATATACAACTAACCACATGAAATTAAGCACATGAGTAATGATATCAACACACCCAATCAATCAACAAACTAAAACAACACAATAAAATAGTAAGAAATTATAATATGCATACCACTTGAGGAAAAAAAGGGCAGAAAGAAACGGATACTAACCTTAGGAAAATAATGAATGGAGATGTAGTTTAAATACTAAATTTGATTGATTATAGTGATGATCCTTATTTTTAAATAATCAAGCTATTCATATATGGATCAAACTCTAATTTAAAGTATTGATGATGTATGGTAAGTTGAATATATATAGGAAAGCTTATACGTAAATGAGTATAAATAGTTAACAAATTATTACTAATAAATATAATATTAGCTGTGTACAATTGGTATTCTATCAATCGACTACGTCCTATAAATAAATTATTAATTAAAATTTATTTATTTATTTTATTAATAAATTGCATATTATTAGAGATTGACACGTGTCATTTGTGTCTACGTGGCAAATCCTGAAGCCATCTTTATTACTCACTTAGTATATACATAGAATAGATATACTAAGCGAGTAATAAAAGTTGCTCCAGAATTTGTCACGTAGGCAAAGATGACACGTGGCAAATTCTTGTGATTTTCGATTAATAAATAAATTAGCTTTAAATAACCTAAGAGAGTTGTATAGTAAATCAAATTAGCTTAAATATTTTATTAAATTTATTGGAAAATAAGTGTCATTCCTATAATCCATAGAGTAAAATACAAAGATTTACAATTTGTCTTTAAATACAATTACAAGTTGCTATTCAATTTAGGTCAAAATAAACTAGGCTAGCATATATTCAACAAATTAATAAACTAGCACGAACACTTACTCAAACATACTCAGTGGAAAAGTGGAAATATTTGCATGTAAGCTTAAGGAGCCAAACTCCAAAGTGAGAACGTGGATGTATCGTAGGAAAGGGAAAAAAATATTTTAAATAATATTATATGTAGTTATACTTGATCAATAATATGTACTCTTTCAATTTAATATTATTACTTTATGTGTTCTATTAAGATCCGGATTGCTAGACTTTGAACTCATAATAACGATAACAATGTTATCCTACATAACCTTCAATATATATTTTTACCCTGTCAATCAAGACCCAAGGAGTCAAAAATGGGTAAAATTGGGTAAAAATAAATCCTTTATGGGTTGGAGGGATGAGCCTCCAAATCTGAGAGTAGGTCTGATAAAGTGTGAACGGGTCCAATGGGTCTTCAATGGGTCAAAAGGGTTTTTGCATCTTCCTGATTAATTGTCGAAGCAATTGTTGTACGTGTTATTTTTTTTTACGGAAGAGAGAGAGAGAGAGATTATTGGGAGAGAGACAAAGAGATAAGAGGTTTTGACTTTTAATACCACACAATCTACAATAAAATATTACTTTTATAGTTTTATCTTTAATATATATATAAAACAGAATACAATGGAGAAGGTTAGACCCTTGATTAGAGTCTCTAATTAGAGACAATGGTCAAAATTAGTTTCAAATAATTACACTTAACATCCCTAATATTTTCTTTTTTAAACCGTACGATTTATAAAAATATTTAATCAATTTATAACATTAAATTCCAAACCCTAAGAAACCCACGATGATGATGATGAGCGTCTCTCACCCAAACAAAACAACCACCTCCTTCACTCCCTACCAACCCATCGATCTTCAATTCGTCATGGCCAATCGCTACCAGGTATTAGTTCTTCTATTCCCTCCCTATTCGTACTCATATCGTTTTCAGTTTGCTACTCATGTCAGTTTATTCGGAAGATACAAACACGATATTTATATGTCGCATGTTTCTTTATAGTTTTTTGATTTTTGGGTTTCGACTTTAGATTAATTTTGTGTTTCTGATTCTTCATCTTCACCTCTTCTATCTAAAGTTTATAGATGTGCTACTACTTCTTCACCTTCGTGTTCTCAGTTTTTCCACATCTATATCTTCAATTTTTCAACATGGTAATATTTTTAATTTTGATTTTTAGTCTCTATCTACCGTTTCATCCTTTTCTTAAGATTTGTGATACATCTGTATCAGTTACTCTCCTTTCACAATTGTTTTGTTTATATTTTGTAGCTAATTTTGGAGGGCAAATTACGGCTAAAACTATCAGGTAAAGAATGACTTCTGTATACCTTCTCCATTCATTTTACTTTGTGATTCCGATCATGTAATTGTTCAGTTTATGAGGCATAGTATATGGCTGTCTTTTTAATTTTAAAGACATGATGCACGTTGCATACTACATGTTTCATGAAATGTTAAAGTGGAAAATAGAAGAGTAAAATGTTGTAGAAATTTCTTGTGGGTGTTTGTGTTTTATTTTTACATCTTTCTGAAACATTTACTGAAAAGAATTGCTAACTAACGAAGATTCATATAATTACTCGCTAACTGTGGTTACTATTCCAGGTTTTTCAATTTGTTGGTATTCCTTTGAGTTTATTTGTTCAACAGGTTTGATAAAATGATCAAAGTGGTTTCCAATTATTGTAGTATTGTAGCATGTATCAAAGTATTTTAACATATATGGTTTTTATGTAATAGGTTTATGATAATGAAGAGTTGGTGAAGGGTTACACCATTTTCTGGGACTGGTTGAGGGACATAGTTGAGCAACTCGGATGAGGTTTGGGAGGTTCTGAAAACCTGGAGTAATTCAAGAGTAGCAGGGTAAACCAATGTTAATGTGTACAGTAGCCGGTCCCACTTGGAGGTGAAGGTTTGATACATTGGTTCACAAAACATGTGTTTGTATGTTATTTTAATCATTTGTGTCGGTTTGAATTTAGGTGGTCACGAACTTAGCCTCTTCACTGGAAATGCAGCCGGGGGTCTAGCTTGTGGTATGGTAATTATATACATTTGTTAACTTTCATATATGTTGCATCTTTGCCCAATGCTCTAAATAGTTGGTTTGGGTTATGTCACATGAAGTGGGCTGCAACTATGTAAATTGGGTTGGGGACCGGTGTTCCATGTGCAAGGAAGATGATGCTCCCGATCCTATTGTAAGCTCCGCCTATCCCATTTGTTGTGCTTAAAAGGAAATGATGATAAGTTTTTTTTTAAAATTCAAGCGCTTTCTGTTTATGGTGTGTGGTTGTTGTTTAAGTGTTTTAAGCTCCTAGATGTTTTTTTTTGTTTTTTTGGTTTCTTTCTTGAGTCTCCTTAAATGCTTGGCTTTGCAACAAAAAAAAAAAAAGATTTATTGAATAACATTTGACTGTCTTTTGATTAATTCAATCCATTCAACTTCACCACGACTATGTGGAAATAGGCACAGAAGGAGCAGGGTCTGGTAAATACTTTTAAAGGTTATAGCATTAAACAACCAGGTGGGTTCATTTTTTTGTCGAAAAAAACAAACAAAGCAAAAGTAAATATTTTTTGGTGTTGTGCTAGCCTAAGTAAATGGGATCTAAATGTGTAGACATTGCCACATTGGTGCTTGTGAAAAGTAGTGGACTGGAAGTCTGTATGTATTCAATTGTGATTGGTGTACATTCAAGTCCAAGTTGATATATAATGAGGTTTCATTAACTTTTTATTTCTTTCTATATTAAAAAACATACTTTGCTTGCTTGGCAGAGTTCAGAACTTCAGATGTTTATAAAACTAAACGAAATGGGTCAGATGGCATGTTATAGAGTATGATTATATGACCACATAAACGATAATCAAAACGCCGATACATGTTTTTGAACTTAGCTCAAGGAAATGGGTCAGATGGCATGTTTACTGATAAGCATCAAATAGGTAGTATATTTTATAGTAATCTATCCCTATTTTTATATACATTTTAGTGCATTTATATGATTTTAGATACTTATTTTGTTAATACTTGCAGAAATGTATTTTAATGGAAGATTGAAGAAAAAGGAGCAAAAACTAATCCGAAACTGGAAGAAACTGAAGAAAATGAAGAAAATGAAGAAAAAGGAGCTTAAACCTTGAAGAAATGAAGACCAAAAGAGTTAAAATGAAGAATTGGGCTAAGAAGACAAGAAAGTCCGGATATGAAGATTAATAGTCCAAAAGTTAAGCCCAAGCCCGAAATTAGAATATTCTGGAATTAACATTCAACCGGCGGTTGGATTAACCAACCAGCGGTTGGGCATTAGGGTTATAAGGCGGTGCAGACACGTGGAGTTGGACCCGGATACAAATTACTCCAACCGGCGGTTGGAATATCCAACCGGCGGTTGGGAGGTCGGTTTTGAAAACTATAAATAGAGGCTCAAATCAGCTTAAACCATATACGATTCAAGAATACTAAAACCGAAAGTTAGGGTTTTAGGTCGACTTTAGGTGCGATTTTGGAGGTTAAAGAGATAGGGTTTGAAGGTTTTTAACCCTAGGAAAAGCTAGTTCGTCAATTGGTTCGATTTCTTTATCCTTGTAACTTTAATAACCTTATTGAGTTATTTATGATATTGTTTATTTGATTTAATTGTGAATTAGGTTTTCATTATAATTGTTTGAATGAATATTTATTGAATTTATTATTTGAATTATATGTCTATGTTGGAACTATATTATTGAATGTTTATTATACAAGAATTGTCTTTATTATGATATTTTAGTGATTATTCTTGATATAATTAGACTGATTTATATTAAACTAGGATGACCATAAACTGTTTATATAATTTAAGTGATTGTGTTTATATTTTGATCTTAACCTTATGCGATAAACTAAGAATAATTCATTAATATAAAGTAATACTGCGATTCAAGCCTAACCATAGAAATTGTATTAATAAATTGATGATAGAGCTTATTAATTAGTAACACTTTGCGTAACCTTATGATTGTGTTGCTATGATGAGGATTTGACTTAACCCTAAGTGATCTTCTACATTAGTAAATCACCAGTAATAATAGCCAACAAAGCAAATAGACATAAGTACATATAATAAGTTTAATAAATAATAGTTTGAATGATTGTAATCTTTTATCCAATTAAGTATACCTAAGTTGTTCCTAAAACTTATCTATTAGAATCTATATCAAAATTATAAATATAAATATGTTCGTTCGGAACTAAAACGTCCCCCTTATCCTGTAAATTATTGTAAATTGGATCCTTTTATTTAGTTGTATTATAATTGTAAATATTTGTAATTAGAATAAATAGATAATTAGTTATAAATAAGAATCACGTTTCTTGTGTTCTTTGTGTTCGAATTTGGACTGGTATTAAGCTATATTACATGAACGAGTCAATCTTGCATGAATTGTGTGATAGTATTATTTAGTATTTCCTTAATTTAAATTTGTTATTATAATTGCATATTCTTTAGCACACATCAAGTTTTTGGCGCCGCTGCCGGGGAACACTTAACCGATTGAACTTTTGTTTTACCGGAGGAGCGGTGTATTTTAATTAAACTAATTATTTTACTTGTATAATTTTTATTTCTGATACTTTGCAAAATCAATAAGAAATATCGGCTCACCCATTGAAAATACTGACAAAAACAAAGGTATAAGGAGAGTAAAGCCCTACCTCATTGATTTATCATATAAGAGGTAAGGTGCTTCTCGAAAGAAATAGGTTTTTAATAAGCTTTGCGCTGACCTGTTTCTCCGCTTTTGTGTACTATCAATGGAGCTACCGAGATCTATTGACTAAGCTTTGTAAAAGAAATTTAATTGAATATGTGTAATTATGTAAATGTATTTTTATAATATGTTTTGCTTGTATAATATGTGTTCTAAATTAAGTAACAATTTGTGTATACAGAATTTGTTAACTTTTAGTGAAATGGAAAATAAGCAAATGGAAATTTTGAATGAAACTGTGGAATGCAAGGATGTCTGTGTTGATGAACATTCTCTTAGGACATTTGATAACCCTACACTAGATACTATATCTGACGAAGAGGAAGAGGATTTAGAAAGTATGTCTGAAGAAGAAGGAAATGATTTAGGTATTAACACTGAGGTTGAAGATACTAATTTAGGAAGGATACCTGTACCAGTAGTTAGTACGAGAGGTGGATTGATTCAGCTTTTAGAAGTTGGGAAAGATGATACATATCATATTATGGCTGTTATCAGAGCATCTACTTTTGATTTTACACCTGAACAAAAATACATAATTGAGAAGATTGAAAAAGAATATGAAGACTGGTATAATCCTAACCAGACCCGGATGGTGAACTATTTTGATAAGTATGTGACTGAACTAATGGATACGCTATATGAGCAAGAAGCTCAAGAGGAAGATTTCTTTGAAGGTCATAAGATTTTGTATTCATGTATCTACAGAGCATTGACTAGATATCCGTTTCCGTATTCTGATAAACAAATTAGTTTGTTGGAATCCTACAAGCATCAAATGGATTGGGCAACTGGAAATCCAACGCAGATGGCAGATATTTGTTTGATAGAAGAATTGCAGGAAGTGATCAGCTTATTGGAACAAAAAGATTATAAGAATTGCAGCACTTACTATGTAGATTGCACGGTGGAATATTATGCGCATCAAATGATCAATGATTTGTACTATCCCGCACAAGAAGAGCTAAGAAGGAAAGTTCCGGAGGGGATATCTGAAGTGGCATTAGTTAATGTGGCGAACTATGTGATTATGGAGCTTAAGTCAATTTTTCAAGGGATGAATCATTTTTGTCACAATGATCTATTTCATTTAGGATTATCTCAGATTTATACAAAAATGATAAATATGTTTAGATTTTCGGGATTGTTATTTACTGAGCGTCAGAGAGAGTTAATGAAAGGAATACTATGCGAAGTTGAAGAGGTAGTGAGAAATCCTACAACTGGAAAGTATGAAATGTTACATTTAGGATTTTATGGTTTTATGGATGAGTTAAGACGTAAGCATCAAGAGCGTGAAGTGAAGAAAGTAAATGGATATAAGGTAATTAATGAGGAAGGACAAGTACCTAAGGCAATAAAGAAAATAATGAGGGAATTCTACGAATTGCAAATAGCAGCTGATGAACATTACCGACATTTTGAAGATTCCACTGTCAAGTACCTGATATCACTAAAACCATGTTTAGATACTTTTTAAGAATCTTTCCCCCTGATCAGAAAATCCCTATAACCTTTATGCTACCGAATGGTTACTATGTTTCACCACTAGCTCGAGAATGGGTTCGTCAACCTTGAAGACATTCGCACATTCTTATTTTTAATTGGGGTTTTTCATTTTGTTATTAGTTACGATTTCTTTTAAACTTTAGTTATTTGTTTGTTTACGGATATTAAGTTTTTAATATATGTGTTATTTTAGGAATAATTTTCATGTTTATTTTTCTTTAGTAATATTTAAGTGGTTAAATGTTTTCATAATTAATCTCGGTTATATTATATAAGGTATGATACGTTTCAATTGAATAACCATGTTTTATGACTGCATAATAAATCATTTTAAGGTTCATATTGGATTTTACCCTCACTTTTATAAGTTTTTTTTATGACATCGTAAAAATGTTTATAATGATGGTTTGACAACTGTGAGTTATTCTATAAGAATTGTTAAAATACTTTGATAAAAATAATGGAAGAAGGTATGAAAAATTTAATTATGTTATATGCTAGACTAATAACATACTGACCATATTCTTAATTGTTAATGTAATGAATGAATGTTTTTTTTTTTTTTTCTTCTTTGAATATTGGTATTATTTTCTTACTAAGGTGTGGATACATTAATCCAGTAATTACTTTTATTTAATTGTTCTTTATAAGTTAGGATTTTTGGGAATCTAAATTGTATATATGTTTTTGCTATAAAGATAATTACTATAAAATATATTACTAGACCATGATAGAAACATTGATAAGAGAATTTTAATCAATTATTTGAAGTAAATGAAGTTTGTTAAATAAGTTTAACATTATTAAAGAATTAGTGTGTTAATATTAGAAATATTGTTTGGCTATTTAATTTTAGGATACATTGCTAATTGAATTAAATAAGGTTAAGATGATAAAAGTTACAATCGTTGCTATAAACCCACCTGCAGCTAACGGTGGGACACATTTTAGAATCTTACTAGTGTTGAGTTAGGAAATCGATAGTTGTAGGTACCCAACTAGAGATAGAATAACAGTAGTTTAATAAGTTTTGATACAATACGTCCATAGAAAATAACAAAAATTAGTAATATGTGTTTCTGGACTATCTTTAAGTTGTATTTTTCATTTTAATTTTAATTTTTGGTACGTCTAATTTGTTTGCTTGTTTATTTTGCCACTTTTCGAAGTTGGCGACTAGTATTTCAGAACAATGCATTGAAATTGGAATGTTTGGAAATTTAATAAGTTTATCTTATTAATTATGAACTTTGTGGGTATGTTCACTGGAAACCCTCACGAGACTATAACTCGTCCACTCGGGATATCGAGGGGTTTAAAGGCTTATTGCATATGCTAAATGCAATCGTGATTAACTACGAAAGTGTGGATGTTGTATATTATTTTTCCAGAGATGAAGTAATCAACCAAGCAGATTTTTCTTAGCCGATGATGAAATCTATAATTTCAGTCAGGGGAGTTTTTCTGTTCTATTTTTCTTTCCCTTACTCACTTTTGTTTATCAATTTTTATACAATGAGGGCATTGTATAATTTAAGTGTGGGGATAGGGTTCGTAAGAAAAAGAATTTCTTTAATTAAATAATTAAGTTTGTCTTGTCTACAAATTTTTGAAAATTTAAAAATTTTAAGTTAATAACTAAGTATTTATTAGTTAGAATACTTTTGTTATAAGTTTTATTTTGTATTTAAAAGTTTAGACTTTAATGTGGATTAACTATTTTGTATAAATAACGTAAGCTACTTAATAATAAGTGATATATAGTTATATGATATGATGTACTAATAGGCAATCCTATATGAAGATTTCTGAATTTTAAAAAATTAATAAAATAACTTGTATATTATTTTATGATACATAATATGATGTATGACATAAAAAGTCTTAAATTTTAAATTTGTTATACGATACTTTTATATATCTTTTTACTTATGTGAAAACATTTGGGGGTATATATTGATGGTTTCCTCTGTTATACGAAAGTATAGACCTGGTCTCTATTAATATATACTTAAAAATTAAGCAAACGCAAGTCAAAAGTACTTGAAAAGTCTTAAAAATAAAAGATACCTAATGAGGTCGTCAAAATGGTTTGACCAAGTCTGATTTTGCTTAAACCTGAATCAAGTTATGTCACTCTGTTGCATGAAAATGCAGACCTGTCACCAATGTCTTGATTCTTAAAAATGTATTTCATATATTTAATTAAAATATAAAAGAAAATTGTATAATTAAATTTAAAGGTATATCATATATGGAAATCATAAGTAATATACATACTAACAATAAAAGTGTATTCAGAAATATAAATATAGACTGTTTAAAGTGGACAAATATATTAGTAATCATTCATGAGCTATATATTACACAAATAATAATAATTTTATTTGTACATTATAGTTATCCATGTTAATTAAATTGTTTAAATTTTAAATTTATGAAACAGATTTTTAGTATTGTTATTCTGATTCTTAAATATTAGTTTGATGCTTATTTTTAAATTTTATTCAGTTTTCTACTTGAGGACAAGCAGAACTTAAGTGTGGGGATATTTGATAAGCATCAAATAGATAGTATATTTTATAGTAATTTATCCCTATTGTTATATACATTTTAGTGCATTTATATGATTTTAGATACTTATTTTGTTAATATTTACAGAAATGTATTTTAATGGAAGATTGAAGAAAAAGGAGCAAAAACTAATCCGAAACTGGAAGAAAATGAAGAAATGAAGAAAAAGGAGCTTAAACCTTGAAGAAATGAAGACCAAAAGAGTTAAAATGAAGAATTGGGCCAAGAAGACAAGAAAGTCCGGATATGAAGATTAATAGTCCAAAAGTTAAGCCCAAGCCCGAAATTAGAATATTTTGGAATTAACATTCAACCGGCGGTTGGATTAACCAACCGGCGGTTGGGCATTAGGGTTTTAAGGCGGTGCAGACACGTGGAGTTGGACCCGGATACAAATTACTCCAACCGGCGGTTGGAATATCCAACCGGCGGTTGGGAGGTCGGTTTTGAAAACTATAAATAGAGGCTCAAATCAGCTTAAACCATATACGATTCAAGAATACTAAAACCGGAAGTAAGGTTTTAGGTCGACTTTAGGTGCGATTTTGGAGGTTAAAGAGCTAGGGTTTGAAGGTTTTTAACCCTAGGAAAAGCTAGTTCGTCAATTGGTTCGATTTCTTTATCCTTGTAACTTTAATAACCTTATTGAGTTATTTATGATATTGTTTATTTGATTTAATTGTGAATTAGGTTTTCATTATAATTGTTTGAATGAATATTTATTGAATTTATTATTTGAATTATATGTTTATGTTGGAACTATATTATTGAATGTTTATTATACAAGAATTGTCTTTATTATGATATTTTAGTGATTATTCTTGATATAATTAGACTGATTTATATTAAACTAGGATGATCATAAACTGTTTATATAATTTAAGTGATTGTGTTTATATTTTGATCTTAACCTTATGCGATAAACTAAGAATAATTCATTAATATAAAGTAATACTGCGATTCAAGCCTAACCATAGAAATTGTATTAATAAATTGATGATAGAGCTTATTAATTAGTGACACTTTGCGTAACCTTATGATTGTGTTGCTATGATGAGGATTTGACTTAACCCTAAGTGATCTTCTACATTAGTAAATCACCAGTAATAATAGCCAACAAAGTAAATAGACATAAGTACATATAATAAGTTTAATAAATAATAGTTTGAATGATTATAATCTTTTATCCAATTAAGTATACCTAAGTTGTTCCTAAAACTTATCTATTAGAATCTGTATCAAAAATATAAATATAAATATGTTCGTTCGGAACTAAAACGTCCCCCTTATCCTGTAAATTATTGTAAATTGGACCTTTTTATTTAGTTGTATTATAATTGTAAATATTTGTAATTAGAATAAATAGATAATTAGTTATAAATAAGAATCACGTTTCTTGTGTTCCTTGTGTTCGAATTTGGACTTACTTGTCACACCCCGTCTAAAGCGGAAACAACGGGGTATAACGGTGATAGGATCATAACACATCATTATAAAGAATTCTATATGAAATACAATATCCAATGTGTCATGATGCCAATAACATGAATAACGGTTCATGTCGTGCATACATTTCAACAATGAATTCAAAAACTTACAAACAAACGTTGTACAATGTTAAGGCAAAACAAGCCTTCACAAACAACCTTAATGATGTACCACAAGTCTTGAATAACTCTTAATGCAACCCTAAAGGTCCACTAAGTTCTCTTGTCCACTGCTTTAAGTCCACTAGTATAACCTGAAAAGATATGCTCAAAAACGTCAACACGAATGTTGGTGAGTTTCGTAGGTTTGAAACCAGACACCATAAAAATAAACATTTTGCTGTGATAATGATAAGTTAGGACAATGCAATAGAAATGTACACAAATGTGAAATAATGCAGCCAATATATCTCAATGTACGGCAATTACCTCACAAGGAAGTAAAGCACGAATGTAAGCAACAATCCCAATGTACGGCAAATACCCCACAATGAGGTAAAGCACGAATGTAAACAACAGATCTCAATGTACGGCAAATACTCCACAAGGAAGTACAGCACAGATGTAAACAACCAATCTCAATGTACGGCAAATACTTCACAAGGAAGTACAGCACGGATGTAAGCAACAAGTCTCAATGCATATAAGTCACATAATGTCACACATTTCAAGCATATGTCCAAAAATAGAAATGAATACGTTCACAGCATAAAACAGTTGGTAAAACATGTGAGCATACTTTTCCCCCAATGTAAAAATATGTAAAGAAAATGGGGCCACGAAAACTCACCTCAAGAAATGATGTAAGTATCGCCCTTAAGTGTAATCCACTAAGCCACTCTCAATCTACAATGTCATAATGCATATGGGTTACAACCTAGACATAACTAGGTCATTCCATTGTATCCCAAGTCCAAAACACATTCACTAAGTCTCCTCACAACTCAAACTAGTGTATCATCGCAAGAACCAACCTAAAATGAAAAAACTCAGATTCTGTCCGGAAGTTTAGTTCCAATTTACAAATTTTTAAATATTACTTAATGAAATAATTTGACTCTACAAATTTTACCAGTGACACTTCAATGTGTTAAGGACAACATGTAATTTTTCCAGAACTTATTTCAGTAGTTTACTATTTTTAAAAATTCACTAAAACAATCTACTCAGAAACTAAAATGACTTATGAGTACACAAAAGTTACAATTTATTTAAAATACTTAAAACTTACAAAGACTATGATATTTTTACAGAAAATTGTTGACACTTTAAAATTATTCCAGTAAAAATTTCAAGACTCAATTATTAGTTTAACATACGTTTCAAAAATCGACAACTCAACCAGAATCAGGAACAGAAAAACTCAGATTTGACACTCGATCTTGTAAAATTATTTTAACTGACTTATACTCAACATTTAGCCATGAAAATGACGCCATTTGAAAGAAGACTCAAAATACTTATGTTTAGACTACTTTTTCATTGAAAACCATTGTGATATGACCAAGTTATACATTACTCAAATTGACTCTCGAATCTGATCAGAATTAGGGTTTTCAGATTTAACCTAATTCTTCACAAAACAAATACCAATCACATATACCACCGATTATCCTCCTCATAAACATTCAAATAATAAGTTAACACTCATTCCCTGATGATCATACTACTTGGAATACAACGGATCGAACCGAATAAGATGATGGTAACGAAACAATCGAAATCAAACGTTAATGAACGAAATCGGATAGAAATGTACCAACTAACGAATGATTGCACAAGAGGCTTCCTTGGAATCTGTAAATAATGAGATTATATATCCTTAGAAGTCGTTTTTGAGATTAGATGAAACGTATATAGGGATTATAGAATCAAAACTTACCAAAGTTTCTGAAAATTCGTCACCCACAGCAGCGGTTTACGAAATAATTTGTATAAAATAATCTGGAGTGTTTCAGAGGCCGAAATCTCTCATGTTCAAGTAAAACATAGATATCTACAACTTTCTAGTTTTGACCGAAGGCTGAAAACGAACATAAATGGGTCAAATCAACCTCTGTTCGTGACTGGAATTTTTTGGGACGGGATTTTGTATGTTTTTGTGATAGAAAAGTTTTAGGGTTAGGTTTAGGGGTATATTTATAGGTCTAGGGTTCAAGAGGTGTTGGGTTTAGTTGGGTTTGGGCTTTTGGGAGTTGGATCATTTTCGAATTACATTTTTGGTGACGGATGTCACAGTATCCCCCCGTTTAAGGAATTTCGTCCCGAAATTCAATCGGAGCCGTATTGTCACCACGATCACTGATTAAATGCATATATATAAGCTTGGCTTGATATTTTCATTTGCAGGTATACTCAGCTCAACGTTCTATCGGACCTTGATAATTAAAATTACATGTGCTCCAACATGTTGACCTCTCAATCCATGGTTCCTACCAGTTTTCTCTACACATCGTTATTTGTGGTTCCCTTTAAACTCCTCCTAGAAACATGTGTAAGACCTTATCGGCCAACACTTTCGTAGAATTGACACATGAAATAGTTCGTGAGCAACACTTCACTCTTGTGACAACTTTCAATCGATATGTTATACACGCTCAACAATTTAGAGCGATCTAACAAACCTATGTATAAATTTTCCCCTTCTTCCCAAAATATATGGTATTTTTCCAAAGCAATAATTTAAGCAATATATGATCTCTATCATAAAATTCTAACTGCTTTCGATGTTTATTTGCGTAACTCATTTGCCTAGCTCGTAGTGATCCCAACTTCTCTTTGATTCGAACGATCTTGTCAATAGCTTCTTGGACTATTTCAATCAAATCAACTAACTCTTATCTAACTTCAGCTGACACTACGATGAATGACTCCTACACTCATGAAGTGCTTGAAATAATGCAGAATGAATGCTAGAATGATAATTATGTTGTATGATAACTCGACTAATTGTAAGTGAGGATCACAACTTCTATCAATTGATAACACAATCTAAGCATATTCTCAATGTTTGAATGGTTCGCTCATTCTGTCCATTAGTTCGAGAATGATAAACCATCCTTATGTCAAAACTCGTTCTCAGAGCTTTCCGCAACATTCGTCGATAATTGTGAAGTAAAATAACCATCAAGATCGGATATAGTATATTCAAACACTCTACGCCTTGCTACTTCTTTGTTAACATGCAACCTCGCCAATTTCTCCATCGTGTAGTCCTCGCAGATAGCTAAGAAATAAGCTGACTTAGTCATTCTATCCACGTATCGAGTCATGCTTTCCCCTTTTCCATTCGGACAAATCCAGTTACTGTAATAGATGTGAGAGTCTCTGGTATTCAGCCTTGAACTTTAAACAGATCATGCATTGACATATTGACTAATGTAGTTAATGATGTCCTTCTTCATTCCGAGATACCAATACAAATCCATGATATCATGCTACTTCTTACTAACTCCCGATGTATGAATTTTTTTTTTTTTTACTTATGTACTATGTCCATTACTAGTGTCCATAGACCACCTAGCAAAGAAATCCATAATCTTTTCCATGATGTAACATCTTGTCCACTTTTGTTCCAAATGTTTGTCTAACCCGCACAACCTTTTGTTTTATTTATGAGTATCCTTAACGCTTCATCTTGAATTTCGAACATCTTATCCCTAATGCCAGAATGTATCATAACACTTTGACTTGCACTCACCTTGGTTTTCTCTTTCCTTCCTACTCAGAACATCCGCCACAACATCCGTATTCCCCGGATGATATCGAAATTCACAATCGTAGCCACTGAATATTTCGAGCTTCCTCATGTGCCTCATATTCAACTTCTTTTGAACATAGGGGTGTTAAAAGCTCTTATGATCGGTATACATAACGTTCTTCATTCCATACAAGTAGTGTCTTCCACACATATGTACAAATGCTACCGCTCCAAGTTCCAAATCGTGGGTAATATGGTAATGCTTATGTATCTTGAGTTGTCGAGAGACGAATACAATTACATTTCCCATTTAATTAATACACAACTTAAACCTCGGTTTTGATGCATCCCAATACACAATGAAATCCTCCGATCCGACGGGAAGAGACCGAATTGATGCATTACACAAGACACCCTTCAGTGTTTGAAAAGATTTTTCTCAGTTTCTATCCCAAAACAAACTTCTTATATTTATGTGAGTAGTAGAGCGATCTTTGAACAACTCTCAATAAAATGCCGATAATAGCCCGTGAATCCTAAATACTTTACGAACCTCCGATGATAATTGTGGGACCTTCCATCCCATTACAGCTTCTATTTTGCTAAAATTCACAAGATTGACTTCTTTGCTCACAGTGTGACCAAGAAAAACAAACCTCTTGTAGTCAATTTTCGTACTCCAATTATATTACATATACCTTTTGTTTCAACAGAAACTCCAGGATTAGTCTTGAAGGAACTTCATGCTCCTTCTTAGTTTTAGAATAAATTAGAACGTCGCAAATGAAAAAGTATGATAGATTCATCGAGATGCGGCTTACATAAGCGTTCGTTAAATATAGGAATGCTATAGTCACATTAGTAAGATTGAAAGACATAACGAGAAATTTGAAATGTTCGTAACGAGTACTAAACGCAATCTTAGGTATATCTGATTCAGGTACCCTCTATTGATGGTAACCAGAATGAAGATTGATTTTTGAAAACCACCGAACACCTTGAAGTTGATCAAACAAATCATCCATCCTTGGAAGAGGACAGCGATTCTTGATCGTAAATTTGTTAAGTTCATGATAATCAATGCACAAATGAAAAGAACCATCTTTCTTTTTGATAAATAAGACATGTGCTCCCCAAAGAGAAAAAGACTAGGGCGAATAAAACCCTTGTCTTGGAGCATCTTTAAAGTGAATTAAAAACTCTTGTATACAAATAGTGTTAAGCGATTTGGAGCTTTTGCAACTGGGGTTGCTCTAAGAATAAGATCGATACAAAACTTTACGATTAAAGAGGGAAGTTATAACACCCCTTGTTACATTATAAACAATCAATATAATAATGGCGACTCGGAAGCGTAGATATCAAACATACATCAATGTTTTACATTACTTAAAATGTCCATAAACTTTTTCCAAACTAATACATGACATTTCAACAAACTCGGTGTTATATAATTCAAAACATCTCTTTAGTTATCAAAATAACATCAGAGTAACAGCCTGTCAAACATTCCATCAATTCCAAACACTTCCTGCCCAATATGTCCCCTCTATTTTAACCTGCATGAAGAACTGTGGTGGGGTTAGCATAAAGCTAAGTGAATGAAACTATAAACAACAGTCCAACTTAGCATAATAATCTGTTTACATCAAATAACCATAAACAAAAAATCAATCAGCCAATCATTCAATCAAGTAACTTCCAATCAAGCGTTATCAATCGTCATGAGGACCGGTGGCTCCTGAGACACCCTAATACCGGTTTGGTACTCGAGGAGCTCTTATCAATCATCTGCATTGGCCTATACAGAATTACCGATGACCAGTTGTTAATCACACACGACCTAGATCTCTAAACCAACATTTCAAGTTCCAAGATCTCCTGTCGTCTACAATAACAACCAAGTCCAACCGTCAAGTCAAGTTGACCTCAGAATCTTATATACTAGCTCAAACAGCCAAGTAAGCAAACAACCAAACTAACATGGCAAGATATCTCAACAGAAGCCTCATATCAAAGTAATACTATAAATTACTTGTTGTAAATCAAATCATTACAACTAAATCACACTGAGGTTACAGATCCACTCACCGACACCTCAGGCCTCCACTCAGTAGTCTAATATCACTGAGCCTTCTCCACATCTGAGAATCAATATCAAATATAAGTTAGTAATCATAATCATCAATACTAAACTTATATCAATCTTTAACATTAGGAACTTAACATAATTAATATCAACATTACTAGTTCCTAATTCTGTTCTAATGATTTACAACATAATCATTATCATATATTTACATATATCAAATAGCAATCACATTACTTATTAACAAACAAACAAGAAATGTTGCACCAGTCTATCAAGCCGCCGGATTCCCTCAGAAGCCGCCGGCTTCCCACAAATCAACCTGAATCCGCCGGATTCCCTGAATCCGACCGGATTCCCTAAATTTTGCCGGAATCCGCCGGATTCCCGTGAATCCGCCGGATTCCCTCGTCGTCCCAGCCCAGTTCGAACTGTTCAAACCCTAACCTACGGGTTTTAAATAACCAAATCATTCAAACTCGATTTCAAACGGTTATAAACCACAAATAACATTACAAAATCAATATATAACACTTCTAGCATGTTTCTAACATCTAATTCTTCCAAATCATCAATTTACCCAAATTTAAATCAAAATAAAGATCTTAAATACTCAAGAACACTTACCAATTGAAGAACACAACGATGATAATCTGAGGGTATTGAAGCTTAACAAGAATCACCGTTTCCTGATTTGATTTCTAGTTTGATTTGGAAGTTTTCAGAGAATTTATGTGAGTTTTAGAAGTTTCATATGAAACTTTCCAAATAAGGAAAGTAAATATATATAAGTCGGCCTCATCAAACCGCCTTCAAATATACGGGTATAAATTAATACCCCATCTCAATCTATTGTCTGGAACCCGAAAACCATTTGCGAGTCCAAACATTTTATTGCACCGTCAACTATATTAATTTACAACAATTAATAATTCACTTATCACATTGGAATATTCGGCTCCTATTCCAATTATTTCAACTATTTCAAACAATATTATTTCCAAACACATTTAAATACTAATTTAAATCAAGAAATAATACAAAACAACTAGGTCCATTTCGAGGATGTTACAACTCTCCCTCCCTTAAAGAGATTTCGTCCCCGAAATCTAACCTCACTCAATCAGTCTAACTAATGTGATATAATCACATACCTCTTAGCATACATTAATCCTCAATAGCAACTTATCACTATACTTAGAATATTTGAATTCTTTCCACATGCACATATCCAAATGTACATGCTCCTGTCTTTTCCTACGCACACATACAGTGCATCTAATCAATATCATCAATCAGATATATCTTATAGACAAACACTTACTTCAACAAGTGAAACCTACAATCACTTAATCAACAAATAAAACTTAACATCACTTAATAGGTCTATGCAATCAGAAATTAGCAACATGCTAAAATCTTTAACCTATTCTTACTGTTCATCACTACTAACAATAAAACAGCAGCAACAATATCACAACAACAGTGTTTATTAAACCACAATGTACCTAGCAACACTGAAATATAATTCAGCTTCTGACTAACAATCAGTCTAATATACATATAACAATCTCAAATCTCTACTATTAAAGATTTAAAATTCAAATCTAGGTCAACTTTTCATTCAAAAGTTTCATACTTACTTTTTGGAACAACCTATCATGTTCACTTATCAATACTACCATATGAAATTCTTTACTTAAAAGTAACTCCAAATTCATATCACTTTACTAAGCAAAGCAGAGGTCAAACTCAGTAGGTAAGACTACAATCAACAAGTACTTTGCTCAGTCAACAAAAGTACCACAATTAAATATTACCTACATTCAACCAACCTCTACATTGAGTTATTTCCATTTGTAATTCATTTCATTACAACCTATCAATTGTCAACAACAACAATTGTCCATTCAATAATCACAACACTAATGATTATACATTTCAGTACACCTATCAATACTTACTATTTATTTTCAAAATCTAACTAACCATCAAGTTAGAATTCATATATTACTTAAACTGGTAAGACATCCAGAATCTTATCTTAGCAACCAGCTGTCGCACCCCCAATTTATGATGCGGAAGCGGGTCGGTTCGGGGCGCGACTAATCAATATACAAAGCACCAGATTACATAATGAACGACCACTACATGCGTCGTTTACAAATACATTGATAAAATAAAGGTTTTACACCGTTATAATATAGTTTACAAAAGCCCTTGAGTCCAAATGATAGAGATTCTATGGCATAACTAAATTATACAAAATATAGTAATGCATGACAATCTCTTGATGTCTGAATGCGACTCGAACTAATGGGCATCTTGAGTGGCAGACCTACTGCTGCTGAGTACCTGTGATACATGCTAAAATGGGTCAGCGAAACGCTGGTGAGCTCACAGGTTTGTATGTCAACACATATTTGTATGAACCGCAAGATTTAATGATAATTGAATTTAAAATGCAATTAAGCAAAATAAAAGTTATACAGCCATGAGCACATAGTCTGAGCTTAACTCGAGATGTCAGGTCCACATTTAAGGTATCCTGATCGAGGTGCCTCCTACGAGTGCCTAATCAACACTCGTCTACACAAATATTAATACATCCATTTTTCTAGTTAGTGCGTGCTAACCCGGATGAGGCTGGTCAAACCTATATGATATCATATACTAATATTCACGCTACTAAGTATTACCAAACTATGCTGATGGAGGGCTTTAAAATGATTAGTGAAAATAACTCATGTAGTAATTGATTTGATGGTACTTGCGTTCATATTGTAAAACAAAACAAGCAATGGATCACACCCCTGAGAAAACATATTTAAAAAGGGGCTATGAGACTCACCTGAGCCTAATGAGTTGCTAACACGCAATAATGATGTTGTTCAAGAGTAATGATGTCGTCTCCAATGACTAAAACCTGCCGGGCGTATTAAACGCGCAAGGTTTTAAAATGATTAGATGTCTTATCATATCATCTATGCTAGTTGTTCATCCAACTAGTAATGTCCAAATGATTTGGTTTAACTGATTAGATTTGAGTTTTTGAAAGATGTGTACGGCCCGTTAGTGAGTTTTTGGTAATAATAATCTCAACTATTATTATTATACTTTGATTGTTGTATCGTATTTAAATTGTTATAGTTAAAACTGCTAGTTATAGGTTTCTGCCGAAAGTTATGGTTTCTGCCGAATAGTTTCTACCGAAGGTTAAGGTTTCTGCCGAAGGTTAAGGTTTCTGCCGAAGGTTATAGTTTCTGCCGAAGGTTATAGTTTCTGCCGAAGGTTATAGTTTCTGCCGAAGGTTATAGTTTCTGCCGAAGGTTATAGTTTCTGCCGAAGGTTATAGTTTCTAGATTTTGAACTCGATGAACACTCTATTTAACCAACTTCTAGACCGATTCAAGTCTAACCAAAAATCACACTTATTCACCTAAGAATCTAGTGTAAATCTGCACTTTATGGAGATTTTATAAGCTCATTTCCTATTTTTAACAAAATAAACATGAGGAGTGGTCGGATCGGGTTCGATTATGAGTTCAGTCCAAAGACTCACGTTTTTCACCATGATCCGTGAGGATCTGGTCCGAGAGCCAAAAATGAAAGTTGTAGCTGGTATCTTAGTGAACATTTTTCGTTTAGATGTCGAGAGTTGGTTCTTCCCAGTTTTCAAGATATAGACGTTTTTGTGGGCTGTTTTTACGAAGACATAAACTGTTACCATTTTTGAGTTTGTAAAAACGAGTTTCAAGTTTTGATTTGGACATTTTATAGTTTGATGAGCTACAAAACAAGTGAATAAATGTATTAAAGTAGTTTTAAGGTGTCGTTAACTTACAAGTGTCGGTTTTGAAAACCGAAAAGATAGAGTCGTAGAGGATCGCGTGGTGCTCGTTTAGCTCCTAGCCGTTTTGCAAATGGAGGTGTTTTGATGGTAGTTCTTGGTGGTTTAAGGTGGCGGTTTTGGTTGTTTAGAGAGAGAGAGAGAGAGAGACGAGTTAGGGAGAGAGAGGTGGTGAAAGAGTGAAGGAACAAATTGATGCAATAATGTATGTAGGTATGTGTTAGTCAAAAGCATGATCCACAAAATGTGGATCATGTTTGGCCTGATTTTTCTTAAGGTCAAAGGGGGTGAATTTTTGTTACATTTTGTCTCCAATTATTGATGTTATACCCGTATTTGTTTACCCGATCGTTTAAACGTATAATTTAGACGTTATATATCATACGTATGTTTTTGAATAACGAATGAATTTTAGATATTTTGAGTTGAAGTATTTTATCAAAATACTTATTAATGTGTTATAAAATATAACTTTAGTTTATTTCGATTGTTGCATGCGTTTCACGTATTTTTGGTCGCGTAGACGTTATTTATACAATATGAAATACTTTTGAAATATTATCGAAATAATGTGTAATAAATAATGAGTTGTATTAAATAAAAAATTCTATATTACTTAATACTTGTTTTCACCAACGCCGTATAGATAAATCGGAATTCGGTCGATTAAAAATGCACGATTAAATATAATCGCGTACTGATATATATATATATATTCAACAATATATATTGATACATACAATTAGCCTAATACATAGAACTAATTACACGTATTTCTAAATGATTAGGAACTAAAAACTAGTCCTAATTTTTACGGTTGTCACATTCTCCCCTTGTTAAGAGAATTTCGTCCCGAAATTCAGTTTGAAGTTGATGTGTGAGAGGAGTCTGAAAATAGATGTGGATATTTAAGTCGCATCTGATCTTCCCGTTCCCAGGTGAATTCCGGACCACGCCGCGAATTCCACCGAACCTTGACGATTGGGATACGACTTTGCTTAAGCTGTTTGACCTCACGGTCCATGACCTCCACTGGTGTCTCGACAAAATGAAGTTTGTCGTCGATTTGAATTTCCTCAAGCGGGATAATGAGTGTCTCGTCGGACAGGCATTTCTTTAGGTTAGAAACATGAAATGTAGGATGCACGCTACTAAGCTCTGGAGGTAGCTGCAATCGATAAGCGACTGGACCAATCCTTTCAAGGATCTCAAAAGGTCCGATGTATCTAGGGTATAACTTTCCACGTTTGCCAAAACGGATGACACCTTTCCAAGGTGATACTTTGAGCAAAACTCGATCTCCAACTTGGAACTCGAGATGCTTGCGTCTCACGTCAGCATAACTCTTCTGACGATCACGTGCGGCCTTCAGCCGTTGCTGGATACCAATGATCTTCTCAGTGGTTTCATGAATGATTTACGGACCAGTGAGTTGGCTATCTCCAATTTCGGTCCAACAGATAGGCGACCGGCACTTTCGACCGTACAGTGCCTCGAACGGTGCAACTCCAATGCTGGTATGATAGCTATTGTTGTAGGAGAATTCACACAATGGCAAGTGATGTTCCCAATTTGCACCGAAATCAATTACGCAGGCGCGTAACATATCTTCCAGTGTTTGAATAGTCCTTTCACTTTGGCCATCGGTTTGTGGATGATAGGCTGTACTCATATCTAAACGAGTACCCATTGACTTTTGCAATGATTGCCAAAAGTTAGATGTGAATCGGCTGTCTCTATCAGAGATAATTGAGATTGGAACGCCGTGTCGGGATACGATCTCCTTCAAATAGATTCGTGTGAGACGTTCCATTTTGTCGGTTTCCTTCATGGCAAGGAAGTGAGCAGATTTGGTTAGACGATCAACTATTACCCATATAGTATCGCAACCACTTGATGTTTTCGGGAGTTTAGTGATGAAGTCCATAGCGATTTGCTCCCATTTCCATTCTGGAATATCCGGTTGCTGTAGCAAACCGGTGGGCTTCTGATATTCAGCTTTAACTTTTGAACATGTGAGGCACTTGCTGACATACGTGGCAATCTCTGCTTTCATGCTTGGCCACCAGTATGATCCCTTGATGCCATGATACATCTTGTCAGATCCAGGATGTATAGAATATTTGGACTTGTGAGCTTCATCCATCACCAAGTCTCGAAGATTCCCAAACTTGGGTAACCAAATTCGGTTTGCGAAGTATTTGACCCCATTGGGTTTGGTTTCAATTTGATTCTCCATATTTCGCAAGGCCTCTTCCTTGATGTTTTCAGGTTTCAATGCTTCGAGTTGAGCAGTGAGAATTTGAATGATTAAATCATTATGGATGGTTATGCTAATGGCTCGGACTCGAAGTGGTTTTGTGCGCTCTTTGCGACTTAGGGCATCGGCAACCACATTTGCTTTGCCCGGATGGTACTTGATCTCGCAGTCATAGTCGGTGAGTAACTCGACCCAGCGACGTTGCCTCATATTTAGATCCTTCTGATCAAATATATGCTGGAGGCTTTTGTGATCAGTGAATATGGTACACTTTGTGCCATACAGATAGTGTCTCCAGATCTTGAGTGCGAACACTACGGCTCCTAATTCGAGATCATGAGTTGTGTAGTTCTTCTCGTGAACTTTGAGTTGTCGGGAAGCGTAGGCAATAACCTTGTCTCGTTGCATCAACACGCAACCAAGACCTTGGTGTGAGGCATCGCAGTATACCACGAAGTCTTCATTGCCTTCGGGTAATGATAGAATTGGTGCACTGCAAAGCTTTTGCTTCAATAGCTGAAATGCTGACTCTTGTTTATCATTCCAATCGAACTTCTTTTCCTTCTGAGTCAGTATTGTGAGAGGTTGAGCTATTTTGGAGAAATCCTCAATGAAACGCCGATAATAACCTGCCAGTCCTAAGAATTGGCGTACTTCGGTCGGCGTCGTCGGTGCTTGCCAGCACTTGATAGCCTCAATCTTTGATGGATCTACGTGAATTCCTTGACTATCAATCACATGACCAAGGAACTGAACTGTTTTCATCCAGAACTCACACTTGGAGAATTTAGCATATAATTCTTCGTGTCTAAGAAGTTCTAGAATAACTTTGAGATGTTGCGCGTGTTCTTGCTCATTGCGCGAGTAAATGAGAATATCATCGATGAAGACAATGACAAACTTGTCAAGATATGGTTTGCACATTCGGTTCATAAGATCCATGAATACTGCCGGTGCGTTAGTTAAACCAAAGGGCATCACTTGGAACTCATAATGTCCATAGCGAGTTCGGAAAGCAGTCTTTGGGATGTCAATGTCACGAACTCGTAACTGATGATAACCTGATCTTAGATCTATCTTCGAATAGATACTTGACCCTTGAAGTTGGTCGAATAGGTCATCAATACGAGGAAGTGGGTAACGGTTCTTGACGGTCAATTTGTTCAACTCTCTATAGTCGATACACATTCTGAATGAACCGTCTTTCTTTTTCACAAACAGAACCGGGGCTCCCCATGGTGAAGAACTCGGTCTAATGAATCCCTTATCTAAGAGTTCCTGCAACTGAGTAGTCAACTCCTGAAGTTCTGAAGGGGCTAAACGATATGGTGCTCGTGCAACAGGTGCTGCCCCCGGCACGAGATCGATCGAGAACTCAACTTGTCTCGGTGGTGGAAGGCCAGGTAAGTCTTCGGGAAAGACTTCTGGATAATCTCTAACAATGGGCACATCCTCAAGTCGTTTCTCTTCCGACTTTTTCTCCAAGACATGTGCGAGAATCGCCTGGTACCCTTTCCTAAGGTACTTGCGAGTTTTCATGCAGGATATGATATTCAGTCTCGTCCTACCGGTCTCCCCTTGTATGATTAGAGTACTACCGGTGACAAGAGGAATACGAACGATTTTGTCATAGCAGACAATTTCAGCTCGGTGCTTGGATAACCAATCCATTCCAATAATGACGTCGAAACTTCCAATTTCAACAGGTATAAGGTCAATAGAGAAGATTTCATCAGATAGATTTAAAGTGCAATTTGGTATTACACTGTCAGCCTCAATTAACTTGCCATTAGCTAATTCTACAATGTACTTAGCATCTAAGGCAATAGGGGCAATGTTAAGTAATTTACTAAACTCATCAGATATGAAGCTCCTATCAGCACCAGAATCAAATAGAACAGAAGCAGTAAGATTGTTGAGAAGAAACGTACCCGAGACCACATTCGGGTCTTGACGGGCCTCTCCTGAGTTCAGAACGAAAGCTCTTCCCTTCGCAGTGTTGTTACCCTTGTTCTTCAGCTTTGGGCAATCATTCCTAAAGTGCCCAGTTTCTCCACACTCATAGCAGGACTTTGGTTGGCTGGTGGTGTTGTTGTTGGCAGTGGTAGACCTACAGTCTTTGGTCAAATGTCCATACCTTTGACATTTTCCACAAGGTGTGCTGCAAGGACCATCATGATGACGGCGGCACTTTGAACAGTAGGGTTTATTTCCAGTGTAACCCTTGTTGAAACCAGAACCAGTGTTGAGGGTCTTATCAGACTCAGACCTCTTTGATGATGATTGATTTTGAGTGGTGTTCCCAGACCACTTTCTCTTGTTGTTGTTACCAGAAGATGGAGCAGATGTCTCACGGCTGACAACCATGGCCATGAGTTCATGAGCAATTTCGATAGCTCTTTCCAGAGTGGTTGGTTGAGCTGAGGCGACATTCCCCTGGATATTCCCTGGAAGTCCACGGATGTACTTCTTGATACTTTTTCCTTCCGTATCAACTAAACCTGGGCACAATAGAGCGAATTGCTGGAACTTGGTGGTGTACCCAGCAATATCGTTCCCTTGTACCTCCAGATGCCAGAACTCGACTTCCAGTCGGTGTAGTTCTTCCTCGCGACAATACTTCTCCCTTAGCTTTTTCTTCAATTCAGGCCAAGGAAGTCGGTTTGCGATCTCGACGCCAATAGAGTTTGCATGAGTGTTCCACCACGTTAGTGCACCTTCTTGAAAGGTGTAAGCAGCAAACTTGACCTTACTATCTTCAGCACAGTTACAGAGACTGAAGACAGATTCAATTCTTTCAATCCATCTGATCAAGCCAATGGCACCTTCTGTGCCCTTGAAATACAATGGTTTGCAGCTAAGAAAATCCTTGTAGGAACACGGTTTGATAACAGGAGTAGGAGTAGCATTGACTGTCTCTGCATTCCTTAGAGCTTCTTGAGCAGCCATGGCTTCGGCTACAGCTCGGGTAACCGCAGCATTGAGTTCAGCTTGACTGAAACCAGTCTTCTTTGGCGGCATGATTCTGATAAAAGCAAAGAGAGTGGATGAGTTGTTTGCACCAAAACATGATACATCACATATGCATATATATATTTATGGGGTAATATACAATTACACAAGTGATAATCACATTTGACAAACAACAGAGTTGCATACTAGATGCGAGTTTGCGAGTAGGTGGGGTATGGTTTTACGTATGGAGCCTATAGTCCTTCAAACAATAAGTTCCATTTGTGATTCTAAGGAAATAGAATGATGGAGGAAATACGAAATGATATACTCCTCGTGAAAATAGGATGGTACAGTGGAATTGTGTTGTGAGATGTTATTTGCGTATTAAAGAGATAGAAGAAAGTAATTTATACTTGTCGTCTTTGGTAGTGAGAGTGTTAACGAGTGTATTATCGTGTGTGATCTATATATATTCGATATATATAATAGCTTAGAAGATAATACGCGAGTGGGGCTTAATCATATATCTTCAATATATAATAGCCTATAAGGTAGCACATAAATGAGGCCTATGTATGTATATACGCCTATATCACATAATAGCCTAATGTGTGTCTAACACTAATCAAGTATTAGTCACGGTTTCTCTCGTGGTCAGAGTCAACTAATGCATTCCTATTCAACATAACCCCTTTCAGCTTTCACATCGTATTCATTTAATTGTACATAGTTATCTAAGCTATGTTAAATTAAACTCATATGGTGTAATCACTGAACCAGTTATATCTAATAAGAAATACTGCCTAACGGTCATAGTCTAGGCCCACTAAATGCAACCTAGTTCACTATAACCTTAGGCTTTGATACCAATCTGTCGCACCCCCAATTTATGATGCGGAAGCGGGTCGGTTCGGGGCGCGACTAATCAATATACAAAGCACCAGATTACATAATGAACGACCACTACATGCGTCGTTTACAAATACATTGATAAAATAAAGGTTTTACACCGTTATAATATAGTTTACAAAAGCCCTTGAGTCCAAATGATAGAGATTCTATGGCATAACTAAATTATACAAAATATAGTAATGCATGACAATCTCTTGATGTCTGAATGCGACTAGAACTAATGGGCATCTTGAGTGGCAGACCTACTGCTGCTGAGTACCTGTGATACATGCTAAAATGGGTCAGCGAAACGCTGGTGAGCTCACAGGTTTGTATGTCAACACATATTTGTATGAACCGCAAGATTTAATGATAATTGAATTTAAAATGCAATTAAGCAAAATAAAAGTTATACAGCCATGAGCACATAGTCTGAGCTTAACTCGAGATGTCAGGTCCACATTTAAGGTATCCTGATCGAGGTGCCTCCTACGAGTGCCTAATCAACACTCGTCTACACAAATATTAATACATCCGTTTTTCTAGTTAGTGCGTGCTAACCCGGATGAGGCTGGTCAAACCTATATGATATCATATACTAATATTCACGCTACTAAGTATTACCAAACTATGCTGATGGAGGGCTTTAAAATGATTAGTGAAAATAACTCATGTAGTAATTGATTTGATGGTACTTGCGTTCATATTGTAAAACAAAACAAGCAATGGATCACACCCCTGAGAAAACATATTTAAAAAGGGGCTATGAGACTCACCTGAGCCTAATGAGTTGCTAACACGCAATAATGATGTTGTTCAAGAGTAATGATGTCGTCTCCAATGACTAAAACCTGCCGGGCGTATTAAACGCGCAAGGTTTTAAAATGATTAGATGTCTTATCATATCATCTATGCTAGTTGTTCATCCAACTAGTAATGTCCAAATGATTTGGTTTAACTGATTAGATTTGAGTTTTTGAAAGATGTGTACGGCCCGTTAGTGAGTTTTTGGTAATAATAATCTCAACTATTATTATTATACTTTGATTGTTGTATCGTATTTAAATTGTTATAGTTAAAACTGCTAGTTATAGGTTTCTGCCGAAAGTTATGGTTTCTGCCGAATAGTTTCTACCGAAGGTTAAGGTTTCTGCCGAAGGTTAAGGTTTCTGCCGAAGGTTATAGTTTCTGCCGAAGGTTATAGTTTCTGCCGAAGGTTATAGTTTCTGCCGAAGGTTATAGTTTCTGCCGAAGGTTATAGTTTCTGCCGAAGGTTATAGTTTCTGCCGAAGGTTATAGTTTCTAGATTTTGAACTCGATGAACACTCTATTTAACCAACTTCTAGACCGATTCAAGTCTAACCAAAAATCACACTTATTCACCTAAGAATCTAGTGTAAATCTGCACTTTATGGAGATTTTATAAGCTCATTTCCTATTTTTAACAAAATAAACATGAGGAGTGGTCGGATCGGGTTCGATTATGAGTTCAGTCCAAAGACTCACGTTTTTCACCATGATCCGTGAGGATCTGGTCCGAGAGCCAAAAATGAAAGTTGTAGCTGGTATCTTAGTGAACATTTTTCGTTTAGATGTCGAGAGTTGGTTCTTCCTAGTTTTCAAGATATAGACGTTTTTGTGGGCTGTTTTTACGAAGACATAAACTGTTACCATTTTTGAGTTTGTAAAAACGAGTTTCAAGTTTTGATTTGGACATTTTATAGTTTGATGAGCTACAAAACAAGTGAATAAATGTATTAAAGTAGTTTTAAGGTGTCGTTAACTTACAAGTGTCGGTTTTGAAAACCGAAAAGATAGAGTCGTAGAGGATCGCGTGGTGCTCGTTTAGCTCCTAGCCGTTTTGCAAATGGAGGTGTTTTGATGGTAGTTCTTGGTGGTTTAAGGTGGCGGTTTTGGTTGTTTAGAGAGAGAGAGAGAGAGAGACGAGTTAGGGAGAGAGAGGTGGTGAAAGAGTGAAGGAACAAATTGATGCAATAATGTATGTAGGTATGTGTTAGTCAAAAGCATGATCCACAAAATGTGGACCACAAAATGTGGATCATGTTTGGCCTGATTTTTCTTAAGGTCAAAGGGGGTGAATTTTTGTTACATTTTGTCTCCAATTATTGATGTTATACCCGTATTTGTTTACCCGATCGTTTAAACGTATAATTTAGACGTTATATATCATACGTATGTTTTTGAATAACGAATGAATTTTAGATATTTTGAGTTGAAGTATTTTATCAAAATACTTATTAATGTGTTATAAAATATAACTTTAGTTTATTTCGATTGTTGCATGCGTTTCACGTATTTTTGGTCGCGTAGACGTTATTTATACAATATGAAATACTTTTGAAATATTATCGAAATAATGTGTAATAAATAATGAGTTGTATTAAATAAAAAATTCTATATTACTTAATACTTGTTTTCACCAACGCCGTATAGATAAATCGGAATTCGGTCGATTAAAAATGCACGATTAAATATAATCGCGTACTGATATATATATATATATTCAACAATATATATTGATACATACAATTAGCCTAATACATAGAACTAATTACACGTATTTCTAAATGATTAGGAACTAAAAACTAGTCCTAATTTTTACGGTTGTCACACCAGCTATTTCAACTCAACTTTAAATCTTAAGTTACTAACCACAAGCAATTAGAAGTTATACAACTTTAACCACACAATCACTTAGTACTATATCCCATCAATATAGCAACTAAGTCAACATTAATCAATATTATGATACTACAATTCAAGTATCACAATATCACAATGTGCTACTTTTCAACACATTTAAACAAAATCTACATCAAGTTAATCAAAATTAACTGACTTCCACATAACCTGTGGCACAATTTCAAGTAACTTTTCTAAAATGGACACATCCACCTCAATTCCATATAATTCTATATAATAGGCCATTCAGACTGTTAAAGTCTTTATCAAGCCTTCATGTGACAACCGTCAAACCTCAGGTCATTATCACACTAGAATCGTAAATTACATTTACCGCATTCCTTAAATCCGAGTGAAATTCCTAGGTTACGACTTCGCAAGCTTATTAAGCCATAGAACGACTTAGAGATTGCTTAGTGAACCATAAGTTCTTTTAGAGATGTTATAATAGGTTACTAAGTGCCAAATTAATCAAAGAAAAGTTCATCCCTTGATGCTTTAATAAAACCCTTAACGGTTCACAAAACTGAAATTTTCGTAACTCGACAACGCAAACTTAATCGGATGAATAATACATGGACATTAAAAATAGACAAATTAAGTGTATCATAACTTAAGTCAAGAACTTAAAATTTCTCACTTTTCAAAACTCAAATTTTAATCACCAAAACATCACAAAATAAACCTCATAAAATACATATATTTATACCAAATTAATACAAATTAATTAAATAACTTTTATACACTTTATTTAACAAAAAAAATATATATAAAATGACCAAAATACCCTCCAAAAAACCGGCCCCCCCCCCCCTTTTATTTCAAATTCATTTCATTTTCCAAACAAAAAACCTCATTATCTCTTTCATTTCTCCCAAAACCCATTTACTTCCATTTCCTCATCTCTCTCTAAAAACACACACACATCTCCTCCATCTTCTCTCTAAAATTCCAGCAAACATTCAAGGTATAACAAAAGATTTGAGGGTGTTCTTGCATCAAAGGAACCTTTAAAGGTAAACCAAAGCATCTACACTCATCTATCTTCCATTTTCTTGCATTATTTCTTCATAATAATCGGATTTTATGCCTTTCCATGGCTAAAATCCTCATGCAAAGCTTGATGTTTGTAGGTTACACCTTAAAACACCTTTTAGGTGTTAATAGAAAGGATAACCCATGATCAAACCGAAAATCAAGTAAAAAAATCGATTATTGTTTGTAAAGTTGTTGATATATTGTTCTTAGTATGTAGAAATCTTGTTTTTATGATAATAATCACCTCTAGCACATCATGGATGTATTTTAATACCATGCATGTGTTAGATCATAGATTTAAAGGTCAAAGGAGCAAAAACTTCTTTTATTTCATGATTGGTGTTCTTCACTATGAACAAAACACCCATTATGAGTCTGGAATGCTTCTGTCCAGAAACTTTCATCTACTTCCACGATTTTTATAAAAATCATTTCTTCATGAAAATGGACGTTTTTATAGTCTAAATTCAAGTTCTGGAAGTTAGCTTTCCAACCCCGTAAACCTCATATTGATTTGAGTTTGTTTGATATTTTTAATAATTTGTGGGACAAAAGATATACAAACTGTTGAAAAGGGTCAGAAACTTTTATCTTGGTATTTTAATCATATCTAGAGCCTCACACCTCCAAATAACTTGAAACCAACGCCAAAAGTTTACAAATTTTGTTGGTTACAACGTTTCTGTTGATCACTTTTTCTTGAACCCAATGTATTTTACTCAGATGTAATGATTGCATGCATGTGTCCCTAATTGGACACAGAAGATAAAAGAAAATATAAAAAATATTTGCACTAATTTTTAAATATTGGAAAAATTACAGTAACTATATAACATGTTGGGGATAATCTGTGATTTTTTCTATATTTGATTTCAAATCAGAAGTATTTTTAATAAATACAACAAACAGAAATAAAATTCTGAAAATAAGAATGTTGACTGATTTTGGTAAAATTGAAAAACCGACACTTGCGGACTTGTCATTTAGGGAAAGAATAACTTTTTATGACTTATGAACATATTTAAGGGTTGGGAATAAGTCTCGGGTCAAACCGAGAATTTTGACCGAGTCAACAAAAAAAATGAGTCTCGGTTTCGGAGACGGAAAACTTACTATTTTCGGAAATAATGCTAACAAGAAGGTTATGGGGTGTCTTATGTGGTATAATCGGGTTATGGGTTTAATAAACATAAAATTGTAAGGAACCAATGTTCCAACACTCAAAACAATATGAAATATGGACATTACAATCACGTGACATTATACGACTTGTATGAGACGTTCGACAATTTTTCTTTGTGTAATATATTAGTATTCATTATTGTACACAAACGCGATAATCGGACATTAACAAACTTCAAACCAATCAAACCAAAAAGGCACTTTGTAATCTAGATATTTAACTAAGCAATCTTAACAAACCAATTTACCAAGAATCTAACTAGAGACCTCGTGTTCATAGGACTTGGATAGGGGTCATACTCGTCAAGCACACGTGTTACATCCGTCGATTCACGCTTACGCTCAACAGTGAGTTCTCACAGCCCCTTTTTCACTTGTTTAATATTTTGGGGTGAAAAGCATGATTCTAAATTTTTACTAAATTGGTTGTACATTCATGAACTTGTTAAATCTTTGCCATGCTACTTATGCGAATTGGTGTGTATACTATTGTTATGCTTGAGTACTATCGTGCTAAAGTCCCCGGAAATACCTTTACACTACTTATTAACTCGTCCGAGAGCCAGACGAGCCGTTAATATTTATGGATAGCGCTATTTAGGGTAGACCATCCCTCACTCACACTGTAACGTGGGTGCATAGTATTACTTTTACTCATGTTACCGATAGAACATGGAGCTTGGGGCATGTGTCGGTCTAATCGGTTTAGTAGTGACCTCATTGCATTAACGTTCGTATATACTACTTTCCTATTCGCAATATTTACAACCAATCATTTATATTTATATACTTGATAAACAAAGCTTTTGATTCATTTATCTATAAGATTAAACCTGTGAACTCACCAACTATGACCATAGTTGACCGTTTGTTTATCATGCTTTTCAGGAAATCGACAGTAAGACGCATTCTAGGAGTACTTTTGTGTGGATGCATTCTCGCATGCGTTTGCTTTAATTTGGATTATGACTAACTTTTGGAAACTTTTATGAACTTGTTGTAATCACCTTTGGAATTATGTTTTGAACTTGTGGTAACTTGTAATACTTTTGCTAAATTATGTATGGTATTACTTCTATATCTTGTGCATTTGTTACCCGGTACTGTTACACCTCGTGTTTCCGCTTTAGCGGGGTGTGACAGATTTGGTATCAGAGCCTAAGGTTATAGAGAATGCCGGTTTTTCCAAACAAAAACCCCAACTATAACCAACATTTTTTTTAAAATCTTTTCTTAAAACTCCAAAGGTATTACCAATTAAACTAAACCGAGCATAGTACTAGTATAGCTAAACCATGTGTTGCATTATTGGACCTCAATTAGGCATAGCCTGATCACCTATGTTTAATTTAGGTAAGATTATGCGAGACACGGAATATGTATACTACGATTATGTTGATTTTTCTTTCCTGTTTAAACATTTGGAAAGCAAACGTTGTGTGTGTGCATTGCATATCGTAGGCATCCATAGTAGCACTATTAGTAACTAAGTATATCTTTAGGAACTAAGTTCTCCTTTTTATACAGACTTACCATGTCACACTCATCACTTCACGCTCTTGGATCGGCTGACGATTCTGGCTACTACACTGGTCGCCCTCGCGACAACACCTTGAGTTCCGAGCCAGAGGAGGCCCCCTATGAGGATTCTGAGCCAGAGGAAGCCCCCTATGAGGACCATGAGTCAGAAAACGAAGTTAGTAGCCGAGAGGTCACCCGAGAGAATACGAGGGTGACTCCGACACCCATCTCACCTCAGCCACCTCAGAATGGTGTGCGCTTGAGGACCACTGCTCGTATGAGCGTTGCCCCACCTGTCAGATTTGCAGTACGAGACTTCCCTCCAGGGACTGGACCTTCAGGAACTGTACCTCCTGAGACTGTTTCTGGGATCCCGATTTCACGAGATCCCAACATGACTTATTGGATAGCACGCAGGGTAGATGAAATAAGTCATGAACTTCATGCTCATAGGACTGGCCTTGCCCAACATGAACAGATGTTGGGTAACATAGCAGACCTAACAGACCGGTTAATTTATCGTGCAAATGATGCCAGGGACACAGCAAGTACAGCGATATTTTGGTGCAGAGTGTTGGCAGGACTCACGTTTCTTTTAGCTGCAATGCTTATGTGGGTAGTTTGGTTTAGGATGTAGTGCTTGTTGTATGTGTCAACTTTCCAATTCTAGTGAATGTCTTTTGTTTCAGTTAATTATGAAAAATTGTAATGTAATGGTTGATCCAAATTTTCAAATCCAGGTTTATTAATGGAAAAACCTTACCTTGTTTATTTTATATGACTATGGCAATTACTTACACACTTACTTGAATGTAAAACTTTTACTGTAACTTAGTTTCAATTGATTACTAAAATATTAAAGTTTTAATGATACAAATATACAATACAAGCACTAACCAATAGCTTTTACCTGACTTAGAATCATGCCTCCGAGGAGAAACACAGACAACGTAGCTGAACGAGTAGCACAAGAACTTAACGCGGCACTACCTAACCTCGTTGCTCAAATCACCGCGGGTATCAATGCAGCTCAAGGGAACCCGGGAGGACAACCTACTAACAACAATCAAGGATGCAGCTACAAAACCTTCATGTCATGCCGTCCCAAGGAGTTCTTCGGGACAGAAGGTGCTGTTGGGCTGTTATCCTGGATTGAAAGCATGGAGTCAGTGCTCCACATCAGCAAATGCTCACCTGAAAGCCAAGTTGAATATGCGTCATGCATGTTTCAGGGAAGAGCATTGACTTGGTGGAATAACCAAATTCAAACCAGAGGTCGCGAAGCTGCGTATAACCTTTCATGGGAGGAATTGAAGAGGATGTTGATCGAAGAGTACTGTCCAAAAGATGCACTTCAGAAATTGGAATCTGAATTCTGGAATCACGCCATGACTGGAACTGACATCGATAAGTACACTGCCCGATTTCATGAGCTTGCAAGGCTAGTACCCCACATGGTTACCCCAGAGGAGAAAAGAGTGGACAGGTACATATGGGGTTTAGCTCCAGAAATACGAGGGATGGTTACCTCGGCAAACCCATCAACCATTCAGGCGGCTGTAGTCTTGGCTAACCGCCTGACAAATGATGTGATTAGATCAGGTGGATCATCGAAAGGGAAAGATAATGGAAAGAGGAAGCAGGAGAACCAACCAAGGAACAGGGGTGGTGGTAACCCAGATAAGAAACAGATGGTGGCGAAAAATTTTGGTGTGGTTGCCCAAGGACCGAAGCAATACACCGGGCCGCATCCAAAGTGTAACAAGTGCAACTATCACCATTCTGGAAATTGTCCGGTGTGCGACAAGTGTAAACGGACGGGCCACTATTCCAAGTACTGCAGGAGTGGTAATGGGAACAATGGGCAAAAAGCAGCATGCTTCGAGTGTGGAAGCCTGGACCATCTCAAGAACACTTGCCCTAGGCTGAATAGAGCCCCTAATAACAATGCTGGAAATCAAAGGGGCCCAGCACGAGGACGGGCGTTTGTCATTGGAACTGAGGAAGCAAGGCAGGATCCGAACGCTGTGACAGGTACATTCCTCTTAAACAATCACTACGCGTCTGTACTGTTTGACTCTGGAGCAGAAAGAAGTTTTGTCTCACTAGAGTTTAGGCCACTGATTAATTTAAGGCCAGACAAACTAAAGGAGATCTATATTATCGAGTATACTAATGGTCATGAATTTCAGGCTAGGGACATAATTCTAGGTTGTACCTTGAACCTAGCTGATAAGTCATTTAATATCGACCTAATTCCAATCGAACTGAAAAGTTTCGATGTAGTGGTGGGTATGGACTGGCTCACCAAGGTCCGAGCGGAGATTGTCTGTTTTGAAAAAGTTATCCGAATACCTCTCAAAGACGGAGAAACTCTTGCTGTGCAAGGAGATAAACCCGATCGAGAGCTCAAAATTGTGTCTACTATAAAGATGCGTAAATATCTGGAGAAAGAGTGCCATGCATTTCTGGCTCACGTAGTGGAAAAGAAACCGAAGGAGAAGCGTATCCAAGATATACCTGTAGTTAGAGATCACCCCGAAGTTTTCCCGGAAGATTTACCTGGACTTCCCCCGCCAAGGCAAGTCGAATTTCGAATCGATCTAGTTCCCGGGGCAGCACCTGTAGCTAAAGCACCATATCGCTTGGCACCGGCTGAGATGCAGGAACTATCAGAACAATTACAAGAACTTCTGAGCAAAGGTTTGATTCGGCCAAGCTCATCGCCCTGGGGAGCTCCCGTTCTCTTCGTCAAAAAGAAAGATGGGTCATTCCGGATGTGTATCGATTATAGAGAACTAAACAAGTTAACTATTAAGAATCGTTACCCTCTTCCCCGAATAGATGATCTATTTGATCAGCTACAAGGCGCATCCTACTTTTCAAAAATTGATCTACGGTCTGGATACCATCAAGTGGGTGTGCGCGAGGAAGACGTTCCTAAGACAGCCTTTAGAACTCGATATGGACACTACGAGTTCTTGGTAATGCCCTTCGGATTAACAAACGCGCCTGCAGTTTTCATGGATTTGATGAATAGGGTATGCAGACCATACCTAGATAAGTTCGTGATAGTGTTCATCGACGACATATTGATTTACTCACGGAATAAGGAAGATCACGAACATCATTTGAAGTTAATACTAGAACTACTCAAGGACCAGAAATTGTATGCAAAGTTCTCAAAGTGTGAATTTTGGCTCCGAGAGGTACACTTCCTTGGTCACGTGGTCAACGAAAAAGGAATCCAGGTGGACCCAGCTAAGATTGAAGCAATTAAAAAGTGGGAGGCTCCGAGAACCCCTACAGAAATTCGTCAATTTCTGGGATTGGCTGGTTACTACCGGAGATTCATTGAGAACTTTTCAAAAATCGCTAAGCCTTTAACAGAATTGACCCAAAAGGCGAAGGAGTTTGTTTGGGGGAAAATGCAGGAGGAAGCATTCCAAACACTGAAGCATAGGCTATGCGACGCACCAATCTTGGCGTTACCTGAGGGAACAGAGGATTTTGTCGTATACTGTGATGCGTCACACCAGGGATTGGGATGTGTGCTGATGCAAAAGAATAAGGTCATCGCTTATGCATCAAGGCAGCTCAAGGAGCATGAGAAGAATTATACAACACACGACTTGGAGCTAGGAGCTGTAGTCTTTGCCCTTAAGATCTGGAGACACTATCTGTATGGTACAAAGTGCACTGTGTTTACTGACCATAAGAGTCTTCAACATATCTTTGACCAGAAAATGCTCAACATGAGGCAAAGGAGATGGGTAGAATTGCTTAGTGACTACGATTGTGAGATCAAGTATCATCCAGGCAAAGAGAATGTGGTAGCAGATGCTTTAAGTAGGAAGGAAAGGTTAAGACCCTCACGAGTACGAGCATTGGGTATGATGGTTCAAACAAATTTAAAAACTCGAATCCTTGACGCTCAAAGAGAAGCAATGAGACCTGAAAATATAAAGAACGAGACTCTACACAACCTAGACCAGAAATTTGAAATTAAGACTGATGGAGTTCGTTACTTCAAGGAGAGGGCATGGATTCCGAGAACCGACAATCTAAGGGATGTCATCATGGATGAAGCCCATAGATCCAGGTATTCAATCCACCCAGGAGCTGATAAGATGTACAGGGATTTAATGGAATACTATTGGTGGCCGGGGATGAAGAAAGATATTGCCCTGTATGTTGGGAAATGTTTAACATGTTCTAAGGTCAAAGCAGAGTACCAGAAACCATCCGGTTTGTTACAACAGCCAGAAATTCCCCAATGGAAGTGGGAGCAAATATCAATGGATTTTATAACCAAGTTGCCCAGGACGGCAAGGGGACATGACTCGATTTGGGTTATAGTGGATCGGTTGACGAAATCCGCACATTTTCTTCCGATCCGAGAAGACTACAAGATGGAAAAGCTCGCACAGGTATATATTAATGAAATTGTTGCACGTCACGGAATACCTCTTTCCATCATTTCTGATAGGGATAGTCGATTCACGTCGCGCTTTTGGCAATTACTCCAGAAAACCCTAGGTACTCAACTGAACTTAAGTACTGCCTATCACCCCCAAACTGACGGGCAAAGTGAGCGAACCATACAAACTTTGGAAGACATGTTACGAGCCTGCGTGATTGACTTCGGAGGAAGCTGGGATACTCACTTACCTTTAGTGGAGTTTTCCTATAACAACAGTTATCACACTAGCATTGAGTGTGCTCCATTTGAAGCCTTGTATGGGCGTAAATGTCGTTCACCACTTTGTTGGTTGGAGGCAGGTGACAGACAGTTGACGAGACTAGACATCATACAAGAAACAACTGACAAGATCACGGCTATCAGGGAAAGACTGAAGACAGCCAGAAGTCGTCAGAAAAGCTACGCAGATAACCGTAGGAAACCTCTAGAATTTCAAATCGGTGATAAAGTACTCCTAAAGGTGTCACCGTGGAAAGGCGTTATCCGCTTTGGAAAGCGAGGAAAACTAAGCCCGAGATATATTGGACCTTTCGAGGTACTGCAAAGGATTGGTCCGGTAGCTTACCGACTCAAACTGCCGCAAGAGCTCAGCGGCATCCACGACACATTCTATGTTTCTAACCTAAAGAAATGCTTATCTGATGAAACACTCGTTGTCCCTCTCGAGGAAGTTCGAATTGACGATAAACTCCACTTCATAGAAGAACCACTCGAAATCATAGACCGCGAAGTCAAGAGATTGAAGCGAAGCCGAATTCCCATAGTTAAAGTCCGGTGGAATTCGCGACGGGGTACTGAATTCACTTGGGAGCGCGAGGATCAATTCCGACGCAAGTATCCGCATCTATTCTCGAGTGCTTCGTAGCACAATGGGACGAGTTGAATTTCGGGACGAAATTCATTTCAACGGTGGGATATTGTGACAACCGTCAAACCTCAGGTCATTATCACACTAGAATCGTAAATTACATTTACCGCATTCCTTAAATCCGAGTGAAATTCCTAGGTTACGACTTCGCAAGCTTATTAAGCCATAGAACGACTTAGAGATTGCTTAGTGAACCATAAGTTCTTTTAGAGATGTTATAATAGGTTACTAAGTGCCAAATTAATCAAAGAAAAGTTCATCCCTTGATGCTTTAATAAAACCCTTAACGGTTCACAAAACTGAAATTTTCGTAACTCGACAACGCAAACTTAATCGGATGAATAATACATGGACATTAAAAATAGACAAATTAAGTGTATCATAACTTAAGTCAAGAACTTAAAATTTCTCACTTTTCAAAACTCAAATTTTAATCACCAAAACATCACAAAATAAACCTCATAAAATACATATATTTATACCAAATTAATACAAATTAATTAAATAACTTTTATACACTTTATTTAACAAAAAAAATATATATAAAATGACCAAAATACCCTCCAAAAAACCGGCCCCCCCCCCCTTTTATTTCAAATTCATTTCATTTTCCAAACAAAAAACCTCATTATCTCTTTCATTTCTCCCAAAACCCATTTACTTCCATTTCCTCATCTCTCTCTAAAAACACACACACATCTCCTCCATCTTCTCTCTAAAATTCCAGCAAACATTCAAGGTATAACAAAAGATTTGAGGGTGTTCTTGCATCAAAGGAACCTTTAAAGGTAAACCAAAGCATCTACACTCATCTATCTTCCATTTTCTTGCATTATTTCTTCATAATAATCGGATTTTATGCCTTTCCATGGCTAAAATCCTCATGCAAAGCTTGATGTTTGTAGGTTACACCTTAAAACACCTTTTAGGTGTTAATAGAAAGGATAACCCATGATCAAACCGAAAATCAAGTAAAAAAATCGATTATTGTTTGTAAAGTTGTTGATATATTGTTCTTAGTATGTAGAAATCTTGTTTTTATGATAATAATCACCTCTAGCACATCATGGATGTATTTTAATACCATGCATGTGTTAGATCATAGATTTAAAGGTCAAAGGAGCAAAAACTTCTTTTATTTCATGATTGGTGTTCTTCACTATGAACAAAACACCCATTATGAGTCTGGAATGCTTCTGTCCAGAAACTTTCATCTACTTCCACGATTTTTATAAAAATCATTTCTTCATGAAAATGGACGTTTTTATAGTCTAAATTCAAGTTCTGGAAGTTAGCTTTCCAACCCCGTAAACCTCATATTGATTTGAGTTTGTTTGATATTTTTAATAATTTGTGGGACAAAAGATATACAAACTGTTGAAAAGGGTCAGAAACTTTTATCTTGGTATTTTAATCATATCTAGAGCCTCACACCTCCAAATAACTTGAAACCAACGCCAAAAGTTTACAAATTTTGTTGGTTACAACGTTTCTGTTGATCACTTTTTCTTGAACCCAATGTATTTTACTCAGATGTAATGATTGCATGCATGTGTCCCTAATTGGACACAGAAGATAAAAGAAAATATTAAAAATATTTGCACTAATTTTTAAATATTGGAAAAATTACAGTAACTATATAACATGTTGGGGATAATCTGTGATTTTTTCTATATTTGATTTCAAATCAGAAGTATTTTTAATAAATACAACAAACAGAAATAAAATTCTGAAAATAAGAATGTTGACTGATTTTGGTAAAATTGAAAAACCGACACTTGCGGACTTGTCATTTAGGGAAAGAATAACTTTTTATGACTTATGAACATATTTAAGGGTTGGGAATAAGTCTCGGGTCAAACCGAGGAGTTTTGACCGAGTCAACAAAAAAAATGAGTCTCGGTTTCGGAGACGGAAAACTTACTATTTTCGGAAATAATGCTAACAAGAAGGTTATGGGGTGTCTTATGTGGTATAATCGGGTTATGGGTTTAATAAACATAAAATTGTAAGGAACCAATGTTCCAACACTCAAAACAATATGAAATATGGACATTACAATCACGTGACATTATACGACTTGTATGAGACGTTCGACAATTTTTCTTTGTGTAATATATTAGTATTCATTATTGTACACAAACGCGATAATCGGACATTAACAAACTTCAAACCAATCAAACCAAAAAGGCACTTTGTAATCTAGATATTTAACTAAGCAATCTTAACAAACCAATTTACCAAGAATCTAACTAGAGACCTCGTGTTCATAGGACTTGGATAGGGGTCATACTCGTCAAGCACACGTGTTACATCCGTCGATTCACGCTTACGCTCAACAGTGAGTTCTCACAGCCCCTTTTTCACTTGTTTAATATTTTGGGGTGAAAAGCATGATTCTAAATTTTTACTAAATTGGTTGTACATTCATGAACTTGTTAAATCTTTGCCATGCTACTTATGCGAATTGGTGTGTATACTATTGTTATGCTTGAGTACTATCGTGCTAAAGTCCCCGGAAATACCTTTACACTACTTATTAACTCGTCCGAGAGCCAGACGAGCCGTTAATATTTATGGATAGCGCTATTTAGGGTAGACCATCCCTCACTCACACTGTAACGTGGGTGCATAGTATTACTTTTACTCATGTTACCGATAGAACATGGAGCTTGGGGCATGTGTCGGTCTAATCGGTTTAGTAGTGACCTCATTGCATTAACGTTCGTATATACTACTTTCCTATTCGCAATATTTACAACCAATCATTTATATTTATATACTTGATAAACAAAGCTTTTGATTCATTTATCTATAAGATTAAACCTGTGAACTCACCAACTATGACCATAGTTGACCGTTTGTTTATCATGCTTTTCAGGAAATCGACAGTAAGACGCATTCTAGGAGTACTTTTGTGTGGATGCATTCTCGCATGCGTTTGCTTTAATTTGGATTATGACTAACTTTTGGAAACTTTTATGAACTTGTTGTAATCACCTTTGGAATTATGTTTTGAACTTGTGGTAACTTGTAATACTTTTGCTAAATTATGTATGGTATTACTTCTATATCTTGTGCATTTGTTACCCGGTACTGTTACACCTCGTGTTTCCGCTTTAGCGGGGTGTGACACTTCACATTATTACCAATCATCACATATCCATACCACAGGACATGGAACAATTACCAATCAACAACTCTATGTTTCACTTATATACCTACCAACTTGTATATAACTTAAACAATTCAACTTAAACTTACAAGAAAAGTTTACTGAAATTGATCATCGCCTACTGATGTCAAGGTTTCTCTTACTCTTACCCATTCAACTATACACACATAATTTCTTAAAATATGAACAACCTTCAATTCATATTTCCTCAATTTATCAAACAAAGATCAACTAGACCTTTAACACAATTTACATCCAGATATACTTTCACATCTTATCTTATTTGGATCTAATCCCAAACTTACCACTTTATCACTTACTTTATTTGTATACAATCAACAAATAACTAAAGAATCCATTCAATTCTTTCAATACTTAAGTAACTCACTATGAGATACCCAAATCAACTCATGCAACTATTAATAATAACCTTCAATTATTTCTCATCTCACATTCTTACCAAATCAAAGCTAGCATTACAAGCCTCATACACTGGTAAGATTTTCTTATCACAATTCTAATCAATGTGATTTAATTTACACCTTTCAACAAATTATAACTGTCATAACATATAATGACCTCACATCTGTATAATTCGTTAACACATATTCAGCTCAAATATCCAATATTACTTAACTGAATACTCAATTACACTTAACAATATTTCAATTACTTAATACTAGCTTTAAGTAATAATCAAGTTTCACAAACTTAAACAATTCATCTATCTCCTTTGGATCTTAAATGACCCATTTCAACATGTTTTGACAAATCAAGGAATTCAATCATATTCCACAAAATCATAACATTACAATCTATGTTAGACTATTTCAACACACACAGTTGACTACTTGCCAACTTCAATTTCAATCAATCAATCAATAAAATTCTCTAATTGCTTTTCTCAAGTTTGACCTAACCTCAAACCAATCACAAGCAATAAATTTTATACACAATTCTCTATTCATGGTTTGACCTTCAAAGTTAACATACCATCAAGTTAACTCCCAACAAACCATTTCATATTATATGTTTACTTTCAAACATATTATTTTAATTTAAATTATTACATTCAATAATCTTATCAATCCTTCACAAGGACAGAAACAACCTACATTAATCTTGGATTCATACAAGCCATTTACAACATAGTGATTCATTTAAACACTATCGATTCCGCCTATGGTCAATTTAACACAATCGATTTCAACTATATTTTCAACAAAATCATATTTACCATTTATGTTTATCATCAAAACAACTATCAATGACAAATATATTTACACTCGCACCTTACAGTTTAACTGCCACGGTTCTATCAACTGATTGTTTTCTTATCCAAACAACTATTAAACAACTTAGCATACTTTCATGCTCAATTTTCAAAATCACATTACATTTCTTTTATACCAAGTAGCCTCAACAAATTCATGTGACACAACATAATATAACAACGGTGATCAGGCGTTGCAAGATTATGTTCTTCACAATCCATTCTCAGGCTACTTTACATTATAATTTTCAATGTGATCTACTCTCACTTATACATACTAAACACCTCATGATTTCAAATCAATCAAAATCTATTTAATAATTTCTATCAGCTGATACTAGAGATGCAAATAAAAAACCGGTTTTTTTTAACCGGTATAATAAACCGAAACCGGTTTTTTTCTTAACCGGTTTTTTTGTAACCGGTCCGGTTTTGCTTTAACCGAACCGGTTTGGATCGGTTATAGGTTTTAATATGGTTCGGTTTTTTACCGGTTTTTTTTCGAATTAATATAAAAAAATAAGGAATCTATGAAGTAATCGACGAAGCCAGTACATGGTCACGTGGTACAACTTAGGGAATCTAATTTTTTAATTAATTACTATAAAAAAATGTAATCGATGAAGTCGGTGCCAGTGGCATGTGGTCACTTGGTACGATTTTTTTTAAAAAAAATTTAAACAAATGAAAACAACCATATTTCATTGATCGATGCACATTATTGTTAAAAATTATGTAATTTCATTACATTTTTTTTAAAAAAAATTTGAACAAGACATTTTTTTTAATTAGACAACCGTTTTTTTGGCTTTTAAAAAAAAAATTATTTCACACCCTAAACTTACTATAAATACTCATCTACGGTTTGGGTTCAAAACACACCAACTTCCTTCTAATATTCTCTCAATCACACTATAAATCTCTCTCTATATATTTTTTATTTTCATAAATGGAAAATACACATTCTCAAGCTTCCGGTTCCGGTTCCGTTGCTAACAATGCACGAAAGAAATGTTACACAAATGAATATGTCGTGCATGTTAAAAATACGATCCGGAAACAAGAAATATGGGTGAATTATGATTTGTGCGTTATGAATGATGGGATGACTAAAGCTCGTTGTAAAAGATGTGGGAACTTTTATAACGACACATCAAACTCCACATTACTAATGTTCTACGAAGTTAATGAAAATATTTTGACCCAAACGTTGATTTTCCTTAAAACGCTTAACGCTCGAACGTTTTTGAATTATATAGACTTTTTGGATAAAAGTTATGTTTGTATATTTTATTTTCATTTGTATTATTTAAATTTTGTTATACAATTATACCGAATTTGAATCCGGAAAAAAACCGAAAAAAAACAACCGATTAAAACCGGGTCAAAACCGAAAAAAACCGATTCCGAACATTTAAAACCGAAAAAAACCGATTCCGAAAAACCGAAACCGAAAAAAACCGAAACCGATAAAAAACCGGTTTTTTAAAAACCGGTTTTTAAAAAACCGAAAACCGAAAAAAACCGATTTTTTCGCACCCCTAGCTGATACACACTCAAAATCAGCTTACTATTTACATATTCATACAATGTTCTGGTTTTCAACAACTGAATTACTCAGTATATCTACTTATCTGAAACCTCAAGCATATGATAACCTATCATCATAGTTTCAATACTAATCACAAATCAACGCCCCTATTTGCTCCAAAATTCAGGACACATCTTAATTGACTATCATCATTTTGACATATGCTACTATCAAGCATCAATGTCACAACAATCCTACTCAATCATGTTGCTACAAAACATTTCACTTATTAATTCACAATTGATCAGAAAGATCTATCACTTCCCAAATCAATTTCACCTTATTATTCTCTACATTTCTCATAAACCCATTCATCTTGGTTTAGATCAACTATTTAGCTATAATCAAAACATATCATATAGTCACATAAACACATATTTTCCCAAATAGCAGTCATTCTCAAGTCAATTGACACTACATTCCTTAACCAGGATTCAAGTCATATCTCACTAATATAATACTATCAATTATCTTGTCTCACCAATAAAGACACTCCTTAGGTCCTAACATCAATTCTGTTAAAACCTTAATCAACTCTCTATCTACTTTCTTAAACATATTTCTGCATTCTCAATTCAATCAGAAATAATTACAACAATGAACATCTCATTCAATACTTCTATCCTCATGTCAACATATAGCAATCAATAGTTGACTCAAAACTGGGAAATCATATCAGTCTGACTCAATTAGCTTCACAATAATGTTTGCTCATCATAACAAAGTAAACAGTTCAAGTTAATTTTAAATTAACATAGGCTTATCGAAGATTACCTGACAATCTTAAGCCAACAAGGTTGAGGAAACATGAAATATACCAGTCAAATACTCATGTTCCTCCGTCTCTGCAATCAAACAACAACTTCACAACTTGTTAAGGGTTAGTATATATTCAACTAACTACTTTCTCACACATTCACTAATCAACTAAACCCACCCCCACTGGAATGTTTGACTCAACTCAATCAAAGTTTAGGATTGAACATTCTATCAAGTCCAATTCACCCAAACTATTGCTCTGATACCAACTTATAACACCCCTTGTTACATTATAAACAATCAATATAATAATGGCGACTCGGAAGCGTAGATATCAAACATACATCAATGTTTTACATTACTTAAAATGTCCATAAACTTTTTCCAAACTAATACATGACATTTCAACAAACTCGGTGTTATATAATTCAAAACATCTCTTTAGTTATCAAAATAACATCAGAGTAACAGCCTGTCAAACATTCTGTGACACCCGGTCAAAATAACCCAAAATTAGCACCTAATTTAAACTTTTAAAACACGTAATTACATACGTGTCAATACTCAAGTACACAAGTATTATATATATATATGTATATATATAAACCGAAACGATTAATTAATGATCGCAAATACACGAACCTAACAGAACGTAGAAACTCAAAATGTAAGCGAGCGAAAAACATTTTTAATTCAAGTATTATTATTGAGGATAATAATTACGTACTCCGTTAGAAATTGAAATACATTTTAGATACTGAAAACTATCCGTCAATCTGAACAAAAACAAAGATATATTTTTATACTATGTTAAAAGTATTTTTATAAAATGCTTTGAATAAAAATGTATACGAAATAATATTTAGAAAATTTTCATTTTTAAATATTATACTACATTACGATCGGGTACGCAAACACGGGTCGGAAAACACCCACCCACCTCAATAATTGAGGTCGGTTATATTACCCGACCTCAATTATTTTACACAAACACTCACACATTTTCAATCTCTCTCGGCTCTCTTCTCTTTGGATCTTTGGATCATCAAACACAAACAACAACACAACACCATAATCATCATCAACACCTTCATCTTGATCATCATCATCATCGTGTTCTTCATCATCATCAACACCTCTCGGTTCCAATTTTTACTAAGTAAGAACATTCATCAATTCTCGTTAATTTCATGTTTATAATACATTATATTACATGTATTAGCTTTGTATTAAGTTGTTGTAAGCGGAAATAGGATTTAGAACTGGTTTTGTATGTTTTCTGCACGAACAGACTCGAACCAGACCTCGGAATACGGCGTATTCAAGGGAATACGGCGTATTCCCGCCCAGAAAACATTTTTTTCCCGCGTCTCCTCGGAATACGGCGTATTCCAGGGAATACGGCGTATTCCCCTTCGAAACCATTGAATACGGCGTATTCACACCAATACGGCGTATTCCCCTTTTAAATCATTGAATACGGCGTATTCAAACCAATACGGCGTATTCCCTTTGAAACCTTTGAATACGGCGTATTTAAACCAATACGGCGGATTTCCCCCGTCATATTTCATGATTCAACGGATCAATAAACTAGCCCTGCGAATTCTAGCTAAAACAGAAAACATAAATTTTCAAAAACGTCGACGATTTAACAACTTAAAACAGGGTAGCTTCTCGATGAAAAAAAAATTATTGTAACGGATTGGGCTCAAATTCGCTCGGTCATTCAAAAACAACTCAATGGTCAAGGCTAAGTACCTTAGCCTAGCCAGTTTTAATCCTTCCGGGGTCGTCTAGGGGTCGAAAATGGCATATTTCGGTTTTCGGACTCGTGCCAAATTTTGTAACTTATGAAATAAAGAGTAACGGATATAATGAAACTTCAAATGTAATACAATTCGAATACATTGAACGTAATTAACTTAACGAACAACTAAACAAACGAATTATTACGCGTACACTTACAAATATATAATCTCACGTGTTTAGGACACTAGGGGATTACACTTGGAATACGTGCGCACTTTAGGATTGCTTGCTCATCAGGTGAGTCTCACTGCCCCTTTTTACTGTTTTACTTTGGGGGAGATACATCACTTGTTTACTAAATGTATTTGTTACTGAATATACTTGTTTACTGTATGTACTTGTTTACTGAAAGTGATTGTTTACTAAAATTACTTGAACTACTAAATACATTTACAAATGTATTAAATTACTGACTTATTTACTTACTGATCTTAATACAAGTACAAAATGTATTATTCTACTGACTTTAATACAAGTACAAAATGTATTATTTTACCTATTTAAATACAAGTACAAACTGTATTACTTTACAAACTATAATACAAGTACAAAATGTATTATTTTACTGATTTGAATACAAGTACAAAATGTATTATTTTACCGACTTTAATACCAGTACAAAAGGTATTATTTTACAAACTATAATACAAGTACAAAATGTATTATTTTACCGACTTTAATCCAAATACAAAATGTATTATTTTACCGACTTTAATACCAGTACAAAAGGTATTATTTTACAAACTATAATACAAGTACAAAATGTATTATTTTACCGACTTTAATCCAAATACAAAATGTATTAATTACCGACGTATTGCTTTACTGAACAGCATGAGTTTCTATTTAATCCAATGAAGACCTCTGAATTATAGTCGTCAGTTATACGATAAGCGCGAATTTTAGTATATGGATCCATATGGGACTGACAATCCCCGCCTGGGGTGGTAGCTCCACCACGAACCGCACTAGTATAAACAGGCGTTTCTTATTCGTTTCATATGAGTATTTTTGGATTAGTACTCACGGGGGCAAAATTACTGACGTGTTAAGCTTCGACTATAATGGCTCATGACATGGCAATAAATTGACAGACTATACCGACTTTACTATGTTTGTGAAATACTATTTTACTAAATTACTACTGTTGTACAATTATACTTTAATGTCTTACTGATGTTAAATGATTTACTTACTGATTTACTCAAACTGTTTATTTCTGTATACTATAAACCTGTGAGATTCACCAACCTTTTGGTTGACCTTTTTAGTGATGTATTCTCAGGTACTCAGCAACAGTAGGAATGGACTACAGGATAAGCTAGCTATCACGAGTCGCATGCATCTATTTAGACATGAAGATTTTCTTGCATTACATTTTGTATAATGGTTATGTATTAAAATCTTCTGAAATCATTTTGCGAACTCACTACTATGTTTCAAACTTATGACTTAAACTTTGTATTACTTTTGAAAACTTATGTAATGTAATGTATTTTCTAAAACGTCTCATTTAGAGTCGTTTGCTTGTACTTTGGTGTTTTGATATTTGATTAGTGACACCCAAAACTCGCTTCCGCAAAGCATTAAATTTGGGGGTGTCACACATTCCATCAATTCCAAACACTTCCTGCCCAATATGTCCCCTCTATTTTAACCTGCAGGAAGAACTGTGTTGGGGTTAGCATAAAGCTAAGTGAATGAAACTATAAATAACAGTCCAACTTAGCATAATAATCTGTTTACATCAAATAACCATAAACAAAAAATCAATCAGCCAATCATTCAATCAAGTAACTTCCAATCAAGCGTTATCAATCGTCATGAGGACCGGTGGCTCCTGAGACACCCTAATACCGGTTTGGTACTCGAGGAGCTCTTATCAATCATCTGCATTGGCCTATACAGAATTACCGATGACCAGTTGTTAATCACACACGACCTAGATCTCTAAACCAACATTTCAAGTTCCAAGATCTCCTGTCGTCTACAATAACAACCAAGTCCAACCGTCAAGTCAAGTTGACCTCAGAATCTTATATACTAGCTCAAACAGCCAAGTAAGCAAACAACCAAACTAACATGGCAAGATATCTCAACAGAAGCCTCATATCAAAGTAATACTATAAATTACTTGTTGTAAATCAAATCATTACAACTAAATCACACTGAGGTTACAGATCCACTCACCGACACCTCAGGCCTCCACTCAGTAGTCTAATATCACTGAGCCTTCTCCACATCTGAGAATCAATATCAAATATAAGTTAGTAATCATAATCATCAATACTAAACTTATATCAATCTTTAACATTAGGAACTTAACATAATTAATATCAACATTACTAGTTCCTAATTCTGTTCTAATGATTTACAACATAATCATTATCATATATTTACATATATCAAATAGCAATCACATTACTTATTAACAAACAAACAAGAAATGTTGCACCAGTCTATCAAGCCGCCGGATTCCCTCAGAAGCCGCCGGCTTCCCACAAATCAACCTGAATCCGCCGGATTCCCTGAATCCGACCGGATTCCCTAAATTTTGCCGGAATCCGCCGGATTCCCTAGTCGTCCCAGCCCAGTTCGAACTGTTCAAACCCTAACCTACAGGTTTTAAATAACCAAATCATTCAAACTCGATTTCAAACGGTTATAAACCACACATAACATTACAAAATCAATATATAACACTTCTAGCATGTTTCTAACATCTAATTCTTCCAAATCATCAATTTACCCAAATTTAAATCAAAATCAAGATCTTAAATACTCAAGAACACTTACCAATTGAAGAACACAACGATGATAATCTGAGGGTATTGAAGCTTAACAAGAATCACCGTTTCCTGATTTGATTTCTAGTTTGATTTGGAAGTTTTCAGAGAATTTATGTGAGTTTTAGAAGTTTCATATGAAACTTTCCAAATAAGGAAAGTAAATATATATAAGTCGGCCTCATCAAACCGCCTTCAAATATACGGGTATAAATTAATACCCCATCTCAATCTATTGTCTGGAACCCGAAAACCATTTGCGAGTCCAAACATTTTATTGCACCGTCAACTATATTAATTTACAACAATTAATAATTCACTTATCACATTGGAATATTCGGCTCCTATTCCAATTATTTCAACTATTTCAAACAATATTATTTCCAAACACATTTAAATACTAATTTAAATCAAGAAATAAAACAAAACAACTAGGTCCATTTCGAGGATGTTACAGAAGTAATCCTTCTGAATTTTCCGAGAAGACCTCGAGGAGATTGTGGATAATAGAATGTTTTGAAATTTTAACTTATTAGCTTTTACGCTCATGAGTTTTTCTTTTCGTCTTTGAAGTGTTCTATGAAAATCTCAGGTATTACACCGCCATTTAAGTGTATACGAAATACTTTCTCAAACATACCATTTCTACCTAAATTTCGTCAACTATTCCATCCCCACAACTACACCAAAACTTCCGAGTCCAAAGGGCAACATATCATTGCTGAAAGAATAATCTTCTAGCACTAAAGTACACCCTTATATAATGTCTTTTAGTCTCTATGTGCTTCCATTAACAAAATTATTTCAAAGTCTCACACTCAAAACAAGCCATCGAGTTTCCTACTGTGTTGATTGGTGCCACTTGACTAGCTGTCGTCCAACATTTAATTGTAAAGTGACCTCTTAAGTTGCAGTTTGAATAAACAGAACATGATGCAGATGTGTGATAATAGTAGTTACACCTTACACACAAGGTATGTGAACCAGTGTATCCCTCTCTTCATGCGTTTGTATTTGCGAATTTCTTGAGTACCCTCTCATTCTTGGTACTGTTTCTACATTTCTTGCCTTATTGATCTCATTGATTAACAATTCACCCATCAGTATTGCACCTTGGATGGCAAGAGGCTCAGTCACTTCTACCGTACTGCTAGTTTCCAGAACAAAGCCGTTGATGTACTTCTCAATTCTCTTACCTTCGAGTGCCACAGGATGAGGTCTAATTCTTGCCAACTCATGAAATTGTCAGATATATGTTGCATGGTTAATGTAACAACCCCAAAATTAGGGCCAATTTAAAATTTCCCTAATTACGTGTTTATACTTGTATTTAATATGAAATAGGATTAAATACGTTACTTACTTATTATATATATATGGATGGAATATATATATATACGCGAATACGATTAGTTCAAATCGTATTAAAACAACAATTGTACAAACATACGGACGTTGGTAAAAACAATTATTAAATAATGTGAAATTATTTAATTACTTTGACTACTACTTTATATTATGTTTATAATATAACGAAAACGTACGTTTTAATTAAAACGTTACCGAACTCTCCGAAAACCCGACCAACCGACAAAACAAAACAAAGTTATGTTTTATAACTTGAAAACTAGTATTTTGATAAAATACTTCAACTTAAATATCGGATATTATTTCGTATTTTAAACGTATATTTAATCGCGTATAAAATGATTTTAACGTTTAAACGACCGGGGAAACAAACACCGCACGGAGCGCGTGCACGAGGAAGCAAAAATTGGTGAGACCACATCATGTGGCCCCACCATGGGCCGGCCTAGGTGAGGGGGCATTAAGCCCTCACCCTTTTGTTCACTCTCACACACAACACACCCACACCCTCAATCATTCTCTCTCTCTCTCTCAATCGGCTCTCTCATCTCTCTCTCTCTAAAACCGTCACTCAAACACCCTAAAAACACCATTAAAACACCTCGAAAGTCTATACCCGTTTGGAGAAAAGTGATCACGAGAACGAGGGCTACAAACCTATCTTTTCGGATTTTCGTTTCGACAACTTTGTAAGTTTTCCGGCGACCCGAAACTTTTCCGATTACTTTTATTTTGCTAGATTATTGTTCCCCTAGCTAAATGATGTCCAAACATGTAACTTAAACTCGTTTTTGAACAAGTTAACGGAAATGTCGGTTTTGGTCATTTTAAATAAAACGACACCTCGAACATTAAAAAAGACATCCAACAATTTTTATGAACTCTATATAACATACTAAAACTAGTGTAAAAGTTTCATACCCAACGGAACTCGTTAAACTCGTTTTCGACACAAGCTAAAACCTGACCAGACGCTAGTGTCGCATGGCTCACGCCAGTTATGCGACACTACGTCTGAGTGACGCATAGGTCACGAATCGTCTATACGCGACACTTCTTGAGTGCCGCTAAACTACTAATAACGTCACTCCTTTAGTGACGCAATCATATAACATTCAGCAGAAACAATCACGACACTTCCTTAGTGTCGCTACCCTATAACTATCAGTAGCAACTTACGACACTTCCATAGTGACGCTAGAATACTTATACCGACACTTCGTTAGTGTCGCTATCATCAGTATAAACTTATAACTTTAAGTAGAAACGAATAACACTTAGTTACTACCGATGACGTCACCGACCCTTATAACGACACTTCGTCAGTGACGCGTAATTACATATACCGACACTTGCCGAGTGTCGCCCCATAAACTGATTTACTCACTTATACCGTCACTTCGTTAGTGACGCACTGTTTGAAAACGACACTTAATACCGTCACTACTATAGTGGCGCACTGATGAAAAACTATACTTGATAACGTCACTTACATAGTGACGCACCATCTTAATACCGACACTACTTAAGTGTCGCATACATCATTAAACAGATAACATATTACGACACTACCTGAGTGTCGCATGATATCCAGAAGTGACGCATACAAGTGACGCTAAAACAGGCTGATGACATATACATTTTTCATAAGTATAGAATATACTTAAAACGTAATCGTACTTTACTCGGCGTTACTTATACATGAAAATAGATACTTGAATACGTACAAGGCTATACTAAACTAAACGTGAGATTTCACTCACACACGCGTACGAGATTACACTTGGAAATACTTAGGAGATTACACTCCAACGAACTTACACTTGTACATTACACGGGATTACATCCGATACGAACTTACAAGTTCACTCACTAGTTACGTGCTGGATTACACGTTAACTGATGCGAACATACACTCGAATACTTACGAGGTTTCACTCGTACCCTTTGGGGTTTAAGCCCATTGGAATTTACGCAAACGATACAGGTTGTAATACAAACAAACGATCATACGAGTATACTTTACAACTGTACAACTACTATGAATACATAATAATAATGGATGGAATTATTATTATACACCGACAACAAACGGACCGTACAACTTTTATACAAACTACGATTTACAAACGAATACAAACGTACAAACAAACTAATGGACATTAACTAGTTTGGGAACAACTAGCATGGATACTTTACAAGTATTCCATTTACTTACTAAACCTTATGCGTATTAGGACGCTAAGGGTTGCTAGTTCGGGATACTACTTGCTTACTTACTGCATTGTCTGCCAGACTCAGGTGAGTCTCACAGCCCCTACTTTACTGTTTTTACTCAGGGGTGAGATGCATTACTGTTTTACATGAACACACACAACTTACTTGCTTCCATGATTTACATACTGTACGAAATTACGGATACGCCAATTGCATGAGTTTCGACTAATCCAATGAAATCCTCCTTAATCATAGTTGTTAGTTATGTGATAAGCGCGAGTTTTAGTATATGGATCCATATGGGACTGACAATCCCCGCCCGGGGTAGCACGCACTACCACGAACCGTTCCTGTAGAAACGGGCGTTTCTTACTCGTTTCGAATGAATGTTTTTGATTACATTCACGGGGGTACCTATATTTACTGTACGTTAAGCTTCAACTATGGTGGCTCATGGCAAGGGTATCAAACGGTTTGCATAATCTGCAACCACCCACTTATTAAAACTTAAGTAATCGATGAGCATAACCTGTGATCGTTACTTACTGGCTGGCTATGAATTACAAATACTACATGTGTGTTCAAACTATTTACTACTTACCAACCTGTGAGATTCACCAACCTTTTGGTTGATCGTGTTAGTAATGCTTCTCAGGTACACAGCATCAGTAGGGATGCCCAGCAGGATAAGCTTTCTTAGCTCGAGTAGCATGCATTTAAAAGCTTGGAGATTTTATTACATTACTTTTGTACTTACTGTTATGTATTAGAATCTCTAGGAATTTACTTGAACTCGAGCTTGTATTTTGAAACTGCTTATGTATTAATGTAATAACTTTTCGAACGTCTCATTTAGAGTCGTTCACTGTATCCTTTGTGCTTGTGATTATTGATTAGTAACACCCAAAACATCGCTTCCGCAAACTGTTAAATTTGGGGGTGTTACAGTTAACTCCCCGTAGAGAAATTCCAAAACTTGTTCACTAACTTCTTCATTTCGTTATTGAAAGAATATTTTTCCTTAAACAGTGCCTTTATTTATTTTATTTATTTATCTATTTATTTATTTATAATTTTATTTATATATTTTATTATTATTATTATTATTATTATTTATTTATTTGCTTATTTTTCACGCCATCACCACTTCCATTATTTGAATTCTCGACTACTAATTCCACTTTCGTCTTCGGTGTCGTTAGCTCTACCTTGATTCAATATACTGTTACAACTTGCATGACAACTTTGAATATTAAGGCCCACCACTGTCGTGCAATGATCGCAAAAACATTGGAGTTCTTGCCTTCAATACAACAAATTCCTCCAGTTCAACCATCAGTTCAATCGCCACTATCACTTGTATGACCACCTCCGAGTGTTTCTCTTCCATGAGTAAATTTTACGAGTAATGCGTTTTAGTATTATGCTTGCTATAATTTCGAATTCATACGAGTTTAGAATATAATGAATACTTTGGAGTTTGTCTAGGCATAAATGCACCAGACTCACAAAGATAAGAATAATAAGGTAAGGAATATAATTGGGATTTTATTACCATACGACACGAAGATAGCACATAAGACACGCAAACCTGGTTGGATAAGCACACATACGTCGGAACACCTTTGTCAATTACGTCTGCATCCGTAATTGTGAAAGTATTCTTTCATACACATACTTATCTTCCAAGTCCTTGTATCACAATAAGCTTTGTATTTACGGAAATATATCAGATAGTTAAGGAATCCTAAGTTACATGTAGACGAACCACATAAAGAGTCGTAAGATGATGAAGAAACGCTTACAAAGTCCTCCTTACTTGAAATGGTTAAGATGGTTGATCGACACTAGCTACAACAAGCTTCACGGAATTGTATGCACACATAACTTCCTAACTCATGTTCTATATGTGGGTTCCTTATTTATAGTCTAGGTCAATCCACCTAGATCTCTATAAACAATGCCTCTGATACCAATCTGTCACACCCCGTCTAAAGCGGAAACAACGGGGTATAACGGTGATAGGATCATAACACATAATTATAAAGAATTCTATATGAAATACAATATCCAATGTGTCATGATGCCAATAACATGAATAACGGTTCATGTCGTGCATACATTTCAACAATGAATTCAAAAACTTATAAACAAACGTTGTACAATGTTAAGGCAAAACAAGCCTTCACAAACAACCTTAATGATGTACCACAAGTCTTGAATAACTCTTAATGCAACCCTAAAGGTCCACTAAGTTCTCTTGTCCACTGCTTTAAGTCCACTAGTATAACCTGAAAAGATATGCTCAAAAACGTCAACACGAATGTTGGTGAGTTTTGTAGGTTTGAAACCAGACACCATAAAAATAAACATTTTGCTGTGATAATGATAAGTTAGGACAATGCAATAGAAATGTACACAAATGTGAAATAATGCAGCCAATATATCTCAATGTACGGCAATTACCTCACAAGGAAGTAAAGCACGAATGTAAGCAACAATCCCAATGTACGGCAAATACCCCACAATGAGGTAAAGCACGAATGTAAACAACATATCTCAATGTACGGCAAATACTCCACAAGGAAGTACAGCACAGATGTAAACAACCAATCTCAATGTACGGCAAATACTTCACAAGGAAGTACAGCACGGATGTAAGCAACAAGTCTCAATGCATATAAGTCACATAGTGTCACACATTTCAAGCATATGTCCAAAAATAGAAATGAATACGTTCACAGCATAAAACAGTTGGTAAAACATGTGAGCATACTTTTCCCCCAATGTAAAAATATGTAAAGAAAATGGGGCCACGAAAACTCACCTCAAGAAATGATGTAAGTATCGCCCTTAAGTGTAATCCACTAAGCCACTCGCAATCTACAATGTCATAATGCATATGGGTTACAACCTAGACATAACTAGGTCATTCCATTGTATCCCAAGTCCAAAACACATTCACTAAGTCTCCTCACAACTCAAACTAGTGTATCATCGCAAGAACCAACCTAAAATGAAAAAACTCAGATTCTGTCCGGAAGTTTAGTTCCAATTTACAAATTTTTAAATATTACTTAATGAAATCATTTGACTCTACAAATTTTACCAGTGACACTTCAATGTGTTAAGAACAACATGTAATTTTTCCAGAACTTATTTCAGTAGTTTACTATTTTTAAAAATTCACTAAAACAATCTGCTCAGAAACTAAAATGACTTATGAGTACACAAAAGTTACAATTTATTTAAAATACTTAAAACTTACAAAGACTATGATATTTTTACAGAAAATTGTTGACACTTTAAAATTATTCCAGTAAAAATTTCAAGACTCAATTATTAGTTTAACATACGTTTCAAAAATCGACAACTCAACCGAAATCAGGAACCGAAAAACTCAGATTTGACACTCGATCTTGTTAAATTATTTTAACTGACTTATACTCAACATTTAGCCATGAAAATGATGCCATTTGAAAGAAGACTCAAAATACTTATGTTTAGACTACTTTTTCATCGAAAACCATTGTGATATGACCAAGTTATACATTACTCAAATTGACTCTCGAATCTGATCAGAATTAGGGTTTTCAGATTTAACCTAATTCTTCACAAAACAAATACCAATCACATATACCACCGATTATCCTCCTCATAAACATTCAAATAATAAGTTAACACTCATTCCCTGATGATCATACTACTTGGAATACAACGGATCGAACCGAATAAGATGATGGTAACGAAACAATCGAAATCAAACGTTAATGAACGAAATCGGATAGAAATGTACCAACAAACGAATGATTGCACAAGAGGCTTCCTTGGAATTTGTAAATAATGAGATTATATATCCTTAGAAGTCGTTTTTGAGATTAGATGAAACGTATATAGGGATTATAGAATCAAAACTTACCAAAGTTTCTGAAAATTCGTCACCCACAGCAGCGGTTTACGAAATAATTTGTATAAAATAATCTGGAGTGTTTCAGAGGCCGAAATCTCTCATATTCAAGTAAAACATAGATATCTACAACTTTCTAGTTTTGACCGAAGGCTGAAAACGAACATAAATGGGTCAAATCAACCTCTGTTCGTGACTGGAATTTTTTGGGACGGGATTTTGTATGTTTTTGTGATAGAAAAGTTTTAGGGTTAGGTTTAGGGGTATATTTATAGGTCTAGGGTTCAAGAGGTGTTGGGTTTAGTTGGGTTTGGGCTTTTGGGAGTTGGATCATTTTCGAATTACATTTTTGGTGACGGATGTCACAGTATCCCTCCGTTTAAGGAATTTCGTCCCGAAATTCAATCGGAGCCGTATTGTCACCACGATCACTGATTAAGTGCATATATATAAGCTTGGCTTGATATTTTCATTTGCAGGTATACTCAGCTCAACGTTCTATCGGACCTTGATAATTAAAATTACATGTGCTCCAACATGTTGACCTCTCAATCCATGGTTCCTACCAGTTTTCTCTACACATCGTTATTTGTGGTTCCCTTTAAACTCCTCCTAGAAACATGTATAAGACCTTATCGGCCAACACTTTCGTAGAATTGACACATGAAATAGTTCGTGAGCAGCACTTCACTCTTGTGACAACTTTCAATCGATATGTTATACACGCTCAACAATTTAGAGCGATCTAACAAACCTATGTATAAATTTTCCCCTTCATCCCAAAATATATGGTATTTTTCCAAAGCCATAATTTAAGCAATATATGATCTCTATCATAAAATTCTAACTGCTTTCGATGTTTATTTGCGTAACTCATTTGCCTAGCTCGTAGTGATCCCAACTTCTCTTTGATTCGAACAATCTTGTCAATAGCTTCATGGACTATTTCAATCAAATCAACTAACTCTTATCTAACTTCAGCTGACACTACGATGAATGACTCCTACACTCATGAAGTGCTTGAAATAATGCAGAATGAATGCTAGAATGATAATTATGTTGTATGATAACTCGACTAATTGTAAGTGAGGATCACAACTTCTATCAATCGATAACACAATCTAAGCATATTCTCAATGTTTGAATGGTTCGCTCATTCCGTCCATTAGTTCGAGAATGATAAACCATCCTTATGTCAAAACTCGTTCTCAGAGCTTTCCGCAACATTCGTCAAAAATTGTGAAGTAAAATAACCATCAAGATCGGATATAGTAGATTCAAACACTCTACGCCTTGCTACTTCTTTGTTAACATGCAACCTCGCCAATTTCTCCATCGTGTAGTCCTCGCAGATAGCTAAGAAATAAGCTGACTTAGTCATTCTATCCACGTATCGAGTCATGCTTTCCCCTTTTCCATTCGGACAAATCTAGTTACTGTAATAGATGTGAGAGTCTCTGGTATTCAGCCTTGAACTTTAAACAGATCATGCATTGACATATTGACTAATGTAGTTAATGATGTCCTTCTTCATTCCGAGATACCAATACAAATCCATGATATCATGCTACTTCTTACTAACTCCCGATGTATGAATTTTTTTTTTTTTTTTACTTATGTACTCTGTCCATTACTAGTGTCCATAGACCATCTAGCAAAGAAATCCATAATCTTTTCCATGATGTAACATCTTGTCCACTTTTGTTCCAAATGTTTGTCTAACCCGCACAACCTTTTGTTTTATTTATGAGTATCCTTAACGCTTCATCTTGAATTTCGAACATCTTATCCCTAATGCCAGAATGTATCATAACACTTTGACTTGCACTCACCTTGGTTTTCTCTTTCCTTCCTACTCAGAACATCCGCCACAACATCCGTCTTCCCCGGATGATATCAAAATTCACAATCGTAGCCACTGAATATTTCGAGCTTCCTCATGTGCCTCATATTCAACTTCTTTTGAACATAGGGGTGTTAAAAGCTCTTATGATCGGTATACATAACGTTCTTCATTCCATACAAGTAGTGTCTTCCACACATATGTACAAATGCTACTGCTCCAAGTTCCAAATCGTGGGTGTGACACCCGACGATTTAGGGTTACTGATTAACCTACTAGAAATCATAATTACGTGTGTTTAGTTTAGTATTAGGCTAAATACTTGTAATTACTTGTAACTATTTATGTATTTATGTGAATATACACTCCCGTAATTGATTATATTACGCTTATGTAATTAGTTGTAATTACACTTTCGCAATTTGGTGAAATTGTGCAAAACAACCGGACGGAGTCCGACAAATTATACGACGTTGGTGAAAACATTTCTATAAATAACTTGAATCTATTTTTAGAAGTTATTTACCATATATTATTATTTTGTTAAAATAATACACGAAAAACTTAGGCGTTTTGACTAAAACGTCTCAAACGCAACAGAAATGCGCGGAACGCGCCCGACAATAGAGCGAAAGCTAAAATATATTTTAATAATTTAAATATATTATTTTGTATGAAATTATTATTGAAAACATCATATAATAGTTCGTCAATGAAAAACGTCTATTTAAAACGCTACGCGATTAAACCTCCGTAAAACGTGCACGCAAATCGAGGCTGATAAATTAACGGAACATTTTTATATAAATGTTTTCAAGTATCTAGATAAATATTTCAATTGAAAATATCGGAATTTAAACCGTTACTTAAATGTGTGTATAAAACGTTTAACGTATAAATAAACGTCTAAACAATCGGGTAAACGAACGGGAAACGCAACGAATTAAATTAAGAACAAGAAAATGACTAAAATACCCTTGTGGGGGACCCACAAAAACCGGCCCCCATGTGCCACCCCACCTCCACCACTAAATATCCATGCATTTTCATGATTAATATTCCATTTACCTCCATAGGATCTTCATGCATTCCCATTCTTTCACCACTTCAACACTTCTCACTTTCTCTCTACATTTCCATACTCTCATTTCTCTCTCAAACTCAGGGAATCTCAGCCCTTTTCCACCTCCAAGAACCACCACTACCACCACAAACAACCACATAGATCACCTTCAAATTTGGAAGAAATAAGAGCTCAATACATCATCATCTTCATCATTCACTTGTTTCTCCATCATTTTCTTGGTATAAATCACCTAAACTCCTCATTTACATACCTACATAATGTATATTTACATGTTATATTGCTCATCTAACACTATTATGTCCAAATAAAAGGTTGAAACACGTTTTTGTAACACATATGTAAGAAGACAGTTTCTGTCCCAGAAAAGTCAGTCCACTAAAATAACCATATCTCGAGCTGTAGGAAGAATTAGACAACGATTTTTTTTAAAAGTTGCGTATTAAAAAGGGCTACAACTTTCGTGTTTTGCACTTTTCCCAGATCTGTACGTATTTTTGTGAAAAATCTGATCTTTGAGTCTGGTCTGGAAGTTTTTGAAAACTGAGTACGGTTCATACGCGAATTTGTTTAAATATGTAAATGGACACTATGGTTGCTGTAAAAATTATATGTTAGACTAGATACATATAAGATCAGTTGGTAAAAATCTCAGACCCTAGTTTGGACCATAAGTGGTAGAAATAAAATGGCGAACCAAACCGACAAAAGTCGAAAATGTGAAATATTGAAAATCTTAAGAAGTGTAATTAAAACCGACACTTTGGATGACTCCGACACAAACCGACAAATTATTTGGACTCTTTAAACTGATTTATGGGTTGGGTAAAAGTTTCGGGTCAAACCGAGTAGGTTTGACCAAGTCAACAAAAACGGCTCGGTTTCTAAAAACGACAAAACTTACTATTTTTGGAAAGTGGTAACAAAAATGGGTTTGGATGACTTAGTTAGTAACTTGGACCAAAGACTAAACTTAGAAAGTTTCCCGAATTAGAAACCTACACTTAGAACAATTTCTGAAAATATCCTAAGTCTCAAGTAGAGACACTAACCTAGTGATGCTATATTTTGCTAGTGATGCTACATTTTGCTAGTGATGCCACATTTTGCTAGTGATGCCACATTTTCTGAAAATATCCTAAGTCTCAAGTAGAGACACTAACCTAGTGATGCTACATTTTGCTAGTGATGCTACATTTTGCTAGTGATGCCACATTTTGCTAGTGATGCCACATTTTCTGAAAATATCCTAAGTCTCAAGTAGAGACACTAACCTAGTGATGCTACATTTTGCTAGTGATGCTATATTTTGCTAGTGATGCTACATTTTGCTAGTGATGCCACATTTTCTGAAAATATCCTAAGTCTCAAGTAGAGACACTAACCTAGTGATGCTACATTTTGCTAGTGATGCTAAGTTTGACCAACCTTGACCAGTTTGACCAGGTTTGACCAGTTTGACCAGGTTTGACCAGGTTTGACCAGTTTGACCAGGTTTGACCAGGTTTGACCAGTTTGACCAGGTTTGACCAGTTTGACCAGGTTTGACCAGGTTTGACCAGTTTGACCAGGTTTGACCAGTTTGACCAGCTTTGACCAACGAGTTGCCTAACTTTGACCTACGGTTTAAGACTTCTACAAACTAAAATAATTGGTTTGCAACACACGATATGTACTAATGAATAGTTTACAGCAAAACAAACTTGATAATAATGTCTAAATGAATTATTATTACAAACTTTCACCAACGGGTCGTACACGTTTTTAAGAAACGAACTTGAACAATTTATTTGGACATACTAGTTGATGAACTAGCTCTAGGTGGACATTAACCCTCCACCTACACGATTGGCTTAAGTGGACATTGACCCCCACTTATACAATCGCTATAGATGGTCTTTTGAGACATCTACTTATACCCAACCTTATACGTTTTTAGGACGTTAGAAGGTTGCACACCGGCTTGCTTGCTTATTTGATACTTACTTGCTACTTGCTAATCTAAGGTGAGTTTCATAGCCCCTTTTTACTGTTTTTCAACTGGGGTGAGAATACATACAACTGTTTTATAGAACTGCTTATATGATCACAAGTAACTTGAAACACTTTTCGTACGGATTGCATGAGACCGGAATAATCCACTAAAGTCCTCTACCCATCACAGTCATTAAAATTTGTGCGTGAGTATTATTGGATAGATCTATCAGGGTTTGACAAACCTCGTCCGGGCTAGTCGCTCTAGCCAACCCACGGGCGCAGTATTACTTGTGATTTAGAGGTGTATCGGATTAGTACACTTACCGGAGGCAAACAACGTTAAGCTTGACTATGAGACTCATGCAAATGGTATACTTATGTTGCATTTTGCAATACTTTTACTTATCGTTGACTAACGATACTTTTACTTATCATTGTGAATGATACTACTTTTAGAATCTTGTGGATCATAGTAGTAACTGATTGATTATCAAACCTATGAACTCACCAACTTTATGTTGACCTTTCAGTATGTATTTCTCAGGTAACCCGCCGCAGTAGGAAGCTTATGGAAAGCTTAGCTCGAGTCGCATTGTTTTCAAACATCAAGAGATTAGATTGCATTTAGCTGTATTTTGTATAATCAGTAATGTATTAGAAATCTCTTAACGGTTTATGCGAACTCCAGATATTTTGTAAACATTTGAATTATGGTAATGTAATATTTTCAAAGGTCTCATATAGAGGTCGTTTGCTTTAATCTTTGTGTTGTGATATTTGATTTGGTCGGCGCCCCCGTGACACCTCATGTTTCCGCTGCCACGTGTTTTGGGGGTGCGACAGATTGGTATCAGAGCCTAAGGTTATAGCGAACTAGGATTGCATTAGTGACCTAGAATATGACCTTTAGGTTAGTATTCTTGTTTGATATGATTGGTTCAGCAATTGCATCATTTGAATTTAATTTAACATAGCCTGATCAACTATGTACAATTAAATGAGAATCGATGCAAGACCTGAAATGGTTATAGTGAATGAGAATACGGTAGTAACGTAAACCGAGGCTAGAACGGGACCAACCTTTATACGTGCTTATGTGCTAGTTTACTTTATTTCTATATACAACCTCACGTATACGAAATTCCTTGCCACAGAAATGGCAACAAATCCCAACGCAACTACACCATCCTCCCGCTCTCGTTCGGGATCACGCAACTCTCGCTTAGGTTGGGGAACCACTAGGCCAGCACGAGCTAGCCCTTACCCTCCTCGTAACACAACTACTTCTACACCTAACCAAGCCCGCCGTCGGACCGATACCCCTCGACGGAACTGGTTACCTTATACTCTCTGCGCCTGGAGATCTGATGAGGACATACCAATTCCCTCACAGGATCTAGACCCAGAACACACCTTACACACCGATGAACCTCCTCACCTTACCATACCTGTACTCGCTGCCAGAATCTATCGTCACGAAAGGCGACTGGATGATATGGAAGCTGAGCAGCACGAAACTTACCAAAACTGGATGCACTTGGCTCAAGGCCGGGTTGCACAAATTTACCAAGACCAGGAGGACATCACCGAAACCATGGGAACTGTTCACAACCAAGTGATCGGTAACCAAAATGAAATCATTGTCCTACAATCGAGGCTGCAACAAAGTGAGACACGCTTACGAGAAACCGAGGATCATGTGCTCTTGCTAGAGCAACAACTGGGAGAAGCTGTCGGAATGATTGGCCGACTTACTGCAAACATGGAACGAGTCATCACACTACTCCTGCCATCAAATCCACCACTGAATCCACGTCAGGATTAGATTAGTACGATACTCTATTTTGTAACCTATTTAGGCAGGATGTGCTCAACTAGTTAGCTTTTGTAAACTCTCGTATTAAGTCCGGATGTAACAATGCCCGACATGTTTTGTAAACTTCAAACTCTGTAATCGTTTATCTTGCGCCTCAATTTGGTTATAAAAATTTCTTCCTTGCTTTATTGATTGTCTCGACTTGCCGTAGATACTTATCATACTCTCTTTTATGCATCTGCAATAACTTTAGATCTTGCTCAACGAAATCTTATGTGCCTCTTATTTTCTTTCTTTTAGAATCATGGCTCCAAAACGTCAAATGAGCTCCGCTGATATCGAAAGACTTATCAATCAGAGGGTCCAATCAGCCCTAGAAGCTGCCAGAAACAATCCCGATCCGAACCAAGGAAATCCAGGAGGTGCAGGCAACAACCCACCTGTGCCAAAGCCCTGCACCCACAAAGATTTCATGAATTGTAAACCTCTCCATTTCAAAGGAACCGAAGGAGCCGTCGGTCTCATGCGATGGATTGAGAAAATGGAGTCCGTTTTCCGCATATGCAACTGCCAAGAAGAGAACAAAGTCAAATTCTCTACCTACACTCTAGCTGAGGGTGCACTCACCTTCTGGAACTCATACGCCCAAACCCATGGTATTGATACTGCCTATCAAATGTCTTGGGATGAACTCAAAAACTTGCTGAGGGAAGAATACTGTCCACGCGAGCAACTCCAACAGCTCGAACATGAATTCTGGAACCTCACAGTTCAAGGAAATGACATTACTAGCTACACAACCAGATTTCACCAGCTTGCTCTCCTTTGTCCATCCATGGTGGACCCTGAATCCAAACATGTCGAAAGATACATTTGGGGGCTACCTAATTCCATCCAAGGCAATGTCATCTCTTCCAAACCCGGGACCATCCAAAGTGTTGTCCGAATGGCACACGAGCTCATGGCTCAAATTGTTCGCCGTGGGACACCCACAGTGAAAACCACCGGGGATAACAAAAGAAAATGGTCCGGAAATAACAACAATCAGTAGCAACAGCAAACCAAGAAGGCCGAGACTGTTAAGGCCTACACTTCCGGTTCAGGGTCGGGGGACAAGAAAGGGTACATTGGGAACAAACCTTACTGTTCCAAGTGTACTCTACACCACGAAGGCCCCTGTACCTGTACCAAGTGCAAACGGCAGGGACATCTAGCTAAAGATTGCAGAACCCCCAACCCAAATACCAACCCTAATGCACCAAAGGCTTGTTTCGAGTGTGGCAGCACTGCCCATTTCAGGAATAATTGCCCGAAACGAAACAACAACAACAACAACAGGAACAACAATAACAACAACAACCCTCGCGGTCGAGCTTTTGTACTCAATGCTGGAGAGGCCCGTCAAGATCCCAACGTTGTTACGGGTATGTTTCTCCTCAATGATCTAACCGTATCAGTTTTATTCGATACTGGTGCTGATAAAAGTTTCATATCTGATGAGTTTTGTCCGTTACTCAACATTACTCCCACTGCCTTAGATGCTAAGTTCACAGTAGAATTAGCAAATGGCAAACTGATAGAGGCCGATAGTGTGATACCTAATTGCACTCTAAACCTAGCCAACAAAATTTTCCCCATAAACCTCATCCCTGTTGAAATCGGGAGCTTCGATGTCATCGTAGGCATGGACTGGTTGTCCAAGCATCATGCTGAAATTGTCTGTTTTGAAAAGATTATGCGTATACCTCTCGCTACCGGTGGAACCTTGATCATACAGGGGGAGACTGGTAGGCGAAACTTAAACATCATCTCTTGTATGAAAGCCCAAAAGTACCTGAGGAAAGGGTACCCGGCAATCCTCGCCCATGTAACCGAAATGAAGTCGGCCGAAAAGCGACTTGAGGATGTGCCCATCGTCCGAGACTTTACAGAAGTCTTTCCTAAAGATTTGCCAGGCCTTCCCCCGCCTAGACAAGTCGAATTCCAAATTGACCTTGTGCCCGGTGCTGCACCCGTGGCACGAGCCCCATACAGATTAGCCCCATCCGAGTTGCAGGAGTTGTCTACCCAATTGCAGGAACTCCTGGACAAGGGATTCGTTTGACCAAGTTCCTCACCCTGGGGAGCTCCGGTCCTATTCGTTAAAAAGAAGGACGGATCCTTCAGAATGTGTATCGATTTCCGTGAACTGAACAAACTTACCATCAAAAACCGATACCCACTTCCTAGAATCGATGACTTATTTGACCAACTTCAAGGTTCAAGCTTTTATTCAAAGATCGACCTTCGGTCTGGTTATCACCAACTCCGCGTTCGAGACGCCGATATCCCGAAAACCGCCTTCCGAACCCGCTACGGGCATTACGAATTCCAAGTGATGCCTTTTGGCTTAACCAATGCACCGGCTGTATTCATGGACCTTATGAATCGGGTGTGTAAACCATATCTAGATAAGTTTGTCATTGTGTTCATTGATGACATCTTGATCTACTCTCGCAACGAAACAGAACATGGCCAACACCTCAAAACTATCTTAGAATTACTCAGACACGAGGAGTTATACGCCAAGTTCTCCAAGTGTGAGTTCTGGATGCAAACATTACAGTTCCTAGGGCATGTCATTGACAGTCAAGGGATACGTGTTGATCCAGCCAAGATCGAGGCCATCAAGTGCTGGAAAGCACCAACTACTCCAACCAAAGTACGACAATTCTTAGGTCTTGCTGGGTATTACCGGCAATTCATTGAGAACTTCTCCAAAATAGCCCTACCTTTAACCTCACTGACTCAGAAAGATAAGAAATTCGATTGGACCGATAAACAAGAGTCAGCCTTCCAACTTCGGAAACAGAAACTCTACAGTGCACCAATCCTGTCCTTACCCGAAGGCACCTATGATTTCGTAGTTTACTGCGACGCCTCACACCAAGGACTAGGTTGTGTGTTAATGCAACGTGAAAAAGTCATCGCCTACGCCTCACGACAACTGAAAATCCACGAAAAGAACTACACCACACATGACCTTGAATTGGGAGCTGTAGTTTTTGCACTCAAAATATGGAGACACTACCTGTATGGTACAAAATGTACTATCTTCACTGACCACAAAAGCCTTCAACATATCTTTGATCAGAAGGACCTAAACATGAGACAACGTCGTTGGGTCGAGTTACTTAGTGACTACGACTGTGAAATCCGATACCACCCGGGTAAGGCTAACGTTGTTGCCGATGCCCTAAGCCGAAAAGAACGAGTGAAACCCCTTCGAGTTCGAGCCCTTGGTTTAACCATCCACAACGATCTTATTTCTCAAATTCATTCCACTCAACTCGAAGCACTCAACGAGAAAAACATCAAAAATGAGGCCTTGCGAGGCATGGAAAAACAATTCGAAATCAAATCCGACGGAACCAGACACTTCTCTAACCGAATCTGGTTACCAAACTTTGGAAACCTACGAGATTTGGTGATGGATGAATCTCACAAATCTCGATACTCCATACATCCTGGTTCTGACAAAATGTATCATGACATCAGACAACGGTATTGGTGGCCCAACATGAAAGCCGACATCGCCACCTATGTTAGCAAATGTTTAACCTGCGCCAAGGTTAAGGCCGAGTACCAGAAACCCTCTGGGTTGCTACAACAACCCGAAATACCTCAATGGAAATGGGAAAACATAACTATGGACTTCATTACTAAACTACCAAAGACACCGAGCGGTTGCGATACCATTTGGGTGATCGTTGATCGTCTCACGAAATCTGCCCATTTCCTAGCTATCAAAGAAACCGACAAGATGGAGCGCTTGGCTCGCATCTACATCAAAGAGGTTGTAGCACGACACGGCATACCCATCTCGATCATCTCCGATAGAGATAGCCGCTTCACCTCTCGATTTTGGCAAACACTTCAGAAAGCTCTCGGTACTCGTCTGGATATGAGTACCGCTTATCACCCACAAACCGATGGTCAAAGTGAACGAACCATCCAAACTTTAGAAGATATGCTGCGCGCGTGCGTAGTTGACTTCGGCAAAAACTGGGAAAACCACCTACCTTTGTGTGAGTTCTCCTACAACAACAGTTACCACACCAGCATTGGTGCTGCACCCTTCGAGGCACTTTATGGTAGAAAGTGCCGATCACCCATTTGTTGGACCGAAATCGGTGATAGCCAACTCACCGGTCCTGAAATCATCCATGAAACGACCGAGAAAATCTTGACCATCCAAAACCGGCTGAAAGCCGCACGTGATCGTCAAAAGAGTTACGCTGACGTGAGACGCAAACCACTCGAATTTCAGGTTGGGGACCGAGTACTCTTAAAAGTGTCACCTTGGAAAGGTGTCATTCGTTTTGGCAAACGCGGCAAACTAAACCCTAGGTACATCGGACCTTTTGAGATTCTTGAAAGAATTGGTCCGGTGGCATATCGACTGCAGCTACCGCCCCAACTCAGTAGCGTGCACAACACATTCCACATTTCTAACTTGAAGAAATGTCTGTCTGATGAGACGCTTGTAATCCCGCTCGACGAAATCCACATAGATGATAAACTCCATTTCATCGAGGAACCGATAGAAATCATGGACCATGAGGTCAAACGCTTGAAACAGAGTCGTATTCCCATCGTTAAAGTCCGGTGGAATTCTAGGCGCGGTCCTGAATTCACTTGGGAATGGGAAGACCAAATGCGACTGAAACATCCACATCTATTCCTAGATACCCCACAGACTGCGGCAACAAACTAATTTCGGGACGAAATTCTCCTAACAGGGGGAGAATGTGACCCCCGACGATTTAGGGTTACTGATTAACCTACTAGAAATCCTAATTACGTGTGTTTAGTTTAGTATTAGGCTAAATACTTGTAATTACTTGTAACTATTTGTGTATTTATGTGAATATACACTCCCATAATTGATTATATTACGTTTATGTAATTAGTTGTAATTACACTTACGCAATTTGGTGAAATTGTGCAAAACAACCGGACGGAGTCCGACAAATTATACGACGTTGGTGAAAACATTTCTATAAATAACTTGAATCTATTTTTAGAAGTTATTTACCATATATTATTATTTTGTTAAAATAATACACGAAAAACTTAGGCGTTTTGACTAAAACGTCTCAAACGCAACAGAAATGCGCGGAACGCGCCCGACAATCGAGCGAAAGCTAAAATATATTTTAATAATTTAAATATATTATTTTGTATGAAATTATTATTGAAAACATCATATAATAGTTCGTCAATGAAAAACGTCTATTTAAAACGCTACGCGATTAAACCTCCGTAAAACGTGCACGCAAATCGAGGCTGATAAATTAACGGAACATTTTTATATAAATGTTTTCAAGTATCTAGATAAATATTTCAATTGAAAATATCGGAATTTAAACCGTTACTTAAATGTGTGTATAAAACGTTTAACGTATAAATAAACGTCTAAACAATCGGGTAAACGAACGGGAAACGCAAAGAATTAAATTAAGAACAAGAAAATGACTAAAATACCCTTGTGGGGGACCCACAAAAACCGGCCCCCATGTGCCACCCCACCTCCACAACTAAATATCCATGCATTTTCATGATTAATATTCCATTTACCTCCATAGGATCTTCATGCATTCCCATTCTTTCACCACTTCAACACTTCTCACTTTCTCTCTACATTTCCATACTCTCATTTCTCTCTCAAACTCAGGGAATCTCAGCCCTTTTCCACCTCCAAGAACCACCACTACCACCACAAACAACCACATAGATCACCTTCAAATTTGGAAGAAAGAAGAGCTCAATACATCATCATCTTCATCATCCACTTGTTTCTCCATCATTTTCTTGGTATAAATCACCTAAACTCCTCATTTACATACCTACATAATGTATATTTACATGTTATATTGCTCATATAACACTATTATGTCCAAATAAAAGGTTGAAACACGTTTTTGTAACACATATGTAAGAAGACAGTTTCTGTCCCAGAAAAGTCAGTCCACTAAAATGACCATATCTCGAGCTGTATGAAGAATTAGACAACGAATTTTTTTTTTAAAAAGTTGTGTATTAAAAAGGGCTACAACTTTCGTGTTTTGCACTTTTCCCAGATCAGTACGTATTTTTGTGAAAAATCTGATCTTTGAGTCTGGTCTGGAAGTTTTCGAAAACTGAGTACGGTTCATACGCGAATTTGTTTAAATATGTAAATGGACACTATGGTTGCTGTAAAAATTATATGTTAGACTAGATACATACAAGATCAGTTGGTAAAAATCTCAGACCCTAGTTTGGACCATAAGTGGTAGAAATAAAATGGCGAACCAAACCGACAAAAGTCGAAAATGTGAAATATTGAAAATCTTAAGAAGTGTAATTAAAACCGACACTTTGGATGACTCCGACACAAACCGACAAATTATTTGGACTCTTTAAACTGATTTATGGGTTGGGTAAAAGTTTCGGGTCAAACCGAGTAGGTTTGACCAAGTCAACAAAAACGGCTCGGTTTCTAAAAACGACAAAACTTACTATTTTTGGAAAGTGGTAACAAAAATGGGTTTGGATGACTTAGTTAGTAACTTGGACCAAAGACTAAACTTAGAAAGTTTCCCGAATTAGAAACCTACACTTAGAACAATTTCTGAAAATATCCTAAGTCTCAAGTAGAGACACTAACCTAGTGATGCTACATTTTGCTAGTGATGCTACATTTTGCTAGTGATGCCACATTTTGCTAGTGATGCCACATTTTCTGAAAATATCCTAAGTCTCAAGTAGAGACACTAACCTAGTGATGCTACATTTTGCTAGTGATGCTACATTTTGCTAGTGATGCCACATTTTGCTAGTGATGCCACATTTTCTGAAAATATCCTAAGTCTCAAGTAGAGACACTAACCTAGTGATGCTACATTTTGCTAGTGATGCTACATTTTGCTAGTGATGCCACATTTTCTGAAAATATCCTAAGTCTCAAGTAGAGACACTAACCTAGTGATGCTACATTTTGCTAGTGATGCTAAGTTTGACCAACCTTGACCAGTTTGACCAGGTTTGAACAGTTTGACCAGGTTTGACCAGGTTTGACCAGGTTTGACCAGTTTGACCAGTTTGACCAGGTTTGACCAGCTTTGACCAACGAGTTGACCAACTTTGACCTACGGTTTAAGACTTATACAAACTAAAATAATTGGTTTGCAACACACGATATGTACTAATGAATAGTTTACAGCAAAACAAACTTGATAATAATGTCTAAATGAATTATTATTACAAACTTTCACCAACGGGTCGTACACGTTTTTAAGAAACGAACTTGAACAATTTATTTGGACATACTAGTTGATGAACTAGCTCTAGGTGGACATTAACCCTCCACCTACACGATTGGCTTAAGTGGACATTGACCCCCACTTATACAATCGCTATAGATGGTCTTTTGAGACATCTACTTATACCCAACCTTATACGTTTTTAGGACGTTAGAAGGTTGCACACCGGCTTGCTTGCTTATTTGATACTTACTTGCTACTTGCTAATCTAAGGTGAGTTTCATAGCCCCTTTTTACTGTTTTTCAACTGGGGTGAGAATACATACAACTGTTTTATAGAACTGCTTATATGATCACAAGTAACTTGAAACACTTTTCGTACGGATTGCATGAGACCTGAATAATCCACTAAAGTCCTCTACCCATCATAGTCATTAAAATTTGTGCGTGAGTATTATTGGATAGATCTATCAGGGTTTGACAAACCTCGTCCGGGCTAGTCGCTCTAGCCAACCCACGGGCGCAGTATTACTTGTGATTTAGAGGTGTATCGGATTAGTACACTTACCGGAGGCAAACAACGTTAAGCTTGACTATGAGACTCATGCAAATGGTATACTTATGTTGCATTTTGCAATACTTTTACTTATCGTTGACTAACGATACTTTTACTTATCATTGTGAATGATACTACTTTTGGAATCTTGTGGATCATAGTAGTAACTGATTGATTATCAAACCTATGAACTCACCAACTTTATGTTGACCTTTTAGTATGTATTTCTCAGGTAACCCGCCACAGTAGGAAGCTTATGGAAAGCTTAGCTCGAGTCGCATTATTTTCAAACATCAAGAGATTAGATTGCATTTAGCTGTATTTTGTATAATCAGTAATGTATTAGAAATCTCTTAACGGTTTATGCGAACTCCAGATATTTTGTAAACATTTGAATTATGGTAATGTAATATTTTCAAACGTCTCATATAGAGGTCGTTTGCTTTAATCTTTGTGTTGTGATATTTGATTTGGTCGGCGCCCCCGTGACACCTCATGTTTCCGCTGCCACGTGTTTTGGGGGTGCGACAGATTGGTATCAGAGCCTAAGGTTATAGCGAACTAGGATTGCATTAGTGACCTAGACTATGACCGTTAGGGTAGTATTCCTCTTTTGGTATGACTGGTTCAGCAATTGCATCATTTGAATTTAATTTAACATAGCTTGATCAACTATGTACAATTAAAGGAGAATTGTTGCAAGACCTGAAACGGTTGTAGTAAATGAGAATACGGTAGTAACGTAAACCAAGGATAGAACGGGACCAACCTTTATACGTGCTTATGTGCTAGTTTACTTTATTTCTATATAAAACCTCATGTATACAAAATTCCTTGCCACATAAATGGCAACAAATCCCAAGGCAACTACACCTTTCTCCCGCTCTCGTTCGGGATCACGCAACTCTCGCTTAGGTTGGGGAACCACTAGGCCAGCACAAGCTAGCCCTTACCCTCCTCGTAACACAACTACTTCTACACCTAACCAAGCCCGCCGTCGGACCGATACCCCTCGACGGAACTGGTTACCTTATACTCTCTGCGCCTGGAGATCTGATGAGGACATACCAATTCCCTCACAAGATCTAGACCCAGAACACACCTTACACACCGATGAACCTCCTCACCTTACCATACCTGTGCTCGCTGCCAGAATCTATCGTCACGAAAGGCGACTGGATGATATGGAAGTTGAGCAGCACGAAACTTACCAAAACTGGATGCACTTGGCTCAAGGCCGGGTTGCACAAATTTACCAAGACCAGGAGGACATCACCGAAACCATGGGAACTGTTCACAACCAAGTGATCGGTAACCAAAATGAAATCGTTATCCTACAATCGAGGCTGCAACAAAGTGAGACACGCTTACGAGAAACCGAGGATCAAGTGCGCTTGCTAGAGCGACAACTGGGAGAAGCTGTCGGAATGATTGGCCGACTTACTGCAAACATGGAACGAGTCATCACACTACTCCCGCCATCAAATCCACCACTGAATCCACGTCAGGATTAGATTAGTACGATACTCTATTTTGTAACCTATTTAGGCAGGATGTGCTCAACTAGTTAGCTTTTGTAAACTCTCGTATTAAGTCCGGATGTAACAATGCCCGACATGTTTTGTAAACTTCAAACTCTGTAATCGTTTATCTTGCGCCTCAATTTGGTTATAAAAATTTCTTCCTTGCTTTATTGATTGTCTCGACTTGCCGTAGATACTTATCATACTCTCTTTTATGCATCTGCAATAACTTTAGATCTTGCTCAACGAAATCTTATGTGCCTCTTATTTTCTTTCTTTTAGAATCATGGCTCCAAAACGTCAAATGAGCTCCGCTGATATCGAAAGACTTATCAATCAGAGGGTCCAATCAGCCCTAGAAGCTGCCAGAAACAATCCCGATCCGAACCAAGGAAATCCAGGAGTTGCAGGCAACAACCCACCTGTGCCAAAGCCCTGCACCCACAAAGATTTCATGAATTGTAAACCTCTCCATTTCAAAGGAACCGAAGGAGCCGTCGGTCTCATGCGATGGATTGAGAAAATGGAGTCCGTAATAGTAGTAGTTGAAATCAGTATTTCATAAAATACATAATATCAAAAGTAGATTTCATAGGTATGACTGCAATAGTTGCAGTTATACAGAGGAAATCCAAGTGTCCCAAAAGTAGTGGCATCCTAACAAGTCCAGGGTAGTCCGTCCTGATAATGCATGCATATCTTACTTACGCTGCTAATTCCCTGAAAAACATAGAGTAAAACGTCAACAAAATTGTTGAGTGAATTCACAAGTTTGTTTGTTATGTAGGAAACACAAGTTAATCATTTAAGAATAACATTTCCAAATAAGTGTTGTTTGTCAAGTAGGAAACATAAGTTATAAACAAATAACATTTCCCAAATCAGTTGTAGTTGTAATAGGAAACACAGGTTATAAACAAATAACATTTCCCAATTCAGTCATTAGTTGGAAACACAGGTTAACCTAGATAAAAGTTAACATTTCCAAATCAGTGTACGTAGGAAATCACTTCCTAAACCATAGTTTTGTATGTGGGAATATTTAGACGGTGATCCCTTGAAAGGTGAGCTAAACCTGTCAAGTAAGGTAACCCGATCTAACCCTATAACCAAACCACAACCCTAATCTGTTGTTGTTTGCCATGCTGGACAATTAAGTATACGCTCCCAAATCCGTAGGAGGGTCGTCACGGCGATAGTACTATCCGTATACTCAGTGGCTAGAGTCACCTAGCTAATGGTTATAGTCTGTAGCCATAAGGTCTTTTATGCACTACATCGTTCATCCTAGATCTGTACCAAGATTCGTTGCCTAAATTCCCAAAATAGTTATGAAAAACATTTCATAAAACATAGTTCAAATAGTTGTGTGAAATACCCTTTCACAAATAGTTCAAGTATGAAGTACCCCTTCATAAACAGTTTAAGCAAATACGTACAGTATTTAATCAGTCACAACATGAAATCTCATTTCATCAATAGTTTAAGTAAATACATCAAGTATTCAAACAGTTGTCGCATGCAAATATACATACGATTTCTATGTTTTCCACCCCGAGGTTTTAAAACATTAAAACATTGAAAAGGGGTTTGTGAACTCACTTTGAGTGCTCGGATGTGAATGCTAGCGAGATATGATAGCGTAGCCCAAACGTAGTCAACCTATACACAATAATGTATTAACTATAAGTACTTTGTTTACTTATGTTAATAGTTCGTTTGTTTGAAGAAATTATCAATTTCTTAGGTTTGTGTATTTCGTTGATGATTGTTGTTGGAAATATATAATATTATCCAAGTATTGTTCGTTTGTAGAATTGTCCGAAGTGTGTAAGTACATATACATATATATACTTATGTAGTTGAGTATATATATTCTCGTATATATATATTATTGTCCATAGTCTCGTTCACATATATCTCATATATATATTAATTGTTTTGTCATTTAGGTTTTCCCAAATCATTATTCTCATTTGTTCCGTATAATATACATCGCGTCTCAAATGTGTCGAGTTTTGTCTAAAGTTTGCATCATTTAAAACTAGCAAGATCAGTTCCTGGTTTGGGGTCTTGGATCCGCCGGATCAGTTAATGATCCGCCGGATCCTTGTTGATTTATAGTGATCCACCGGATCAAACCACAAAGGACCGGATCATTCGATTTATAAGGATCCGCCGGATCTGATAGTGATCCGCCAGATCACGTTCGATTTGTAAGGATCCGCCGGATCAGATAGTGATCCGCCGGATCAAGCGTGTCATTTACTCGTGTATCGTACTCGTTCACAAGACTTGTTACGAGCATGTGTGATATACTTTGGAGGTAACTGGGATACCCATCTACCTCTAGCTGAATTCTCTTACAACAATAGTTATCACACGAGTATACAGATGGCACCATTTGAGGCGTTATATGGACGCAAGTGCCGATCACCACTCTGTTGGGCAGAGTTAGACGACAGACAACTATCTGGACCCGAACTTGTCCAGGAAACCACTGACAAAATAACTCAAGTATTGAGCCGACTGAAAGCGGCACGAGATCGACAAAAGAGTTACGCTGATAACCGCCGTAAACCTCTTGAGTTTCAAGTAGGAGACAAGGTCCTACTCAAAGTATCTCCCTGGAAAGGAGTAGCACGATTTGGAAAACGAGGAAAGCTGAACCCCCGATACATCGGACCATTTGAAATCCTTGCTAGGGTTGGTCCTGTCGCGTACAAGCTCAAACTACCGCAAGAGCTTAGTAGCGTACACGATACTTTCCACATTAGCAACCTTAAAAAGTGTCTTTCTGACGAAACACTTATCCTTCCTCCTGACGAAGTCTTCATTGACTCAAAACTTAACTTTGTGGAGGAACCTGTTGAAGTTATGGATTCTAAAACGCAGAAACTTCGACACAAACGAATCAAATTGGTTAAAGTTCGTTGGAACTCGAAACATGGCCCAGAGTTTACCTGGGAACGAGAGGATGAAATGCGAAAGAAATACCCCAACCTATTTAAGAGCGTGACCGAGACTCACGGCTTGACTTAAATCTCGGGACGAGATTTCACTAACGGGGGGAGAATGTGACACTCCTCCAAATTAGGTATATAATTATACTTAATTACATGCATTTCTTACGCTAATTCCCTGCATTTGTTTTAAACTAAACCTATGATGTGTTATGAGTCTAGCGAGCCCTAAACAATAATACAAAAGTATTACATTATACGTAATATTTATAAATTACGTACGAACGTATCGGAACTAAGCCGATAAAAATAATTAACCAGATTTGGTTATATGAAATAATTAATAATTCGATTATTAATTACGAGAAATTAAATATCTATAACATATAGATAAAATGGTTCAATTATACGTTTAACATAAAACGTATTATATAACGAACAGAAACAACTCTAAAACGTACCTAAAATGTCAAAATATGAAAAATGTTATTTTTCTAGTACGTTTTCAAGTATTTAGAACATTACTTCGAAATATGAATACGAAACTCAACCGAAATTTGGCGCTCAATTGGATGTGCGCAGTAAAATGTACAAAAATGTACAACTACTAAAAATAATGATAACCTCATTATTCTGAAAATATATTACGAACCAGGAGAGCATCTACAAGATAAAAATATAAAATGTTAAATTTTATATTGCTATAATTATACCTTTACTCGAAATTTCAGTACACAAACCGGCTACCAAACTCAATAATTGAGCAGACCGATTGATTTTAAACCCATACTCCCTCCCATTTCTTCTGTGATCTTCGACTCACACCCACAACCACCTTCAATAATGCATTTTCTTTCTCTCCTTCACAAATAAATTAACAAGATCAGGGAGTAGTAACAGCAGCAGCTAGTAGAAGTGGAGCAAAACCATATCATTTTCTTCATCATCATCATTCACGGTCATCATCACCACCTTCAAATCTTTGTAAGGAAATTTTGATTTCTTCGATTTTCTTGCTTAAACTCGTATATATAACATGTTTAAACATCACAAAATATGTATATAAACAACAAATTTGAAGGATTGATGATTTGTTCTTGAAATGGGTTTATGAAACTAAAACTAAAAACACAAAATCTATAGATGAAAACTTGTTAAAAAGTGGTAATATGTTGATAAAACGACATATAACATTGTTATAAACACTTGGAATTGTTGTGTAAAGGATTTGAAACCAAAAACATTCGAGCTTATTTATGCTCTGCACAAACATAACCTGCAAAATACTTAGGATCCGGCGGATCCTAGGTGGATCCGGCGGATCACCTTTGAAAATGATGAACAAAACGCATGTAAACACTCGAGATCCGGCGGATCACATTTGGATCCGGCGGATCCTTTCCTGGAAACTACACTGATCCGGCGGATCATCGGTTGATCCGGCGGATCACGCTTAAACGATTGCGCACCTTAGTCGTTGGTCAAAACCGTGAACGAGTAAAAGACACTCATGATCCGGCGGATCATCGGATGATCCGGCGGATCCTAACTACGAACACGCACGAACAAGTCTTGTGAACGAGTACGATACACGAGTAAATGACACGCTTGATCCGGCGGATCACTATCTGATCCGGCGGATCCTTACAAATCGAACGTGATCCGGCGGATCACTATCAGATCCGGCGGATCCTTATAAATCGAATGATCCGGTCCTTTGTGGTTTGATCCGGTGGATCACTATAAATCAACAAGGATCCGGCGGATCATTAACTGATCCGGCGGATCCAAGACCCCAAACCAGGAACTGATCTTGCTAGTTTTAAATGATGCAAACTTTAGACAAAACTCGACACATTTGAGACGCGATGTATATTATACGGAACAAATGAGAATAATGATTTGGGAAAACCTAAATGACAAAACAATTAATATATATATGAGATATATGTGAACGAGACTATGGACAATAATATATATATACGAGAATATATATACTCAACTACATAAGTATATATATGTATATGTACTTACACACTTCGGACAATTCTACAAACGAACAATACTTGGATAATATTATATATTTCCAACAACAATCATCAACGAAATACACAAACCTAAGAAATTGATAATTTCTTCAAACAAACGAACTATTAACATAAGTAAACAAAGTACTTATAGTTAATACATTATTGTGTATAGGTTGACTACGTTTGGGCTACGCTATCATATCTCGCTAGCATTCACATCCGAGCACTCAAAGTGAGTTCACAAACCCCTTTTCAATGTTTTAATGTTTTAAAACCTCGGGGTGGAAAACATAGAAATCGTATGTATATTTGCATGCGACAACTGTTTGAATACTTGATGTATTTACTTAAACTATTGATGAAATGATACCAAGTCTGTCACACCCCGCCAAACGGTAATTACAATTACGTAGAGTGGTTTGCGGAAGCTTAGTGACGTGGCGGGGGTGCGAGCAGTAAAACAACCAACAGTTACATACATACTCAGAGCATAATGAACACGAGATGTAAACCAAGCATACATTATATATTAAAGATCATAACGCTGTTACATGAGTTTAGTACAAAATGAGATGGGATTTCTAATATACCCATCGATGGTTAGCGTTATACAAAAGATGATGGGTTTTCTATACATATACCCATTCTACTAATAAAGTTCCATACAACATACAGCTAGTCCATAACTAATACATACATATATTTCCCCAAAAGTAATAGTCTAATATGGTGTAGGCACAACCGCCATACGCAGGCCTAACGGAACCAGGGTAAATACATCCTAACCGCAACCATCACTGCTGCAGTCATCACACAAACACTAGCTACAATCTCTGACACCCTAACACGCCTCTCTAAAGCTGCAACGCGTGTACGGGTGGATGCTAGACTCTGCCAGTCTGTCTGACGATGAGTCTCCACAAAATCCATCCTCTGATGGAGCATAGCCATATCCATGTCAGTACGGGAGGCATCGCTCAGTAGCTCCATCACATCTCTGCTCCTGCTAGATGATATCCTAAACATGGTGTGAACCACAGCCACAAGGGTAGGCACAGTGAGCTCCAGAGGCTCACCAGTGAGATATGCAGATGGTGGTGAGTGGGAGGACTCTCCAATCTCAAAGGTCGAGGGAATACCCTCTAGTGATCTCCACTCACGCAATACTCGAGGCATCCAGTCCAGATGAGAAGGTCGGAGCCTCTTCTGTGGCGGCTCGACATCTGGAACCTCAGTCTCAGTTACTAGCGCCTTATCGCGTGGCGCGAGTGGTCCCCTGGGAAAATCCCGAACACAGATCCTAGCTGTCATCCTAGGTACAGGCACACGAGAGGTACTCGCAACAGGTGGTGTAGAGGTAGGAGTGACCACAGGTGCGGTCGGAGGTGGTACTAAGTGAGCATCACTAGTGTCAACAGACATGGCTCTCACATGAACTGATGACTCATCCTCTACTGTGATCGCGGGACCCTCAAAAGTAGCCTCGGTCGGCTCTTCATCCGAAGCATAAACATGGTAAAGTGATTGACTAGACATACTGTGACAAAAGAAATTGGGTGTGGCGTGTCAGTCGTATGTTAGATGTATGCAAACGTAAGTATGTATGAATGCATGAATGCTCTAGCCAAGGCTATAGTCTAGGTCTCTAAGGTTTTCAGTCACCTAAAGACTTCTAGTTCGCTATAACCAATGGCTCTGATACCAAGTCTGTCACACCCCGCCAAACGGTAATTACAATTACGTAGAGTGGTTTGCGGAAGCTTAGTGACGTGGCGGGGGTGCGAGCAGTAAAACAACCAACAGTTACATACATACTCAGAGCATATGGTTATCGCAGAACGAAATAGATTAAGATGCCATTAGTTAAAGTTTTACAAAAGATTACCACTTGAAAAGTAGTAACAGTAATAGTAGTAGTTGAAATCAGTATTTCATAAAATACATAATATCAAAAGTAGATTTCATAGGTATGACTGCAATAGTTGCAGTTATACAGAGGAAATCCAAGTGTCCCAAAAGTAGTGGCATCCTAACAAGTCCAGGGTAGTCCGTCCTGATAATGCATGCAGATCTTACTTACGCTGCTAATTCCCTGAAAAACATAGAGTAAAACGTCAACAAAATTGTTGAGTGAATTCACAAGTTTGTTTGTTATGTAGGAAACACAAGTTAATCATTTAAGAATAACATTTCCAAATAAGTGTTGTTTGTCAAGTAGGAAACATAAGTTATAAACAAATAACATTTCCCAAATCAGTTGTAGTTGTAATAGGAAACACAGGTTATAAACAAATAACATTTCCCAATTCAGTCATTAGTTGGAAACACAGGTTAACCTAGATAAGAGTTAACATTTCCAAATCAGTGTACGTAGGAAATCACTTCCTAAACCATAGTTTTGTATGTGGGAATATTTAGACGGTGATCCCTTGAAAGGTGAGCTAAACCTGTCAAGTAAGGTAACCCGATCTAACCCTATAACCAAACCACAACCCTAATCTGTTGTTGTTTGCCATGCTGGACAATTAAGTATACGCTCCCAAATCCGTAGGAGGGTCGTCACGGCGATAGTACTATCCGTATACTCAGTGGCTAGAGTCACCTAGCTAATGGTTATAGTCTGTAGCCATAAGGTCTTTTATGCACTACATCGTTCATCCTAGATCTGTACCAAGATTCGTTGCCTAAATTCCCAAAATAGTTATGAAAAACATTTCATAAAACATAGTTCAAATAGTTGTGTGAAATACCCTTTCACAAATAGTTCAAGTATGAAGTACCCCTTCATAAACAGTTTAAGCAAATACGTACAGTATTTAATCAGTCACAACATGAAATCTCATTTCATCAATAGTTTAAGTAAATACATCAAGTATTCAAACAGTTGTCGCATGCAAATATACATACGATTTCTATGTTTTCCACCCCGAGGTTTTAAAACATTAAAACATTGAAAAGGGGTTTGTGAACTCACTTTGAGTGCTCGGATGTGAATGCTAGCGAGATATGATAGCGTAGCCCAAACGTAGTCAACCTATACACAATAATGTATTAACTATAAGTACTTTGTTTACTTATGTTAATAGTTCGTTTGTTTGAAGAAATTATCAATTTCTTAGGTTTGTGTATTTCGTTGATGATTGTTGTTGGAAATATATAATATTATCCAAGTATTGTTCGTTTGTAGAATTGTCCGAAGTGTGTAAGTACATATACATATATATACTTATGTAGTTGAGTATATATATTCTCGTATATATATATTATTGTCCATAGTCTCGTTCACATATATCTCATATATATATTAATTGTTTTGTCATTTAGGTTTTCCCAAATCATTATTCTCATTTGTTCCGTATAATATACATCGCGTCTCAAATGTGTCGAGTTTTGTCTAAAGTTTGCATCATTTAAAACTAGCAAGATCAGTTCCTGGTTTGGGGTCTTGGATCCGCCGGATCAGTTAATGATCCGCCGGATCCTTGTTGATTTATAGTGATCCACCGGATCAAACCACAAAGGACCGGATCATTCGATTTATAAGGATCCGCCGGATCTGATAGTGATCCGCCAGATCACGTTCGATTTGTAAGGATCCGCCGGATCAGATAGTGATCCGCCGGATCAAGCGTGTCATTTACTCGTGTATCGTACTCGTTCACAAGACTTGTTACGAGCATGTGTGATATACTTTGGAGGTAACTGGGATACCCATCTACCTCTAGCTGAATTCTCTTACAACAATAGTTATCACACGAGTATACAGATGGCACCATTTGAGGCGTTATATGGACGCAAGTGCCGATCACCACTCTGTTGGGCAGAGTTAGACGACAGACAACTATCTGGACCCGAACTTGTCCAGGAAACCACTGACAAAATAACTCAAGTATTGAGCCGACTGAAAGCGGCACGAGATCGACAAAAGAGTTACGCTGATAACCGCCGTAAACCTCTTGAGTTTCAAGTAGGAGACAAGGTCCTACTCAAAGTATCTCCCTGGAAAGGAGTAGCACGATTTGGAAAACGAGGAAAGCTGAACCCCCGATACATCGGACCATTTGAAATCCTTGCTAGGGTTGGTCCTGTCGCGTACAAGCTCAAACTACCGCAAGAGCTTAGTAGCGTACACGATACTTTCCACATTAGCAACCTTAAAAAGTGTCTTTCTGACGAAACACTTATCCTTCCTCCTGACGAAGTCTTCATTGACTCAAAACTTAACTTTGTGGAGGAACCTGTTGAAGTTATGGATTCTAAAACGCAGAAACTTCGACACAAACGAATCAAATTGGTTAAAGTTCGTTGGAACTCGAAACATGGCCCAGAGTTTACCTGGGAACGAGAGGATGAAATGCGAAAGAAATACCCCAACCTATTTAAGAGCGTGACCGAGACTCACGGCTTGACTTAAATCTCGGGACGAGATTTCACTAACGGGGGGAGAATGTGACACTCCTCCAAATTAGGTATATAATTATACTTAATTACATGCATTTCTTACGCTAATTCCCTGCATTTGTTTTAAACTAAACCTATGATGTGTTATGAGTCTAGCGAGCCCTAAACAATAATACAAAAGTATTACATTATACGTAATATTTATAAATTACGTACGAACGTATCGGAACTAAGCCGATAAAAATAATTAACCAGATTTGGTTATATGAAATAATTAATAATTCGATTATTAATTACGAGAAATTAAATATCTATAACATATAGATAAAATGGTTCAATTATACGTTTAACATAAAACGTATTATATAACGAACAGAAACAACTCTAAAACGTACCTAAAATGTCAAAATATGAAAAATGTTATTTTTCTAGTACGTTTTCAAGTATTTAGAACATTACTTCGAAATATGAATACGAAACTCAACCGAAATTTGGCGCTCAATTGGATGTGCGCAGTAAAATGTACAAAAATGTACAACTACTAAAAATAATGATAACCTCATTATTCTGAAAATATATTACGAACCAGGAGAGCATCTACAAGATAAAAATATAAAATGTTAAATTTTATATTGCTATAATTATACCTTTACTCGAAATTTCAGTACACAAACCGGCTACCAAACTCAATAATTGAGCAGACCGATTGATTTTAAACCCATACTCCCTCCCATTTCTTCTGTGATCTTCGACTCACACCCACAACCACCTTCAATAATGCATTTTCTTTCTCTCCTTCACAAATAAATTAACAAGATCAGGGAGTAGTAACAGCAGCAGCTAGTAGAAGTGGAGCAAAACCATATCATTTTCTTCATCATCATCATTCACGGTCATCATCACCACCTTCAAATCTTTGTAAGGAAATTTTGATTTCTTCGATTTTCTTGCTTAAACTCGTATATATAACATGTTTAAACATCACAAAATATGTATATAAACAACAAATTTGAAGGATTGATGATTTGTTCTTGAAATGGGTTTATGAAACTAAAACTAAAAACACAAAATCTATAGATGAAAACTTGTTAAAAAGTGGTAATATGTTGATAAAACGACATATAACATTGTTATAAACACTTGGAATTGTTGTGTAAAGGATTTGAAACCAAAAACATTCGAGCTTATTTATGCTCTGCACAAACAGAACCTGCAAAATACTTAGGATCCGGCGGATCCTAGGTGGATCCGGCGGATCACCTTTGAAAATGATGAACAAAACGCATGTAAACACTCGAGATCCGGCGGATCACATTTGGATCCGGTGGATCCTTTCCTGGAAACTACACTGATCCGGCGGATCATCGGTTGATCCGGCGGATCACGCTTAAACGATTGCGCACCTTAGTCGTTGGTCAAAACCGTGAACGAGTAAAAGACACTCATGATCCGGCGGATCATCGGATGATCCGGCGGATCCTAACTACGAACACGCACGAACAAGTCTTGTGAACGAGTACGATACACGAGTAAATGACACGCTTGATCCGGCGGATCACTATCTGATCCGGCGGATCCTTACAAATCGAACGTGATCCGGCGGATCACTATCAGATCCGGCGGATCCTTATAAATCGAATGATCCGGTCCTTTGTGGTTTGATCCGGTGGATCACTATAAATCAACAAGGATCCGGCGGATCATTAACTGATCCGGCGGATCCAAGACCCCAAACCAGGAACTGATCTTGCTAGTTTTAAATGATGCAAACTTTAGACAAAACTCGACACATTTGAGACGCGATGTATATTATACGGAACAAATGAGAATAATGATTTGGGAAAACCTAAATGACAAAACAATTAATATATATATGAGATATATGTGAACGAGACTATGGACAATAATATATATATACGAGAATATATATACTCAACTACATAAGTATATATATGTATATGTACTTACACACTTCGGACAATTCTACAAACGAACAATACTTGGATAATATTATATATTTCCAACAACAATCATCAACGAAATACACAAACCTAAGAAATTGATAATTTCTTCAAACAAACGAACTATTAACATAAGTAAACAAAGTACTTATAGTTAATACATTATTGTGTATAGGTTGACTACGTTTGGGCTACGCTATCATATCTCGCTAGCATTCACATCCGAGCACTCAAAGTGAGTTCACAAACCCCTTTTCAATGTTTTAATGTTTTAAAACCTCGGGGTGGAAAACATAGAAATCGTATGTATATTTGCATGCGACAACTGTTTGAATACTTGATGTATTTACTTAAACTATTGATGAAATGATACCAAGTCTGTCACACCCCGCCAAACGGTAATTACAATTACGTAGAGTGGTTTGCGGAAGCTTAGTGACGTGGCGGGGGTGCGAGCAGTAAAACAACCAACAGTTACATACATACTCAGAGCATAATGAACACGAGATGTAAACCAAGCATACATTATATATTAAAGATCATAACGCTGTTACATGAGTTTAGTACAAAATGAGATGGGATTTCTAATATACCCATCGATGGTTAGCGTTATACAAAAGATGATGGGTTTTCTATACATATACCCATTCTACTAATAAAGTTCCATACAACATACAGCTAGTCCATAACTAATACATACATATATTTCCCCAAAAGTAATAGTCTAATATGGTGTAGGCACAACCGCCATACGCAGGCCTAACGGAACCAGGGTAAATACATCCTAACCGCAACCATCACTGCTGCAGTCATCACACAAACACTAGCTACAATCTCTGACACCCTAACACGCCTCTCTAAAGCTGCAACGCGTGTACGGGTGGATGCTAGACTCTGCCAGTCTGTCTGACGATGAGTCTCCACAAAATCCATCCTCTGATGGAGCATAGCCATATCCATGTCAGTACGGGAGGCATCGCTCAGTAGCTCCATCACATCTCTGCTCCTGCTAGATGATATCCTAAACATGGTGTGAACCACAGCCACAAGGGTAGGCACAGTGAGCTCCAGAGGCTCACCAGTGAGATATGCAGATGGTGGTGAGTGGGAGGACTCTCCAATCTCAAAGGTCGAGGGAATACCCTCTAGTGATCTCCACTCACGCAATACTCGAGGCATCCAGTCCAGATGAGAAGGTCGGAGCCTCTTCTGTGGCGGCTCGACATCTGGAACCTCAGTCTCAGTTACTAGCGCCTTATCGCGTGGCGCGAGTGGTCCCCTGGGAAAATCCCGAACACAGATCCTAGCTGTCATCCTAGGTACAGGCACACGAGAGGTACTCGCAACAGGTGGTGTAGAGGTAGGAGTGACCACAGGTGCGGTCGGAGGTGGTACTAAGTGAGCATCACTAGTGTCAACAGACATGGCTCTCACATGAACTGATGACTCATCCTCTACTGTGATCGCGGGACCCTCAAAAGTAGCCTCGGTCGGCTCTTCATCCGAAGCATAAACATGGTAAAGTGATTGACTAGACATACTGTGACAAAAGAAATTGGGTGTGGCGTGTCAGTCGTATGTTAGATGTATGCAAACGTAAGTATGTATGAATGCATGAATGCTCTAGCCAAGGCTATAGTCTAGGTCTCTAAGGTTTTCAGTCACCTAAAGACTTCTAGTTCGCTATAACCAATGGCTCTGATACCAAGTCTGTCACACCCCGCCAAACGGTAATTACAATTACGTAGAGTGGTTTGCGGAAGCTTAGTGACGTGGCGGGGGTGCGAGCAGTAAAACAACCAACAGTTACATACATACTCAGAGCATATGGTTATCGCAGAACGAAATAGATTAAGATGCCATTAGTTAAAGTTTTACAAAAGATTACCACTTGAAAAGTAGTAACAGTAATAGTAGTAGTTGAAATCAGTATTTCATAAAATACATAATATCAAAAGTAGATTTCATAGGTATGACTGCAATAGTTGCAGTTATACAGAGGAAATCCAAGTGTCCCAAAAGTAGTGGCATCCTAACAAGTCCAGGGTAGTCCGTCCTGATAATGCATGCAGATCTTACTTACGCTGCTAATTCCCTGAAAAACATAGAGTAAAACGTCAACAAAATTGTTGAGTGAATTCACAAGTTTGTTTGTTATGTAGGAAACACAAGTTAATCATTTAAGAATAACATTTCCAAATAAGTGTTGTTTGTCAAGTAGGAAACATAAGTTATAAACAAATAACATTTCCCAAATCAGTTGTAGTTGTAATAGGAAACACAGGTTATAAACAAATAACATTTCCCAATTCAGTCATTAGTTGGAAACACAGGTTAACCTAGATAAGAGTTAACATTTCCAAATCAGTGTACGTAGGAAATCACTTCCTAAACCATAGTTTTGTATGTGGGAATATTTAGACGGTGATCCCTTGAAAGGTGAGCTAAACCTGTCAAGTAAGGTAACCCGATCTAACCCTATAACCAAACCACAACCCTAATCTGTTGTTGTTTGCCATGCTGGACAATTAAGTATACGCTCCCAAATCCGTAGGAGGGTCGTCACGGCGATAGTACTATCCGTATACTCAGTGGCTAGAGTCACCTAGCTAATGGTTATAGTCTGTAGCCATAAGGTCTTTTATGCACTACATCGTTCATCCTAGATCTGTACCAAGATTCGTTGCCTAAATTCCCAAAATAGTTATGAAAAACATTTCATAAAACATAGTTCAAATAGTTGTGTGAAATACCCTTTCACAAATAGTTCAAGTATGAAGTACCCCTTCATAAACAGTTTAAGCAAATACGTACAGTATTTAATCAGTCACAACATGAAATCTCATTTCATCAATAGTTTAAGTAAATACATCAAGTATTCAAACAGTTGTCGCATGCAAATATACATACGATTTCTATGTTTTCCACCCCGAGGTTTTAAAACATTAAAACATTGAAAAGGGGTTTGTGAACTCACTTTGAGTGCTCGGATGTGAATGCTAGCGAGATATGATAGCGTAGCCCAAACGTAGTCAACCTATACACAATAATGTATTAACTATAAGTACTTTGTTTACTTATGTTAATAGTTCGTTTGTTTGAAGAAATTATCAATTTCTTAGGTTTGTGTATTTCGTTGATGATTGTTGTTGGAAATATATAATATTATCCAAGTATTGTTCGTTTGTAGAATTGTCCGAAGTGTGTAAGTACATATACATATATATACTTATGTAGTTGAGTATATATATTCTCGTATATATATATTATTGTCCATAGTCTCGTTCACATATATCTCATATATATATTAATTGTTTTGTCATTTAGGTTTTCCCAAATCATTATTCTCATTTGTTCCGTATAATATACATCGCGTCTCAAATGTGTCGAGTTTTGTCTAAAGTTTGCATCATTTAAAACTAGCAAGATCAGTTCCTGGTTTGGGGTCTTGGATCCGCCGGATCAGTTAATGATCCGCCGGATCCTTGTTGATTTATAGTGATCCACCGGATCAAACCACAAAGGACCGGATCATTCGATTTATAAGGATCCGCCGGATCTGATAGTGATCCGCCAGATCACGTTCGATTTGTAAGGATCCGCCGGATCAGATAGTGATCCGCCGGATCAAGCGTGTCATTTACTCGTGTATCGTACTCGTTCACAAGACTTGTTACGAGCATGTGTGATATACTTTGGAGGTAACTGGGATACCCATCTACCTCTAGCTGAATTCTCTTACAACAATAGTTATCACACGAGTATACAGATGGCACCATTTGAGGCGTTATATGGACGCAAGTGCCGATCACCACTCTGTTGGGCAGAGTTAGACGACAGACAACTATCTGGACCCGAACTTGTCCAGGAAACCACTGACAAAATAACTCAAGTATTGAGCCGACTGAAAGCGGCACGAGATCGACAAAAGAGTTACGCTGATAACCGCCGTAAACCTCTTGAGTTTCAAGTAGGAGACAAGGTCCTACTCAAAGTATCTCCCTGGAAAGGAGTAGCACGATTTGGAAAACGAGGAAAGCTGAACCCCCGATACATCGGACCATTTGAAATCCTTGCTAGGGTTGGTCCTGTCGCGTACAAGCTCAAACTACCGCAAGAGCTTAGTAGCGTACACGATACTTTCCACATTAGCAACCTTAAAAAGTGTCTTTCTGACGAAACACTTATCCTTCCTCCTGACGAAGTCTTCATTGACTCAAAACTTAACTTTGTGGAGGAACCTGTTGAAGTTATGGATTCTAAAACGCAGAAACTTCGACACAAACGAATCAAATTGGTTAAAGTTCGTTGGAACTCGAAACATGGCCCAGAGTTTACCTGGGAACGAGAGGATGAAATGCGAAAGAAATACCCCAACCTATTTAAGAGCGTGACCGAGACTCACGGCTTGACTTAAATCTCGGGACGAGATTTCACTAACGGGGGGAGAATGTGACACTCCTCCAAATTAGGTATATAATTATACTTAATTACATGCATTTCTTACGCTAATTCCCTGCATTTGTTTTAAACTAAACCTATGATGTGTTATGAGTCTAGCGAGCCCTAAACAATAATACAAAAGTATTACATTATACGTAATATTTATAAATTACGTACGAACGTATCGGAACTAAGCCGATAAAAATAATTAACCAGATTTGGTTATATGAAATAATTAATAATTCGATTATTAATTACGAGAAATTAAATATCTATAACATATAGATAAAATGGTTCAATTATACGTTTAACATAAAACGTATTATATAACGAACAGAAACAACTCTAAAACGTACCTAAAATGTCAAAATATGAAAAATGTTATTTTTCTAGTACGTTTTCAAGTATTTAGAACATTACTTCGAAATATGAATACGAAACTCAACCGAAATTTGGCGCTCAATTGGATGTGCGCAGTAAAATGTACAAAAATGTACAACTACTAAAAATAATGATAACCTCATTATTCTGAAAATATATTACGAACCAGGAGAGCATCTACAAGATAAAAATATAAAATGTTAAATTTTATATTGCTATAATTATACCTTTACTCGAAATTTCAGTACACAAACCGGCAACCAAACTCAATAATTGAGCAGACCGATTGATTTTAAACCCATACTCCCTCCCATTTCTTCTGTGATCTTCGACTCACACCCACAACCACCTTCAATAATGCATTTTCTTTCTCTCCTTCACAAATAAATTAACAAGATCAGGGAGTAGTAACAGCAGCAGCTAGTAGAAGTGGAGCAAAACCATATCATTTTCTTCATCATCATCATTCACGGTCATCATCACCACCTTCAAATCTTTGTAAGGAAATTTTGATTTCTTCGATTTTCTTGCTTAAACTCGTATATATAACATGTTTAAACATCACAAAATATGTATATAAACAACAAATTTGAAGGATTGATGATTTGTTCTTGAAATGGGTTTATGAAACTAAAACTAAAAACACAAAATCTATAGATGAAAACTTGTTAAAAATTGGTAATATGTTGATAAAACGACATATAACATTGTTATAAACACTTGGAATTGTTGTGTAAAGGATTTGAAACCAAAAACATTCGAGCTTATTTATGCTCTGCACAAACATAACCTGCAAAATACTTAGGATCCGGCGGATCCTAGGTGGATCCGGCGGATCACCTTTGAAAATGATGAACAAAACGCATGTAAACACTCGAGATCCGGCGGATCACATTTGGATCCGGCGGATCCTTTCCTGGAAACTACACTGATCCGGCGGATCATCGGTTGATCCGGCGGATCACGCTTAAACGATTGCGCACCTTAGTCGTTGGTCAAAACCGTGAACGAGTAAAAGACACTCATGATCCGGCGGATCATCGGATGATCCGGCGGATCCTAACTACGAACACGCACGAACAAGTCTTGTGAACGAGTACGATACACGAGTAAATGACACGCTTGATCCGGCGGATCACTATCTGATCCGGCGGATCCTTACAAATCGAACGTGATCCGGCGGATCACTATCAGATCCGGCGGATCCTTATAAATCGAATGATCCGGTCCTTTGTGGTTTGATCCGGTGGATCACTATAAATCAACAAGGATCCGGCGGATCATTAACTGATCCGGCGGATCCAAGACCCCAAACCAGGAACTGATCTTGCTAGTTTTAAATGATGCAAACTTTAGACAAAACTCGACACATTTGAGACGCGATGTATATTATACGGAACAAATGAGAATAATGATTTGGGAAAACCTAAATGACAAAACAATTAATATATATATGAGATATATGTGAACGAGACTATGGACAATAATATATATATACGAGAATATATATACTCAACTACATAAGTATATATATGTGTCGTACCCCCAAATTCGGGTTGCGGAAGCGAATCGGGTCGGGGCACGACTAATCCGGTAATCATCGCACAAAGGTATAGTGAGCACGTCGAGCTAGGATCCTGAAGGCCAATCCTATTGAAGTTGTGTACCTGAGAGTGCATCACTAAAAACGTCAACCAAAAGGTTGGTGAATCTCACAGGTTTGTAGTAAGTAAATCAAATTGAACACAATATAAGTACACAAGTTTCACAGAAGAAACAGTAAAGTAATAAATGTAATCGCACAGTTGAAATAGAACAGTAAAAGTGATTGTACGAATGTAACAAGTCAGTATTTAAAAGCTGTACGCAGTCAGTAGAGTAGTAATCGTCAGTTGTATGTAAATAACAAATCTATAGTCAATCACTGCATCCATGCAATTGGGTAGCAATCCATGGTAGTAAGCAGTCAGTAAATCAGTAATCAATCATTGCGTCAATGCAATAGGGTAATGGGTATACATTGCCATGAGCACCATAGTTGAAGCTTAACAGTAAGTAAGTAATCGTACATTCATGTACTGTGCCCTCGTGAATGCTAATCCAAAAACATTTATGTGTAACGAGTAGAAAACGCCCATTTATACCTGTATGTTCGGGGCAGTGCGTGCTACCCTGGGCGGGGATGGTCAGTCCCAAATGGATCCATTTACTAGTACTCGCGCTTAAGTCCATAATTAACAACTATGATTAAAGGGACTTCATTGGATTAAGTAAAACTCATGCAATCGATATACCAGTAATTCAGTGAGTATGTAAGTCTGTAAGTCTGTAAAACTGTAAGTCGGTAAGTCTATGAGTCGGTAAGACTGTAAATTAGTAAGTCGATAAGACTTGTAAATCAGTAAGTCGGTAAGACTGTAAATCAGTAAGTTTGTAAAGATTGTAAGTTTGTAAAATCGGTAAGTTTGTAAAGTCGGTAATTTGTAAGGTCATAAGTTTGAAAAGTACTAAGTTTGTAAAGTAGTAAGTTTGTAATTTAGTAAGTTCGAATTGTAATAGGCCCGTAAAGTAGTTTAGAAGTCAGTAAATTTGTAAAGTATTAAGTCGGTAGCGTATCAAGTATGTAAAGTAATGAGTCAGTGAAGTCCAAAGCATATACAGTAATTAATTCAGTAAAAACAGTAATTTCATTGTGTTCAAGCAAAAACAAGTAATGCATCTCCCCCAAAGTAAAGCAGTAAAAAGGGGCCGTAAGACTCACATGTGGGTGTTAGCGTTCCTAACCGCAAGTAATATCCAATCCGTAACCTCCTAACGTCCTAAACGTAAGAGGTATATTAATATGAGTATTTGACGGCTTGTCAAAATATACAAATGATTTAATTGTTTTGATGGATCGTTTGAGTTGAATTATGTACTATCCGTTGGTGTTTCTTGAATTGAAAAACGTTTGTATTCCTCGAGTTCTCTCACTTGTTATGCATCTTGTGTATCCAAATATATATACGTATATTTTATATATATTTATATATAAAATCGTTTAAGTTCCTTGTATACTTTGAAAGAGTATATATAGTTATACGTACGAGTTATATCGTATATAGGCATTGAAAAGTTGTCGTATAAATACGTATGTATATATATAAATATATAAAATCAGTTTTTAATGATAATGTTAATATTAATTGATTACTATGTAATTAATACATATTTATGACTTGTAAAAACTTCAAGTCCCTACCACCATGCTATATGTTATTTTTGTTATATATTACTAGGTTTATGTATTAATGTATTAACACTAGGTTAGTAAAAAAAATTAAATGGAGTTAAAAGAGGTGTCAAAAATGAAATGGGATTAAAAATAGGTCAGAGGTAAGGATCGACCCCTTGACCTTTCACTTCAACACCAACGTCCCAACCACTAGTCTATTGCATACTTTTTGTTATAAGTTACCATGTTTTGTATATATGCGTTTTTATCAGTTTGTTTCAAAAAGTAGAAATTAAATCAAAACAAGGTCACAGGTGGGCTCGACCCTGTGACCTTTGGCTTAATGACACAAGTACTAACCAGTGGGTTAACGCTCACCTTTGTTAATTATTTACCAAATATATATTTATATTGAGTGAGTAATTATACATAACATATTGTTTCCTCACAGGCTCACCGACGTATATATGGGTTTTTGATTTACGACTCACGATCATATTACAAACACGTTTTTAACTTTTAATCTCGATATAACATGCGAATATAACAATATAACATAATAATGTAAGTTCTATGGACTCGAAATAGATTTAACGAAAGTGAAGGTTGCTCACGGTGGTGATGGTGTTCGGAGGTGGTAAAGATGAGATGACGATGATGATGGTGTTAATGTCCAGCTGCTACTGCTGCAGATAGTGTAGTTGATGATGATCGATGACTTCGAAATGGGTGGTCCGAAGGTGGAGGTGGTTCGGGTGGTGGTGACGGTGGTGGTGCCGAGGGTGCCGAAGGTGATGATAAATGAAGAAGATGATGATGATGACGTTACTGATCTTTGTTGTTGTTGTTGTTTGAATTGGAACGAGAGAGAGAGCAGAGAAGAGAAATATAGATTGAATGTGTGCGTGTGTGTGTTTGCATTATTGAGGTCGGGTGTATATACCGGCCTCAATAATTGAAGTTAGGTAGTATTTTTCGACCCGAGTTTGCGTACCCGATCGTAATGTAGTATAATATTTAAAAATGAAAATTTTCTAAATATTATTTCGTATACGTTTTTAAATTGAAATATTCTATAAAATTACTTTCAATGAGATATAAAAATATATCTTAGTTTAACTCAAAATACACGGATAGTTTTCTGTATCTGAAATGTATTTAAATTTCAAACGGAGTACGTAATTATTATCCTCAATAATAATACTTGATTTAAAAATGTTTTTCGCTTGCTTTCATTTTGAGTTTCTACGTTTTGTTAAATTCGTGTATTTGTGATTATTAATTAATCGTTTCGGTTTATATATATACATATATATAATACTTATGTACTTGAGTATTGACACGTATGTAATTACGTGTTTTAAAAGTTTAAATTAGGAGCTAATTTTGGGTTATTTTGACCGGGTGTCACATTCTCCCCTTGTTAGGAGAATTTCGTCCCGAAATTTGTGTGTAGTAATTGTATGCGCATTATCTAAGAAAGTGTGTGAGTCTACTGTGAGTGCTATAACCTCATTCTAATAATACCTCCCTCCCCTTGTTAAGCTAATTCCCTACTGGCCATTAAAGGAATAGAGGAAGTGTGTTGTAAAGTAGTTGACCATTTTGTCGGTAGGACAAGGTCAGTCAGTCACTAAGGTGTAGCTACACTTTGTACTAGTAGCCTCAAGTAAAGTAGTAATTTCTCTATGTTCATACAGTTTGTAACGGACAGTAGTATCATAGTGTGAACTAGACTCTATCAGTCTCCTACAGAAACTAATGGTTTAGCCTACAGTAGTTCTATGTGGGATGTTACCCATTATATAATAAAAATTTAACCAGTATGTCTTCCGGTATAAAACAATGTAGGATATGCTATCCCTATACATATGCAAGCTAAACATCGTCTCTTAAAGAAACTATAGAATCTAAATTGCCGTCCTTCCCTAATCCTTTCATACACTTAGAATCTAGGGAAAACATAGTAGTATTCAAACAACAAGTAAAATCTACCAAGGTAATTTGTATGTAGGCAGTCGTTAATGGTCAGTGTCGTCATAGTATGAGTTAAATTCTATTAGTTTCGTATAAAATTAAGTTGTTACGTGGAAGCGTACCCTTAGTGTTGTTTGGTTTAAACTTAGTCTCACTGACATTGCTTGTTAGGATTTCTCCTCGTGAGTTCTTTTCTTCACTGTTGACACTTCAGCCAGCAGTGGGCAAAGGTAGTAGTAGTAAGCAAGTACAAAGTTTCGATCCTTATATCAAAGGACACTGAAGTAGCTATATTTTGTCGTTTTCGGTAGAGTAAGTAGTAACTAAAGTATCATCAGATAAGGCCTATTCCTATACCTTCAGTATATAACAGCCCATTGAGTAGTACGCATTTGAGACCTATATATGTATATATACCTATATCACATAATAGTCTAATCATATATGTATACAAATCCTATCTCACTCATAGGATCTAAGCTACGGAATGAAGTATCGAGCAATAAATAGAATTTAGTAAAGCCAACATTGAGGTAGTAGGGTTATCTGTACGCGAATGTACCAGAGTTGAGCAAGTCAGCGAGCCTCGGGTTTGGGTCTTCCCTAGCACGGAGTATGTAGGCTCTCCCTCGAGCAGGGTTGTTGTTTTTGTTTTTCAGTTGGGGGCAATCCTTCCTGAAATGCCCGGTACCATTGCATTCATAACAGGTCTTGGGTGTAGAAGTGTTGGTACCAGTGGCGGCTGTTTTGCAGTCTTTGGCTACGTGCCCGAACCTCTTGCAATTGGTGCAAGGACACGCACCATCATGATGCAGGCTACATTTTGAGCAAAAGGGTTTGCTTCCCTTATACTCATTCTTGTTGCCAGAGTCAGTCGGGTAGGTTTTAACAGTATCAACCTTTTTGTTGGAGGTGTTGGGGTTTCCTTCCCACTTACGCTTGCAAAAGTTTCCAGTAGGTGTTACAGGTGTCTCACGCCTGACAATCTGCGCCATGAGCTCATGTGCCATACGAATAGCACTCTGAATAGTTCCAGGTTTTGACGAAGTAACATTCCCTTGAATATTCTTCGGGAGTCCACGGATGTACCTCTTAATCCGCTTGCGTTCAGGATCTACCATAGATGGGCAGAGAAGAGCTAGCTGCTGAAATCGGGTTGTATAACCGATGATGTCAGTACCCTGAACGGTCAAGTGCCAGAACTCATCTTCCAACCTCTGGAGTTCCTCATTGGGACAGTACTCATCCCTTAGCATCCTTTTCAGTTCTTCCCATGGAATTCCATATGCAGCATCAATTCCCACAGACTGAATGTACGAGTTCCACCATGTCAGAGCACTTTCCAGAAATGTACAGGTGGCATACTTAACTTGGCAGTCTTCCGAGCAGTTACTGATCCTAAAGACTGACTCCCTTCTTTCAATCCACCTGACCAATCCAATGGCACCTTCCGTGCCCTTGAAGTTCAGAGGTTTGCATTTGAGAAAGTCATTGTAGCTGCAGGGTTTAGCAACAGGAGCAGCGTTCACAGACGGTGATGATCGAGTAGCTAGAGCTTAGGCTACTCCTTGAGAAACAAATCGTGCGAGTTCAGCCGCACTGAAAGTTTGTCTTTTTGGTGGCATGTTCCTTCAATAACAGCAAGGGAAAATGTGAGTTTTTGTGTAAGAGTATGATTATCGTAGTTGTATATATAACAGTAATATATTACAACACAAGTGACAATCAACAGTATAGAATAATGAAGATTGTAATCATTTAACATGCGAGTTCAAAAGATTACAAGATTTTGAGTGTTACAAGAGCTGTCGGGGATATTACGTCCGAACAGATATCAGAAGTTATGCGGAATGTGATAGGAATGTAAGAAAAGATTTGTGTACTTAGAGAAAGTTGGAATTCGGATGTTAAATATGATAGGTGAGTGAAGGACGGTCCTCTGATGACCAGTTCGTGTAGAATAAAGTATTGAAGTTCTTAATCTCTACCTAGGTAAGTCTATTTCGAAGAGATGACCCTCTCTGTCAGGGCACATCCCGGTACTATTCTCCTGACTCGATCAACTTACCACAGGCCTATTCTAAAGTGTGTTCGTACAGTGAGTGTGTTATCAAATATCGGAGGATATTAATAAGCCTAACCATATAGGTGTAACCCATATATACCTATTATCCACCTAGTTGTGTCTAGCACAGAACAAGTACAAGTCACGGTTCTCTCGTTGTCAGAGTCAACTAGTGCATTCCTGTTCAACATAACCCCTTTCAGATCTTACATCATCTTCATTTAATTGTACATAGTTGATCAGCTATGTTAAATTAAACTCGTATGATGAAATCCCTGAACCAGTTATATCTAATGAGGAATACTGCTAACGGTCATAGTCTAGGCCCACTAAATGCAACCTAGTTCGCTATAACCTTAGGCTCTGATACCAATCTGTCGTACCCCCAAATTCGGGTGCCACTAATCAAATATCAAAACACCAAAGTATAAGCAAACGACTCTAAATGAGACGTTTTAGAAAGTACATTACATTACAATACGTTACCAACAGTAGTACAAGGTTTTAAGTTATAAGTAATACATCATTAGCGAGTTCGCAAAGTTATTCAAAAGATTTTAAACACATAATCAAGGTACAAAAGATTATGCCAATAAAATCTTCAAGTGTTTATGCATGCGACTCGTACTAGCCTAGCATACCCTGCGGGCCATCCTACTGTTGCTGTGTACCTGAGAGTGCATCACTAAAAACGTCAACCAAAAGGTTGGTGAATCTCACAGGTTTGTAGTAAGTAAATCAAATTGAACACAATATAAGTACACAAGTTTCACAGAAGAAACAGTAAAGTAATAAATGTAATCGCACAGTTGAAATAGAACAGTAAAAGTGATTGTACGAATGTAACAAGTTAGTATTTAAAAGCTGTACGCAGTCAGTAGAGTAGTAATCGTCAGTTGTATGTAAATAACAAATCTATAGTCAATCACTGCATCCATGCAATTGGGTAGCAATCCATGGTAGTAAGCAGTCAGTAAATCAGTAATCAATCATTGCGTCAATGCAATAGGGTAATGGGTATACATTGCCATGAGCACCATAGTTGAAGCTTAACAGTAAGTAAGTAATCGTACATTCATGTACTGTGCCCTCGTGAATGCTAATCCAAAAACATTTATGTGTAACGAGTAGAAAACGCCCATTTATACCTGTATGTTCGGGGCAGTGCGTGCTACCCTGGGCGGGGATGGTCAGTCCCAAATGGATCCATTTACTAGTACTCGCGCTTAAGTCCATAACTAACAACTATGATTAAAGGGACTTCATTGGATTAAGTAAAACTCATGCAATCGATATACCAGTAATTCAGTGAGTATGTAAGTCTGTAAGTCTGTAAAACTGTAAGTCGGTAAGTCTATGAGTCGGTAAGACTGTAAATTAGTAAGTCGGTAAGACTTGTAAATCAGTAAGTCGGTAAGACTGTAAATCAGTAAGTTTGTAAAGATTGTAAGTTTGTAAAATCGGTAAGTTTGTAAAGTCGGTAATTTGTAAGGTCATAAGTTTGAAAAGTACTAAGTTTGTAAAGTAGTAAGTTTGTAATTTAGTAAGTTCGAATTGTAATAGGCCCGTAAAGTAGTTTAGAAGTCAGTAAATTTGTAAAGTATTAAGTCGGTAGCGTATCAAGTATGTAAAGTAATGAGTCAGTGAAGTCCAAAGCATATACAGTAATTAATTCAGTAAAAACAGTAATTTCATTGTGTTCAAGCAAAAACAAGTAATGCATCTCCCCCAAAGTAAAGCAGTAAAAAGGGGCCGTAAGACTCACATGTGGGTGTTAGCGTTCCTAACCGCAAGTAATATCCAATCCGTAACCTCCTAACGTCCTAAACGTAAGAGGTATATTAATATGAGTATTTGACGGCTTGTCAAAATATACAAATGATTTAATTGTTTTGATGGATCGTTTGAGTTGAATTATGTACTATCCGTTGGTGTTTCTTGAATTGAAAAACGTTTGTATTCCTCGAGTTCTCTCACTTGTTATGCATCTTGTGTATCCAAATATATATACGTATATTTTATATATATTTATATATAAAATCGTTTAAGTTCCTTGTATACTTTGAAAGAGTATATATAGTTATACGTACGAGTTATATCGTATATAGGCATTGAAAAGTTGTCGTATAAATACGTATGTATATATATAAATATATAAAATCAGTTTTTAATGATAATGTTAATATTAATTGATTACTATGTAATTAATACATATTTATGACTTGTAAAAACTTCAAGTCCCTACCACCATGCTATATGTTATTTTTGTTATATATTACTAGGTTTATGTATTAATGTATTAACACTAGGTTAGTAAAAAAAATTAAATGGAGTTAAAAGAGGTGTCAAAAATGAAATGGGATTAAAAATAGGTCAGAGGTAAGGATCGACCCCTTGACCTTTCACTTCAACACCAACGTCCCAACCACTAGTCTATTGCATACTTTTTGTTATAAGTTACCATGTTTTGTATATATGCGTTTTTATCAGTTTGTTTCAAAAAGTAGAAATTAAATCAAAACAAGGTCACAGGTGGGCTCGACCCTGTGACCTTTGGCTTAATGACACAAGTACTAACCAGTGGGTTAACGCTCACCTTTGTTAATTATTTACCAAATATATATTTATATTGAGTGAGTAATTATACATAACATATTGTTTCCTCACAGGCTCACCGACGTATATATGGGTTTTTGATTTACGACTCACGATCATATTACAAACACGTTTTTAACTTTTAATCTCGATATAACATGCGAATATAACAATATAACATAATAATGTAAGTTCTATGGACTCGAAATAGATTTAACGAAAGTGAAGGTTGCTCACGGTGGTGATGGTGTTCGGAGGTGGTAAAGATGAGATGACGATGATGATGGTGTTAATGTCCAGCTGCTACTGCTGCAGATAGTGTAGTTGATTATGATCGATGACTTCGAAATGGGTGGTCCGAAGGTGGAGGTGGTTCGGGTGGTGGTGACGGTGGTGGTGCCGAGGGTGCCGAAGGTGATGATAAATGAAGAAGATGATGATGATGACGTTACTGATCTTTGTTGTTGTTGTTGTTTGAATTGGAACGAGAGAGAGAGCAGAGAAGAGAAATATAGATTGAATGTGTGCGTGTGTGTGTTTGCATTATTGAGGTCGGGTGTATATACCGGCCTCAATAATTGAAGTTAGGTAGTATTTTTCGACCCGAGTTTGCGTACCCGATCGTAATGTAGTATAATATTTAAAAATGAAAATTTTCTAAATATTATTTCGTATACGTTTTTAAATTGAAATATTCTATAAAATTACTTTCAATGAGATATAAAAATATATCTTAGTTTAACTCAAAATACACGGATAGTTTTCTGTATCTGAAATGTATTTAAATTTCAAACGGAGTACGTAATTATTATCCTCAATAATAATACTTGATTTAAAAATGTTTTTCGCTTGCTTTCATTTTGAGTTTCTACGTTTTGTTAAATTCGTGTATTTGTGATTATTAATTAATCGTTTCGGTTTATATATATACATATATATAATACTTATGTACTTGAGTATTGACACGTATGTAATTACGTGTTTTAAAAGTTTAAATTAGGAGCTAATTTTGGGTTATTTTGACCGGGTGTCACAATATGTATATGTACTTACACACTTCGGACAATTCTACAAACGAACAATACTTGGATAATATTATATATTTCCAACAACAATCATCAACGAAATACACAAACCTAAGAAATTGATAATTTCTTCAAACAAACGAACTATTAACATAAGTAAACAAAGTACTTATAGTTAATACATTATTGTGTATAGGTTGACTACGTTTGGGCTACGCTATCATATCTCGCTAGCATTCACATCCGAGCACTCAAAGTGAGTTCACAAACCCCTTTTCAATGTTTTAATGTTTTAAAACCTCGGGGTGGAAAACATAGAAATCGTATGTATATTTGCATGCGACAACTGTTTGAATACTTGATGTATTTACTTAAACTATTGATGAAATGATACCAAGTCTGTCACACCCCGCCAAACGGTAATTACAATTACGTAGAGTGGTTTGCGGAAGCTTAGTGACGTGGCGGGGGTGCGAGCAGTAAAACAACCAACAGTTACATACATACTCAGAGCATAATGAACACGAGATGTAAACCAAGCATACATTATATATTAAAGATCATAACGCTGTTACATGAGTTTAGTACAAAATGAGATGGGATTTCTAATATACCCATCGATGGTTAGCGTTATACAAAAGATGATGGGTTTTCTATACATATACCCATTCTACTAATAAAGTTCCATACAACATACAGCTAGTCCATAACTAAAGTACATACATAACGCTGTTACATGAGTTTAGTACAAAATGAGATGGGATTTCTAATATACCCATCGATGGTTAGCGTTATACAAAAGATGATGGGTTTTCTATACATATACCCATTCTACTAATAAAGTTCCATACAACATACAGCTAGTCCATAACTAAATACATACATATATTTCCCCAAAAGTAATAGTCTAATATGGTGTAGGCACAACCGCCATACGCAGGCCTAACGGAACCAGGGTAAATACATCCTAACCGCAACCATCACTGCTGCAGTCATCACACAAACACTAGCTACAATCTCTGACACCCTAACACGCCTCTCTAAAGCTGCAACGCGTGTACGGGTGGATGCTAGACACTGCCAGTCTGTCTGACGATGAGTCTCCACAAAATCCATCCTCTGATGGAGCATAGCCATACCCATGTCAGTACGGGAGGCATCGCTCAGTAGCTCCATCACATCTCTGCTCCTGCTAGATGATATCCTAAACATGGTGTGAACCACAGCCACAAGGGTAGGCACAGTGAGCTCCAGAGGCTCACCAGTGAGATATGCAGATGGTGGTGAGTGGGAGGACTCTCCAATCTCAAAGGTCGAGGGAATACCCTCTAGTGATCTCCACTCACGCAATACTCGAGGCATCCAGTCCAGATGAGAAGGTCGGAGCCTCTTCTGTGGCGGCTCGACATCTGGAACCTCAGTCTCAGTCACTAGCGCCTTATCGCGTGGCGCGAGTGGTCCCCTGGGAAAATCCCGAACACAGATCCTAGCTGTCATCCTAGGTACAGGCACACGAGAGGTACTCGCAACAGGTGGTGTAGAGGTAGGAGTGACCACAGGTGCGGTCGGAGGTGGTACTAAGTGAGCATCACTAGTGTCAACAGACATGGCTCTCACATGAACTGATGACTCATCCTCTACTGTGATCGCGGGACCCTCAAAAGTAGCCTCGGTCGGCTCTTCATCCGAAGCATAAACATGGTAAAGTGATTGACTAGACATACTATGACAAAAGAAATTGGGTGTGGCGTGTCAGTCGTATGTTAGATGTATGCAAACGTAAGTATGTATGAATGCATGAATGCTCTAGCCAAGGCTATAGTCTAGGTCTCTAAGGTTTTCAGTCACCTAAAGACTTCTAGTTCGCTATAACCAATGGCTCTGATACCAAGTCTGTCACACCCCGCCAAACGGTAATTACAATTACGTAGAGTGGTTTGCGGAAGCTTAGTGACGTGGCGGGGGTGCGAGCATTAAAACAACCAACAGTTACATACATACTCAGAGCATATGGTTATCGCAGAACGAAATAGATTAAGATGCCATTAGTTAAAGTTTTACAAAAGATTACCACTTGAAAAGTAGTAACAGTAATAGTAGTAGTTGAAATCAGTATTTCATAAAATACATAATATCAAAAGTAGATTTCATAGGTATGACTGCAATAGTTGCAGTTATACAGAGGAAATCCAAGTGTCCCAAAAGTAGTGGCATCCTAACAAGTCCAGGGTAGTCCGTCCTGATAATGCATGCAGATCTTACTTACGCTGCTAATTCCCTGAAAAACATAGAGTAAAACGTCAACAAAATTGTTGAGTGAATTCACAAGTTTGTTTGTTATGTAGGAAACACAAGTTAATCATTTAAGAATAACATTTCCAAATAAGTGTTGTTTGTCAAGTAGGAAACATAAGTTATAAACAAATAACATTTCCCAAATCAGTTGTAGTTGTAATAGGAAACACAGGTTATAAACAAATAACATTTCCCAATTCAGTCATTAGTTGGAAACACAGGTTAACCTAGATAAGAGTTAACATTTCCAAATCAGTGTACGTAGGAAATCACTTCCTAAACCATAGTTTTGTATGTGGGAATATTTAGACGGTGATCCCTTGAAAGGTGAGCTAAACCTGTCAAGTAAGGTAACCCGATCTAACCCTATAACCAAACCACAACCCTAATCTGTTGTTGTTTGCCATGCTGGACAATTAAGTATACGCTCCCAAATCCGTAGGAGGGTCGTCACGGCGATAGTACTATCCGTATACTCAGTGGCTAGAGTCACCTAGCTAATGGTTATAGTCTGTAGCCATAAGGTCTTTTATGCACTACATCGTTCAGCCTAGATCTGTACCAAGATTCGTTGCCTAAATTCCCAAAATAGTTATGAAAAACATTTCATAAAACATAGTTCAAATAGTTGTGTGAAATACCCTTTCACAAATAGTTCAAGTATGAAGTACCCCTTCATAAACAGTTTAAGCAAATATGTACAGTATTTAATCAGTCACAACATGAAATCTCATTTCATCAATAGTTTAAGTAAATACATCAAGTATTCAAACAGTTGTCGCATGCAAATATACATACGATTTCTATGTTTTCCACCCCGAGGTTTTAAAACATTAAAACATTGAAAAGGGGTTTGTGAACTCACTTTGAGTGCTCGGATGTGAATGCTAGCGAGATATGATAGCGTAGCCCAAACGTAGTCAACCTATACACAATAATGTATTAACTATAAGTACTTTGTTTACTTATGTTAATAGTTCGTTTGTTTTAAGAAATTATCAATTTCTTAGGTTTGTGTATTTCGTTGATGATTGTTGTTGGAAATATATAATATTATCCAAGTATTGTTCGTTTGTAGAATTGTCCGAAGTGTGTAAATACATATACATATATATACTTATGTAGTTGAGTATATATATTCTCGTATATATATATTATTGTCCATAGTCTCGTTCACATATATCTCATATATATATTAATTGTTTTGTCATTTAGGTTTTCCCAAATCATTATTCTCATTTGTTCCGTATAATATACATCGCGTCTCAAATGTGTCGAGTTTTGTCTAAAGTTTGCATCATTTAAAACTAGCAAGATCAGTTCCTGGTTTGGGGTCTTGGATCCGCTGGATCAGTTAATGATCCGCCGGATCCTTGTTGATTTATAGTGATCCACCGGATCAAACCACAAAGGACCGGATCATTCGATTTATAAGGATCCGCCGGATCTGATAGTGATCCGCCGGATCACGTTCGATTTGTAAGGATCCGCCGGATCAGATAGTGATCCGCCGGATCAAGCGTGTCATTTACTCGTGTATCGTACTCGTTCACAAGACTTGTTCGTGCGTGTTCGTAGTTAGGATCCGCCGGATCATCCGATGATCCGCCGGATCATGAGTGTCTTTTACTCGTTCACGGTTTTGACCAACGACTAAGGTGCGCAATCGTTTAAGCGTGATCCGCCGGATCAACCGATGATCCGCCGGATCAGTGTAGTTTCCAGGAAAGGATCCGCCGGATCCAAATGTGATCCGCCGGATCTCGAGTGTTTACATGCGTTTTGTTCATCATTTTCAAAGGTGATCCGCCGGATCCACCTAGGATCCGCCGGATCCTAAGTATTTTGCAGGTTCTGTTTGTGCAGAGCATAAATAAGCTCGAATGTTTTTGGTTTCAAATCCTTTACACAACAATTCCAAGTGTTTATAACAATGTTATATGTCGTTTTATCAACATATTACCACTTTTTAACAAGTTTTCATCTATAGATTTTGTGTTTTTAGTTTTAGTTTCATAAACCCATTTCAAGAACAAATCATCAATCCTTCAAATTTGTTGTTTATATACATATTTTGTGATGTTTAAACATGTTATATATACGAGTTTAAGCAAGAAAATCGAAGAAATCAAAATTTCCTTACAAAGATTTGAAGGTGGTGATGATGACCGTGAATGATGATGATGAAGAAAATGATATGGTTTTGCTCCACTTCTACTAGCTGCTGCTGTTACTACTCCCTGATCTTGTTAATTTATTTGTGAAGGAGAGAAAGAAAATGCATTATTGAAGGTGGTTGTGGGTGTGAGTCGAAGATCACAGAAGAAATGGGAGGGAGTATGGGTTTAAAATCAATCGGTCTGCTCAATTATTGAGTTTGGTAGCCGGTTTGTGTACTGAAATTTCGAGTACGGGTATAATTATAGCAATATAAAATTTAACATTTTATATTTTTATTTTGTAGATGCTCTCCTGGTTCGTAATATATTTTCAGAATAATGAGGTTATCATTATTTTTAGTAGTTGTACATTTTTGTACATTTTACTACGCACATCCAATTGAGCGCCAAATTTCGGTTGAGTTTCGTATTCATATTTCGAAGTAATGTTCTAAATACTTGAAAACGTACTAGAAAAATAACATTTTTCATATTTTGACATTTTAGGTACGTTTTAGAATTGTTTCTGTTCGTTATATAATACGTTTTATGTTAAACGTATAATTGAACCATTTTATCTATATGTTATAGATATTTAATTTCTCGTAATTAATAATCGAATTATTAATTATTTCATATAACCAAATCTGGTTAATTATTTTTATCACTTAGTTCCGATACGTTCGTACGTAATTTATAAATATTACGTATAATGTAATACTTTTGTATTATTGTTTAGGGCTCGCTAGACTCATAACACATCATAGGTTTAGTTTAAAACAAATGCAGGGAATTAGCGTAAGAAATGCATGTAATTAAGTATAATTATATACCTAATTTGGAGGAGTGTCACATATATGATCACAAGTAACTTGAAACACTTTTTGTACGGATTGCATGAGACCTGAATAATCCACTAAAGACCTCTACCCATCATAGTCATTAAAATTTGTGCGTGAGTATTATTGGATAGATCTATCAGGGTTTGACAAACCTCGTCCGGGCTAGTCGCTCTAGCCAACCCACGGGCGCAGTATTACTTGTGATTTAGAGGTGTATCGGATTAATACACTTACCGGAGGCAAACAACGTTAAGCTTGACTATGAGACTCATGCAAATGGTATACTTATGTTGCATTTTGCAATACTTTTACTTATTGTTGACTAACGATACTTTTACTTATCATTGTGAATGATACTACTTTTGGAATCTTGTGGATCATAGTAGTAACTGATTGATTATCAAACCTATGAACTCACCAACTTTATGTTGACCTTTTAGTATGTATTTCTCAGGTAACCCGCCGCAGTAGGAAGCTTATGGAAAGCTTAGCTCGAGTCGCATTGTTTTCAAACATCAAGAGATTAGATTGCATTTAGCTGTATTTTGTATAATCAGTAATGTATTAGAAATCTCTTAACGGTTTATGCGAACTCCAGATATTTTGTAAACATTTGAATTATGGTAATGTAATATTTTCAAACGTCTCATATAGAGGTCATTTGCTTTAATCTTTGTGTTGTGATATTTGATTTGGTCGGCGCCCCCGTGACACCTCATGTTTCCGCTGCCACGTGTTTGGGGGTGCGACAGTGGGTAATATGGTAATGCTTATGTATCTTGAGTTGTCGAGAGACGAATACAATTACATTTCCCATTTAATTAATACACAACTTAAACCTCTGTTTTGATGCATCCCAATACACAATGAAATCCTCCGATCCGACGGGAAGAGACCGAATTGATGCATTACACAAGACACCCTTCAGTGTTTGAAAAGATTTTTCTCAGTTTCTATCCCAAAACAAACTTCTTATATTTATGTGAGTAGTAGAGCGATCTTTAAACAACTCTCAGTAAAATGCCGATAATAGCCTGTGAATCCTAAATACTTTACGAACCTCCGATGATAATTGTGGGACCTTCCATCCCATTACAGCTTCTATTTTGCTAAAATTCACAAGATTGACTTCTTTGCTCACAGCGTGACCAAGAAAAACAAACCTCTTGTAGTCAATTTTCGTACTCCAATTATATTACATATACCTTTTGTTTCAACAGAAACTCCAGTATTATTCTTGAAGGAACTTCATGCTCCTTCTTAGTTTTAGAATAAATTAGAACGTCGCAAATGAAAAAGTATGATAGATTCATCGAGATGCGGCTTACATAAGCGTTCGTTAAATATAGGAATGCTATAGTCGCATTAGTAAGATTGAAAGACATAACGAGAAATTTGAAATGTTCGTAACGAGTACTAAACGCAATCTTAGGTATATCTGATTCAGGTACCCTCTATTGATGGTAACCAGAATGAAGATTGATTTTTGAAAACCACCGAACACCTTGAAGTTGATCAAATAAATCATCCATCCTTGGAAGAGGACAACGATTCTTGACCGTAAATTTGTTAAGTTCTTGATAATCAATGCACAAATGAAAAGAACCATCTTTCTTTTTGATAAATAAGACATGTGCTCCCCAAAGAGAAAAAGACTAGGGCGAATAAAACCCTTGTCTTGGAGCATCTTTAAAGTGAATTAAATAACTCTTGTATACAAATAGTGTTAAGCGATTTGGAGCTTTTGCAACTGGGGTTGCTCTAAGAATAAGATCGATACAAAACTTTACGATTAAAGAGGGAAGTAATCCTTCTAAATATTCCGAGAAGACCTTGAGGAGATTGTGGATAATAGAATGTTTTGAAATTTTAACTTATTAGCTTTTACGCTCACAAGTTTTTCTTTTCGTCTTTGAAGTGTTCTATGAAAATCTCAGGTATTACACCGCCATTTAAGTGTATACAAAATACTTTCTCAAACATACCATTTCTACCTAAATTTCGTCAACTATTCCATCCCCACAACTACACCAAAACTTCCGAGTCCAAAGGTCAACATATCATTGCTGAAAGAATAATCTTCTAGCACTAAAGTACACCCTTATATAATGTATTTTAGTCTCTATGTGCTTCCATTAACAAAATTATTTCAAAGTCTCACACTCAAAACAAGCCATCGAGTTTCCTACTGTGTTGATTGGTGCCACTTGACTAGCTGTCGTCCAACATTTAATTGTAAAGTGACCTCTTAAGTTGCAGTTTGAATAAACAGAACATGATGCAGATGTGTGATAATAGTAGTTACACCTTACACACAAGGTATGTGAACCAGTGTATCCCTCTCTTCATGCGTTTGTATTTGCGAATTTCTTGAGTACCCTCTCATTCTTGGTACCGTTTCTACATTTCCTGCCTTATTGATCTCATTGATTAACAATTCACCCATCAGTATTGCACCTTGGATGGCAAGAGGCTCAGTCACTTCTACCGTACTGCTAGTTTCAAGAACAAAGCCGTTGATGTACTTCTCAATTCTCTTACCTTCGAGTGCCACAAGATGAGGTCTAATTCTTGCCAACTCATGAAATTGTTAGATATATGTTGCATGGTTAACTCCCATCGTAGAGAAATTCCAAAACTTGTTCACTAACTTCTTCATTTCGTTATTGAAAGAATATTTTTCCTTAAACAGTGCCTTTATTTATTTTATTTATTTATCTATTTATTTATTTATAATTTTATTTCTATATTTTATTATTATTATTATTTCTATTTATTTATTTGCTTATTTTTCACGCCATCACCACTTCCATTATTTGAATTCTCGACTACTAATTCCACTTTCGTCTTCGGTGTCGTTAGCTCTACCTTGATTCAATATACTGTTACAACTTGCATGACAACTTTGAATATTAAGGCCCACCACTGTCGTGCAATGATCGCAACAACATTGGAGTTCTTGCCTTCAATACAACAAATTCCTCCAGTTCAACCATCAGTTCAATCGCCACTATCACTTGTATGACCACCTCCGAGTGTTTCTCTTCCATGAGTAAATTTTACGAGTAATGCGTTTTAGTATTATGCTTGCTATAATTTCGAATTCATACGAGTTTAGAATATAATGAATACTTTGGAGTTTGTCTAGGCATAAATGCACCAGACTCACAAAGATAAGAATAATAAGGTAAGGAATATAATTGGGATTTTATTACCATACGACACGAAGATAGCACATAAGACACGCAAACCTGGTCGGATAAGCACACATACGTCGGAACACCTTTGTCAATTACGTCTGCAGCCGTAATTGTGAAAGTATTCTTTCATACACATACTTATCTTCCAAGTCCTTGTATCATAATAAGCTTTGTATTTACGGAAAGATATCAGATAGTTAAGGAATCCTAAGTTACATGTAGACGAACCACATAAAGAGTCGTAAGATGATGAAGAAACGCTTACAAAGTCCTCCTTACTTGAAATGGTTAAGATGGTTGATCGACACTAGCTACAACAAGCTTCACAGAATTGTATGCACACATAACTTCCTAACTCATGTTCTATATGTGGGTTCCTTATTTATAGTCTAGGTCAATCCACCTAGATCTCTATAAACAATGCCTCTGATACCAATCTGTCACACCCCGTCTAAAGCGGAAACAACGGGGTATAATGGTGATAGGATCATAACACATAATTATAAAGAATTCTATATGAAATACAATATCCAATGTGTCATGATGCCAATAACATGAATAACGGTTCATGTCGTGCATACATTTCAACAATGAATTCAAAAACTTACAAACAAACGTTGTACAATGTTAAGGCAAAACAAGCCTTCACAAACAACCTTAATGATGTACCACAAGTCTTGAATAACTCTTAATGCAACCCTAAAGGTCCACTAAGTTCTTTTGTCCACTGCTTTAAGTCCACTAGTATAACCTGAAAAGATATGCTCAAAAACGTCAACACGAATGTTGGTGAGTTTCGTAGGTTTGAAACCAGACACCATAAAAATAAACATTTTGCTGTGATAATGATAAGTTAGGATAATGCAATTGAAATGTACACAAATGTGAAATAATGCAGCCAATATATCTCAATGTACGGCAATTACCTCACAAGGAAGTAAAGCACGAATGTAAGCAACAATCCCAATGTACGGCAAATACCCCACAATGAGGTAAAGCACGAATGTAAACAACAGATCTCAATGTATGGAAAATACTCCACAAGGAAGTACAGCACGGATGTAAACAACCAATCTCAATGTACGGCAAATACTTCACAAGGAAGTACAACACGGATGTAAGCAACAAGTCTCAATGCATATAAGTCAGATAGTGTCACACATTTCAAACATATGTCCAAAAATAGAAATGAATACGTTCACAGCATAAAACAGTTGGTAAAACATGTGAGCATACTTTTCCCCCAATGTAAAAATATGTAAAGAAAATGGGGCCACGAAAACTCACCTCAAGAAATGATGTAAGTATCGCCCTTAAGTGTAATCCACTAAGCCACTCGCAATCTACAATGTCATAATGCATATGGGTTACAACCTAGACATAACTAGGTCATTCCATTGTATCCCAAGTCCAAAACACATTCACTAAGTCTCCTCACAACTCAAACTAGTGTATCATCGCAAGAACCAACCTAAAATGAAAAAACTCAGATTCTGTCCGGAAGTTTAGTTCCAATTTACAAATTTTTAAATATTACTTAATGAAATCATTTGACTCTACAAATTTTACCAGTGACACTTCAATGTGTTAAGAACAACATGTAATTTTTCCAGAACTTATTTCAGTAGTTTACTATTTATAAAAATTCACTAAAACAATCTGCTCAGAAACTAAAATGACTTATGAGTACACAAAAGTTACAATTTATTTAAAATACTTAAAACTTACAAAGACTATGATATTTTTACAGAAAATTTTTGACACTTTAAAATTACTCCAGTAAAAATTTCAAGACTCAATTATTAGTTTAACATACGTTTCAAAAATCGACAACTCAACCGAAATCAGGAACCGAAAAACTCAGATTTGACACTCGATCTTGTAAAATTATTTTAACTGACTTATACTCAACATTTAGCCATGAAAATGACGCCATTTGAAAGAAGACTCAAAATACTTATGTTTAGACTACTTTTTCATCGAAAACCATTGTGATATGACCAAGTTATACATTACTCAAATTGACTCTCGAATCTGATCAGAATTAGGGTTTTCAGATTTAACCTAATTCTTCACAAAACAAATACCAATCGCATATACCACCGATTATCCTCCTCATAAACATTCAAATAATAAGTTAACACTCATTCCCTGATGATCATACTACTTGGAATACAACGGATCGAACCGAATAAGATGATGGTAACGAAACAATCGAAATCAAACGTTAATGAACGAAATCGGATAGAAATGTACCAACTAACGAATGATTGCACAAGAGGCTTCCTTGGAATCTGTAAATAATGAGATTATATATCCTTAGAAGTCGTTTTTGAGATTAGATGAAACGTATATAGGGATTATAGAATCAAAACTTACCAAAGTTTCTGAAAATTCGTCACCCACAGCAGCGGTTTACGAAATAATTTGTATAAAATAATCTGGAGTGTTTCAGAGCCGAAATCTCTCATGTTCAAGTAAAACATCGATATCTACAACTTTCTAGTTTTGACCGAAGGCTGAAAACGAACATAAATGGGTCAAATCGACCTCTGTTCGTGACTGGAATTTTTTGGGACGGGATTTTGTATGTTTTTGTGATAGAAAAGTTTTAGGGTTAGGTTTAGGGGTATATTTATAGGTCTAGGGTTCAAGAGGTGTTGGGTTTAGTTGGGTTTGGGCTTTTGGGAGTTGGATCATTTTCGAATTACATTTTTGGTGATGGATGTCACATTACTTATTAAGCTATATTACATGAACGAGTCAATCTTGCCTGAATTGTGTGATAGTATTATTTAGTATTTCCTTAATTTAAACTTGTTATTATAATTGCATATACTTTAGCACACATCATTTACGATTGTTTACATTGCTTTGTTCAAAAAAACTTGCATCTGTGTTACGATAATAGTTTGAGGTCATAATTAATATATATTGGTCTCCCAGAATGTTTTGAGTGCAAACTTGAAGTGTCATAATCCATTCATTTGAAGGCACTTTTTACACCCTCTTGAAAAGCTAATAGCTGGGTACTTTTGCTTCCTTATTACACATTTTACATTTTATTTTTAATCTTCATAGTTCAATTTTATACGTTTTTTCTGAAGGTAAAGTTTTTTGTTCAAATGTTTTATGAATACAATTTCACATTGACTTTTAGATGTGAAACCACCTTTTGGTGGTGGTTTTCCTCTTTCAACTCGACTTTTTGGATAATCTCATAATGCTTTTACATGTGCTTTCAGGATACAGTTTATTTCTATTTCGCAAGGGGTAAGAACCTAAAAAAGTTTGCTTCGACGGTTGTGACTTCCATGGGGAAGGTTAGTCATTATTATAAATACTCCATATGAATCACTATAAAGTATTGCTTCTAATCTTCATAATTACAAAGTTTAAACTAAACCTGGTTAATCCAATGGTTCTTCTTTGCCATCGGATTAACCAGAATTTGTCCTAATCACTTATTCTTGCAATTAAACTATAATGTTCTTTTAGCGTTTTCCTGTGTACAATGTTTTAAACAGTCAATAACTAATTTATTTTGTATTGGGTAGGTGGTGTTATATTAGTGAACATGAAATGAATTACTTATACTAGACTGTTTTGACCTGGTCTACAAAGTATTCATCTTGATAACTCTTTTAGTCGGTTAGAGATTTATCTTTCAATATTATCATATTATGTAGGTTCCATTAGTACTACATGCATGTCTACATCATTGTGTAGGTATCTAACTCTTTAGGTTGTTGCAACTGGTGACAGATGCTGAAGTCTGGGGTCTGGTAACAACAAACGAAATGAGTATACTGAAGAGACGTGTGTGTGTGCATGCATTTATATGTGTAATATAGTTTTACATATAGCAATGTTGAGATATTGCTCCATGTAGCTCGTGAGATATCTTATGTACATACAGTTTAAATACGCCTTTAATGAATTCAGTTTTCAGATCTCTACACTTGAATATCTATGGCATAGCTTGGATTTGCAGTTTATGTATATGTGATTTTGTGTGCGGCCTCTGCCTTCATTAGTAGGTCAATTCGACTGATGGTTTATCTCTAACGAGTCAAATTAATCAAGTCAATTGTACAACTATTAGTTGGTTCGTTTTAATCTCTATACTAGATCAAGACCCGCAATTTTGCGGGCTATTTAAATGGTAGATTGTAGTATTCTTACGTTAGGTATACTTTGTAATCGGTGACAAGCTAGATCATAAACCGCAAATTTTCCCTGTCTTATATGACAAGGTAGATCATTATAATTCTAGTTATGATTGTTATGACATGTGGTTCGTGATTCAACTGAACAAAATAGTTTATACTATCAACACCACAAAGGTCTTTTATATTGTTATACAAGTTATCTAAAATAAAATATAGCTTTATTAATAGAAGGTAAAAGCGACTAACAGAAGAATTCTTCTTTCCAGGAATCAAGAAGGACCAAACATTCGTAAATAGAAGATGATATAAAAACTGTCACACCCCGCCAAACGGTAATTACAATTACATAGAGTGGTTTGCGGAAGCTTAGTGACGTGGCGGGGGTGCGAGCAGTAATACAACCAACAGTTACATACATACTCAGAGCATATGATTATCGCAGAACGAAATAGATTAAGATGCCATTAGTTAAAGTTTTAAAAAAGATTACCACTTGAAAAGTAGTAACAGTAATAGTAGTAGTTGAAATCAGTATTTCATAAAATACATCATATCAAAAGTAGATTTCATAGGTATGACTGCAGTAGTTGCAGTTATACAGAGGAAATCCAAGTGTCCCAAAAGTGGTGGCATCCTAACAAGTCCAGGGTAGTCCGTCCTGATAATGCATGCAGATCTTACTTACACTGCTAATTCCCTGAAAAACATAGAGTAAAACGTCAACAAAATTGTTGAGTGAATTCACAAGTTTGTTTGTTATGTAGGAAACACAAGTTAATCATTTAAGAATAACATTTCCAAATAAGTGTTGTTTGTCAAGTAGGAAACACAAGTTATTAACAAATAACATTTCCCCAAATCAGTTGTAGTTGTAGTAGGAAACACAAGTTATTAACAAATAACATTTCCCAAATCAGTTTTCAGTAGGAAACACAAGTTAACCTAAATAAAGATTAACATTTCCAAATCAGTGTACGTAGGAAATCCTTTCCTAATCATTAGTTTAGTGGGAATATTTAGACGGTGATCCCTTGAAAGGTGAGCTAAACCTGTCAAGTAAGGTAACCCGATCTAACCCTATAACCAAACCACGACCCTAATCTGTTGTTGTTGTGCCAAGTAGGACATTTAAGTATACGCTCCCAAATCCGTAGGAGGGTCGTCACGGCGATAGTACTATCCGTATACTCAGTGGCTAGAGTCACCTAGCTAATGGTTATAGTCTGTAGCCATAAGGTCTTTTATGCACTACATCGTTCACCCTAGATCTGTACCAAGATTCGTTGCCTAAATTCCCAAAATAGTTATGAAAAACCTTTCATAAAACACAGTTCAAATAGTTGCGTGAAATACCCTTTCACAAACAGTTCAAGTATGAAGTACCCCTTCATAAACAGTTCAAGCAAATACATACAGTATTTAAAGCAGTTGTCGCATGCGGTTATACATACGATTTCTATGTTTTCCACCCCGAGTTTTAAAACATTAAAACATTGAAAAGGGGTTTGTGAACTCACTGTGAGTGCTCGGATGTGAATGCTAGCGAGATAAGATAACGAAGCCCAAACGTAGTCAACCTATACATAACAATGTATTAACATAAGTACTTTTGATTTGTTTTAATTACTTATGTTAACAGTCTTGTTTATTTGAAGAAATGGTTCATTTCTTAACAATATAAGTTGTTAACTTTATTAATAGCATTGTGTTGAAATATTGTTATTATTTCTCTTGTCGTATACTTGTTAAGTGTACAACCCAATATGTAGTTATCTATTTATATATCGTTTGTTCGCACGAATTAAATAAGTCCAAAGTCCGTGTCTCGGATATATCACATTAATGTTTTATTAATAGTTTACAATGTCTCGTAAATGTATCGTATAATTGGAATCGTGAACGGAAGCGTTTATGTTTTAAAATAAAAGTCAGATTGTTGACTAGACACTGGAATCCGCCGTATTCAGTGGAATCCGCCGGATTCAAGTCAGAAGTCGGAATACGCCGGATTCGGGTGAATCCGCCGTATTCATCCTAGTTTTCATACGGTTTCGTTTTTGTTCGGGAATACGCCGGATTTAAATGAATCCGCCGTATTCGTTTGTGGTCACAGGTATTTCGTGTGAAGGTTTGTGAATACGCCGGATTCATTTGAATCCGCCGTATTCACCCGTGTCTTTTACTCGTTCATCGTTTTAGCCGAAGGTTTGTGTGCGGGTCAAAGGTGGGAATACGCCGTATTCAACGGAATACGCCGTATTCGACTTGTTTAGAAACTGGTTTAAGAGTAAAAACGGAGGAATACGCCGTATTCGAAGGAATACGCCGTATTCGACTGGTTTAGTAATGGGAATCCGCCGTATTCCCGTGAATACGCCGGATTCATCTGAGCTTCGGCTGGGAATCCGCCGGATTCGCTTGAATCCGCCGGATTCAAAGGTTTTGCAGGTTCTGTTCGTGCAGAGTGTATATGAACTCGAATGTTTTGGTTTCAAATCCTTTACACAACAATTTCAAGTGTTTATAACAACGTTATATGTCGTTTTTACAAGTTATTACCTCTTTATAACTAGCTTTCATCCATGGATTTTGATTTTATGTTTTTGGTTTTTAAAACCCATTTCAAGAATCAATCATCAATCCTTCAAATTTAGATGTTTTATGTTTAGATTATGATGTAAAATCAAGTTGTATACCGAAATTTAAGCAAAGAAATCAAAGATTGTAAGTTTTCTTACAAAGATGAAAATGATGAGGATGATGAACGTTTGATGATGATGATGGTGAATCCACTGGTTTGTTACACTTCCACTTCCTGCTGTTTCTCCTGATCTTGATCAATTTCTTAGTGAATGAAAAATTGATTGAGGATGAATGTGTTTGATGAGTGTGTGTGTGTCGTATCACAGAAAGAAATGGGAGGGAGTATGGTTTAAACACCAATCTGTCTGCTCAATTATTGACGTTAGGTGCCAAAATTTGGCACCTCAATTTCGAGTACGGGTATAATTATAGCAATATAAAATTTAACATTTTATATTTTTATTTTGTAGATGCCCTCCTGGTTCGTAATATATTTTCAGAAAAATGAGATTATCATTATTTTTAGTCGTTGTACATTTTTGTACATTTTACTGCGCGCGTCCAATTGAGCGCCAGATTTCGGTTGAGTTTCGAATTCATAATTCGAAGTAATGTTCTAAATACTTGAAAACGTACTAGAAAAATAACATTTTTCAGGTTTTGACCTTTTAGGTACGTTTTAGAATTGTTTCTGTTCGTTATATAATACGTTATATGTTAAACGTATCATTGAACCGTTTTATCTATATGTTATAGATATATAAATACTCGTAATTAATAATTGAATTATTAATTATTTCATGTCACCAAATCTGGTAATCATTTTTGTCGGCTTAGTTCCGATACGTTCGTACGTAATTTATAAATACTACGTATAATGTAATACTTTTTGTATTATTGCTTTGGGCTCGCTAGACTCATATCACATCATAGGTTTAGTTTAACACAAATGCAGGGAATTAGCGTAAGAAATGCATGTAATTAAGTATAATTATATACCTAATTTGGAGGAGTGTCACATTCTCCCCCCGTTAGTGAAATCTCGTCCCGAGATTTAAGTCGAGCCGTGAGTCTCGGTCACGCTCTCAAATAGGTTGGGGTATTTCTTTCGCATTTCATCCTCTCGTTCCCAGGTAAACTCTGGGCCATGTTTCGAGTTCCAACGAACTTTAACCAGTTTGATTCGTTTGTGCCGAAGTTTCTGCGTTTTAGAATCCATAACTTCAACAGGTTCCTCCACAAAGTTTAGTTTTGAGTCAATGAAGACTTCGTCAGGAGGAAGGATAAGTGTTTCTTCAGAAAGACACTTTTTGAGGTTGCTAACGTGGAAAGTATCGTGTATGCTACAAAGCTCTTGCGGTAGTTTGAGCTTGTAAGCGACAGGACCAATCCTAGCAAGGATTTCAAATGGTCCGATGTATCGTGGGTTCAGGTTTCCTCGTTTACCAAATCGTGCTACTCCTTTCCAGGGAGATACTTTGAGTAGGACCTTGTCTCCTACTTGAAACTCAAGAGGTTTACGGCGGTTATCAGCGTAACTCTTTTGTCGATCTCGTGCCGCTTTCAGTCGGCTCAATACTTGAGTTATTTTGTCAGTGGTTTCCTGGACAAGTTCGGGTCCAGATAGTTGTCTGTCGTCCAACTCTGCCCAACAGAGTGGTGATCGGCACTTGCGTCCATATAACGCCTCAAATGGTGCCATCTGTATACTCGTGTGATAACTAGAGAATTCAGCTAGAGGTAGGTGGGTATCCCAGTTACCTCCAAAGTCTATCACACATGCTCGCAACAAGTCTTCGAGCGTCTGTATCGTTCGCTCACTTTGGCCGTCAGTCTGCGGGTGGTAGGCAGTACTCATATCAAGTCGAGTACCCAATGCCTGTTGTAATGTTTGCCAAAAGCGAGAAGTGAATCGTGCATCTCTATCAGATATAATGGATATTGGCACACCATGCCGAGAAACAATCTCTTTGATATAGATCTTAGCTAGTTTCTCCATTCCATCCGTTTCTTTAATAGCTAGAAAGTGGGCTGATTTCGTCAATCGATCGACAATCACCCATATGGCATTTGCTCCAGACGCCGTTCTAGGTAACTTCGTAATGAAGTCCATTGTTATTTGCTCCCATTTCCATTTGGGCAACTCAGGCTGTTGCAAAAGTCCAGACGGCTTTTGGTATTCAACCTTTACCTTCGAGCAAGTTAAACATTTGCTTACGTAGGTGGCAATATCACGTTTCATTCCAGGCCACCAGTAGAAGCCTTTCAAGTCATGGTACATCTTGTCAGCACCAGGATGTATCGAGTAGTTGGACTTATGTGCCTCGTCCAAAATCAGCTTGCGTAACTCATCTACGCATGGTACCCAAATTCGGTTCATGAAGTACAACACTCCGTTGTCCTTTTTCTCGAGTTGTTTTTCCATCCCTTTCAAGGATTCATCCTTAAGGCGTTCAGAAGTGAAATCAATTTCTTGAGTTTCACGAATTTGAGTAATAAGATTAGAGTGGATTGTTAATCCCAAGGCTCGAACTCTTCGAGGTTTGATTCGTTCCTTACGACTCAAGGCATCTGCTACTACGTTAGCTTTACCCGGGTGATACTTTATTTCACAGTCGTAATCGTTAAGTAATTCGACCCAACGTCTTTGTCTCATGTTTAGTTCCTTCTGGTCGAATATATGTTGTAGGCTCTTATGATCGGTGAATATCGTACACTTTGTACCGTATAGGTAGTGTCTCCAGATCTTCAGTGCAAAAACAACGGCTCCCAATTCCAAATCATGAGTTGTATAGTTTTTCTGATGCACTTTTAGTTGTCGTGATGCGTAAGCAATGACCTTTTCGTTTTGCATCAGTACGCAACCCAATCCCTGATGCGAAGCATCACAGTAAACAATAAAATTATCTACTCCTTCAGGTAGGGATAGTATGGGTGCGCTGCTCAGTTTCTGTTTCAATAGTTGGAATGCATTCTCTTGCTTCTCATTCCACTCAAATTTCTTGTCTTTTTGAGTTAATGTGGTAAGTGGCTGGGCTATCTTTGAAAAGTTTGCGATGAATCGCCTGTAATAGCCAGCTAGACCAAGAAATTGTCGTATTTCCGTTGGGGTTTTCGGTGCTTCCCAGTTGTTGATTGCCTCAATTTTGGATGGGTCTACGTGAATTCCCTTGTCATTTATCACATGACCAAGGAATTGAACCTCTCGAATCCAAAATTCGCACTTAGAGAACTTTGCATAAAGCTTCTCTTTTTGTAGTAGTTCGAGGATAAGCTTCAAATGTTGCTCGTGATCCTCTTTCGATCGTGAGTATACCAACATGTCGTCAATAAACACAATGACGAATTTATCCAGATAGGGTTTGCATACTCTGTTCATCAAATCCATGAATACTGCTGGTGCGTTGGTCAGCCCGAAAGGCATGACTAGGAACTCGTAATGACCGTATCGAGTCCTAAACGCAGTTTTCGGTACATCCTCTTCTCGTACCTTGAGTTGGTGGTAACCAAATCGCAGGTCAATTTTTGAATAATGACTCGATCCTTGTAGTTGATCAAACAGATTGTCAATGCGTGGTAACGGGTATCGGTTCTTGATAGTTGCCTTGTTCAGTTCCCGATAATCGATGCACATCCGCATAGATCCATCCTTTTTCTTAACAAACAAAACCGGAGCTCCCCAAGGGGAAAAGCTCGGTCGGATGAATCCCAAGTCTAGAAGTTCTTGCAGTTACGTAGACAGCTCTTGCATTTCCGAGGGAGCTAGACGATAAGGTGCTCGTGCGATAGGTGCGGCTCCTGGCACCAGGTCAATGTGAAACTCAATTTGTCGTGGGGGTGGCAATCCCGGCAACTCATCAGGAAATACTCCTGGATAGTCGCGTACAATGGGCACATCGTCTATACGTCGCTCCTCAGTTTTCTTTTCTACAATGTGTGCCAAAAATGCTTGGTACCCCTTTCGGAGATACTTACTGGCCTTCAAGCACGAAATCATTTTTGTGGTACTTTTTCGTTTCTCACCTTGAACCACAAGTGTTTCTCCTGTTGACAGTGGTAATCGTACCAGTTTATCATGACACATGATCTCAGCGCGGTTCTTAGATAACCAATCCATACCGACTACAACGTCAAAACTTCCCAACTTAACCGGTAGTAAGTCTATTTCGAAGAGATGACCTTCTAACTCCAAGGTACATCCCGGTACTATTTCTCCTGATTCGATCAACTCACCATCGGCTAATTCTATGGTATACTTGTTGTCTAACTTACGGGATTCAAGTTCTAATAGTGGTCTAAACTCAGTAGACACAAAACTTAAATCAGCACCCGAATCAATTAACACAGAGGCATAATGATTGTTTACAAGAAACGTACCAGTGACGGTGTTAGGGTCCTGGCGTGCCTCTTGTGCTCCAATCACAAATGCCCTTCCTTGAGCCGGTTGATTGTTGATGTTGTTGGCTTGGTTATTGTTGTTACCGCGGTTGTTGTTGTTGAGCTTAGGGCATCGGTTACGGTAGTGTCCTTGCTCACCACATTCAAAACATCCCTGGTTTTGACGCTCAGTGTTTGCTCGTGGGGGAGGGTTAGTTTTGCATTCTCGGGTTCTATGTCCCCATGCCCTACAGTTTCCACAATACCCACACCCACCTTCGTGGTGTCGGTTGCACTTATCACATTTGGGTTTGTTACCCAGATATGGTTTCGATTCGGTGGTAGTGGCAACATATGCTTTCGCATTTCCAGAAGATTTCTTGTTCTGCTGACCCTGACGATCAGCACCACTACCGTTCCACTTTCGCTTTGCACCACCAGAATTACTAACATCAGTACTGTTCGGTTCACTTTTTCCCGACACAGCTTTCTTAGTCAGATTTCCCATCCTGACTGCCTCCTCGGTCAAACTTTGTGCTAGAGTAACAGCACTCCTGAATGAGTCCGGTTTAGATGATGTTACCAGACTGCGGATTTGCGGTACCAGACCGTATATGTAGCGCTCGATACGCTTATACTCAGTTGTCACCATGTGTGGCACTAGACGTGCAAGTTCCTGAAACTTAGTGGTGTACCCAGTAATATCAGCACCAATCATGGTGATGTTCCACAACTCTGTTTCTATTTTCTACATCTCACTGCGAGGGCAGAATTCCTCCAACATCAGATTCTTAAATGTTCCCCATGACATTGAATAAGCAGCTGGTCGACCAAGTGATTGGATCTGACTGTTCCACCAAGTGAGCGCTTTGTCAGCCAAAGTGCAAGCAGCATACTTCACCATACAGTCAGGTGAACAGTCACTAATATCCAATACCGACTCAGTTTTCTCTATCCAGTGAATCATACCAATTGCACCCTCGGTGCCACGAAAAGAAATCGGCTTACAAGCCTGAAATGTTTTGTATGAACACCCTCGGCTAGCATTCACGAGTGTCTCAGTATTAACAGGGGTAGATCCACTGTTGTTAGCTCCAGGTTCACGACTACGGCTTGCCTCATATTCAGCAATACCTTCAGCTATTCTTCGTGCGATCATTTGTTCAGTGGTTTCGGTGGGTGGTGGTGGTGGAGGCGTAGTCGTCTTTTGACTTGTTCTAGTGACTCGTCGTTTGGGAGGCATGATTCAGCTCTGCGATGAATAAAATGCAGAGTGTTAATGTTGAGATATTGAATGTGAATAGATCAAAGATTCACATTTGATAGAAATGAATGACATGAAAAGATGAATGAATAGAATTTTACAACACGTGCCATACAACTTTGAAACACCCACATGTATCTAGCATAATATAATCACGTTGGCCAGGCGTCATTATATAATGTCCAATACATATTTCTTTTCATTATCGTTTAACACTGTAAATTTCAGAGGTTCTCAAGAATAATCAATCATCAAGCTGTAAAATGTTTCAGGGTTTACAAGAGTTGGTCACAAAGTGTCGATAAAGTATAGGTTTAATCACAAGTCGACAGTTGTAAGAGGAAATAACATGGTTGATAATAAGCATAATGAATACGAGACGTAAACCAAGCATACATTATATATTAAAGATCATAACGCTGTTACATGAGTTTAGTACAAAATGAGATGGGATTTCTAATATACCCATCGATGGTTAGCGTTATACAAAAGATGATGGGTTTCCTATACATACACCCATTCTACTAACAAAGTTCCATCCAACATACAGCTAGTCCATAATTAATACATACATATATTTCCCCAAAAGTAATAGTCTAATATGGTGTAGGCACAACCGCCATACATAGGCCTAACGGAACCATGGTAAATACATCCTAACCGCAACCATCACTGCTGCAGTCATCACACAAACACTAGCTACAATCTCTGACACCCTAGCACGCATCTCTAAAGCTGCAACGCGTGCACGGGTGGATGCTAGACTCTGCCAGTCTGTCTGACGGTGAGTCTCCACAAAATCCATCCTCTGATGGAGCATAGCCATATCCATGTCAGTACGGGAGGCATCGCTCAGTAGCTCCATCACATCTCTGCTCCTGCTAGAGGATATCCTAAACATGGTGTGGACCACAGCCACAAGGGTAGGCACAGTGAGCTCCAGAGGCTCACCAGTGAGATTTGCAGATGGTGGTGAGTGGGAGGACTCTCCAATCTCAAAGGTCGAGGGAATACCCTCTAGTGATCTCCACTCTCTCAATACTCGAGGCATCCAGTCCAGATGAGAAGGTCGGAGCCTCTTCTGTGGCGGCTCGACAACTGGAACCTCAGACTCAATCACTGGCGCCTTATCGCGCGGCGCGAGTGGTCCCCTGGGAAAATCCCGAACACAGATCCTAGCTGTCATCCGATGTACAGGCACACGAGAGGTACTCGCAACAGGTGGTGTAGGGGTAGGAGTGACCACATGTGCGGTCGGAGGTGGTACTAAGTAAGCATCACTAGTGTCATCAGACATAGCTCTCACATGAACTGATGACTCATCCCCTACTGTAATCGCGGGACCCTCAAAAGTAGCCTCGGTCGGCTCTTCATCCGAAGCGTAAACATGGTAATGTGATTGACTAAACATACTGTGACAAAAGAAATTGAGTGTGGCGTGTCAGTCGTATGTTAGTTGTATGCAAAGTAAGTATGCATGAATGCACAAATGTTCTAGCCAAGGCTATAGTCTAGGTCTCTAAGGTTTTCAGTCACCTAAAGACTTCTAGTTCGCTATAACCAATGTCTCTGATACCAAGTCTGTCACACCCCGCCAAACGGTAATTACAATTACATAGAGTGGTTTGCGGAAGCTTAATGACGTGGCGGGGGTGCGAGCAGTAATACAACCAACAGTTACATACATACTCAGAGCATATGATTATCGCAGAACGAAATAGATTAAGATGCCATTAGTTAAAGTTTTACAAAAGATTACCACTTGAAAAGTAGTAACAGTAATAGTAGTAGTTGAAATCAGTATTTCATAAAATACATAATATCAAAAGTAGATTTCATAGGTATGACTGCAGTAGTTGCAGTTATACAGAGGAAATCCAAGTGTCCCAAAAGTGGTGGCATCCTAACAAGTCCAGGGTAGTCCGTCCTGATAATGCATGCAGATCTTACTTACACTGCTAATTCCCTGAAAAACATAGAGTAAAACGTCAACAAAATTGTTGAGTGAATTCACAAGTTTGTTTGTTATGTAGGAAACACAAGTTAATCATTTAAGAATAACATTTCCAAATAAGTGTTGTTTGTCAAGTAGGAAACACAAGTTATTAACAAATAACATTTCCCCAAATCAGTTGTAGTTGTAGTAGGAAACACAAGTTATTAACAAATAACATTTCCCAAATCAGTTTTCAGTAGGAAACACAAGTTAACCTAAATAAAGATTAACATTTCCAAATCAGTGTACGTAGGAAATCCTTTCCTAATCATTAGTTTAGTGGGAATATTTAGACGGTGATCCCTTGAAAGGTGAGCTAAACCTGTCAAGTAAGGTAACCCGATCTAACCCTATAACCAAACCACGACCCTAATCTGTTGTTGTTGTGCCAAGTAGGACATTTAAGTATACGCTCCCAAATCCGTAGGAGGGTCGTCACGGCGATAGTACTATCCGTATACTCAGTGGCTAGAGTCACCTAGCTAATGGTTATAGTCTGTAGCCATAAGGTCTTTTATGCACTACATCGTTCACCCTAGATCTGTACCAAGATTCGTTGCCTAAATTCCCAAAATAGTTATGAAAAACCTTTCATAAAACACAGTTCAAATAGTTGCGTGAAATACCCTTTCACAAACAGTTCAAGTATGAAGTACCCCTTCATAAACAGTTCAAGCAAATACATACAGTATTTAAAGCAGTTGTCGCATGCGGTTATACATACGATTTCTATGTTTTCCACCCCGAGTTTTAAAACATTAAAACATTGAAAAGGGGTTTGTGAACTCACTGTGAGTGCTCGGATGTGAATGCTAGCGAGATAAGATAACGAAGCCCAAACGTAGTCAACCTATACATAACAATGTATTAACATAAGTACTTTTGATTTGTTTTAATTACTTATGTTAACAGTCTTGTTTATTTGAAGAAATGGTTCATTTCTTAACAATATAAGTTGTTAACTTTATTAATAGCATTGTGTTGAAATATTGTTATTATTTCTCTTGTCGTATACTTGTTAAGTGTACAACCCAATATGTAGTTATCTATTTATATATCGTTTGTTCGCACGAATTAAATAAGTCCAAAGTCCGTGTCTCGGATATATCACATTAATGTTTTATTAATAGTTTACAATGTCTCGTAAATGTATCGTATAATTGGAATCGTGAACGGAAGCGTTTATGTTTTAAAATAAAAGTCAGATTGTTGACTAGACACGGGAATCCGCCGTATTCAGTGGAATCCGCCGGATTCAAGTCAGAAGTCGGAATACGCCGGATTCGGGTGAATCCGCCGTATTCATCCTAGTTTTCATACGGTTTCGTTTTTGTTCGGGAATACGCCGGATTTAAATGAATCCGCCGTATTCGTTTGTGTTCACAGGTATTTCGTGTGAAGGTTTGTGAATACGCCGGATTCATTTGAATCCGCCGTATTCACCCGTGTCTTTTACTCGTTCATCGTTTTAGCCGAAGGTTTGTGTGCGGGTCAAAGGTGGGAATACGCCGTATTCAACGGAATACGCCGTATTCGACTTGTTTAGAAACTGGTTTAAGAGTAAAAACGGAGGAATACGCCGTATTCGAAGGAATACGCCGTATTCGACTGGTTTAGTAATGGGAATCCGCCGTATTCCCGTGAATACGCCGGATTCATCTGAGCTTCGGCTGGGAATCCGCCGGATTCGCTTGAATCCGCCGGATTCAAAGGTTTTGCAGGTTCTGTTCGTGCAGAGTGTATATGAACTCGAATGTTTTGGTTTCAAATCCTTTACACAACAATTTCAAGTGTTTATAACAACGTTATATGTCGTTTTTACAAGTTATTACCTCTTTATAACTAGCTTTCATCCATGGATTTTGATTTTATGTTTTTGGTTTTTAAAACCCATTTCAAGAATCAATCATCAATCCTTCAAATTTAGATGTTTTATGTTTAGATTATGATGTAAAATCAAGTTGTATACCGAAATTTAAGCAAAGAAATCAAAGATTGTAAGTTTTCTTACAAAGATGAAAATGATGAGGATGATGAACGTTTGATGATGATGATGGTGAAGCCACTGGTTTGTTACACTTCCACTTCCTGCTGTTTCTCCTGATCTTGATCAATTTCTTAGTGAATGAAAAATTGATTGAGGATGAATGTGTTTGATGAGTGTGTGTGTGTCGTATCACACAAAGAAATGGGAGGGAGTATGGTTTAAACACCAATCTGTCTGCTCAATTATTGACGTTAGGTGCCAAAATTTGGCACCTCAATTTCGAGTACGGGTATAATTATAGCAATATAAAATTTAACATTTTATATTTTTATTTTGTAGATGCCCTCCTGGTTCGTAATATATTTTCAGAAAAATGAGATTATCATTATTTTTAGTCGTTGTACATTTTTGTACATTTTACTGCGCGCGTCCAATTGAGCGCCAGATTTCGGTTGAGTTTCGAATTCATAATTCGAAGTAATGTTCTAAATACTTGAAAACGTACTAGAAAAATAACATTTTTCTGGTTTTGACCTTTTAGGTACGTTTTAGAATTGTTTCTGTTCGTTATATAATACGTTATATGTTAAACGTATCATTGAACCGTTTTATCTATATGTTATAGATATATAAATACTCGTAATTAATAATTGAATTATTAATTATTTCATGTCACCAAATCTGGTAATTATTTTTGTCGGCTTAGTTCCGATACGTTCGTACGTAATTTATAAATACTACGTATAATGTAATACTTTTTGTATTATTGCTTTGGGCTCGCTAGACTCATATCACATCATAGGTTTAGTTTAACACAAATGCAGGGAATTAGCGTAAGAAATGCATGTAATTAAGTATAATTATATACCTAATTTGGAGGAGTGTCACAAAAACGTTGATCACTGAATTTTCAGACGACTCAATCCGACAAGATTTTTTTTTATTATAATCTTGATGTTTGTATTTTCAGCTTCTTCCTTCAGTATTTCTTCAATGGCTAACCATTCCTCAGCGTAGTCCTGTAAAAATGAATGTATTAATTATGTTGATAAAGTTCCGTAATACAAGATAGCCAAAATTTATTACCTTTTGCTGTTGGTACAGTTCATGCATGAGATCACAATGATCTTCTAATTTATAAATCTCCTCATGTATTTTGTCCATTTCAGCAAAGGCCTACAAACAGAGGAAATGACGTGTAACGGGATTACGTTGAGTAAACTAAGGGGACAAAGGATAATAAGTCGTACCATTTCAGTTTGCGAATCGACAAGCACCTTTTGGTTTATATAGCTTAACTCTGTGATGTTGTTATCACGTTTGCGCTTTCGAGATTTGATTTCCGGTGAAGTCTACAAAGAATATTGAGAATGTATGTTTAAAAGTTTGTATATAATATAGAAGACAATAAATTTGAAAAAGTGGCGTACTATTTCATCTTCCGAATCATCTAGGATAATAAGTTCCTTTTCATTTGATTCGACAGTGGTTTTTCTCTCCGTTGTTGTTTCTTTTGGCTGCAAAATGGATGAAGTACAGTAATTAGATCATTTCTAAGTTGAATGTTAGAATAACAAAGACAACATGAGACAAGTGTATATGGTACCTTGCTTTCGGTAGACATGATTTTGGATGGTAAAATTGGTGTAGTGCGTAGAGGAGATGTGTAGAATGTGCAAGGCATATAAGTTATTTTAGTAATGAACGTTAAATTGGAAAAGTAGGTAACTCATTATACAAATGTGTCTTTGCCGGCCATATAATTGTAAATGATTTTGTCGTTTCATTTTCATAGTTACAGTCATCTCTAATCAAATGGTAATTATTCGGAGGCCAAATTCCTAAGGAAGTTTCTATTTTTGGAGATGATATGTTACACACAAGTTAGGATAAAGGTGAGTGAATAATTTTGTAACTGATGCACCATATTTATGTTAAGTAATGAAACAATTCAAAGTTTAGAATCAGTATATTTTTGGTACATGATTGTGAGTAATATTAGCCATATTATTTTCGAAGTAAAGTTGACCTTTCCGAAATCAAATATATGATTTATTAGTGCGTGTTTTGCATTCAGATATAATATACAACGCATATTTGGTTTCCTAAATTACATAAAGAAGAATACAAAATTAAAATAAGTTTAATAATATGTAGATTTTAATTTGCATGTTGTTGGTCAATTACACGGCGTCCGTGCATAATGTAGATATGTAGGAATGATTCGACTCCAAAAAAACAATAGATTTGCAAGGTCGATATCGCTATATATCTTCCAGATGGTATCTTCTTGTCCGTCGGTTGCCTTGATTATTGAACCAAACCAATGTTCACGATTGCAGCTACATGTCACATACTCGGTAAGAAACCAGGTCAAGTACGACATATTAAGTTGTCGCCGGGTTATATGCAAATCAATATAACTGCGGCCACCAACATACTCTAGCCGGTTATCAGAATGCGACAACTGACCACCATAATGAAGTTCAAGTTTTAGTTCGATTTCTGGCCCTGGAAATGACCTGCAAACGCTTACGATATAAAATACGTATGTAAATAACTGAAAGAAAGATTACAGTGTTAATATTGTATGGAAACCGCAGTATTAAAGAATACCTCCTCATGTTATTACGTGTGTATCAAAGGAAGAAATAAAATATAGAATGAAACGTGAATTATTGCATCATGAATAAACTGTAGTTATCAATACACTATAAACTTAAATGTGTTGAAAAGTTAATCCTATAAAATACAAACCTTATTGGACATGGCAAAAATATACATATAATAAAACGTTGTATCCAAGGATTCAAAATTTAAGAAGTAGCTGATCCTCGTTTCCTTACATTAAAGGCTTATGAATGTAAAAATTCAAGTGTAGTAGGAATAATTAACTATGTAATTGCAACGGGGAAAATGCTTCAATTCATTGTTGAGGGCGTGCAACCCAAAGCAAAGACAGGGCTTTGAGGCGAACAAAGTAGTCGCTGACTGCAATGAAGGCAAGGGCGGACTGCCGAGTCGTAAGGTCTTCATGAAGCTGTTTTAACATGTTTTCCTTGAGTTGGTCTGCCTGTAATTGTCAAATTTTAGATTAGCAAAACATGAGAAAGGAAAACAATATGACACCTAGTAAGGGAAAAAGCCTGTGGAATTGTATCACTGAAAATTGAATAGACCAATTTAATTTGAAGTATACCTGAATTATATAATCTTCAATTGCACCCATCTTTCCAACAGCAATAGACATCTTATTCAGGTATGTAGTATAGTCGGAATTTTCAGACGATGCTGTCATAGAACGACTAATCAGAGAATCAACTATACTTTACTGCAAATCTTCAAAAGCCTTAGATATAACTTGTTCTTCATACACAGATTTATTATGAAGTTCCCTAAACGTATTTAACTGGCGCTCAGATAGTTCAACCTGATTCTGAATCAGCTGCATTGTATAAACGAACAAATAGTATGATAGGGGAGTTAAACAATCACAAGGATGGTTGTATAACATGCATCACATCATTTTAACATGAATTTATGTTAAAGTTGACCGCAACTTATTAAATTGAGTGACCTGAGTATGAAATTTAAATGGCATGAAAATAATAGTAGTCTGGTCCCGTTGCATAAACCCTTAGCTTGGTCAATGTTGCGCAACAACATAATAGGAACTCCGGGCTTCAAGGCTAGCCTATGATTAGGAATTCCAGGTACTTTAATGTCATTCAAGACTTCAGGTGAGTACAACTGACGTACAAAGGCATCATTATCCTCTTCTGGGCAGAGGGTGTCGGAACTATAATATACTGTTTCAGGACAGTTAATTGTTGACAAAACATGTTCGTTTACACAGTTAACTTCCTCGTTTGTAAGGGCTAGAACAGCACGGTGTTGAAAATAGGATGGGTTACCAACATTTTGAGGAAAACTTGAGTAAACTGTGTCAACTATAGTTTTGACATGGTTACCTTCGGAATGCAGCAACACATCTTCGGGAAAAACAACGTCAGCCTCTCCGTCGTTTGGCTCGTTGATTCTACCCTCTCCAATCTTCAAAATCCAATATGCAAAATCTTTCAGCTGCTGACTTGCTCTGACATCATTTCCTCCACTTAAACGCATGTTCTTTGTAAGTTTGAGTACCATACAATGCGGCCACAGATATGAAGAATGAAGTGACGCATGGACAATCTCTGGTATACTACCCCTTTGAACAACTGGAAGTATTTGACGGAAGTCACCCCCAAACCCTACAACCTTGCCACCAAAAGGCTTTGTTTTGTGAGGTGATCTGATAATATCTCTCATGGTACGATCAAAGGCCTCGAAACAATGTCTATGCGTCATTGGAGCTTCATCCCAAATAATTAGTTTCGCCTTATTCAACAATGCAGCAAGGTCACTGTGACACCCCCAAATTTAAAGATTTGCGGAAGCTTGATTTGGGTGTCACTAATCAATATACAAAGCACATAAGATATAATGAACGACCACTATATGCGTCGTTTTAAACTTGTATAGATAAAGTAAATGTTTACATCAAAATATTGTTACATTAGCTCGGTTCCTGAAATTGAGAGATTACATAGCATAATTACTTTTACAAAATATAATAATGCAGTCCAATCTCTAGTTGTATGTATGCTGACTCGAGCTAATAATTCCTGCTTGTGCAGCCAAACTACTGCTGGGTACCTGTGATAAATACTAAAATGGGTCAGCGAAAACGCTGGTGAGCTCACAGGTTTGTATGTCAATGTATAGTTGTAAGAACCGCAAGATTTATATTGAATTTAAAATGCAATTAAGCAAAATAAAAGTTATACTGTCCATGAGCACATAGTCTGAGCTTAACTTGATTTGTCAGGCCCAATTAAGGAAACCTAACTTGAAATGCCTCCTACGAGTGCCTAATCAACACTCGTCTTCCCAAATGCTAATACATCCGTTTGACCGGTTAGTGCGTGCTAACCCGGATGAGGATTGTCAATCCCATATGATATCATATACTAACATTCACGCTATAAAATACTAGAGACTATGCTATGGAGGACTTTAAATTGATTAGCTTGAAACTCATGTAGTATTTGAAGTTTGGCACTTGCGTTCTACTTGTAAAACAAAATCGAGTAGTAATATCACACCCCTAGTTGTAAAGCAGTGAAAATGGGGCCATGAAACTCACCTGAGTCTTGAAGTGTTTAATTTAGTAAACTTGAAGTAATTAGCGGTGAATTGATGTCCAAAGGCTTGAAACCTGAATGTGTCCACGACACTTGAATTGTTATTAATCGTACCGGTATCTCGAAAGACTACCATTTAAATCGTTTGTTTAACTTGATGTCCAAATTACCCCGATTTGGTCGATTGTATTGTTACAAGTTACTACGACTTGTTTGATTGACTTGATACAAGTTACAACGACTTGTTTGATTGTGAATTAGGTTTTGAAAATGTATACGGCCCGTTGGTGATTGTTTGAATTTAAATATGTTAATGTTCTCCTTATGTCTCAAAGTGTTAACCCTGAAAAGTAAATTCCATTATGACTGAAAAGTTGTATCGTGTAAGCGTTTTGAAGTTGTACAAGTTTGACACTTGTAGTAAAAATGTGCTTACGGAATCTAAGTACGGGGGTCCGGGGGCAGCGCCCCCGGTTAGCGGGGTCCAAGGGGCGGCAGCCCCTGGCTGGGGTCGAGTTGCCAGGTCAGCTTGGAAAATTTTTATTTCTACTATATTGCTTTAAGGAAAAACGCATCAGGACTTGAATTTGGGTGAAATCAAGTGATAAAATTTCGAGCCTCGACACTTAGTAAAAATCTGTGTTTTTGAGGTTCTGGTTTGTGCGACGTTGGGTGCGACTTTGGGTGCGACGTCGCAGATCCGGACTGCGACGTTGGGCACGGCGTCGCTATGTGCGACTTTCGCAATTTAATGCGACGTTGTGCGTGGCGTCGCTATAGGCGACGTAGTTGATTTCTGCGACGTTGGGGTTTACGTCGCTAAGTGCGACGTCCGCAATTCAATGCGACGTAGAGTGCTGCGTCGCTATATGCGACGTTGAGGATTTGTGCGACGTAAGTCGCTACGTCGCATTTACGCCAAGCCAAAAGCGACGTACGGGATCTGATCGGAGTTTCGACTTCAAAAACGTATTTTCCGGCCATCGATCGGTCTAATATTTTTACCCAACCCATTTTAGGACATTACAAGGTTATACAAACAACTAGCAAGTTATAAAACTTAAAAACGAGAGTTTTCGGAGTTGTGTCGGAAACTTACAAATCGCCGAAATGAAATTCCGGAAAGATAGAAATGTAGATCGGAATGCGGTGAGTGTTTTCTTCCAAACGAGTATGACGATCCAAGGTCGATTGAGGTGCTTATTTTTGTGATTGGTGAGTTTTTGTGAGTTTGGGTTTTTGAGAGAAAAGAAAAGGAAGAGAGAGAGAGATAAATGAGAAATGAAAGAAAGAAAATGGTGGGGAGGTGGTTAAGGGATCACCTCCCATTTTCAGTCCGCGCACTGCGCTCCGTGCGGTGTTCGTTTACTCCGTCGTTTGAACGTTAAATATTTATTTTCTAAGTTTTAATATACGTTTTAAAATGCGAATAATTATTCAGTATTTTTGTTGAAGTATTTTACTAACTTTTTAATAATTACATTATAAAAGGTGAATTGTTTCGTTTTGTTTGCGCAATTACATTTTATTCGCGTTTATATAAATTGTGTGATAAAACTTGAATACTAAATATTATTGACATAATATTTTTAAGTACAATAACATTATAACAATCCTGGTATTATTTAAATAAATTGTTCACCAACGTCCGTATTTATTGTATCGAAATTCATTCGATTTGAAACTTGTACGATTTAAACAAACCGCATAGTTGTAGATATATATTCAACAATATATATAATAATTGATACATTAATTAGCCTAACACAGAACTAATTACATGTAATAAAGCTCGATTAGGCACTAAATTCTAGTCCTAAATTGACGGTTGTCACATTCTCCCCCTGTTAGAAGAATTTCGTCCCGAAATTTTATGTTGAAGTCGTGTTTGACGTTGAATCAGTGAAGAGTTGAGGATACTTGAGTCGCATTTGGTCTTCCCGTTCCCAGGTGAATTCCGGACCGCGCCGCGAATTCCACCTAACCTTGACAATGGGAATACGGCTTTGTTTAAGTTGTTTGACCTCACGGTCCATAATTTCGGCGGGTTCCTCAACAAAGTGGAGTTTCTCGTCAACTCGAATTTCATCGAGTGGAATGATAAGTGTCTCATCAGACAGACACTTCTTCAGATTTGAAACATGAAAAGTAGGATGCACGCTGCTGAGTTAAGATGGCAGCTGCAATCGATAAGCCACTGGACCAATCCTTTCAAGGATCTCGAATGGTCCAATGTATCTGGGATTCAACTTCCCTCGTTTGCCAAACCGGATTACGCCTTTCCAAGGCGATACTTTGAGTAGAACTCGATCCCCAACTTGGAACTCGAGTGGTTTGCGTCTCACGTCAGCATAACTTTTCTGACGGTCACGTGCGACTTTGAGTTTGTTTTGAATGTCGACGATTCTTTCGGTCGTCTCGTGAATGATTTCTGGACCTGTGAGTTGGCTATCCCCAACTTCGGTCCAACAGATAGGTGACCGGCACTTACGACCGTACAGTGCCTCGAAAGGTGCAGCTTTGATGCAGGTATGATAACTGTTGTTGTACGAGAACTCGCACAATGGTAGGTGTTTTTCCCAGTTTACACCGAAGTCTACTACGCAGGCCCGTAGCATGTCTTCCAGTGTTTGAATGGTTCGTTCACTTTGGCCGTCGGTTTGAGGATGGTATGCGGTACTCATATCAAGTCGAGTACCCAGAGATTTTTGAAGTGATTGCCAAAATTGTGAAGTGAAGCGACTATCTCTATCAGAGATAATTGAGATTGGAACACCGTGTTTGGTCACGATTTCCTTCAGGTAGATTCTGGTGAGGCGTTCCATTTTGTCGGATTCCTTGATTGCCAGGAAATGAGCAGACTTTGTGAGACGATCCACGATCACCCAAATGGTATCGCAACCGTTCGAGGATTTGGGTAGCTTGGTTATGAAGTCCATGGCAATTTGTTCCCATTTCCATTCAGGAAGATCGGGTTGTTGAAGTAAACCAGAAGGTTTTTGATATTCGATTTTGACCTTGGAGCAAGTAAGGCACTTGCTGACATAGGTGGCGATTTCAGCTTTCATGTTCGGCCACCAATAGAAGTCCTTGATTCCGTGGTACATTTTATCGGATCCCGGATGGATAGAATATTTGGACTTGTGAGCTTCATCCATCACCAAGTCCCGTAGGTTCCCAAATTTAGGCAACCAGATTCGGTTTGAGAAATACCTAATCCCGTTAGGTCTGATTTCGAATTGTTTATCCATGCCCCGCAAGGCTTCATCTTTGACATTTTTGGGTTTTAAGGCTTCGAGTTGAGCAGTGAGAATTTGAATGTTTAAATTGTTGTGAATGGTCATACTGAGGGCTCGAACCCGAAGTGGTTTCACTCGCTCTTTTCGACTGAGGGCATCAGCAACAACATTTGCTTTGCCTGGATGATATTTGAGCTCGCAGTCGTAATCGGTAAGCAGCTCGACCCATCGACGTTGTCTCATGTTGAGATCCTTCTGATCGAATATGTGTTGAAGGCTTTTATGGTCGGTAAAGATTGTACATCTGGTACCATAAAGGTAATGTCTCCAGATTTTGAGGGCAAAAACGACAGCTCCTAGCTCGAGGTCGTGAGTGGTGTAATTCTTTTCATGAATCTTAAGCTGTCGAGAAGCATAAGCTATGACTTTGTCCCGTTGCATGAGCACACAACCGAGACCTTGATGAGAAGCATCGCAGTATACCACGAAGTCATCGGTGCCTTCGGGTAATGATAGAATAGGAGCACTGCAAAGCTTTTGTTTTAAGAGTTGGAATGCCGACTCTTGTTTATCAGTCCAGTCAAACTTTTTGTCTTTCTGGGTCAAAGTCGTGAGTGGTATGGCTATTTTGGAGAAATTTTCAATGAAGCGTCGATAGTATCCGGCCAGTCCCAAAAACTGCCGTACTTCGGTCGGAGTGGTTGGCGATTGCCAATCTTTGATAGCCTCGATTTTTGATGGGTCAACGTGAATCCCCTGACTGTCAATCACGTGGCCAAGGAATTGAACGGTTTTGATCCAGAACTCACACTTAGAGAACTTGGCATAGAGCTCCTCGTGTTTAAGTAGTTCAAGGATGGTTTTGAGGTGTTGCGCATGCTCTTCTTTGCTTCGTGAGTATATGAGGATGTCATCAATGAAGACAATGACAAACTTATCAAGGTAAGGTTTACACACCCGATTCATAAGGTCCATGAATACAGCCGGTGCATTGGTTAGGCCGAATGGCATCACTTGGAATTCGTAATGCCCGTAACGGGTTCTGAAAGCGGTTTTTGGAATATCGGCATCGCGGACACGCAATTGGTGATAACCGGATCGGAGATCAATCTTTGAATAACAACTCGACCCTTGAAGTTGGTCGAACAAATCATCGATTCGAGGAAGTGGATACCGGTTCTTGACAGTTAACTTGTTCAACTCTCGATAGTCGATACACATTCGAAAAGAACCATCTTTCTTCTTAACAAATAGGACCGGAGCTCCCCAGGGTGAAGAACTCGGCCTGATAAACCCTCGTTCCAGGAGTTCCTGTAACTGGGTGGACAGCTCCTGAAGTTCGGATGGAGCTAAACGGTATGGTGCTCGGGCCACCGGCGCAGCACTTGGTACAAGATCGATTGAGAACTCAACCTGTCTTGGTGGTGGTAGACCAGGCAGTTCCTCAGGAAAGACTTCTGGAAAGTCTCGAACAATTGGAACATCCTCAAGTCGCTTCTCCTCCGACTTTTTCTCCATGATGTGCGCGAGGATTGCTGGATAACCCTTTTTCAGAAATTTCCGGGTTTTAAGACAAGAGATGATGTTAAGCCTTGTCCCCCCGGTCTCCCCCTGTATGACTAGGGTTCTACCGACGGCGAGAGGTATGCGAACAATTTTATCGTAGCAAATGATTTCGGCGCGATGTTTGGACAACCAGTCCATGCCTACGATGACATCGAAACTTCCTATCTCAACAGGCATAAGATCTATGGAGAAGATTTTGTCGGCTAGATTTAAAGTGCAATTAGGTATCACACTATTGGTTTCTATCAATTTGCCATTTGCTAGCTCTACGGTGTACTTAACGTCTAAAGCAACAGGTGTAATGTCAAGTAGAGGGCAAAATTCATCGGAAATAAAACTCCTATCGGCACTAGTATCAAACAGAATAGAAGCAGTTAAATTGTTGAGGAGGAACATACCCGTGACCACATTCGGGTCCTGACGGGCGTCCCCTGAGTTGATCACGAAGGCGCTACTTTTGGCGTTGTTGTTGTTGCGGTGGTTGTTGTTGTTGTTGTTGCCCTTATTCTTCAATTTTGGGCAAGAATCCCTGAAGTGTCCTGGGTGTCCACATTCATAGCAGGACTTAGGTTGTCGGGCATTTCTGTCAGAGGGGTTGTTGTTGGATTTGGGGGCTCGGCAATCCTTAGTCAGATGCCCGTACCTCCTGCAGTTGTTGCAAGGAGTACCGCACTGACCAAAATGGTGGTAGTTACACTTGGGACAATAAGGCCTGTCCCCGGTGTAGCTGCGGGTGGTTTCAGAGTTGGAGGTGTAGACTTGGATGGCGTTGTTTTTCTTGTTTGAGTTGTGGTAGTGTTCAGTGGATTTGCGTTTGTTGTTGTTGGAGGATGAGGTGTTGGAGGTCTCACGGCTGACAACTAGAGCCATGAGTTCGTGGGCCAATCGAATGGCACTCTCAGTGGTGGTTGGTTTGGATGAGGCGACGTTGCCCTGGATGTTCTCGGGAAGTCCACGAATGTATTTCTTAATGCCCTTACTTTCTGGTTCGACCAAACCCGGGCATAATAAGGCAAACTGCTGAAACTTGGTGGTATATTCAGCAACATCATTTCCCTGCACCTCCAGATGCCAGAATTCTTCTTCCAGCCTGTGCAATTCCTCTTCAGGACAGTATTTTTCTGTCAGTTTCTTCTTCAGTTCGGCCCAAGGAAGCCGATTTGCAACCTCAAGGCCTACAGAGTTTGCGTGGGTTTTCCACCACGTGAGTGCACCTTCCTGAAAGGTGTAAGCAGCGAATTTGACCTTGTTGTTCTCAGTGCAGTCGCAGAGACTGAAAACATATTCCATACGCTCAATCCAACGGATCAAGCCAATGGCACCTTCCGTGCCCTTGAAGTATAACGGTTTACAGCTAAGAAAGTCCTTATAGGAGCAAGGTTTGGGTGGTGGAGTATTGGTTGCTGTGTCCTCGCTACCGGGTGGTGTTCGGGTAGCCAAGGCTTCGGTCACACTGCGGGCAATTATTCCCGCGATCTCAGCTTCGCTAAGGGTAATTTGACGGCGAGGAGGCATGATGCTGAGTAAGAAGGAACAAGGAAATGAAATAAGATGCTAGTCCGAGTATGATGAACTAGTGGTGTGTTTGTCATTTCAAGACAAAGCGTTAGAGAGAAAGAGGCCTATATTCATATAATATAATATAGCCTAAAGTTGTAATGAGGTCTACTTATGTAAATATATATATATCACATAATAACCTATTGAGTGTCTAGCACAGACGTATTTTGAGTCCCGTTTCTCTCGAGGTCAGAGTCAACTAATGTATCCTGTTCAGCCATAACTTCCTTCAGATCTTACATCATCTTTATTTAATTGTACATAGTTGATCAGGCTATGTTAAATTAAATTCGTATGCTGTAATCTCTGAACTGGTAATACCTAATAGGGAATACTGCCTAACGGTCATAGTCTAGGTCCACTAAATGCAACCTAGTTCACTATAACCTTAGGCTCTGATACCAATCTGTGACACCCCCAAATTTAAAGATTTGCGGAAGCTTGATTTGGGTGTCACTAATCAATATACAAAGCACATAAGATATAATGAACGACCACTATATGCGTCGTTTTAAACTTGTATAGATAAAGTAAATGTTTACATCAAAATATTGTTACATTAGCTCGGTTCCTGAAATTGAGAGATTACATAGCATAATTACTTTTACAAAATATAATAATGCAGTCCAATCTCTAGTTGTATGTATGCTGACTCGAGCTAATAATTCCTGCTTGTGCAGCCAAACTACTGCTGGGTACCTGTGATAAATACTAAAATGGGTCAGCGAAAACGCTGGTGAGCTCACAGGTTTGTATGTCAATGTATAGTTGTAAGAACCGCAAGATTTATATTGAATTTAAAATGCAATTAAGCAAAATAAAAGTTATACTGTCCATGAGCACATAGTCTGAGCTTAACTTGATTTGTCAGGCCCAATTAAGGAAACCTAACTTGAAATGCCTCCTACGAGTGCCTAATCAACACTCGTCTTCCCAAATGCTAATACATCCGTTTGACCGGTTAGTGCGTGCTAACCCGGATGAGGATTGTCAATCCCATATGATATCATATACTAACATTCACGCTATAAAATACTAGAGACTATGCTATGGAGGACTTTAAATTGATTAGCTTGAAACTCATGTAGTATTTGAAGTTTGGCACTTGCGTTCTACTTGTAAAACAAAATCGAGTAGTAATATCACACCCCTAGTTGTAAAGCAGTGAAAATGGGGCCATGAAACTCACCTGAGTCTTGAAGTGTTTAATTTAGTAAACTTGAAGTAATTAGCGGTGAATTGATGTCCAAAGGCTTGAAACCTGAATGTGTCCACGACACTTGAATTGTTATTATTCGTACCGGTATCTCGAAAGACTACCATTTAAATCGTTTGTTTAACTTGATGTCCAAATTACCCCGATTTGGTCGATTGTATTGTTACAAGTTACTACGACTTGTTTGATTGACTTGATACAAGTTACAACGACTTGTTTGATTGTGAATTAGGTTTTGAAAATGTATACGGCCCGTTGGTGATTGTTTGAATTTAAATATGTTAATGTTCTCCTTATGTCTCAAAGTGTTAACCCTGAAAAGTAAATTCCATTATGACTGAAAAGTTGTATCGTGTAAGCGTTTTGAAGTTGTACAAGTTTGACACTTGTAGTAAAAATGTGCTTACGGAATCTAAGTACGGGGGTCCGGGGGCAGCGCCCCCGGTTAGCGGGGTCCAAGGGGCGGCAGCCCCTGGCGGGGTCCAAGGGGCAGAGCCCCTGGCTGGGGTCGAGTTGCCAGGTCAGCTTGGAAAATTTTTATTTCTACTATATTGCTTTAAGGAAAAACGCATCAGGACTTGAATTTGGGTGAAATCAAGTGATAAAATTTCGAGCCTCGACACTTAGTAAAAATCTGTGTTTTTGAGGTTCTGGTTTGTGCGACGTTGGGTGCGACTTTGGGTGCGACGTCGCAGATCCGGACTGCGACGTTGGGCACGGCGTCGCTATGTGCGACTTTCGCAATTTAATGCGACGTTGTGCGTGGCGTCGCTATAGGCGACGTAGTTGATTTCTGCGACGTTGGGGTTTACGTCGCTAAGTGCGACGTCCGCAATTCAATGCGACGTAGAGTGCTGCGTCGCTATATGCGACGTTGAGGATTTGTGCGACGTAAGTCGCTACGTCGCATTTACGCCAAGCCAAAAGCGACGTACGGGATCTGATCGGAGTTTCGACTTCAAAAACGTATTTTCCGGCCATCGATCGGTCTAATATTTTTACCCAACCCATTTTAGGACATTACAAGGTTATACAAACAACTAGCAAGTTATAAAACTTAAAAACGAGAGTTTTCGGAGTTGTGTCGGAAACTTACAAATCGCCGAAATGAAATTCCGGAAAGATAGAAATGTAGATCGGAATGCGGTGAGTGTTTTCTTCCAAACGAGTATGACGATCCAAGGTCGATTGAGGTGCTTATTTTTGTGATTGGTGAGTTTTTGTGAGTTTGGGTTTTTGAGAGAAAAGAAAAGGAAGAGAGAGAGAGATAAATGAGAAATGAAAGAAAGAAAATGGTGGGGAGGTGGTTAAGGGATCACCTCCCATTTTCAGTCCGCGCACTGCGCTCCGTGCGGTGTTCGTTTACTCCGTCGTTTGAACGTTAAATATTTATTTTCTAAGTTTTAATATACGTTTTAAAATGCGAATAATTATTCAGTATTTTTGTTGAAGTATTTTACTAACTTTTTAATAATTACATTATAAAAGGTGAATTGTTTCGTTTTGTTTGCGCAATTACATTTTATTCGCGTTTATATAAATTGTGTGATAAAACTTGAATACTAAATATTATTGACATAATATTTTTAAGTACAATAACGTTATAACAATCCTGGTATTATTTAAATAAATTGTTCACCAACGTCCGTATTTATTGTATCGAAATTCATTCGATTTGAAACTTGTACGATTTAAACAAACCGCATAGTTGTAGATATATATTCAACAATATATATAATAATTGATACATTAATTAGCCTAACACAGAACTAATTACATGTAATAAAGCTCGATTAGGCACTAAATTCTAGTCCTAAATTGACGGTTGTCACAGTCACTATTAGGTGTGATAGAACAGAAAGAATCTTCCAATACGTTGATGGGAATTGAAAATCTAGAGTGTGCCGTTCTACCGCCAGTTAACAACAGCGCAGCAATTCCACTGGATGCAACGTTTATAACTATTTCACCAAGAGAACGTACGGCAGCCGAAATAGTCTTCCAAAGAAATGTCTTTCCAGTCCCACCATAGCCATATAAAAAGAACAATCTAGGTTCATCATGGGCAACCAATTCCATTATAGTGTGATATACTGAACTTTGTTCTGATGTCATGCTTGAAAACAACCTCTCATGTTCCTGTTGTAAGGTTGAAACATCGTAATTAAGTTCATCGTATATAAGCATGTTGCAGTTATTCTGGATGAACTCATGATCAGGGAAAGGCATATTAGGAATGTTCTTCAAACTTGTTCCGGAACTATTGAGTAGTGTTTCAATCTCGGCCAGGGCCAAATTGTGAAGAACTTTCTTCAATTGATCTCCACCTATTATAAATGAATGCAAGGATAAAAAAGTTAGTTTACATACAATCACTCTGATGATGGTATCGATTTTAAATACCCAGCGTAATATATATTCTTATTTTAATATCATAATTTACAAGGTATAATCTAAAAATTAGGAAAACATGATAAACCAAAACATTTAACACAAACTTAATCATACCTAAATCCTTATGTTGGGATGGAACCTTGTGTTAAGGTCTTCTGAAAGCATATCTTTCGTGGCATTCCAAACAAGATCTGGCCGAGACAGATTGTCACATGTGATCAAAGAAACAAACAAAGAACGGCAAAAATTAGATGAGGCTAAGCCATGTGTCTCTTCGATAGCGTCAATGTACTCCTTGTCGTCATCTAATAACCCAAGTGCGTAACATGCTTCCTTAAATGTAGCATGTACCTTGTTTTTGACCATACGTATATCCTCAAAGAAAGTTGGGCATCTAACTTTAATCAAGAGAATTCGAAGATAATATGTTTCACCAGACTTTGGTGGAACAAAATTAATTCTTCCAACAACCGGAGGCCCTTGACGCCTAGACCATTTCCTTTGTTTAACATTCCAGACATAATCACGGGGGAATTCAACGTACTTTAGCTGACGTGCATGCAAATCCACGCTATTGCATTTCATCCACTCGGTAAATTGTGAAGTTCCTACGGACAACTTTGCAAGTACTCTCTCAATGTCATCATCTGCATCAAACACAATTGGCTGGTGATCAGGCAAATGGAAAGCTAATCTGTAGACCGCAGGTGTGCGGTATACCATTGGGTAATCAAACAAACGCCAACATGCTTCACACGCTGATAGGTATCTACAACTATAGTATTCAGCGATCTCATCTTTATCTTTCGGTTTGTTGTTGCTGTTAGCATTGGTTGACGATGAGTCAATTACAACAGATATTCTGTCAGGTCCTTTGGTGATGTACTTAAAGAGGTATTTTATAGAGCCGACTTGATTGCACCATTCGGCGTTCATATGAGCTTGGAACTGCTTTATAAGGGTCTTGTTGTAGCCAATGACATACCTGTATTCATATAAAAAAGAACTCATGTAGCGGTATGTTCCAATATGTTAACATCTATAAAGTTAAGGTATAATATATAGGAAATTACATGACATAAAAATAACTTGCGTTGACAATCTTAGTTGTTGAAAAAGAATTACAAACCGTATTATAGGTATAATGAATCAATCGGGCATTTAAAAAATTGTACGTACCTATTATCTAACTGTACGTCTCCCTTCTGAACAAATTTACCATCGTCTCTTCGCTTGTAAACAGGATATCCATCTCCGTCGATGTATGTTTCATTGGTAAAATCCTTTGGAAAATGTTTTGAACATTTACCGAGTTTCATACAAGGACATGATGGGTTGTCTTCTCCACATGGGCCGTGGATCATGAATTCAGAAACAATCGCATACAGCTCAGGGTCTTCATCTCTGTCAGGAATCTCTGCTGTTATAACTCGGTCAATGTCTTCTGGATTTGGTAGTTTATCAGCCTTTTCCAAAAATAAGCAAATATGACAGTGAGGCAGCCCCCTCTTCTGGAACTCAATTGTGTACACAACTGGTGGAAAAAAGTAGTGACAGTTACGGATTTAAAATATAATAAAGGATGACTAGAAAAGAGAACACAGTAGCCATATACCACTTACCTCCCAAAACACTACCCAATACTGCATCGTCCTTCAACTTTGCAATGAGTAAATCCAACTTTGCCTTAAATACCCATGTCAACGTGTCTGGCCTATCTTCAGGATTTAATTCATCAACTTCTAAAAATCTTAGAACCTCTGGCCACTTAGGATTGCAAGTTAATGTAATGAACAAATCAGGATACCCAAATGCTCTAACAATCACCATGGCATCCAGGTAGTTCTGTTGCATGTACCTTGCGCCACCAGTGAACGGAGAAGGTACAATGACACGATTACCCATTTCTGAAACATCAGAGTCTCCAAAATCGTGAGCTTCATAAAGATTACTTAAGGGAGATGTCGTGGTCCCCCGCGGTCGGTCGGATTTTACTCCGGTCGTTGAACCTTCAGGCAAGGGCGCGCGGACAGTGTGTTTTATATTTATTATGCTGGGTATCCTAAGTTTTGATACAACCTAAAGACCTAAAGGGCAGTAAGCGGTATGTATGACTCAGGTGTCGCTCTTCAAACTACAACGGGCATGGAAATCTAGGAGGATTAATTATCTTTTGTAATTTAGCTGGGATTTTTAAAACTTTTGATAGGTTGGTTGGTTTTCTAATCTAATTACTAAAAGTAAAAACTAAATTAAAGACGGGGGTTTGTACGGAGAACGCAGAGAAATCAAGATAAGGAATATGTTTGCTGTGACTTTGGCAATGTTATTTAGATGGATAGCTATGAGGGATAAAGCTACTAGGTGCGATGACTAATCCGGTGAGGTCATAGAAACTTAATTGGTAGATAAAGTATTATGCCTACGACCTTTACTCGGTTTCCCACGTATTTGTGTTAACGCTATACTGGATACTCGGTCGTTTTATAGCTTTTCCGTTATACCAATTAGGGTTCCAGATTACTCAATAGATATTCCTATATTTCTTAATGAGCTACAGCTACGATCCTACTATATACCTAACGTAGAGTTGTCCGCAATCAGATATATAATATGTCACATGGATAGCAGTTATAGAATGTCCAGTACACCGGAAGTTCTCCCAAATGCACAGACCAATTCAACTGACAACTATCCTCTAATCCGGGTCCCCCGTCTCAGACATCCGGAGGACTTCCGTATCATGGCATGAATTGTTCATTGAACAATAACATGAACAGGGTTTAACCCGCGGAACCGGTTGGGATAATCTGTCTAGCGGTCAGCTGAATTGTTCATCATTAATCATACAGTCATTACAACTATTACATGCATGTTAACCTATCTGTATTATGTTTATTATGTTTATGAAAATCTAATTAGCAGGGCAGTGATAATGTTTGCGTATGTCTAGCATGCAGTACCTAAGCAACAATCAAACAAGAACATGCAATAGGATGGAACACTAGTCATCACATTAACTGACCTAATAATTAAATCATGGATATCCCGGAAGTTGTCCTAAAGATACACAACAAACAAGAGTGAACCTAATCTATCTCTAATCCTATGCTTCGTGTCCATCAGATGTGTTTCAATCAAGGGAACAACGACCATGTTGAGTTCATTGATCATCATACACAGAATAGTTGGCAATCCTACTTCTAGCAATTGGCCAGGTTCTAGGGAGGAGGATACAAACCACAGCATAAGTTGGATAGATAAACAGGCAGAGGTTCAGCTTATAAGTTCGCAAACAGTTTAAACTCATACAGACAGAGTAATGGCATGTTTACAATTGGGAATCATTATTTCTACAACGGATTGTGCCCACGACTTTCATAGCTTCCATGTTCCGTACTACACACATTCGTGATGTTTCCGGCGCTATACAAATGAAAGCCGTATAACGTTACCTCCGTTGTTTCATAATGGTGCCATCCCAATTGTATATTATATCATAACTATCCTAACATTGCATACATCACAACAAACATTGATTTGTCTAGCCTAGCATAATTCTAGCATTCATTCCTAAACATGCATAATAAGAAAGCATAATTAAAAGAATAAATGCGAGAGATTGTATTAAACCTGAATAAGAGAGTAATACAGACAAATCTTCACAAATCTGAAGTCTCGGAGTAACTCCGTACAAAAGCTACTAAGAGCTTCTACTCTAACCTACTAATTCTCCTCTAACTCCTAAGAGTAGTGCTAGAGAGAGAATGCTAACCTAATTCTAGAGAGATAAAGAAATGTGAGAGGTGTAAGGTGTGTGAAAATGAGAAATGGAGGTTAGTATTTATAGGGAGAGAGTGAAAGCCTTGGTACAAGTCTTGAAGCATCAAATACAAGCATCAAAGCAGCATACGGGATAAGCGGACCAGGGGGGTCAAACGGCACCTCACAAGGCAAACACCCCCGTATACGGCACCCATAGGGCCGTATACGGCACCTAGGGTACCTGATACGGTACCTAGGTGCCCAGGGAGGGGTTGGTGCTCCGTTTGGCCTCCGCTGACTTCTCGGTTGCTTGGTTCGTCCGTATCTTCTTCGTTTGAGCTCCGATTTGCTTGATTCTTACGCCGTTGGCTTCGTTTTTCTGTTACGCTTCTAATGACACTGAGTTTGCCAATTTTGGAAGTGTTTGACTTTTGCGTGTTCCGGATGACGATCGGCGAGCTTCCAGACTGTGTATCTTCTCCGTCTTTCGTCCGTTTCTTCTGATTCTTTCACCTCCGGTCTTGGATTTTCCTATAGAATCATAAAATATGCATTAAGTTCTATTTCTATAAGAATATTGAGAACGGAAAATTTTAAGGTGATTGTTTTGCCTCGGTTTGCATGTTATTTGGACGTTTTAACCGATTTTTGCAGCAACGTCTATATTTAGACTACCTTGGTGATTTTTGGTAAATAATGATGGTTTTGAAATATTTTCAACAAAGAATAGTCCAAAAACTGTGGAAATATGTCCTTGAAAACATGACTTTTTGGGTCACATCAAGTATCCCACACTTAGACGTTGCTTGTCCTCAAGCAACACTCATCAACATCCCTTTGAAAACATTTTTTAAAACAAGTTTTACAGGAGAGTTATGACATCCCTGTCGGTAAACGTTTTCTCATATGAGTAAATAGTTTCGGAAAACCAAGGAAAAGTAAGATGATCCTTTCGGAAACAAGAAGCGATTCTCATAGGCATACTTCCAACTCTCGTGATCTTGGAGTATACATGACTAGGCGATCTCACATAACACTCAATAGTGTATCGGGTTTCCTATCAATCTATTTCAAACGAAATCGCTCATAAAGCCAGTCATGCAGTACTCATCGTCATAGGCTTGATCGAGAATCGGATCTCCACCACTTAGGTGAGAACGGTGCTAATTATCCCAAGACATTCGGGGTTGTAATGGTTTGTGAGGGTTAAGGGGTATGGATAAGGGAATTTTTGGTTTGTAAGGGTGTTGCTTATCTTAGGCTTTCCAAGAATCATGAAAAACTTATTTGTAGAACGGATGAAGTAGCTACTCGTCTTCTATCGGATCTCCCTTTAATGGTTGATACTTTGAAGCCTTTTTGAGCTTTATTTTCTTTTCTTTCTTTCTTTCTTTCTTTTTCTGCTTTTTATTTTCTTTTCTTCTTCAGAATTTCTTTGTCAGAGAACTTCTGAGGATAATTTATTTTCTTTTTCTCCTTCAGAAATCCTTTCTCTTATCTTGATCAATTCGAGTCTTTTCTTTGGGTGCTAATTTTCCCGCACCGTTGTTCTCTTGTCTCTCGTGTGTGCTAATTTTCCCGCACTTTTAGAGAGGTTTGATTCTTTTTGGAGAACACGAACGAGTAGGATAATCGAGTTGGATATTCTTCAAGATGTTTTTCATAACCTCAGAAATTCTAAGATAAGATTTTGGGAATTTGGGGAAAGTAGGTTTGTGATTAGGGTTTTGAAGAAATGAAATGGTTTAGGCTCAACAGGGTTTTCTAGGCGGATCATCGATACTAAAAATGAGTATCGGAAGGGTTTTGGGCTTGAAAGAGAAGGCTAAAAGAGGGTTCAAATCCTAAGGAATGTCAAGGTCATCTAATTGCGCCTATACCGCGTACGATACACACCAATGTGGTCTCGAAGCGTATGTCAAGAGCAAGTTCTAATTCAGAGATACATGCATCGGCACACACAAGAAATGAACAATGTAGCATTAAAAATGAATTTTTTTTAGGCTCAAAACCTCACTGCAAATTTGGGTTGTATGTGCCTAGTCATGCGATGCCCCTCTTAGATTGTCGTTTCTTGCTTAGGAAATTTCTACCTTAATTTCCTTAAGTTTTTGAAATATTTTCCTCATATTTTGAAAATGATTTCTTTCAGGCATACCAAAACTCAAAAATTTAGAGTTAATCACAAGATTTAGCTCATATTTTAATTTTATTGAAAAATATTTTTGGAAAATTTGAAAAAAAATTTAGGGAACATTTTCTGAGATATGCCATGTAGACATAAAAATCGTTTATCCAAGGTATTCCATACCTACCATCCCACACTTAGGGGAACATTGTCCCTATGTTCTCTTGAGTTGAGATTTTACGACTAAAATCCCACACTTAGAGTTTGAACATGTAAGAAAATGTTTCCTAAGTGTTGAATTGGGCTGGAATCCCACACTTAGTGATAAGTTAGGATGTGGCATAGATTATAACACATAAACTTAAGTAAACATAGAATCATCAAAAACGGAGAAAGGTTTAAAATACTCCCCATTCTGTTTACTGGACAGGACCAGATTAGTGTAGAAATGGTGCGTGTGATTTGCTGGATTGGAGGACCAGTCTCGTGTAAGATTATCCATCCACAAAAAGCTAAGTTCTGCAATAAACATCAACACAACGTCATATCTCGAAAATAACAAAGAGTTATAAAAAAAAATCTAAGTACTGAAATAAGATAAATAAAATAAACTAAATAAACTAAATAAACTAAAAGTCATCAAGTAGATCATCGCTGTCAGGATCGAAGGCAGCAATAGCAGCAGCAAGGACTGAGGTGGGTGATGGTGTAGGCTCCTCCATCGTATCCATGCTCGGCTCAGTAATGCCAGCAGAAGCATGAGCGTGAGGTGGGTTAAAGACATCCAACACAGCCACCAACTGCTCAGTAAGTGAAGGCTCTGCTGATGCACTCCCTGATGATATGGCAGGATCAACAGCATTAGGCGGAGCAGTGGAAGGTCCAGCAGCGAACGGTCCAGCAGGAGGGAAGAATGACAGGGCGGGCGAGACGGTCCTGGGTCCGGACCAAGATGGAACGGACAGTCAGAGGGCCTCGGAAGCCCTACATGCACACAGAGGGTGGACATGATGTCATGCTGAAGGTGGAGTGTCCGAAAGAGGGCCCAGGCTGCAACCCGGTCAGCTAGTGTAATCCCATACTCAAGAGTGGGTATGGGAGCTGACTGGTGAACAGGTGATGGGGGTCTCTCAGCGGATGGCTCCTCATGAGTGATCGGGACATCAGTAAGGTCCTCCTCGCGAATAGTGGGCATGGTCCTGCGTGCTCTACGTCCTCGTCTGCAATCTCTGCGACGTCTCGGTGGTATCTCAGCTATGATCTCTCTGGTGTCACTGGAGCTATCCATCCTGAAACGAACAAAATAAACGGGTAATGCATAAAATGATAAATACAAATGCACAGAGATCTGATGACAGTGCGAAGATGTTTTATAAAGATTTATGTTATCAGAGTTCTAGCATTTGCATTTTTTAAAACTTATCTCTGATTTTGAAAAAATTTGAAGTTTGTAGTCCGATAAGTAGCAAATCCTGAAATTTCATTAGAGATAATCATACTAAACAAAAATAAACTAAGAAGTAAAAATTTGACAGAAAAGTAAAGATAAGCTTGGGGTGCCTCCCAAGAGCGCTTGTTTTACGAGTCTTTAGCTTGACTCTTTGTACCTTTCTTGGAGACTCATGGAGGTTCAAAGATGAAGACGTCTTCCCTGATGGGAAAGTTTTCAACATAATGCTTTAAGTGATGACCATTAACCTTAAAATTACCTTCTGGAGCTTCAAGTTCGATTGCGCCATAGGGAAATACTTTTGAGATTATGAATGGTCCGCTCCACCTACTTTTGAATTTACCGGAGAATTTCTTGCATCGCGAATTGAAGAGCAGCACTTTGTCTCCTTGTTTGAACCTAGAAGGCTTCAATTTAGCGTCGTGGACCCTTTTAGTTCTTTCCTTGAAGCTCAGCGAACTGTCGTACGCTTGGTCCCTTAGCTCTGCTAACTCATTCAATTGCATTCTCCGTTGTTCTCCAGCTGCTGAAATTTCCAAGTTGCAGTGTTTTAATGCCCAGTATGCCCGATATTCCAACTCAAGTGGGAGGTGACACGCCTTTCCGTAGATTAGCCGATACGGTGTGGTTCCTAATAGTGTTTTGTAGGTAATTCTGAATGCCCACAACGCATCGTCTAATTTTTCGGCCCACCTATGCCTGTGATTTCTGACAGTTCATTCCAATATCCTTTTCAAAGCCCGATTTGTTGCTTCAGCTTGCCCATTTGTTTGTGGATGGTAAGCCGTCGAAGTTTTGTGAGTGACACCATACTGCTGCAGCACTCGCATGAATTGAGTATTGCAGAAATGCGTGCCACAGTCACTGATTATAGCACTAGGAGTTCCAAATCGACTGAACAGCTTTTTGAGAAAATGGGTTACTACTTTCGAATTGTTGGTCGGAAAAGCTTGAGCTTCGGCCAACCTGGAGACGTAGTCAACTGCGACTAAGATGTACTCTTTACCGTTAGATTTAGGGAATGGTCCCATAAAATCTAATCCCCAGATATCAAAGATCTCCACGGCCTGGATATTAGTAAGTGGCATTTCGTTTCGGGCTGAGATATTGCCTTGCCTTTGGCAAATATCATAGCGCTTCACCAGGTTGCAAGCGTCTCAGAATATGGTTGGCCAATAAAATCCGGCATCGTAAACCTTTCGTGCAGTCATTTTGTTGCCATGGTGTCCTCTAGTAGGTCCGTGGTGGCTCTGGTGTAGAATTTGTTCTGCCTCCTTCCCATCGACGCATCTTCGAATAAGTTGATCGGGACAAACCTTAAAGAGATATGGATCGTTCCAATAATAGTTCTTAACATCTCGAAAGAATTTTCATTTCTGAGAGGTTGGCATTCCTTTTGGTACGATGTTTCCTACCAGATAATTGGCGAAGTCGGCATACCAAGGGTTGTGTGTGAACTGTGACCCTTATTGGTAGCCTCCTATAGTCATGAGTTGTTCTTCGGGGAACTGATCTTGAATATCTTTCTCATGCAACTTCTCCATTGATGGATTTTCCAATCGGCTAGGGTGATCGGCCGCGACGTTTTCTGCTCCTTTCTTATCTTTAATCTCAATATCAAATTCTTGTAGGAGTAAAATCCATAATAGAAGGCGCGGTTTAGCATCTTGCTTCTTGAAAAGATATTTCAAAGCGGAGTGATCTGTATAGACAATAGTTTTGGACAAGATTAGATAAAAACAAAATTTATCAAAAGCAAATACTACCGCAAGCAGCTCCTTTTCTGTAGTGGTGTAGTTTTCTTGAGCATCTGTGAGCGTTTTGCTGGCGTAGTATGTTGGTTGAAAATGTTTCTCCTTCCGCTGTCCCAGTACAGCTCCAACAGCGAAATCACTGGCGTCGCACATGATTTCAAATGGAAGACTCCAATCGGGGGCAACCATGATCTGTGCATGTACAAGCTGATCCTTCAGGTAGTTGAAAGCTTTGAGACATTCATCTGTAAAGTCAAACGGAGTATCTTTTTTGAGAAGATGAGTCATAGGTCGAGAGATCTTAGAGAAATCCTTAATAAAGCGACGGTAGAATCCGGCGTGACCTAGAAAACTTCGGATGGCTTTCACAGAAGTAGGGGGTGGAAGCTTAGAGATAGTCTCAACTTTTTCTTTGTCAACTTCAATTCCAGATTTTGAAATGCGGTGTCCAAGAACTATGCCTTCTTTCACCATGAAGTGACATTTCTCCCAATTCGGAACTAGGTTTGATTCTTCACATCGAGCAAGCATCCTATCCAAGTTAGAAAGACAAGTGGTGAACGAATCCCCAAAAACTGAGAAATCATCCATGAACACTTCCATGCATTGTTCAATCATGTCGTGGAAGATTGCTACCATGCACCTTTGAAAAGTCGCAGGTGCATTACATAAACCAAAAGGCATACGTCGGTAAGCAAATGTTCCATAGGGACAAGTGAACGTCGTCTTTTCTTGGTCCTTCGGATCGAGAGGTATCTGAAAATAGCCTGAGAAGCCATCAAGGAAGCAATAGAATTAGTTTCCTGATAACCTTTCGAGCATCTGATCAATGAATGGTAGAGGGAAATGATCTTTGCGTGTAGCTTCATTCAGTTTCCGATAGTCGATACACACCCTCCAACCATTGACGGTTCGTGTTGGAATCAATTCATTGTTTTCGTTAGCGATGACCGTCATGCCTCCTTTCTTTGGGACGACTTGAACTGGGCTAACCCATGGGGAATCTGAGATAGGGTAGATCAGACCAGCATCCAGGAGTTTGATAACCTCCTTTTTCACCACGTCTTGAATCTTCGGGTTGACTCTCCTTTGCCTTTGAACTGATGGTCTGAAGTCATTTTCCATTAAGATTTTATGGGTGCAGTAGTTTGGACTAATCCCTTGTATGTCAGAGATCTTCCAAGCAATCACCTTCTTGTGTGACTTTAGAACCTGTACCAGCCTTGCTTTCTCTTCGGGCTTCAATTCTTTAGATATGATAACTGGTAAGTGCGAAGTTCCTTCAAGAAAAGCATATTCAAGGTGTGGGGGAAGTTCCTTTAGTTCCAATTCGGGTGGTTCTTTAGTAGATGGTTTCATCCTAGTAATCTCGTCTCCTTTAAGCTCGTCGTACGTTGTTTGATAATCTGACTCCATTGCAGGTGATTCTGGAATGTCGGCTGACGCTATCTCAACATATTCTGTATTGTTGGACAACTCATCTTTTCTCAGCTCATATTTTTCTCGGGAAGATTGAGAGATTGCATTTTCTTCAGTGATAATTTCTTTTCCTTTGTCAGTTGTTGCAAATCTCTGAAATTGAGCTGATGAAGACTCGCTGATGGTTGGATTTTCACAACCTTCAGATAGTTGCGAAGCAGGTGTTTTAAGCATTGACTCCATGTTTTTAAGAGTTTTCAGAATTTCTTCCCTTGAGAGAGATGAATGATGTACTTCAGAAGTCGGGTTTCTTAGTAGTAGAGTGACAGGAGTGCCATATCCAAGTGGAGCAGTCAAGATAGAGTTGAGCTGCAGCTCGGAATTCTTTAAAGGAAATATTAACTCTCCAGATGCGTTGGAAGAATCTGAGATAGCTGAGCATAGATCCGCACCTTCTTTACAGAGTATTCTTGAAGTGATGACAGTATTGGGAAGGGGGTTGATGCTGCTTACCGCAAGGATCTCTTCCAAGTGTTCTTCAATTATTTCTTGCATAGAATCTACAAGACCAAGATTTTCTCCCACAGGCTGTTTCATTAGTTTATCAACATTGAAGGTGACCTCTTCAGTTCCAACTCGGAGTTTTAAAGATTTTTCATTTACGTCAATGACGGCCTTGGCAGTGTTTAGGAAAGGTCTGCCAAGGATGAGGGGAACCTGGGTGTCCTCTTCAATATCCATAATAACGAAATCAACTGGAAAGACGAATTTGTCGACACGGACTATAATATCTTCAGCAATTCCTCGGGGGAGTTTAACTGATCTATCTGCTAATTGGATGGTCATACGTGTAGGCAAGAGTTCGTTTAATCCTAGTTTCCTATAAAGCGAGAATGGCATGAGGTTTACACTAGCTCCTAGGTCAGCTAAGGTGTTACTTACTTGAACATCCTGAAGATAACAATGAATAGTAAAACGGCCGGTATCTCCTAGCTTAGGGGGTAGTCCTTGTTGCATGATTAAAAAGCACTCTGCATCTAAGGGTAAGTTAACTATCTGTCTAAGTTTTTCTTTGTTGGATATCAGTTCCTTAAAGAATTTATCACAACTGGGCATTTCTACTAAAGCATCTAACAATCTAACGTTTAAGTGTAGGCTTTTGAACATTTCTAGATATTTTCCAAATTGAGCTTCTTGTTTCTCTTTCTTAAGCCTACCAGGGAAAGGTATTCGAACGGGTTTAGAGACTTCTAGGGCTTTAGAAGGTTCTGGCTCAGGAGAAGTGACAGGGGTGTCAGCTTGTACTGAGTCAGTAGGTAGAGAAGTAGAATGTTTATCTGAAGGAATATCTATAGTTTTCTCGTTCTTAGTCTCTTTTCCTCCTCTAGTGACCACAAGCATGTCATTGTGCTCATAGGATGAGTGAAAGACATAATTGTAGATCGCTTCCTCCCATCGCTTCTCCTCAACTTTTAAAAACAATCTTTTAACATTATCCTCCATGTTTTTAATTAAATCAATTGAAATCCTGAGCAAATAGTCATTTTGATTTTGAAAATCAAGAATTCGTTTGTTTGTATTATTTTGCTCAACCATGAAGTTATTGAAAATCGTATTGTTTAGACGAGAAGTCAATTGGGTAGGAGTAGAGAGAACTAAAGATTGAGATGGGGGTAGTGTGGTTAACCGCTGAACGAATGGTTTAGAATGAAAGGATTGGTCAGGGTTTCTACCAGTGGTGTCAAGAATTTCTTCGTTGGCCAGTATGTTTGGGAAGAACTTTAGTGGTATCTTCTTTTGCATGGGTTTAGAAGATTCTTGCAAGTCCTTGACAACTTTAGAGATGGATTCGAGTTGAGTTTTCAAGGTGTCTAAGGCTTGACCTGAAGTATTCCTTTCTTCCGAAGTGGATTCATCTGGCTCCAAGTCATGATGGTGCATCGTTACCGTCTCAATCAACTTCCAAGCTTCGTCTGAAGTATGTTGCATGAAGTTTCCGGATGAAGCAGCATCGAGGGTTTGTTGGTGCTGAGGATTTAAGCTGTTATAGAATGTGCAGACCAGATTCGTTTCAGCCAACTGATGGTTTTGACATCTTCCGATAAGATTCTTAAATCGTTCCCAAGCCTTGCTTAATGATTCGTTAGTTTCCTGACGGAAGTTAGCAATGTCGGTCTTAAGCTTGGTTTGCATGGAAGGAGGAAAGTACTTAGCTAGAAACTTAGTAGCCATCTCTTCCCATGTATGAATCGAATTGGGTTCGAAATCATAAAACCAGGTTAAGGCTCGAGAAGATAGAGAATAAGGAAACAGATGGAGTCGAAGAAGGTCTCTATTGGTTCCTACTATATCGAAGGAGTCGGTAAGGTTGATGAACTTGTTGAGATGTGCGTTTGAGTTTTCAACCGAAAGACCATGAAACTGACACTCAGATTTAATCATTTTTATGTAGTGAGGCTTAATTTCAAGGGTTTCGTCGGTTGGTGCTACGAATGGTCCTCCTCGTCCCTCTAGCAGTGGCTTGATTGATGGGGCGAGCGTGATACGGTTCGTCATAACTCGTAAGGTAGAAATTAGGGTTACGGAAAGGGAAAACTAATCTAAACTAATTAATCTAATTAACCTAAGGATAAAGCAGGTAACTTCCGGATGATATTGATCTCCCGAAAGGGTCGCTAAATAACTAAGATAACTAAATTCCTAAAGTCGGTCGTGGTAGTCCCCGGCAGCGGCGCCAAAAACTTGTCGCGGTCCCCCGCGGTCGGTCGGATTTTACTCCGATCGTTGAACCTTCCGGCAAGGGCGCGCGGATAGTGTGTTTTATATTTATTATGCTGGGTATCCTAAGTTTTGATACAACCTAAAGACCTAAAGGGCGGTAAGCGGTATGTATGACTCAGGTGTCGTTCTTCAAACTACAATGGGCATGGGAATCTAGGAGGATTAATTATCTTTTGTAATTTAGCTGGGATTTTTAAAACTTTTGTAATTTAGCTGGGATTTTTAAAACTTTTGGTTACTAATCTAATTACTAAAATTAAAAACTAAATTAAAGACAGGGGTTTGTACGGAGAATGCAGAGAAATCAAGATAAGGAATATGTTTGCTGTGACTTTGGCAATGTTATTTGGATGGATAGTTATGAGGGATAAAGCTACTAGGTGCGATGACTAATCCGGTGAGGTCATAGAAACTTAATTGGTAGATAAAGTATTATGCCTACGACCTTTACTCGGTTTTCCACGTATTTGTGTTAACGCTATACCGGATACTCGGGCGTTTTACAGCTTTTCCATTATACCAATTAGGGTTCCAGATTACTCACTAGATATTCCTATATTTCTTAATGAGCTACAGCTATGATCCTACTATATACCTAACGTAGAGTTGTCCGCAATCAGATATATAATATGTCACATGGATAACAGTTATAGAATGTCCAGTACACCGGAAGTTCTCCCAAATGTACAGACCAATTCAACTGACAACTATCCTCTAATCTGGGTCCCCAGTCTCAGACATCCGGAGGACGTCCGTATCGTGGCATGAATTGTTCATTGAACAATAACATGAACAGGGTTTAACCCGCGGAACCGGTTGGGATAATATGTCTAGCGGTCAGCTGAATTGTTCATCATTAATCATACAGTCATTACAACTATTACATACATGTTAACCTATCTGTATTATGTTTATTATGTTTATGAAAATCTAATTAGCAGGGCAGTGATAATGTTTGCGTATGTCTAGCATGCAGTACCTAAGCAACAATCAAACAAGAACATGCAATAGGACGGAACACTAGTCATCACATTAACTGACCTAATAATTAAATCATGGATATCCCGGAAGTTGTCCCAAAGATACACAACAAACAAGCGTGAACCTAATCTATCTCTAGTCCTATGCTTCGTGTCCCTCGGATGTGTTTCAATCAAGGGAACAACGACCATGTTGAGTTCATTGATCATCATACACAGAATAGTTGGCAATCCTACTTCTAGCAATTGGCCAGGTTCTAGGGAGGAGGATACAAACCACATCATAAGTTGGATAGATAAATAGGCAGAGGTTCAGCTTATAAGTTCGCAAACAGTTTAAACTCCTACAGACAGAGTAATGGCATGTTTACAATTAGGAATCATTATTTCTACAACGTATTGTGCCCACGACTTTCATAGCTTCCACGTTCCGTACTACACACATTCGTGATGTTTCCGGCGCTATACAAATGAAAGCCGTATAACGTTACCTCTGTTGTTTCATAATGGTGCCATCCCAATTGTATATTATATCATAACTATCCTAACATTGCATACATCACAACAAACATTGATTTGTCTAGCCTAGCATAATTCTAGCATTCATTCCTAAACATGCATAATAAGAAAGCATAATTAAAAGAATAAATGAGAGAGATTGTATTAAACCTGAATAAGAGAGTAATACAGACAAATCTTCACAAATCTGAAGTCTCGGAGTAACTCCGTACAAAAGCTACTAAGAGCTTCTACTCTAACCTACTAATTCTCCTCTAACTCCTAAGAGTAGTGCTAGAGAGAGAATGCTAACCTAATTCTAGAGAGATAAAGAAATGTGAGAGGTGTAAGGTGTGTGAAAATGAGAAATGGAGGTTAGTATTTATAGGGAGAGAGTGAAAGCCTTGGTACAAGTCTTGAAGCATCAAATACAAGCATCAAAGCAGCATACGGGATAAGCGGACCAGGGGGTCAAACGGCACCTCACAAGGCAAACACCCCCGTATACGGCACCCATAGGGCCGTATACGGCACCTAGGGTACCTGATACGGTACCTAGGTGCCCAGGGAGGGGTTGGTGCTCCGTTTGGCCTCCGCTGACTTCTCGGTTGCTTGGTTCGTCCGTATCTTCTTCGTTTGAGCTCCGATTTGCTTGATTCTTACGCCGTTGGCTTCGTTTTTCTGTTACGCTTCTAATGACACTGAGTTTGCCAATTTTGGAAGTGTTTGACTTTTACGTGTTCCGGATGACGATCGGCGAGCTTCCAGACTGTGTATCTTCTCCGTCTTTCGTCCGTTTCTTCTGATTCTTTCACCTCCGGTCTTGGATTTTCCTATAGAATCATAAAATATGTATTAAGTTCTATTTATATAAGAATATTGAGAATGAAAATTTTTAAGGTGATTGTTTTGCCTCGGTTTGCGTGTTATTTGGACGTTTTAACCGATTTTTGCAGCAACGTCTATATATAGACTACCTTGGTGATTTTTGGTAAATAATGATGGTTTTGAAATGTTTTCACCAAAGAATAGTCCAAAAAGTGTGGAAATATATCCTTAAAAACATGACTTTTTGGGTCACATCAGGAGACACCCGGAACGTTTCTTGATTATTTCGAATATAGTTCAATCGGGTATTTTCAACCATTGTATAAGCATCTACGATAAACTACTGTAGCAATTTTCTGGACAGAAGTGGTAGGGAAACTTCACTTACTCTGGTTTGTAATCTATAAGCAAAAAACTCTCTTAAAGTAAGCTGATAATGACCAGATGGGTTTTGCTCATCCACACCTAGATGCAGAATGTCTGTCCTATACCCATCCTCTGCATACGGAAATAACAGAGGGTACTGAAGTGCAAGATACTGAGGATGCAGCTCACTTATGCATTTCAATCTTCTTGACTGGCGTTCCAAAATAATATCTCTTTTATCCGGTGTTCCATCTATATCACCAACAATAAGAGCAGCAACTTCATCGGCTGTAGGAAGGTTATAGGTTCGTCCATCCTTATCCCTCCTACCGATGAGCTTAATCGTCATAAGGAGTTGGTCGTCCATTTCATACCGATCCCTGGCCATACGATATTTCTGAACCAACGGATTGACTGAATCTACAAGACCTCTCCGTTCCATCACCATGGATGTTTCCTTCTTACGTGTTAAGCCATCTTTCTCCTTACGTGAGCTGTGAAAACAAAATAATTAAATTTGTTAGAAATACTGGACGTTTTTTATACTCTCATATTGTACAACCGGTACATCGAAACTAAAAAACAACTGATATGGCAACAAACTTTAAATACCTATAAGCTTGTATTCGATTATCGTCCTCATTCCGTGTGTCATATATGTATAGTTGTGAAAATTTAGGATTCTCTCCTTCTTCAGGAAGAAGACTTCCAGCTAAGTGGTAATTTTGACCGTGCATCCGAAAAACATAAGGCCCCTTACCATTATTAACTTTGTGGTCAATCTTACCTCCCATTGAGGTAAAGCTAAACATCATGTTGTATTTGCGTACATCTTCAATAAACAGCTTGCTATTTGCATGACGTCCACTAAAAAGCTCCATAAGAAATCTTGGTGGGTACTTCAACCGTTTTGACAATGGGCTCATCAAACATTTTGATAAATGTCTCTACCACAGTCTGTTGCGCCTTTTCTGCAAACTGTGTTGGAGAGAATTCCATTGGGTCCACTTCAGCATTTTTTTGAAGGCTACAAAAAATTGGATTCAACAATTCACAAAGATGTCATCCAATTTGTTTAGACGGTACTTCATAAGGTAGTTGATATAGACGATACCCAGATTTGAAGTCCAAAATTGGTTGAGCTTCCGTGTTCATTTGAATACGACATCCAAAAAGGTGATTTGAGACTTGTGGATTACCTGTAGCGTTAAGAATTTGAAAACATTATAAAGGTACGTAAAATGGAAGTAAAGAGTAAAGGTTGATAATCCAAGTAAATTTAAGACCTCTATAGTCTTTCAGCCTTGCATTTTGAATGAAAACAATCACCGGATCAATGCTGGCTTTGTTAGCTGCAATATATTCCTGCATCTGGACAGCATGGTCTGCCCAAACTGTGCAATCGATCCTGGTTCCCCTGTGATACCAAAGCAAAGTACACAAATGTAAGGCTCTCTGTAATGTAATACTTGTTAATACCATTGGGAGTGCGACAAAAAGAAAATATGGTTACTGATGATCCTGCATCACGAATTTAGTTGATTTAGTAACAATGTTATTTTCCGTCCGCTCCACCAATGGGTCAATCTCAACAAGCAGTCCAACTACGTCTGGTTTGAAGTTGCCCATCAATAGAGAGATAGATCAATAAGTAGATATTTAATAAAGTTAGCCCAAAATGTAAGATGGTTTTGATGGGAACGTACCAAATCCAAAGGTCTTGGACAATCTCAATGCATTGATGTCCTGGTAAGAAACCAAGTTAAGGCCATCTGAAACTCCTTCAAATTCAGGGCATCTCCGGACTTTTGAATTCCTCAGAAGGTTTATCTTCCAGTTGTGGTCAATGAGCCTCTAGGTGCCATCATACTTATCCACGCCAAAGTTAGACATAACTAAGTAATTGCCCTCTTTAATGGTATCCTGAAAATCCGGAAAAAGCCAATTCTGTAATGTTGCCTGGATCTTGTTCCCCTATGAGTTCAAAATCATAAAAATGATATACAAGTGTTAGAATTGCCTAATCATATTGAACATAGAGTTGACAGTGCACAAATGAATTGGTTACATATATATAGCCTCCAGTTATAATAAAAACAGCAACCAGAATGCCACGAAAGATGTATTTTATCCTTGTTATGTCATTGAATTAAGGTAACAGTTGGTTCAATAAGAACAAATGGAAATTAGCGAAAGGTATCGAACACATGAAGTCGTAAGGCCAAGTTATTTTTAAATCACTATGAATGCCAAACACCATTAAGCAATAAAAGAGAATTTTTAAAGTAAAGATTCAGATGCAACCAAAAAAGGTCGAGAAAGACCATCAAATTGCAAACAATAACAACTTCAAAATGCCAGCAAATCACAAGAAGTAATGTTGTGAAAAGCATATATTGTACCAAGTTATTTAACAATCAGTATGAAAAAGAGAATTTTCAAAGTAAAGATTCAGATGCAACCAAAAAAGATCGAGAAAAACCATCAAATCGCAAACAATAACAACTTCAAAATGCCAGCAAATCACAAGAAGTAATGTTGTGAAAAGCATATATTGTACCAAGTTATTTAACAATCAGTATGAATGGCAAACACCAGTAAGCAATAACCGAGTTTTTTATTACTATAATGTATCAGATGCAACCCAAATATATCGACAAAAACCATCAAATCGCAAACCATAACAATTTCACAATGCCACCGAATCACAAGAAGTGTACAAATTAATTGGTTACGTATAAATCACCTCCAGTTATAATAAAAACAGCTACAAAAATGCAACCAAAGCACAAGAAGTAATTTTGTAAGGAGCATAATAATTTTGCAAGGAGAATAAACGTGAACCAAAATCCAAGAATACATAGTGATTTTGTAGCATATTGTATATCTGAAACAAAACAGATTATTAGTAACGCGACGACGAGAAGCAGGACAGAGTCCTTGTTATGTCACCATTAAGCAATAACAGAGTCCAATCTATCAGAAGCATAAAGTGAGCCTAGTTTTTAAACAATCATTATGAATGCCAAATACCACTAAGCAATTTCCGAGATGTTGTACTACTATAATGTAGCAGATGCAACACCAAACGATTGTATCATAATGACTGTTTAACAAAAAAGATTGTATCAGATAACTGTAACAATTGTATCAGCTGAAACATTAAACGCCAACAATCATTATCGCAGATGCAACCAAGAAAGATCGACAAAAAAGATCATATTTAAAACATTAAATCGCCAACAATAACAATGGTATCAGATGTAGCATCAAACGATCGATATTAACAGATAAAAGGTCTTACAAGCGGATCGATTAAGATCATATCCATGGAGGAGACTTGATTTGGCGTGTTTTTGTAGCTCTGTTTCCAAAGCATATGAACCTTTACTCTAATCTTCCAATCACTCCTCGCATCCGTGATTTCGTTTAGCGGCGTGAAAAGAACTTCTGCGGCCATTGGCGATGGTGTAGTACTGTTTAATCTAGGTTCTGCAAGTACGCGTGATATTGCAGAGTACTCCTTCATTTGCAGGCGATATGTATAAGGGATGCGGACAAGGAAAGATCTAGCAAAAAGGAAAGCAGTAATGAGGTGTAATTGGCTCCATGAATGTTGAATCGCCTCCAAAATTAGATCGGATGTTTAGGTTTTGAAATTCAAAAGACACATAAAAGGGGCGCCCTAATTTGGATACCAGGAGGCGTGGTTTTGAAGGGTACCTTGGTAATTTTCTAATTAGCCTTCCTATATATTTGCTAATCAAGAATTGGGGTAGCTCTAAACATAACTGGTTATTTAAAATTGATTTACCTAATCACACCCTCCTATAATAATTAAGAGGGATTTCATTTTAGTTGATAATTATTTAAATTGAAGTGTGAGATGATTATCCTTTATTTATTACTTAAAAACTATACAATCGAAGCCGTTATTGCTATTAAATGAGTTTAGGAAAATGTCTGAATTAATTTCAATTAAAAATAACCCGAGTAAATGGGTCGAAATTTCCCCCTTTAACTCCGGTTGTACAATGATATAACTATAAGCATAAGATATTGGGAGCGTCGATAACAATTTTCATAGAGTACTCTATATTTTAATTGCAAAATTTATAAAGTCAAATGTCGTAACCCGCATAATATTACAAAAAAATATAAAAGCCCGCGTTGTCGCGGGTCCTTCACCTAGTTCCATATATTGTTGTTATTTTATTTTAATTACTTTGTTTTTTTTTTTTTTTTTAAATAATTATTATCTACTGTAGTACTATACGAACTACTTTTGTGAATTTTATAGAATATTGTAATTACCAATTTGCTTCATTAAAACGTACGATATAGTTCCACTGCAGTAGTACGAGTAATAATTTAATAATGCTTCGTATTATCTTAATTAAAGTTTAGCAATAGTTACACTAATAATAATAATAATAATAATAATAATAATAATAATAATAATAATAATAATAATAATTAGAATAATAACAACGATAAAAAAGATATTGACGTTACTATTATCGTTTTAAGGAGTTCTACGGTTACAAAAATTTACAAAAGCATTAATACTAAAGACGAAATTGAGTATATCATAGCTGACCGAATGATGTATACCAATTACAAGTAGAGAGAGAACCAAGAAAGAGAAAATGAGAGTTAATTTGATTGGTCCATTCATGTATCCGCGTTATTTTGTATCTTTTTGTTTGTAAGATTTTTGAAAATTTTAAAGCCCTCTATTGTTTATTTAAAACTATATTGTCATCAATAATCTAATTGGTTAATATTTAAGTAATACTACTTTTTCGAAGTAATTTATTTATATAAATATAATAACTCATATATAAGTATGGATAAATGACAAAAATCGGCAACGAACTGCCAAAAAATACTCCAAGTATGCAACCTACCAAATAATTTGTTTAGGTATGCAACAAACCGGAAGAAACTTAACGCGCCCCCAGCCGTCGGTAAGGAATTTACCTTGTCGTTGCACTGTCTACTGGAGGCGGGTCAGTGGGTGTTTTAAATTCATAAGTGCGGGGCCTAAGTTTCCCTAACAATGCTAATCCTAAGGGCGAGCAAGTGGTAGGTATGACCTAGAGTCGTTCTTTAAACCGACTGAATTGAAATTTAGACGAGGCAGATGATGGCTTTCAAACTAGTGAAGGGTTTATAAAATAGTGGGTAGAGTTTTGGTTTTTTATATTTTCTAACTTAGGCAAGTAAATAAATAAAAGCGAAATAAAATAAAGCGTAAAACAGATAAGATAAAGATAGTGTTTGCTGAGATTTTGTTAATTAAGTTATGGGATGATGTGTAGAGAAACTATTTTGAAAGATGTTTGGTAATTACTATTCTTGAATACTTGTGATGTAAACACTATATTCCCTACTAATTAAAATCCCATTAGCATGTCACACAGGAACTAGGTTATGGTGATTCTGATCAGACTGGCACGCCCAACTCTCAACAATTATCCTATGAAGAACAAATGGCTGTTACCCGGAATATGAAGATTCCTATGCGTATGAATAGAGTGGCAGATCAATTATAAAGTCTGACCGTTCTTAACATCACCAAGTATTTAGAATAATAAGCAAAAACCCTATTAAAGTTTAATATTACTTTCTTATGAACGGTGACAAAAATCTGGAAGTACTAGATAAAACTGGATCACTTAACGATTCCTCGTCTTCCTAATAGATTTGTATGTTATAAAAGTTCATTTATGACTTTAAACCAGCCCTTGCTTAAGGCTTCCAAATAAATCCCCTAGTTATTTACAGCGTTCCTCACTTGAAGTGGTTCCGCCACTTCAACCCTTGGCCATGTCTTGTCGTACGGTAATCCCCCATGCATGTAGTCTTGCGGTTCCATGATTTCATACCTTTTGACAAATTATATTGACATAAATGACTGACTATCTTTTATTTGGACATCATTAAAAAGGTCTTGTAATCACGTTTATTGGTGGAAAGGCGATAGATTAATTTGAATTTTAAAAGTCTATTTAGAAAGGTTAATTAAACTAGGTTTCTCATTTTTATAATATTAGTCTGTAATATATCTACCTTCGGTCGTTACACAGCTTCCACTTATTTGTACTACACCTAAAGTGTTTCCAACGTTATATAGCATAACAGTCGAATAGGGCCGTCATGTTACTTCGTAATATTTTATCGTTCCGTAATATGACTACCTTCGGTCGTTCCTCTACTTCCATACGTTTGTACTCCACCTTGAAGTGTTTCCAGTACTATATCGAGAAAACAGTCGAATAGGGGCCGTCATATTACACTATTATTATTTATTAATCATCCCATAATTAACTAACTATATCGCAAACAAACACAACAAGTATATTACTCTCTAATCATGGCAATAACTAAATCTAACATAATTAATATAAACGAAATTAATTAAGATAGATAAGGATAGAGATAACCGTGATTAAAATGCGAGAAGGAATAGACTGGAATTAAATATCGCAACTTCCAGGTGTACACAAAAAGATTACAAGACGCTCCGATCTTTCGTTCTATTACAGTTGCGCTCTGAAACTAATCTAAAACTAATCTAGAGTGAGAAATAGAGAGGGAAAGAAATCTGAATTTTTCTAGAGAGATAAAGTAATTTTTGAGTGCATAAGAAGGTGTGTTTTTGAATTACGAATCCAACGGTATATTTATAACTGAAATCCGGCTCACGATAGCGAAGTTAGGCTCATTTTAGCGAAAAAGCGCGCGCGGTACGTGTACCGGACGAAAAAGGTGGTGCACGGACGAAAAAGTAGGCCGGCACCGGCCCAAAACGGGTGTGGTTAGCCGGCACCGGTTGGGCGGCGAGCCGGCACCGGCCCAGTGTCACAAAAAGGCAGCCGGCTCCGGCCGGTTACCAGCCGACGGCGGCCGGTCCTCGACCGTATGACTTTTTCGGTTCACGTTTTCGTGTGTATCTCTTTCGTTATGTGTCCGATTGTGACGATTCTTTTTGCGTTGGAATCGAATTTTGAAAAAGGAAGAATTTGATGTAAAGAAATCCCTTAGATGATTTTCCGATCTTGAGATGTCTTGTTCCGAATGTTTTGAATCTTTCGCAGCGTGTAGAATCTTCATTTATCCGTTTTTGTTGATTCTTTTTGCGTAGGATTCGATTTTTGAAAACGAAGACTTAGGCATGGAAAAATCTCTGAGATGACTTGTTTTTTTCTTGAAATCTTGTCTTGGTTGCCTTGAATCTTTAAACGCGCGTGAAATCTTCGTTTTTAGTCCGTTTTGCCTGATTTTTCTCGTGCTTCCTTATTTTAACCTACTTGACAAAATATCATTGATTAATGTAATATTTGAGCTCTTTTACCAAGTATTGTCCTAAAATGAGAGAGATATCATTAATAAAAACGTGACTTTTTACGCGATATCAAGTATCCCACACTTAGAACTTTGCTTGTCCTCAAGCAAACTCGTCTTTCAAACAAGGTTGGATGCATAGATAATGAGAAGTTAAGAGCGGAACTTTTTACCAAGGGTCTTTAGGAATAAATAAGACTTTCATGCATTTAGAAAAGTAAAGAAATAATCTTTTCGAAGCATGCTTTTGATCCTCTCGATCTTTTGTATACATGACTAGGCGATCCTCTCACAGTGTTCACTCAAATCACTCAAAGAGTTAGGTTGTCCTATTCTATTTTTTTATCGATCGCTCAGAAAGCCGGTCATGTATCGTTCTTCGTCATAGGCTTGATCGAAAATCAAATCGTTACCTCTGTGGTGAGAATGGAACTAATCGGGTCACAACATTCTATGGAAGGCGTGGTAAATGGATTTTGAGTGGGGAGAAGGTTTGTGGAAAGGTTTATTTTCATGCTATGCACTTATTTTGTGGGGGTTTTTTTTTTGGTGAAGAGGAAAGCTGAGATTTTTGGAGGATTGACACCTTTTCTTCTTCTTTATTTTCGAAGGGAGTCTTTTTTCCATAAGACTTTCTTTTCTTCATCTGTCTTTTTTTTCATTTTTTTTTCGAGCGTCATAACCTCTTGGCTCCTCTTCTTCATCACGCAAAGCTTTTATTTGAAGATTGAGACTTTGTGAAGTTCAAGGGATGTTTTTGAGAGAGTAGAGATGACGGGTTTTTGGTGGGTGGTTTTGGGAGTAGGGATGGTCCTAAGAACGTTACTATTCAATTGTTTCATTACTTACCAAATCGGCTTCAAAATGCATAACAGGAGCAAGTTCTGATTCCAAACGCATACGTCGGCACACACAAGAATCAAATAAGTGAATCATTAAAAGTGAATGCTTATTATGGCTCAAGATACCTCACGAATCGAAAGTTGGGTTTTGTGTGGCTAGTCATGCGATGCTCTTTACGAGATTATTAATTTAAATTTCTAAGGAAATTCCCATCTTATTTATCCTTCTTTACCTAAAGTAAATCGTTCTTTGTTTAAAAATCGTCATTATCGAAACATTTCAAACTCAATTGTGAAATTTTTTTGAAAAATTTTGGTAAAATTTCGAGTTACTTTTGGAGAAGATAGTCTAAGAAATCGAGAATTAAAATCAGGTATATACTGCTATCACACACTTAAAGGAACATCGTTCTCGATGTTCTACTAAGGTTTTTATCGGGGTGAAATCCCACACTTAGAGTTTGAAACATCTAAAACGTATCCTTTAGAGGTGTTTGTCGGGTTTGAATCCCACACTTAGTGATAAGCATAATGGATAGTGTATATATGTAACGGAAGAAAATAGTTCCGAAGTACTCCCCAGTTATATATGTGGTTTGATGATGACGATGAAGAGTGCTCTGAAGCATTTGATCGTCAAATTTTCGCAGAGTCCATTTGTTGCTATTGTGTGCTCCGATTTCTTCAAGTCTAATTGTGATTTGTCTCGTCGGTGCGAACACATTGGATATACTTTTGTTTGGTTCTTTGATGTGCGGCGCCAAGATATATATATATATATATATATATATATATAGTGGAATGATCCAGAGGGAAGTGCATTTTTTGGGGGAAGGGGAGAAGCGTTAGTATTCATCAAGAAGCATATTACCTTCACCTATATAAATCTCGAAAAAAGCAAACTGAAATTTAGATTTGTTAATCAGAATCGATGCTATGAATGTTAAGCTTCCTTGATAAATTCTTTCTGCAATTTATAACATCGATTTATGAATATTAGATCCAAATCCGTTAATATGCATCGCGGTAATTATTAGTTAATATGCATTGTGATGAATATTAACAATAAAAATATTTTTCAAATAATATGAAGTTTTAATATGCATCGTGATGCATATTAGTTAATATTCATCACAGTGAATATTAACAATTTATTAAATAAGTATTCATCAACTAATATTATGACTTAAAAATGAAACTCATTCGTTAAAATATTCTTTATAGCATCGATTTTGATTAATATTTACCGCTAATTTTTTGTTGTTGTTGACGTTTTGATTGATAATTGTAATATGCTTCTTGATGAATACTAACGCTTCCCCCTTCCCCCAAAAAAGGCACTTCCCTCTTGATCACTACACTATATATATATATATACTTGACACGTTAGGCAGAAACTTCTTCGTATATCCTAGTGTGAAAGATAGTCGAAGACTTCATCACTTCTTGGAATGTAAAATTGCCGAAATGTGAAACACGGGTTGCCTCCCGAGAAGCGCTTTTTTAAAGTCGAGAGCTCGACTTCTTTTCTCCTAGCTAGATGGAGATGGACGCATCCATGAGATCCCCAGTGTTGATGTTGTGGGCCCTAGGTTGTGGAAAAGTGTATCGAGGTAGATAGATTCTCATGAAATGATTGGTTATTGTCATAATCAATTCAAGTGGACTATCTCTCGACGCTGCTTTATAGTTCTGAAGATGTTCTGAAGTTGTCCTCACAAGTCCTTGAAGTCTGAAGGTGATGTGGTCAACCGCTTTAGTGACAGACCCATCAGGGTTAGTCATGGTGGTTGTGTTGATTTTACATAACTCCTTGGGCGGTGGATTTTGCCAAAAAGAGAACACAAACGCCAAGAATTGCTATTTTATATCTTCGTAGTTCTTGGTCTTGGGATCTCCATTGAATCTTCTAATGGATTTGCACAGGTCCTTGATTTGCCGGTGCTGATGGTCGTTGTATGGAAAGTCGGATTCTGAGAAAACTAGAGTAAGCTGACGAAGTATCTCCTTGCATCCTGAGTGGAATACGAAGTTTGCTCTGGAATTTCTTTTCCGTGCTTGAATCTCCCGTAGATGGATCGTAACAAAAGTGGCGATATCAAGTGGTGATTCAGGTGTAAACCTAAAGGGTCATTCGCGCCTAGATTCCTCCTAAACAAGATCACTAAGTTCTTCAATCAATAACTCAATTTGAATTTCTAAGGTAGAGTTGATAACCATAGATCTGCTTTCTTTGGAGCTGAGGCGATCTTCTCTACTTAGCGAGTTAAGCAGTGATGTGAAGTCATTCATTGTAGAGATGTCGGCATGGCTGCGGGGATGTCCGGTAGTCTCCTTCATATGCGCTTTAATGAATCCTAACGTCTCCCATTGTGCTAATGTGACACCCGTCAAATTAGGACTTGTAATTAGTACCTAATCATCTGTAATACATGTAATTAGTTCTATGTTAGACTAATTAATGTATCGAAATATATATTGTTGAAAATATGCAATTGTGCGATTTGATTAAATCGTACGTAATGTAAATCGAATGTAATTCGGTTCAATTAATACGGACGTTGGTGAACAATTTTATTAAATAATATAACATTATTTAATAGCATTATTATATTTAAAATATTATTTTGATAATATTTCGTACGCAATTCGTATTGTACAAACAAAGACTACACGATTAAAATAGTAAACGCGCAAGTAAACAAAACAAGTTATAATTTATAATTTATAACTCAAATGTAAAGTACTTGATGAAATACTGCGACCAAAATATCGAATAATTAATTGTTTTTTAAAAACGTATATTTAAACGTATTTAATAATTAATTAACGTTTAAACAATCAGGAAAACGAACACCACATGGAGCACGAACACGAGAACGAAAAAGGAGGAGGCTTTCAACAAAAACCCCTCCCTTACCCTTTCTTTTCTCATTTATCACCTCGCCACTCTCTCTCTTCTCTTCCTTTTTCTCTCAAAACTCCACACCACCACAACCTCCTTAAATCACAAAATAACACCACAAAACAATCTCGAATTCTCACGCTCGTTTGGAAGAAAAGATTCACCGCGTCACGATCTACCTCTCCATCTTTTCGGATTTCTCCGGCGTTAACTCGTAAGATTCCCGACAAATCTCGAAACTCTTAAATTTTGTATACTTTCACTTGTTTGTGGTTTATATCAACTTAAAATGTCCAAATATAGGTTGGGTAAAAGATTTGGACCAAATGGTGGCCGAAAAACAGTCGTAAGTGTCGCTAGTGTGCCAAAAAAGTGCTAGCGACACTAGCAAAGTGTCGCTACGCAAAGTGTCGCCCATATAGCGACACTACTCCAGTGTCGCTGAAATACTTAAATCAGATTTATACTAGCGACACTACCTTAGTGACTCCAAAATTGAGAAGTGTCGCCTATAGCGACACTAATCAAGTGTCGCTAATCGATTGAAAATCAGGAATCCAGCGACACTCACCTAGTGTCGCCTAACTAGTGTCGCCTATAGCGACACTAGCCCAGTGTCGCCAAAAACAGAAAGTTGAAAACTATTTTTATACTAAGAGTCGAACTTGTACAACCTCAAACACTTATACGATACGACTTCTAAAACACTTTGGGATGTACTTTTAAGTATAACACTTCAAAAACATAATGATAATGTTGAGATTATTATTACAAACAATCACCAACGGGCCGTACACGTTTTCAAAACTTAAACCAATCAACCAAATCGTAGTAATTTGGACAGTCTAGTTGAATGAACAACTACAAAGGTAGTCTTTGTAACTACCTACTCACGTTTATAACCATCACGTGTCGTGGACACCCTCAGGTTACGAGTCTTCGGACAACACTACCTGGCTAATCAACTAAAGTTTATTGATTTAAACTCTCAAGACTCAGGTGAGTCTCATGGCCCCTCTTTTTACTGTTTTCACTCAGGGTTGTGATTCATTGCTTGTTTTTAACATGTGAACGCGAGTACAAACTTTTCATATACTACATGAGTTTACACTACTAATCATTTTAAGTCATCCACAACATAGTTTGGTAATACTTCGGTAGCGCGAATGTTAGTGTATGGTACCATATAGGATTGACAATCCTCATCCGGGTTAGCAAGCACTAACTGGTCAAACGGACGCATTAGCATTTGAGGTTTACGAGTGTGGATTAGGCACTCGTGGGGAGGAACCCTCGATCAGGCACTTGATTGTGATCCTGACACCTCAGTTAAGGCTCAGACTATGTGCTCATGGCTGTATACATTATCATTTGCTTGGTTGCAAATCTGTATTTAAATCTTGCGGTTCATACGATACTATTTGATATACAAACCTATGAGCTCACCAGCGTTTCGTTGACCCATTTTAGCATGTATCACAGGTACTCAGCAGTAGGATTGGACTGCCCTCAGTATCACTATATCTCGAGTCAGCATGCACACATTAGAGATTTCCTTGCATTAATATATTTTGTAAAAGTATTTATGTATTGGAATCTCTCGTTTTTAGAACACGAGCTATGTATACCTTCAAACGTTGAAAACATTTCTTATATTAATATATTTTGTTAAAACGACGCATATAGAGTTGTTTGCTATATCTTGTGTGCTTTGATATTTGATTAGTCGCGCCCCGACCCGAACCGCTTCCGCATATTAAATTTGGGGGTGCGACAGATTGGTATCAGAGCATAAGGTTATAGTGAACTAGGTTGCATTTAGTGGGCCTAGACTATGACCGTTAGGCAGTATTTTCTTATTAGGCATGACTGGTTCAGGAATTACAGCATACGACTTTAATTTAACATAGCCTGATCAACTATGTACAATTAAGGAAAGATGATGTAAGGTCTGAAACGATTATGTTGAACAGGAACACACTAGTTGACTCTGACCTCGAGAGAACCGGGACTCAAACATGTCTGTGTTAGACACATTAGGCTATTATATGATATATGTATATATGTATATGATAGGCCTCGCTCATTCGAGACGTTCTTGCCACAGAAATGGCGGACTCACCATCTAGGCAAACTACTCGTACTCCATCATCTCTCTCTCGCTCACGTCGTAGCTACTCAGAACCCCTAGTGGCTAGACGCACTGGTAGCTCGTGCCGAGCTAGCCCCTATGCCAATCCTGCCACCACTGGTAACACGTCTGCTTTAGCTCGCCATCGAGCAATTGCTCAACAGGGGAACTGGTTACCTGCGGCTATGGCCACCTGGAGGATTGAGGAACACATCGAGATCCCCAATAATATCGAAGGATATTTACCTATGGAGCTCTCACCGTACACTCAAGAACCTACACACCACACTGTACCAGTGTTAGTTGTTCGTGTACATCGTCATGAACGCAGGTTGCACGACATGGAAATTGAACTTCAAGAAACCCGAGAAAACTGGATGATAACGGCTTAGGGCCGCATTACACAGATCTACCTGGATCAGGAAGATCTATCTGAAACCATTAACCTTACTCACGATCAAGTAGAAGACACCACTCAAACCATGGAGATCGTTCACAATCAGGTTATCGGTAACCGAAACGAGATCTCCGTGTTACAATCAAGGCTACAAGAGTGTGAGACACGTCTAAGGGAAACCGAGGATGCCCTCCGAGGGGTTAACAGACTTGCTGAATCTGTGAACCATCTCACTGCACTACTGCCACAACTCAACCTACGTCAGAATTAGCTTAGGCTGAATCTGTACTTTATTATGCTTTCGTAGGACCTATGTAATTAGACCGGATGTAGAATTCCCGGTATCTTTTGTAAACCCAGTAATCCTGTAATCTTTTGAAAACTCTTACCTTGTAACTCGGCTTATTATCTAATGAAATATGATTATCACCTCGTACCACTGTGTATATTACTCCCTTATGTATATACATGTGTGATATATCATGACTTGTGCAATATCTTACACATTGCATTCCTTTGTTATTCAGCATCATGCCTCCAAGTCGACACACGTATAGTGAACTCGAAATCGCTCAGCTCATCGCCCAAAGAGTGGCTCAGGCCTTAGCTACTCGGTCGAACCAGGGCAGTGAAGACACAGCTGTTAACGCTCCTGCAGCAAAACCCTGTTCTTATAAGGACTTCTTGAACTGCAAACCTCTGAACTTCAAAGGCACGGAAGGTGCCATCGGATTGATCGGGTGGGTTGAGAAAATGGAATCTGTTTTCCGCATCAGCAAGTGTGTGGAGGAGGAAAAGGTCAAATACTCCACTTGCACTTTCTCTGAAGGTGCTCTCACTTGGTGGAATTCTTATGCCCAGTCTGTGGGTATTGATATCTCCTATCTACTTCCATGGGAAGACTTGAACAAAATGCTCACGGATGAGTATTGCCCAAGCGAGCAACTCCAGAAGCTGGATGAAGAGTTCTGGCACTTAAAGGTGCAGGGAACCGATATTGTTGGATACACCACCAAGTTCCAACAACTTGCTACCCTTCATCCAGCCATGGTAAGTACTGAACCTGAGAAGATCAAAAAGTACATCAGCGGCCTCTCGGAAACTGTCCAGGGAAATGTCGCATCTTCAAACCAAACCACTATTCTTGGCGCCATCCGGTTGGCCCATGAGCTTATGGCTATGAATGACAGCCAAGAATCCCCTGCTCCATCCTCCAACAACAACAAAAGAAAGTGGTCCGACTACCACGACAATCACCAGAACAAGAAACCCGACACCATCAAAGCCTACAACTCAACCACCAAAACCAAATGGGGTTACACCGGGAACAAACCTTACTGTTCCAAGTGCAACCGCTACCACGAAGGTCCTTGCGGTACCTACTGCAACAACTGCAAGAGGTAGGACACCTCACCATGGACTGTAGATCCCCTACCACCAACAACAACAACAATACCTCCAGCAACAACAATGCCAGGCCATCCAGGGCCTGCTTCGAATGTGGAAACACCGGGCCCTTCAGGAACGAGTGCCCAAAACTGAAGAACAAAGGCAGCAACAACAACAACAACAACAACAACAACGCAAGAGGTAGAGCCTTTGTACTCAACTCTGGTGACGCCCGCCAAGACCCGAATGTGGTCTCGGGTATGTTCCTCCTCAACAACCTATCTGCTTCTGTTCTATTTGATACTGGTGCCGATAGAAGCTTTATTTATGATGAGTTTTATCCACTGCTTGACATCACTCCTGTTACTCTAGATGTTAAGTACACTGTAGAACTAGCGAATGGTAAACTTATAGAAACCAATAGTGTGATACCTAATTGCACTCTAAATTTAGCCGACGAATCCTTCTTGATTGATCTTATGCTTGTTGAAATTGGAAGTTTTGACGTCATCATTGGTATGGACTGGCTGTCCAAACATCGCACTGAAATCATTTGTTGTGACAAGGTCATTCGCATCCCTCTCGCCGCCGGTAGAACTTTGATCATACATGGGGAGACCGGTGGGACGAGTCTAAATATCATCTCTTGTTTGAAAACCTGAAAATTTATGAGAAAGGGTTATCCGGCAATCCTCGCGCACATCATGGAGAAAAAGTCAGAGGAGAAGCGACTTGAGGATGTGCCCATTGTTTGAGACTTTCCAGAAGTCTTTCCAGAAGAACTGCATGGTCTACCACCACCAAGGCAGGTTGAGTTCTCAATCGATCCCGTGCCAGGTGCTGCACCCGTGGCCTGAGCACCATACCGTTTAGCTCCATCCGAACTTCAGGAGTTGTCCACCCAATTACAGGAACTCTTGGAAACAGGATTCATCAGACCGAGTTCTTCACCTTGGGGAGCTCCGGTCCTGTTTGTTAAAAAGAAGGATGGTTCATTCCGAATGTGTATCGACTATCGAGAGTTGAACAAGTTAACCGTCAAGAACCGATATCCACTTCCGCGCATCGATGACCTGTTTAACCAACTTCAAGGGTCGAGTTTTTATTCAAAGATCGATCTTCGGTCAGGTTATCATCAACTACGTGTTCGCGACACCGATATCCCAAAAACTGCTTTCAGAACTCATTATGGGCATTACGAATTTCAGGTGATGCCATTCGGTCTAACCAATGCACCGGCTGTATTCATGGACCTTATGAATCGGGTGTGCAAACCTTACCTCGACAAGTTTGTCATCGTGTTCATCGACGACATACTCATATACTCGCGCAACGAACAGGAACACGCGCAACATCTCAGAACCATCCTAGAGCTACTTAGACACGAGGAGCTATATGCTAAATTTTCTAAGTGTGAGTTCTGGATACAAACCGTTCAATTCCTTGGACACGTTATCGATAGTCAGGGAATTCATGTCGATCCATCAAAAATCGAGGCTATCAAGTGCTGGCAAGCACCAACAACTCCAACCGAAGTACGGCAATTCCTAGGTCTTGTCAGGTACTATCGGTGATTCATTGAAAACTTTTCAAAAATAGCCCAACCACTCACGACACTGACTCAGAAGGATAAAAAGTTCGATTGGACTGATAAACAAGAGTCAGCATTTCAACTTCTTAAACAAAAGCTTTGCAGTGCTCCTATTTTATCATTACCCGAAGGCACCGATGACTTCGTGGTATACTGCGATGCTTCCCACCAAGGTCTCGGTTGTGTGCTGATGCAACGAGACAAGGTCATTGCTTACGCCTCACGACAACTCAAAATCCACGAAAAGAACTACACCTCTCATGACCTCGAATTTGGAGCTGTTGTATTCGCTCTCAAAATCTGGAGACATTATCTTTACGGCACTAAGTGCACAATTTTTACCGACCACAAAAGTCTCCAGCACATATTCGATCAAAAGGATCTCAACATGAGGCAACGTCGATGGGTCGAGTTGCTTACGGATTATGACTGCGAAATCAAATACTATCCGGGTAAGGCAAATGTTGTTGCCGATGCCCTCAGTAGAAAAGAAAGATCAAAACCACTTCGAGTCCGAGCCCTCAGTATGACCATTCATAATGATCTAAACATTCAGATCCTCGCTGCTCAACTCGAAGCCCTGAAACCCGATAACAGCAAAAACGAAGCCTTGCGGGGCATGGATAAACAATTCAAAATCAAACCTAATGGAGTTAGGTGTTTCTCTAATCGAACCTGGTTGCCTAGTTTTGGGAACCTGCGAGACTTGGTGATGGATGAAGCTCACAAGTCCAAATATTCTATCCACCCGGGATCCGATAAAATGTACCACGGCATCAAGGAATTTTATTGGTGGCCGAACATGAAAGCTGAAATAGCCAAGTACGTCAGCAAGTGTCTTACTTGCTCGAAAGTCAAAGCCGAATACAAAAAACCTTCTGGTTTACTTCAACAACCCAGCATTCCTGAATGGAAATGGGAACAAATCGCCATGGATTTCATAACCAAACTACCAAAGTCATCGAGCGGTTGCGATACCATTTGGGTGATCGTTGACCATCTCACGAAATCTGCTCATTTCCTTGCGATTAAGGAAACCGACAAAATGGAACGCCTCACTCGAATCTATCTGAAAGAAATTGTAACCCGACACGGCGTTCCCATCTCCATTATCTCTGATAGAGATAGTCGTTTCACATCTCACTTTTGGCAATCACTTCAGAAATCGTTGGGTACCCATCTTGATATGAGTACCGCATACCACCCTCAAATCGACGGCCAAAGTGAACGAACTATTCAAACACTGGAGGACATGCTACGAGCTTGCGTAGTTGACTTCGGTGTAAACTGGGAAAAACATCTACCATTGTGCGAGTTTCCGTACAACAACAGCTACCACACCAGTATTGGAGCTGCACCTTTCGAGGCACTGTACGGTCGTAAGTGCCGGTCACCTATCTGTTGGACCGAAGTGGGAGATAGCCAACTCACTGGTCCGGAAATCATTCATGAAACCACCGAGAAAATCGTTGGCGTCCAAAAAAAACTCAAAGTTGCACGTGATCGCCAGAAAAGTTATGCTGACGTGAGACGCAAACCACTTGAGTTCCAGGTTGGGGATCGAGTACTACTCAAAGTTTCACCTTGGAAAGGTGTCATTCGTTTCGGCAAACGCGGAAAACTGAACACTAGATACATTGGACCTTTTGAGATCCTCGAAAGGATTGGTCCAGTGGCATATCGATTGCAGCTGCCACCCGAGCTCAGCAGCGTGCATCCAACTTTCCACATTTCTAACTTGAAGAAATGCTTGTCTGATGAGACACAAATTATTCCACTCGATGAAATTCGTATCGACGACAAGCTTCACTTTGTAGAAGAACCCGCCGAAATCATGGACCGTGAGGTCAAACAACTCAAACAAAGTCGTATTCCTATCGTAAAGGTCAGGTGGAATTCGCGGCGTGGTCCGGAATTCACTTGGGAATGGGAAGACCAAATGCGACTCAAGTATCCTCAGTTATTCACAAACTCTACATCAAATCCGACATTGAACTAAATTTCGGGATGAAATTCTTCTAACAGGGGGAGAATGTGACACCCGTCAAATTAGGACTTGTAATTAGTACCTAATCATCTGTAATACATGTAATTAGTTCTATGTTAGACTAATTAATGTATCGAAATATATATTGTTGAATATATGCAATTGTGCGATTTGATTAAATCGTACGTAATGTAAATCGAATGTAATTCGGTTCAATTAATACGGACGTTGGTGAACAATTTTATTAAATAATATAACATTATTTAATAACATTATTATATTTAAAATATTATTTTGATAATATTTCGTACGCAATTCGTATCGTACAAACAAAGACTACACGATTAAAATAGTAAACGCGCAAGTAAACAAAACAAGTTAAAGTTATAATTTATAACTCAAATGTAAAGTACTTGATGAAATACTTCGACCAAAATATCGAATAATTAATTGTATTTTAAAAACGTATATTTAAACGTATTTAATAATTAATTAACGTTTAAACAATCGGGAAAACGAATACCACACCGAGCACGAACACGAGAACGAAAAAGGAGGAGGCTTTCAACAAAACCCCCTCCCTTTCCCTTTCTTTTCTCATTTATCACCTCCCCACTCTCTCTCTTCTCTTCCCTTTTCTCTCAAACCTCCAAACCACCGCAATCTCCTTAAATCACAAAATAACACCACAAAACAATCTCGAATCCTCACGCTCATTTGGAAGAAAAGATTCACCGCGTCACGATCTACCTCTCCATCTTTTCGGATTTCTCCGGCGTTAACTCTTAAGATTCCCGACAAATCTCGAAACTCTTAAATTTTGTATACTTTCACTTGTTTGTGGTTTATATCAACTTAAAATGTCCAAATATGGGTTGGGTAAAAGATTTGGACCAAATGGTGGCCGGAAAACTCGTTTTCGGCTCAAAATCCGGCGAACAGTCGTAAGTGTCGCTAGTGTGCCAAAAACAATGCTAGCGACACTAGCAAAGTGTCGCTAAGCCAAGTGTCACCCATATAGCGACACTACTCCAGTGTCGCTGAAATACTTAAATCAGATTTATACTATCGACACTACCTTAGTGACGCCAAAATTGAGAAGTGTCGCCTATAGCGACACTAATCAAGTGTCGCTAATCGATTGAAAATCAGGAATCCAGCGACACTCAGCTAGTGTCGCCTATAGCGACACTAGCCCAGTGTCGCCAAAAACAGAAAGTTGACAAAATATTTTCATACTAAGTGTCGAACTTGTACAACCTCAAACACTTATACGATACGACTTCTAAAACACTTTGGGATGCACTTTTAAGTATAACACTTCAAAAACATAAGATAATGTTGAGATTATTATTACAAACAATCACCAACGGGCCGTACACATTTCAAAACTTAAACCAATCAACCAAATCGTAGTAATTTGGACAGTCTAGTTGAACGAACAACTACAAAGGTAGTCTTTGTAACTACCTACTCACGTTTATAACCATCACGTGTCGTGGACACCCTCAGGTTACGATTCTTCGAACATCACTACCTGGCTAATCAACTAAAGTTTATTGATTTAAACTCTCAAGACTCAGGTGAGTCTCATGGCCCCTCTTTTTACTGTTTTCACTCAGGGGTGTGATTCATTGCTTGTTTTTAACATGTGAACGCGAGTACAAACTTTTCATATACTACATGAGTTTACACAACTAATCATTTTAAGTCCTCCACAACATAGTTTGGTAATACTTCGGTAGCGCGAATGTTAGTGTATGGTACCATATAGGATTGACAATCCTCATCCGGGTTAGCAAGCACTAACTGGTCAAACGGAAGGATTAGCATTTGAGGTTTACGAGTGTGGATTAGGCACTCGTGGGGAGGCACCCTCGATCAGGCACTTGATTGTGATCCTGACACCTCAGTTAAGGCTCAGACTATGTGCTCATGGTTGTATACATTATCATTTGCTTGGTTGCAAATCTGTATTTAAATCTTGTAGATCATACGATACTATTTGATATACAAACCTGTGAGCTCACCAGCATTTCGCTGACCCATTTTCGCATGTATCACAGGTACTCAGCAGTAGGATTGGACTGCCCTCAGGATCACTATAGCTCGAGTCAGCATGCAGACATTAGAGATTTCCTTGCATTAATATAATTTGTAAAAGTATTTATGTATTGGAATCTCTCGTTTTCAGAACACGAGCTATGTATAGCTTCAAACATTGTAAACATTTCTTATATTAATATATTTTGTTAAAACGACGCATATAGAGTCGTTTGCTATATCTTGTGTGCTTTGATATTTGATTAGTCGCGCCCCGACCCGAACCGCTTCCGCATATTAAATTTGGGTGTGCGACAGCTAACGTGAAGGGGATATCTGATCTTTTAAGGGCATTGAAGATCCTAGTATATGTCCATTTCTGCTGTTGACAGAATTGCTGTTCAGCAGGGGAAAGAGTAAGCAAGTTGACTGCGTTGCTAATTCCTCCTACTGCTTTATCGAATCTTTGGATGATTTCGTTGAGTACTTCGGGATTTGCAATAATGGGGGTTGGTCTCTGGTGCGTTTGAAATATTCCTCCAGTGTTTCTCTTCTCATGGGATGGTTGTGATTACTTCCCGCCATTTCATCAGTGGTAAATAGATTAGTTGGTGGTCTGCTTCTTTTGTTTTCTTCTTCCATCTTTCTCTTTCTGATTATTTATTCCATTGTTGGTTTGTTTGCTGATGCATTTTCCATCTTTTGTCCTATTCGTCGGAGGTCAATCGGGAAATATGGCTTGATTGCCATGTCCTTGCTAGATTTTCTTTCACTTGTTGACCTTGCAATTTCTCCGTCCTTTGCGGTCTTGTTCATGGAGATCATGTATATATAGGCTTGTTCTCCAACGTTTGGATTGTCGATATGGAAAGTGATAGTTTCTCCTTGTGACTGCAAGCTGATGGTTTATGCGAAGACGTTGATGATTGCCTTGGCCGTATTCATGAAAGGTCTTCCTAGTATGATTGGGATGTGTACGTCCTCCTGCATATCCATTACTACAAAATCTACTGGGTAAAAAAATTTGTCAATCCTAACTAAAATATTTTTTGCTATTCCCCTAGGGTATTTAACCGAGTGGTCAGCAAGCTCAATGCTCATTTTGGTAGGTCGAAGGTTTTCTAACTCAAGCCTTTTGAAAAGCGAGTATGGCATTAGATTAATACTAGCTCCTAAATCGGCGAGAGAACAGATAATGCATGAATTGTAGATGGAACAAGGGAGAGTAAAACGTCCAGTATCTCCGAGTTTTTCAGGAATAATATTTTTCAAGATAGCTGAACATTCCTCGTTCAGCGGGACATTGGGTACTTCGGGTGCCTTATCCTTGGTTGTAAGAAGTTTTCTGAAGTACTTTTTAGAATGAACTTTAGGTACGGTATCTAGGAAATTACTATCAAGTTTAAAAGACTTAAGCTTGTCGGGTCGTTGTTTAAGACGAGCCGGAAATGGAATTTTCCCATTTGATGTGGACTCTAAATCTATTGTCGATGGGACAATAGGTGGTTCCTTCTCCGGAGAAGGAACTGTAGGTGGGCTATGTGCTACCTGAGAGTCTTTAATATGAGAAGACTCCTTATGGCAACTAGCTGGACTATCCTGAGGTTTAGCGTTAATACGTTGCGTTAGTTGTCCTAATTAGGATTCGAAAGCTTTTAACAAAGTCATTTGATCTCTTAAGATGAGATCAACTTGGTCTTGTCTAGCCGAGATTCCTTGAATGACTTGTATCATGGTGTTGTCAAAACTAGAGGTCTGTGAGGGAGAGGGTTCACAAGGTTGGGGTTGGTAAGTTCGTGGGCTATTTCTAAGTGAGTTAAAGGAAGAGTTAGTATTGGGCGGAGTCAGATGAGATTGAGGAATTTGGGCTGAGTGGTTCATATTAGCACAATTAAGGCAAGTTTGAACTTGACAGACTTGTTGCGGTTGACTTTTTAATTCCTTGATCTCTTTGGTTAGTTCTTCCACTTGCTGAGTGAGAGTTTTGATAGCTTCAGTCCTGATTGTAGTAGGTGGATTCACTATTGAGGGGTGATTTTCACTGTTCCAGTCATGGTTGTGCATTGTCATTTTCTCAATAAGGCTCCAAGCGTCATCGGCCGTACAATTCATAAAACTGCCCTGAGAGGCGGTATCAAGTAAAGGACGATGATGTGGGAAGATACCATTGTAGAAAATGCGCAGCTGGTCGAAGCGCTCAAATCGATGATTCAGACATTTCTTAAGCAATTTCTTAAAGCATTCCCATGCAGCGTAGATCAATTCATCATGAACTTGGCAGAAGTTTATGATGTTGGTCCTAAACGTGGCTTGTTTTGATGGGGGAAAATATTTGGCCAAAAATTTGGTGGCTAATTCTACCCAAGAGGTTATAGAGTTAATTTCTAGTTCCTCAAACCAGGTTTGTGCATTAAGAATGAGTGAATAGGGAAATAGTTATAGATAGACTATGTCTTGATTAACCCCAATCGGCTTAAAGGAGTTGGATAAGGAAATGAATTTGTCAAGGTGGAAGTTGGGATCATCATTTGGTAGGCCACGGAATTGGCAGAGGTTTTGGACTAATTGAACAATGTGTGGTTTTAATTCAAATGACCCTCTATCAATTTCCGGACAAACGATTAGTCATCCTCGACCTTCAATCAAAGGTTTAGAGTCATCAGCCAAAGTGATATGTGCGGCTATCGTAGTCTCATTTGCAGGTGGATGATTAGTTCCTAAAGGTTCACTAGAGTGTAAGTTCATCTTGACGCCTATGGATCGTACAGTTGGTTCCCCGGCAGCGGCGCCAAAAACTTGACGCGCCCCCAGCCGTTGGTAAGGAATTTACCTTGTCGTTGCACCGTCTACAAGAGGCGTGTCAGTGGGTGTTTTAAATTTATAAGTGCGGGGCCTAAGTTTATGATATCGCGTAAAAAGTCATGTTTTACCACCGATATCTCTCTCATTCTGGAACAATACTTGGCATTCAGACTCAAATAATGCACAAATTAATGAAACTTTGTCAAGAAGGTCAAAATGAAACTGCACGAGAAAAATCAAGCAAAATGGACGAAAAATGAAGATTCCACGCTCAATTGAATATTCAAGGCATCCGAGGCAAGATTTGAGATGAAGTACCAATCACTGAGATTTCTCTTATCCAAGATCTTCGTTTTCAAATTACGAATTTAACAGAATAAGAATCAACAAAAACGGATGAAGAACGAAGATTCTACGTACACCGGAAGATTCAAATGATTCGCACGAGACATCTAAAGATCAGAGAAACATTTCAGGGGTTTCTTTTCATCAAAGTCTACTTTTTTGAAAAACAAATCCAATGCAAAAAGAATCGACGAAAACGGACGCACAGCGAAGGAGATACGCACGAAATAAGAAATGAGCAAAAGACGGCGGACCAGGGCGGGCGGCAGCCACCAGCCGCCGCCGGCTGGACTCCAGCCGTCCCCCGGCTGGACTCCAGCCGTCCCCCGGCCACTTTTCCGTCCTTGCTCGTACTCTCGTGGTACATGTGCTAGACCTTTCCGCGACTTTAGGGTACATGTGCTAGACCTTTCCTTTCTTTAGGGTACATGTGCTAGACCTTTCACCACCTTTTGCTAACGTGTGCCCCTAGTTGCTAAAGTGCACAAAAACTCAAGTATAAATAGGTGCCTTTGGTTCATTTGAAACACACACCTTCCTAGCTTATTTTTCTCACTCTAGAAATAAGCTCCAACTTTCTCACTCTACCTTCTTTCTCTAGATTAGTCTTAACTAGTATGTAAACTAGTTTAGAAGTTTAATTAGGAATAGAAGGAAAGTGCGGAACACATTGTAATCTTCGGTGTACGCTCGGAATTGTGTCACTTAATTCAAGTCTATTCTCTCTCGCATTTAATCCTGGTTCTTTCTATCCTTATCTATTTTAATTAATTACGTTTATATTGATTATGCTAGATTTAGTTATTGCGGTGATTAGAGAGTAGTATACTTGTTGTGTTTGATTGCGATGTAGTTAGTAAATTATGGGATGATTGATAATTAAATATTAAAATAATATGACGGCCCCTATTCAACTGTTACTCGATATAGTACTGGAATCACTTCAAGGTGGAGTACAAATGTATGGAAGTCGAGAAATGACCGAAGGTAGTCATATTACGAAATGGTACAATATTACGAAGTGATATGACGGCCCCTATTCGACTGTTATGCAGTATAGTGTTGGAAACACTTTAGGTGGAGTACAAAAACATGGAAGCTGTGTAACGACCGAAGGTAGTTATATTACGGACTAATATATATAAAATGAGAAACCTAGTTTAATTAACCTTTCTAAATAGACTTTTAAACTTCAAATTAATCTATCGCCTTTCCACCAATAAACATGATTACAACACCTTTTTAACGACGTCCAATTAAAAGGTAGTCAGTCACCTGTGTCAATATAATTTGTCAAAGGTATGAAACTATGGAACCGCAAGGCTACATGGGGGATTATCGTAGGACAAGACATGGCCAAGGTTTGAAGCGGTGGAACCACTTAAAGTGAGGAACGCTGTGAATAACTAGGGGATTTATTGGAAGTCAAGCAAAGGCTGGTTCAAAGTCATAAATGAACTTTTTAAATATACGAATCTGTTAGGATGACGAGGAATTGTTATATGATTCAGTTATGTCTAGTACCTTAAGATTTTGTTCCCGTTCATATGAAAGTATTATTAAACCATAATTAAGATTTTGCTTATTATTCTAAATACTTTGTAATTTTACCATAACCTAGCTCCAGATGTGACATGCTAATGAGATTTTAATTAGTAGGGAATCCAGTGTTTATATACAAGTATTCAAGAATGATAATTAACTAATATCTTTCAAAACCGTTTCTCTAAATATCATCCCATAACTTAATTAACGAAGTCTCAGCAAACACTATCTTTATTTTATCTTCTTTACGTTTTATTTTTATTTCGCTTTTATTTATTTACTTGCCTAAGTTAGTTAATATAAAAACCAAAACTCCCCCACTATTTTATAAACCCTTCACTAGTTTGAAAGCCCTCATCTGCCACGCCTTAGTTTCAATTCAGTCGGTTTGAAGAACGACTCTAGGTCATACCTACCACTTGCTCACCCTTAGGATTAGCATTGTTAGGGAAAACTTATGCCCCACAATTACAAGTTTAAAACACCCACTGATCGTCGTCGCCAGTAGCCGGTGCAACGACAAGGGTAAAATCATTACCGACCGCTGGTGACGCATCAAGTTATTGGCGCCGTTGCCGGGGAACCAACTGTACGATCCATAGGCGTCAAGATGAACTTACTCGCTAGTGAACCTGTAGGATTAACTCTTTTCCTTAGACCCCTACGTCTTTCTTTATTTTTCCTTCCTTTTACTACTTTCACAAATTACGTTATCCAAATTACGTTATCCCTATCCACTCAACTAGTCAACTACCTGCCAATGAGACTATGACAGCTACACGTATAACTCTCGCTGAAGACTCTAAACCTTTGATTGAAGGTCGAGGAGGACCAATTGTCTATCCGGAAATTGGTAGAGGGTCATTCGAGTTAAAGCCACACATTGTTCAGTTAGTCCAAAACCTCTGTCAATTTTGTGGCCTAACAAATGATGATCCTAACTCCCACCTTGACAAATTCATTTCCTTATCCAACTCCTTTAAGCCGATTGGGGTTAATCAAGACATAGTCTATCTATACCTATTTCCCTATTCACTCACTCTCAATGCACAAACCTGGTTTGAGGAACTAGAGATTAACTCTATAACCTCTTAGGTAGAATTAGCAACCAAATTTTTGTCCAGATACTTCCCCCCATCAAAACAAGCCACGTTTAGAACTAACATCTTAAACTTCCGTCAAGTCCATGATGAATCAATCTATGATGCATGGGAATGCTTTAAGGGATTGCTTAAGAAATGTCCAAATCATCGATTTGAGCGTTCAGACCAGTTGCGCATTTTCTACAATGGTCTCTTCCCACATCATCGTCCTTTACTTGATTCTGCCTCTCGAGGCAGTTTCATAGATTGTACGGCAAATGAAGCTTGGAGCCTTATTGAGAAAATGACCGTACACAACCATGACTGGAATAGTGAAAATCACTCCTCAATAGTGAATCCACCAACTACACTCGAAAATGAAGCTATCAAAACTCTCGCTCAGCAAGTGGCAGACCTAACCAGGGAGATTAAGGAACTGAAAAGTCAACAACAACAAGTCTGTCAAGTTCAAACCAGCCTTAATTGTGCTAATCTGAACAACTCAGCCCAAATTCCTCAGTCTCATCTAACTCCGCCTAATACTAACCCTTCCTTTAACCCTACAAATAGCCCACCAACTCACCAACCCCAACCTTCCGAACCCTTTTCCTCACAAACCTCTAGTTTTGACGACACCCTGATACAAGTCATTCAAGGAATCTCAGCTAGACAAGATCAAACTGATCTCTTCTTAAGAGACCATTTGACTTTGTTAAAAGCTTTCTAATCCCAATTAGGAAAATTAGCACAACACATTAACGCTAAACCTCAGGATAGTCCAACTAGTTTCCCTAAGGAGGCTTCCCATATTCAAGACTCTAAGGTAGCACATAGCTCACCTTCGGTTTCTTCTCCGATGAAGGAACCACCTGTTGTCCCATCGACAATAGATTTAGAGTCTACACAAAATAGGAAAGTAAACATTCAATTTCTGGCTCATCTTAAACAACGACCCGACAAGCTTAAGTCTTTTAAGCTTGATAGGAAATTCCTAGATACTGTACCTGAAGTTCATTCTAAAAAGTACTTCAGAAAACTTCTTACAACCAAGGATAAGGTACTCGAAGTACCCAATGTCCCGCTGAACGAGGAATGTTCAGCTATCTTGAAAAATACCATTCCATAAAAACTCGGAGATACCGGATGTTTTACTCTCCCCTGTTTCATCTACAATTCAGGCATTATCTGTTCTCTCGCCGACTTAGGAGCTAGTGTTAATCTTATGCCATACTCGCTTTTCAAGAGGCTTGAGTTAGAAAACCTTCGACCTACCAAAATGAGCATTGAGCTTGCTAACCACTCAGTTAAATACCCTAGGGCAATAGCTGAAAATGTTTTAGTTAGGATTGATAAATTTCTTTACCCAACAGATTTTGTAGTAATAGATATGCCGGAAGATGTACACATCCCAATCATACTAGGAAGACCTTTCATGAATACGGCCAAGGCAATCATCAACGTCTTCGCACAAACTATTAGCTTGCAGTCTCAGGGAGAAACCATCACTTTCCATATCGACAATCCAAATGCTAGAGAACAATCCGATATGTACATGATCTCCAACAAGACCGCAAAGGACGAAGAAACTGCAAAGTCAACAAGTGAAAGGAAATCTAGCTATGAAATGGCAAACATGCCATATTTCCCGATTGACCTCCGACGGATAGGACAAGAAACAAAGAACGCATCAGCGGATAACCTAACGATGGAAGAATTGATCAGAAAGAGAAAGATGGAAGAAGAAAACAAAAGAAGTAGACCTCCACTGAACCCATTTAACACTGATGAAGTGGCGCGAAGTAACCACAACCATCCCACGAGAAGAGAAACACTGGAGGAATATTCCAAACGCACCAGAAACCAACCACCAACCATTGCAGATCCCGAAGTACTCAACGAAATCATCCAAAGATTCGACAAAGCAGTAGGAGGAATAAGTAACAGAGTCAAATTACTTACTCTTTCCCCTGCTGAACTGCAATTCTGCCAGCAACAGAAACAGACGTACACTAGGATCTACAATGCCTTTAAAAGATCTAATATCCCCTTTACCTTAACGCAATGGGAGATGTTAGGATCCATGATGTAACCTAAAAAGTCATGTTTTTATGCACATTATTCAACACTTATTGGACTTATATTTGTTGAAAACATCTTAAAACATCTATTATTTTCTTGAAATCACCAAAGTAGTCCAATTATGGGTGTTGCTGTTAAAATCACCAAAAACATCTGTTTATCATGCAAAACGAGGCAAATAATGTCACCTTAAAATACTCCCTTCTTAATTTACATATGGAATTGGATCTTAATTCATATTTTATGATTTCATAGGGAAATCCAAGACCGGAGGTGAAAGAATCAGAAGAAACGGACGAAAGACGGATAAGATGTGCAGTCTGGAAGCTCGCCGATCGTCATCCGAAACACGCAAAAGTCAAACATCTCCAAATTTGGCAAACTTAGTGTCATTAGAAGCGTAATGGAAAAACGAATCCAACGGCCTAAGAATCAAGCCAAACGGACTCCAAACGAAGAAGATACGGACGAACCAAGCAACCGAGAAGTCAACGGAGGCCAAATGGAGCACCAACCCCCCCCTATACACCTAGGTACCGTATACGGTACCCTAGGTGCCATATACGGCCCTTAGGGTGTCGTATACGGGGGGTGTTTGCCTTGTGAGGTGCCGTTTGACCCCCTTGGTCCGCTTGCCCCGTATGGTGCTTTGATGCTTGTATTTGGTGCTTCAAGACTTGTACATCTTGCCTAAGGCTTCTCCTATAAATACCCCATCCATTTCTCATTTCACAATACACCTCACTCTTCTTACTTCTCTCTCTAAGAGCTCTCTCTCTCTCTTTTCTCTCTCTAGATTTAAATAGTTAGTTAGGTTAGTTTTAGGTTAGATCTTGGTTAATATTTAACCAAGACTAACGAAGGGTAGCTTTTGTAATAGAGTTGGAATTCTTGGAGGATCTCCTTTGTAATATTGTTCGAGATATTTCGGAGCTCTGTCCGTGTAATCTTTCAGCTACTATTCAATCTACGCATTACTTTCGGTTATTTCTTTCCTTATCTTTCATAATGTTGCATGCTATTATTATGTTTGATTTAGGATACATTGCCATGATTAGTGAGTAGATTAGCTATTGTGTTTGTTATGATGTAATTAACTTGTTAATATTTGGGGTGATGCTACTTTAAAAACAATTGGGATAAAATCGTTATGAAACAACGGAGGTAACGTTATACGGCTTTCATTTGTATAGCGCCGGAAACATCACGAATGTGTGTAGTACGGAACGTGGAAGCTATGAAAGTCGTGGGCACAATCCGTTGTGGAATAATGATCCCAATTGTTAAATATTGAAAACCGGTGTATTATTAACTATACATTTATGATTTTAAACTAAACTATCGCCTTTCCTCCAATAAACGTGGTTAGAACCTTTATGTCAAGGAGTCCCGAACCTTAGTCCCGAACCTTATACAGCTCTAGTAGAACTTAGGTCCCCAGCTAAATATAAATTTTAAAACTTCCACCGACGTGCTGCCATACGGTCGCGTTGACGACGCGTGACGGTTGGTGGCGCGTCAAGTTTTTGGCGCCGCTGCCGGGGAAGTTAATCGTAAGATTCTGAGGCGTCCCGACGAACTTTCTCTTTAGTGATACCCGTAGATTAGATTTCTCTCTCGTAACCACCGAAAATTCTTTCCCACAATCCACAACGATATTCGACCCGATCATCCGGATCTGAACCTCTCATTTTCGTACCTGATCCCGAGTCGATTATCCGTACCATCCATAAAGAAAGACGTTCTCGTTTTCCACCAATGGCCGCTCGTGTTACTCTCGCCGACAGTACCAAACCATCCATCGAAGGACGAGGAGGACCGATTAGCTATCCAGTGATCGACGGACCATCTTTCGAACTCAAATACCACATCGTCCAACTCATCAAGGACAACTGCCAATTCCACGGACTACCCCGTGAAGATCCTAACGCCCACATCAACAAATTCATTCAAATCTCCAACTCGTATAAGCATAATGGGGTTGATCAGGACATAGTTCGCCTACACCTGTTCCCCTTTTCTCTCGCCTTACATGCTTTGAGCTGGTTTGAGGGACTTGACACTGGATAAATTACCTCATGGGAGGACATGGGAAACAAATTCCTTACGAAATATTTCCCTCCGTCCAAACAAACTAAAGCCAAGAATGACATCGCGAACTTTTCACAAGCTCACGACGAGTCAATCTACTCAGCATGGGAGCGATTCAAGAGTTTGGTGAGGAGATGTCCCAACTACCAGATGACCAAAACCGATAAACTCTATACTTTCTATAATGGTCTCAATCCTATCCATCGCATCACGCTTGACACAGCTGCTCAAGGCAACCTCATGAAGTTAACCGATGATGAAGCATGGGCCTTAATCGAAGACATGATGATGCATCACCACGACTGGAAGTCCGATGAGCAATCCTCATCCCTGCCTATTGCAAGCACCGCGCAAGCTGAAGCAATCAAATCTCTGAGCGAGCAGATCGAAACTCTAACGAAGCAGATTGGAGAACTGAAGAAGCAACCACAGCAGGTTCACCAAGTTCAGGCTTGCCAGAACTGTGCCCATCATCCTACCGAGGAATACGCTGTGGAGTATGAAGACCCTACTGACGGAACTGCCTACTATGCCCAATTCCCAACCAGACAACAAAATCCACCTGGCTTCGCTAGAACTTCTCCGCCAAGAGCACGAGGAACCCAGTTACCTCCACGGAACAATCAACCACCCATGTTTCAGCCTCGATATCCGATGTACCCACAACAACCAAAACTTCCATACAATCAACCGCTTCCATTAACTGCCACTGAGGATACCCAACCTGCTGAACCGGTGAAGACAATCGCCCCAGTCACGAGCACTGATGACAACCTGAACAAGTTTATCCAGGGGCAGAACGCTTTCAATCAGAAGATGACGGCTAGACAAGATCAAACCGACCTATTCCTTCGAAATCAACTCTCAGTTCTCAAGAGCCTCGAGAATCAAATTGGTCAGTTAGCCCACCATCTTGACACTCGACCCCAACGATCGCTACCGAGCAATACTGTTCACAACCCCCACGTTGAGGAGGCCAAGACTGTGAACTCTACGGATAACTAGAAGGCACCGAGCCATTCTGAAGCTTCTTCTCCGATGAAGAACCCTACTCTTGTCCCAACGACAGTTGAGACCAAACCCATACCTACTCCTATTCAAGAAGTTCGAGTCCCCTTCCCACATCGTATCGGAAAAAGATACAATGCTAAATCTTTCAAACTCGACGAAAAATTCTTAGACACCGTGTCTAGAATCCCTTCCGGCTCTAAGTACATTCGACGCATGCTGGTTACTAAGGAAAAGGTACCCGAACTACCTAAAATCTCTCTCAACGCTGAATGCTCCGCTATCATTCAGAATTCCCTTCCGGAAAAACTAGGAGACACGGGCCGATTCACCTTGCCCTGCTCTATCTATCACTCTGGCATGATCCGTTCCTTGGCCGATCTCGGAGCAAGCATCAACCTCATGCCTTACTCACTCTACTCCAGACTTGAATTAGGACCACTGCAACCCACTGGAATGAGCGTCCAGCTTGCCGATCAAACAATCCGATATCCTAGAGGCATAGCTGAGAACGTCATGGTAAAGGTGGATAGGTTTTATTTCCCAACTGACTTCGTAGTGATGGATATTCAGGAAGACATCAATATACCCATTATCCTAGGAAGGCCTTTCATGAATACTGCTTGTGCTATTATTGATGTTTACTCGCAGACTATCAGCCTCAGAGCACATGGACAAACTGTTGCATTCAAAATCAACCAGGCTGATGAGCTTCTCGCAGAGCAAGCAGAGATATACGCCATCTCTATGGGCAGGATCACTTCAGACGACGACACTTCTGATTCAGAACCATCATATACTTACATACCAGATGAGCACACTTGCCTTATATCATCAACAGAAGAGTCAGAGTCAGAAGAAGAGAGTGAAGATTCCGAGCCAGATGAGCCAGAACAAGAAGAAATGGAGGAAGAAGAAACTGAACCAGAACAAGAATCCGAAGAAGAAAGGGAAACAGACCCTGAAGAAGAAGAGGAGGACTTATACCATCCACCCCACCGCATCACTGCTTACCTGATTCCAACTATCCGATAGAAGAAATCATGCAGATCGAGAACACTATTCCCCTGTCAGATAATGAATCAGATGATGACCCACCTACTGATGAACCATATGATGCAGGATTCGGCATAACTATGGAAAGGCTTATAGCCTCTATCATGGACCCCTCTAAACCTCTTATCTCGCCTCGACTCGACATTCTGTTAAACATCGAGAAAACCATTGCGTTAGCAAAATAACACCCAGAGCTTAGAGACAAACTCCTGATGAAGATCTCAGCTTACAAAGCTTCCCGATTACCGGAGTTGCATTCAAGAGAGCCTTCCCGAAGGATTCAAACCTTCGACGCATCTACACCACGAACCATGTTCGAATTTGGAGGCACCTCTGAATCCAGCCGAGGTACTGATTCTCAGGAGGAGAGAGACATAGAGATGCACTCTTCACAACCGATATCTCAAATCACCGATGACACCCAGCCACCATCTGATCATGTTGAGTTACCTGATTCCCAGGCTAGGGATTCTCCATTCATAGAGAGTGATGTGGATGATGTTGTCTATGCTGACATTCCAATAGATATCTGGTCTATCTATCTTCCTACGCCTCCTGCTGATCCACCTTCTCCAGAAATTCCGATTATCACCAACCATGAGGAGATGATAAATGCTATCGAAGACTTTGAAAATGACATACCTATGATGACTAGCATTATCCTCCACTCTACCAACGAGTACACTCCATGACAACAGGCCCTGATCGAGGAAATCATAGCCGAGTCTGAAGTCAACCAAGCTGAGAATTCCCAAGATTACAGATTCTTCAACAATCGTCTCAATGCCTTAGCCGAAGATCTCGCTGCTTAGCTCCTGCAACAAAACGCTAGACCTATATCTGAAGGGCTGAAGTTCTTTGAAGAACAGAAGCGCATCTACAGGAAGATCTATGACACTTTGATCAGATCCGCATTTCCATATTCCCAGGAGCAAAGTGAGTTTCTACACTCATTCCACGAGGAAATGTACCGTGCTACTGGGAACCCTGATGCAGATGCTGATATTCGACTGATAAATAATCTTCGGGGCATACTTAATTCTATGGCAAGGAACGACCATATTGACGAGACTTCTCCTCACAGGTTCTACATAGACTGCACTATTGAGTTCCATGCTCACAAGATTGCTGAAGATCTTGAGTATGTGAGTTTCACCGAAAGGTCGCGTGACATCCCTTCCTCTATACTAGAAGGTTCGATGGTTAACATCGCGAACTTCCTCACAGAACGGATCCAAGAAATCTTTGCTGAGGATAATCCGGACGAGCATCGACAGATATTTCACTATGGTTTACGTGAGGTATATGATATAGTGTGCAACACCTTCAAAGACTCAAATCTCACATTCACCAACTACCAGACCAAGCTCATCCAGGATATCCACGATTATGTTCGAGAAATAAGAAGAAACTCCAGCTTAGCAGATCACAACACTTTACACTTCCAATTTCTCGAATTCATGGACTCATTCAAACAGCAACACCCTCAGAGAGAAATGGTTGAATCTGATGGTTTCTATGAAGTTGATTCCGGTGGACCTATATCCAGAACAATCAGGGATATCACTTGGGACCTTCTGCACATGAAAATGGTTACTCAGCAACATCTTGAAAGTTTCCCTATCTTTTCAGGAGAGGTTCCAAACATCGTTGAAATCATTTCTCGCTACTTTCTGAGGATCTATCCACGCAATCTCAGGGTTCCACTTCTAAGCACTTCCGACCCTGGAGGTTCCAGCACCAACTAGACTGAAGGAAGGCAAAGTCAGGCTCTCGACTCTAAAAGCAGCGCTTCTTGGGAGGCAACCCGTGAAATAAAGTCAGGCTCTCGACTTTAAAAGCGGCGCTTCTTGGGAGGCAACCCATGGAATAATCGTAGAAAGAAAGAGAATCTGAGAAATGAAGTAGATCTCCGACTATCCTTCACACTTGGATGAACCCAACTGTTATACAAAACATCTTCTAAATACAACTCATTTTGCAAATAAACCACTGTTCCCGGATGAATAGGAAAATCATCTTGTGTTTCGAGCATTTGAGGTACTTGCATACTACTTTTATGCATTATGCTCGAACTCGTTTAAAAACACATGATTTATCCAAAACTGGTTTGTATTAGAAAACATCTTTCGAAATCCAACACAGTGATTTCTTTTCATTTGCAAAAACAAAACCGAGTTTGTAAAAAGGGTACATCCAACGTGTTCACAGTTAAGAGATCTCTTCATGAGAATGAAATTGAGATGTTGAGATGGAAATAAGCAAGTCGCTTGAAGCCGAGCCGATCCTCATAAAGAACTCAGAAGAAGATCTTGGCCACATCTCCTTCTGTAAATTCAGAAACTCAGCTCCTATGTAACTTACTATCTGGGGAGTATATGATCCTTTCCTCTTTTATCTGTTTTCAACATGATTCATATTTATTTGTTTTGTTAGTATGATAATAAAAGTAGTATATACTCTATCCAAAACTTATCACTAAGTGTGGAATTCCAGCCCAAAACAAAGCACTTGAGAAACATTTTCTTACATGTTCAAACTCTAAGTGTGGGATTTTACAATCTCAACTCAAGAGAACATTAGGGACAATGTTCCTCTAAGTGTGGGATAGCAGGTATAGAATACCTTGGTATAGAATACCTTGGTATAGAATACCTTAGTTTGTTTTTATGATTTTAGTTCAAAATAGTTAACACAGAAAATGTTCCTCTGAAATTTTTCAAATTTTTTCAATTTTCAAAAAGAAAAACGAGTTTAATCCCCCGATTAACTCTGAATTTTTGAGTTTTAATGTTTTTAAGAGAAGTCATTTTCAAAATATGAATAAGTTGTTTTAAAATCTAAAGAAAATAAGTTAATAATTGCTTAAGCAAGAAATGATAATCTAATAAGAACATGACTAGGCACATACAACCCATTTGCAGTGAGGACTTGAGCCTTAAAAGCATTCAATTTTAATGCTACATTGGTCATTTCTTGTGTGTGCCGATGTATGTATATCTGAATTAGAACTTGCTCTTGACATACTCTTCGAGATCACATTGGTGAGTACCGTACGCAGTATAGATGCGATTAGATGACCTTGACATTCCTTAGGATTTAACCCACTTTTTAGCCTTCTCTTTCAAGCCCAAAACCCTTTCCGATGCTTATCTTTAGTATCGATGATCCACTTAGTAAACCCTGTTGAGCCTAAACCTTTTCGTTTCATAAACCCATATGTTTAAACCCCTACTTTCCCAAATACTTCCAAAAACTTATCCTAGAATTTCCGAGGTTATGAAAAACGATTTTTAGAAACATCCCTTCAAATTGTCTTACTCTCTCGTGTTCAACGAAAAAGAAATATCCTTGGTGTGAAAAATTGACACCATGAAAAGTCTCGAAGAAGAAAGATAAGAAGAAGGATTTCTGCATTTAATAATCCTTGGAAGTTCTCTGGCAAAGAAGTTCTGAAAGAAAAAGAAAAGAGAAAAAGAGAAAATTAGAAAAAGAAAAAAGAAAAAAATAAAAGAAAATAAAGCTAGTACTTCGAAGTATCGCCCTAAAAGAAGAAGATCTGATAGAAGACAAAAGCTACTTTACTTTCATCCGTTTCTAAATTAAGTTTTTCGTGACCTTAGGAGTCCTAAGATAAGCAACACCCTTACACCCAAAATTTCCACTATCCATACCCCTTAACCCTCACAAACATTACAACCCCTGAATGTCTTAGGATAATTAGCATCGTTCTCACCTAAGTGGTGGAGATCCGATTCTCGATCAAGCTTATGACGGTGAGTACTGCATGACTGGCTAATTGAGCAATTTCTTTGTTTAGGATGATAGGAAACCCGAAACACTCTTGAGTGAATTGAGTGACCACTTTAGTGAGATCGCCTAGTCATGTATACTCCAAGATTACGAGATTTGGAAGTATGCTTAAAGAGAATCATTACTTGTTTCTGAAAAAGATTATCTTATCTTTCCTGATGTTTTTAGAGCAAATATATGAATATGAGAAAATGATGACTTTTAGAAATGTTCTGACTCACCCCAAAACCATATTTTTAAAATATCTTTTTCACGAGGCATGGATGTGTTACTCGAGGACAAGCAACGTCTAAGTGTGGGATACTTGATGTAACCTAAAAAGTCATGTCTTTAGGCACATTATTCAACACTTATTGGACTTATATTTGGTGAAAACATCTTAAAACATCTATTATTTAATTGAAATCACCAAAGTAGTCTAATTATGGGCGTTGCTGTTAAAATCACCAAAAACATCAGTTTATCACGCAAAATGAGGCAAATAATGTCACCTTAAATACCCCCGTCTTAATTTACTTATGGAATTGGATCTTCATACATATTTTATGATTTCATAGGGAAATCCAAGACCGGAGGTGAAAGAATCAGAAGAAACGGACGAAAGACGGATAAGATGTGTAGTCTGGAAGCTCGCCGATCGTCATCCGGAACACGCAAAAGTCAAACACCTCCAAATTTGGAAAACTTAGTGTCATTAGAAGCATAACGGAAAAATGAATCCAACGGCGTAAGAATAAAGCTAAACAGACTCCAAACGAAGAAGATACGGACGAACCAAGCAACCGAGAAGTCAACGGAGGCCAAATGGAGCACCAACCCCCCCTATACACCTAGGTACCGTATACAGTACCCTAGGTGCCCTATACGGCCCTTAGGGTGTCGTATACGGGGGGTGTTTGCCTTGTGAGGTGCCGTTTGACCCCCTTGGTCCGCTTGCCCCGTATGGTGCTTTGATGCTTGTATTTGGTGCTTCAAGACTTGTACCTCTTTCCTAAGGCTTCTCCTATAAATACCCCATCCATTTCTCATTTCACAATACACCTCACTCTTCTTACTTCTCTCTCTAAGAGCTTTCTCTCTCTCTACTTTCTCTCTCTAGATTTAAATAGTTAGTTAGGTTAGTTTTAGGTTAGATCTTGGTTAATATTTAACCAAGACTAATGAAGGGTAGCTTTTGTAATAGAGTTGGAATTCTTGGAGGATCTCCTTTGTAATATTGTTCGAGATATTTCGGAGCTCTATCCGTGTAATCTTTCAGCTACTATTCAATCTACGCATTACTTTCGGTTATTTCTATCCTTATCTTTCATAATGTTGCATGCTATTATTATGTTTGATTTAGGATACATTGCCATGATTAGTGAGTAGATTAGCTATTGTGTTTGTTATGATGTAGTTAACTTGTTAATATTTGGGGTGATGCTACTTTAAAAACAATTGGGATAAAATCGTTATGAAACAACGGAGGTAACGTTATACGGCTTTCATTTGTATAGCGCCGAAAACATCACGAATGTGTGTAGTATGGAACGTCGAAGTCGTGGGCACAATCCGTTGTGGAATAATGATCCCAATTGTTAAATATTGAAAACCGGTGTATTATTAACTATACATTTATGATTTTAAACTAAACTATCGTCTTTCCTCTTTCCTCCAATAAACGTGGTTAGAACCTTTATGTCAAGGAGTCCCGAACCTTAGTCAAACTGTCACTACCTATGTATGTTTTCTTAAAATAACATGGTCTAATTTTGAAGCAATGGAAATCCTGTCTACCTATCGTATAGTACACTGTGAATTAATCAGGGATTTATTGGTTTGGGATTATAAAGTGAACGGGTTGTTTAGCTATCATAGATGGTTTTACTGTAATACAAGCTTAGATATATTGAGTTCAGAGGGCTGTAAAGTATGTAGCCCAGTTAAAGCCCTAATACGACTGAGTATCCGGTTTAACGTTGGAAACACCTATGGTGGAGTACAAACACGTACAAACTACGGAAAGGTCGAAGGCTGTATACTGTGTTACATCCTAGCATAGTCTGTGATCCAGGAAAGACCGTAATACGGGTGAATACACAGTATAATGTTGGAAACACCCTCTGTGTTGTACAATTACATTCAAACTGTGGAAAACTCTGTGGGTTGAAGACTGTATCACAGCCAAATATCTTTGAACTCAATCACAACCATTAATGTATATGTTAGTCAGTCACCACCTGTCTTAAATCTTAAATGCCTCGCCTAGCTTAGATATCTTTGTCTGTGTTAAGAAAGATCAGTGGATAAATTACGGACTGCCGCCTTATTCCTGCACCCCATCTGGAGGGTCACTTGGTCTCATCATAAGAGACGGTGATGAGGGTTTCAAGACAGTCCGATCTGATCAGAATCTTGATAGCCTAATACTCAGTGACATACTGATCGGTTTATCTGATCAGTAGGGTATTAGTGTTTACACCACAAGGTATCTACGTGAACGCAAGACACAAATCTTAAAAGACGTTTTCAAATATAAAACCCCAATACAACATCACCCCACGTAAAAGCTAACAAAGTCATTACAAACACAAGTCCCCTTATATTAATTCAACCTACCGCTTTTATTTACTGCTTTAATTAGTTTTAATTTCAATTACGGACCTAAGTATAAAGCCCCCACTCAAAAGCTATTTTCAAACCATCGCTAATTTGAACTTTCGTCTCGACAAGTCGTTTCACAATACGGTTAACTCTTAAGAACGACCCTAGGTCATACTTCAGCTATACAGCTCTAGTAGAACTTAGGTCCCCAGCTAAATATAAATTTTAAAACTTCCACCGACGTACTGCCATACGGTCGCGTTGACGACGCGTGACGGTTAGTGGTGCGTCAATCCATTAGAGTGCATGTGAAAGAAACTACTGGACATCCGAGCAGTCGTGCCAACATCTTGACGATGAATGACCTCACATCATTGCTTGACTTGCTAAGTAGAGAAGATCACCTTAGTTCCAAAGAAAGCGGATATATGGTCATCAACTCCACTATTGAAAAACAAGTTGAGTTATTGATTGAAGAACTTATTGATCTTGTTTGGGAGGAATTAAGGAGCGAACGACCTTTTAGGGCCACACATGAATCACCACTTGATATCGCTACTTTTGTTACGATCCATCTACGATAGATTCAACTAGGCTTGAACAAAAAAACCGGGTTTCCCTACTCAGTTTCAAACCCGAAAACTCGACCCGGTCAAACCCTGTTTTACCCTACCCGGTTCGGGTTTTTTGAGTACCCGGGTAGGGTTTTTAGAATTCGAAATCGGGTTAAACCCGGGTTGAAATAGGGTCGGGTTGGAAAACCGGTTAAAAACCCGAAACCCGGTCAAAAACCCAGTTCGGGTTGGGTCCAACCTGGTTTTTGACTTTCTTGACCAAAATCCGGTTCGGGTTCCGGGTCGTGTCGGGTTGGGTGAAAACCCGGTTTTGTTCATGCCTAGATTCAACAACGAAAAATTAACTCCAGAACGAAGTTCATATTCTACTCAGGATGCAAGGAGATACTTTGTCAGCTTACTCTAGTTTTCTCAGAATCCAACTTTCCATTCAAAGACCATCAGCACTGGCAAATCAAGAACCTGTGCACATCTATCAGAAGATTCAATGGAGACCCCAAGACCGAGAACTATGAAGGCATAAAACTATAATTCTTGGCGTTTGTATGCTCTCTCTGGCAAAACTCATCGCCGAGAGAGGTTGTTAAGACAGACACAACCACCATGATCGACCCTAATGGGATTGTCACTAAAGCAGTCGACTACATCACCTTTGGACTTCAAGGACTTGAGAGAACAACCTTATAGCATCTTCTGAACTACAAGGCATCATTGAGAGATAGTCCACTCGAATTGATTACTACAATAATCAATCACTTTATGAGAATCTATCCACCTCGATACACTTTCCCGCAACCTAGGGCCCACAACATCAACACAGTGGATCCCAAGGATGCATCCATCTCCATCTAGCTAGGAGAAAAGAAGTAGAGCTCTCGACTCTAAAAGAGCGCTACTCGGGAGGCAACCCGTGTTTTACATTTCCGCAACTTTACATTCCAAGAAGTGATGAAGTCTCCGACTATCTTTCACACTTGGATATACGACCAAGTTTCTGCCTGACGCATCAATTTTTTGACACCGCGCATCAAAGAAAGTATATCCAAAGTGTTCACACCTACGAGACCAATCACAAGAAGACTTGATCAAGAGTGAACACAGCAAGACGAAGTTCGGCAAACGCATACCATGGAACACTATAACCACTGGGGAGTACTTCTATACCAGTCTCTTTCCTTCGTTATAAATATACCATATCCATTATGCTTATCACTAAATGTGGGATTCCAACTCAACACACACAGCTAAAAGAATACGTCTAAGATGTTTCAAATCCTAACTGTGGAATCTTTACCCCAGTCTGAACTTAGAATAACATCGAGGACGATGTTCCTTTAAGTGTGGGATAGCAGTAGTATACACTACTTTAAAATGGATAATGGTATATGCTTGATTCTAAACTCACTGCTCTTTAGACCATCCTTCTCCAATAAGTTACTCGAAAATTTTACAAAATTTTTAAAAAGTGAGTTAAAAATATGTCGAAAATAAAAATTTTAAACAAAGAATGATTTACTTTGGGGAAGACGGATAAATAAAATACAAATTCTTTTGAAAAATTAATTTAGTAATCCTATAAAGAGCATCGCATGACTAGGCACACAACAAACCAACTTTCGATTCGTGAGGTATCTTGAGCCATATAAAGTATTCACTTTTAATGCTTCACTTCTTCGATTCTTGAGTGTGGCGATGTATGCGTTTAGAATCAGAACTTGCTCCTGTTATGCATTTCGAATCTGAACTGGTGAGTAAAAAGGAGATCGAATCACATCATTCTTAAACCCATCCATACACCCAAAAATAAATACGTTATCCCTACCCTCTCAAAAGCATCCCTCAAACTTCATAGCAAGTTCCAAAGATGAAAGAAGAGAAGCTACAAGGATATGACGTAGAAAAAAAAAGAAAAAGAATTCAAAGAAAAGAAAGTCAAATGGAGAAAAAGACTCCTTCCAAAAATCATAACAAAAGAGCGTCAATCCTCCCAAAAATTCCAGCTTTCCTCTTCACCAAAAAGAAACCCATAAAAAAAAAACCAACACAACCCCCTCTCATATCACCAACACTCCACTCCAAAAACGCTACATCACTTTTCCTAGAATGATTGTGGCTAGATCGACTTCGTGCTCACTTAAAAGATAACGATTTGATTCTCGATCAAGCCTACGAAGATAAACGATACATGACTGGCGTTCTGAGTGATTGATAATATTAGAATAGGAAACCCTAAACACTGTGAGTGATTTGAGTGACCACCTTGAGAGGATCGCCTAGTCATGTATCCAAGATCAAAGATCAAAAGCATGCTCCCAAAGATAACAACCCTACCTTTTCAAAGGCAATAATATTTTATTTTCCCAAAACCCCTCAGTAAAAAGTTCCGCCTTAGAATATTTCGTTATCTACTTATCTTTAACCATGCTTGAAATTTGAGTTTGCTTGAGGACAAGCAAAGTTCTAAGTGTGGGATACTTGATATCGCGTAAAAAGTCATGTTTTTACCACCGATATCTCTCTCATTCGGGAACAATACTTGGCATTCGGAATCAAATAATACACAAATCAATGAAACTTTGCCAAGAAGTTCAAAATGAAGTTGCACGAGAAAAATCAAGCAAAACGGACGAAAAATGAAGATTTCACACACAGTTGAAGATTCAAGGCATCCGAGGCTAGATTTGAGATGAAATACCAATCACTGAGATTTCTCTTATCCAAGATCTTCGTTTTCAAATTACGAATCTGACAGAAGAAGAATCAACAAAAACGGATGAAGAACGAAGATTCTACGTACACCGGAAGATTCAAAATATTCGCACGAGACATCTAAAGATCAGAGAAACATTTCAGGGGTTTCTTTTCATCAAAGTCTTCGTTTTTGTAAAACGAATCCAACACAAAAAGAATCGACAAAAACGGACGCACAACGAAGGAGATACGCACGAAATAAGAAACGAGCAAAAGACGGCGGACCGGGGCAGGCGGCAGCCACCAGCCACCGGATGGCAGCCAGCCGGCGGCGGCTGCACTCCAGCCGTCCCCCGGCCACTTTTCCGGCCTTGCTCGTACTCTCCTGGTACATGTGCTAGACCTTTCCGCGACTTTAGGGTACATGTGCCAGACCTTTCCGCGCTTTAGGGTACATGTGCTAGACCTTTCACCACCTTTTGCTAACGTGTGCCCCTAGTTGCTAGAGTGCATCAAAACTCAAGTATAAATAGGTGCCTTTGGTTCATTTGAAACACACACCTTCCTAGCTTATTTTTCTCACTCTAGAAATAAGCTCCAACTTTCTCACTCTACATTCTTTCTCTAGATTAGTCTTAACTAGTATGTAAACTAGTTTAGAAGTTTAATTAGGAATAGAAGGAAAGTGCGGAACGCATTGTAATCTTCGGTGTACGCTCGGAATTGTGTCAATTAATTCAAGTCTATTCTCTCTCACATTTAATCCTGGTTCTTTCTATCCTTATCTATCTTAATTAATTACGTTTATATTGATTATGCTAGATTTAGTTATTGCCATGATTAGAGAGTAGTATACTTGTTGTGTTTGCTTGCGATGTAGTTAGTTAATTATGGGATGATTGATAATTAAATATTAAAGTACTATGACGGCCCCTATTCAACTGTTACTCGATATAGTACTGGAAACACTTCAAGGTGGAGTACAAATGTATGGAGGTCGAGGAACGACCGAAGGTAGTCATATTACGAAATGGTACAATATTACGAAGTGATATGACGGCCCCTATTCGACTGTTATGCAGTATAGCGTTGGAAACACTTTAGGTGGAGTACAAAAACGTGGAAGCTGTGTAACGACCGAAGGTAGTTATATTGCGGACTAATATATATAAAATGAGAAACCTAGTTTAATTAACCTTTCTAAATAAACTTTTAAACTTCAAATTAATCTATCTCCTTTCCACCAATAAACGTGATTACAACACCTTTTTAACGACGTCCAATTAAAAGGTAGTCAGTCATCTGTGTCAATATAATTTGTCAAAGGTATGAAACTATGGAACCGCAAGGCTACATGGGGGATTATCGTAGGACAAGACATGGCCAAGGTTTAAAGCGGTGGAACCACTTAAAGTGAGGAACGCTGTGAATAACTGGGGGATTTTTTGGGAAGTCTTAAGCAAAGGCTGGTTTAAAGTCATAAATGAACTTTTTAAATATACGAATCTGTTAGGATGACGAGGAATCGTTATATGATTCAGTTATGTCTAGTACCTTAAGATTTTGTTCCCGTTCATATGAAAGTATTATTAAACCATAATTAAGATTTTGCTTATTATTCTAAATACTTTGTAATGTTACCATAACCTAGCTCCCGATGTGACATGCTAATGAGATTTTAATTAGTAGGGAATATAGTGTTTACATACAAGTATTCAAGAATGATAATTAACTAATATCTTTCAAAACCGTTTCTCTAAATATCATCCCATAACTTAATTAACGAAGTCTCAGCAAACACTATCTTTATTTTATCTGATTTACGTTTTATTTTTATTTCGCTTTTATTTATTTACTTGCCTAAGTTAGTTAATATAAAAACCAAAACTCCCCCACTATTTTATAAACCCTTCACTAGTTTGAAAGCCCTCATCTGCCATGCCTTAGTTTCAATTCAGTCGGTTTGAAGAACGACTCTAGGTCATACCTACCACTTGCTCACCCTTAGGATTAGCATTGTTAGGGAAAACTTAGGCCCCACAATTAAAGTTTAAAACACCCACTGATCGCCGTCGCCAGTGGTAGGTGCAACAACAAGGGTAAAATCCTTACCGACCACTAGTGACGCATCAGTTTCCCTAAAAATGCTAATCCTAAGGGTGAGCGTTTGGTAGGTATGACCTAGAGTCATTCTTCAAACCGACTGAATTGAAATTTAGACGAGGCACATGATGGCTTTCAAACTAGTGAAGGGTTTATAAAATAGTGGGTGGAGTTTTGGTTTTTTATATTTTCTAACTTAGGCAAGTAAATAAATAAAAGCGAAATAAAATAAATCGTAAAACAGATAAGATAAAGATAGTGTTTGCTGAGATTTCGTTAATTAAGTTATGGCTAATGATATATCCACCATTATAATTGATAGATCCACCATACACATGCATCAACAGGCTGTACTGTATAACCTGTTAATGCATATGTTTGGTGGATCTATCAATATTAATGGTGGATATATCACCACCCTTAAGTTATGGGATAATGTTTAGAGAAACTATTTTGAAAGATGTTTGGTAATTACTATTCTTGGATACTTGTGATGTAAATACTAGATTCCCTACTAATTAAAATCCCATTAGCATGTCACACAGGAACTAGGTTATGGTGATTCCGATCAGACTGACATGCCCAACTCTCAACAGTTGTCCTATGAAGAACAAATGGGTCTTACCTGGAATACGAGGAATACTGTGCGCATGAATAGAGTGGCAGATTAATTATAAAGTCTGACCGTTCTTAACATCACCAAGTATTTAGAGTAATAAGCAATAATCCTATTAAAGTTTAATATTACTTTCTTATGAACGGTGACAAGAATCTGGAAGTACTAGACAAAACTGGATCACTTAACGATTCCTCGTCATCCTAATAGATTTGTATGTTATAAAAGTTCATTTATGACTTTAAACCAGCCCTTCCTTAAGACTTCCTAATAAATCCCCTAGTTATTCACAGCGTTCCTCACTTGAAGTGGTTCCGCCGCTTCAAACCTTGACCATGTCTTATCCTACGGTAATCCCCCATATAGTCTTGCGGTTCCATGGTTTCATACCTTTTGACAAATTATATTGATACAAATGACTGACTACCTTTTATTTGGAGGTCATTAAAAAGGTGTTGTAATCACGTTTATTGGTGGAAAGGCGATATATTAATTTGAAGTTTAAAAGTCTATTTAGAAAGGTTAATTAAAATAAGTTTCTCATTTTTATAATATTAGTTTGTAATATAACTACCTTCGGTCGTTACACAGCTTCCACCTATTTGTACTACATCTAATGTGTTTCCAACGTTATACTGCATAACAGTCGAATAGGGGCCATCATGTTACTTCGTAATATTTTATCGTTCCGTAATATGACTACCTTCGGTCGTTCCTCGACTTCCATACGTTTGTACTCCACCTTGAAGTGTTTCCAGTACTATATCAAGAAACAGTCGAATAGGGGCCGTCATATTACACTATTATTATTTATTAATCATCCCATAATTGACTAAATACATCGCAAACAAACACAACAAGTATATTACTCTCTAATCATGGCAATAACTAAATCTAGCATTGTTAATATAAACGTAATTAATTAAGATAGATAAGGATAGAGATAACCGTGGTTAAAATGCGAGAAGGATACTTGAATTAAATATCGCAACTTCCAAGTGTACACAAAAAGATTACAAGACGCTCCGCTCTTTCGTTCTATTACAGTTGTGCTCTGAAACTAATCTAAAACTAATCTAGAGTGAGAAATAGAGAGGGAAAGAAATCTAATTTTTTCTAAAGAGAGAAAGTATTTTTTGAGTGCATAGGAAGGTGTGTTTTTAAATTAAGAATCCAACGATATATTTATAGCTGAAATCCAGCTCACGATAGCGAAGTTAGGCTCATTTTAGCGAAAAAAGCGCACGCGGTACGTGTACCGGACGAAAAAGTTGGTGCACGGATGAAAAACTATGCCGGCACCGACCCAAAATGGGTGCGGTGAGCCGGCACCGGTTGAGCGGCGAGCCGGCACCGGCCCAGTGTCACAAAAAGGGTGCCGGCTGGTTGCCAGCCGGCGTCGGCCGGTTGCCGGCAGGCCTCGCCGTACGACTTTTTCGGTTCACATTTTCGTGCTTATCTCCTTCGTTATGCGTCCGATTGTGACGATTCTTTTTGAGTTGGAATAGATTTTTATAAACGAAGACTTTGATGTAAAGAAATCCCGGAGATGATTTTCCGATCTTGAGATGTCTTGTTCCGAATGTTTTGAATCTTTCGCATCGTGTAGAATCTTCATTCTTTATCCCTTTTTGTTGATTCTTTTTGCGTTGGATTCGATTTTTGAAAACGTAGACTTTGGTATGGAGAAATCTCTGAGATGACTATTTTTTTTCTTGAAATCTTGTCTTGGTTGCCTTGAATCTTTAAACGCGAGTGAAATTTTCGTTTTTCGTCCGTTTTGCCTGATTTTTCTCATGCTTCCTTATTTTAACCTACTTGACAAAATATCATTGATTAAGATAATATTTGAGCTCTTTCACCAAGTATTGTCCTAAAATGAGAGAGATGTCATTAGTAAAAACGTGACTTTTTACGCGATATCAAACCTTTACTCATGTCAGTAATATGGTAACTAATTACCTCTTAACCCGGTAAACACACAATACTTGGCATTTTACATTTTAAAAAAAATGACGTGGCTTTTTTCTTTACATTTTTAAAAAATGATGTGCCTTCTTTTACATTTTTAAATAATAATGTTTTCTTCTTCGTCAGATCATCATCATCATCATCATCATCATCATCAAGGTCTTAATTTAATCATTGACAAAATCAAAATCACAGACACAAATTCGAGTAAGTTTCAGTTCAAAGCATGGTAAAAAACCATTACTTCGCATATAATTTTTTCTCTAAAACTCCATCTCTTGAACTACATGTATGAAGAGACACAAAGAAAATCACCTCTTAAATCATTGACAAAATCAAAATCACAGACACAAACAATAATTTCTGAGTTTACACAAATCAATCGAAACATCGCCGGAATTTTCTGTTGCTCGTTGAATATACTGTCAATTTTAAGATCGAAACATCGCCGGAATTTGCTGTTGCTCGTTGGACTGCTGCTGCTCGTTGGAAACTGCTATTGTACGACGGAATTTACTGTGCAATTTTTCGTTTTTCCGATCTATTGTACGACGGAATTTACCACCGTGCACAGGCAAGAAGTTTTCGTAACAACTTTCCGGTGCTAGGTTGCTTCGGCATCAAAAACGATGTTGTGATCGAATTGAATTGAATAATCGATTAGGTTGTTGGAGATCGTCGTCGAGATATTAAAATTGATCGATTTTATTTTAGCCCCAAAATTCTGCACATCGGGTTCAATTAGCTATGAACGGAGCCGATGTGGGTTGTGAAGTAACACTAATTCCAACTGACGTCTGCATCGTTGCGTAGGCCACAATTTCCGACCAACTTCCGGCGACGCAACAACTTTCAGGCAAGAAGTTTTCGTAACAACTTTCCGGTGCTAGGTTGCTTCTGCTGCCCGTGTAACCACCATAACACTCACAGAAAAGAGATTGAAAATAGTACTTTTACATTTTTTTTATTGCAGTGCTCAAGTTATAGTGTAGTTCCGTCATCGATCGTCGGCGAAATGGAGTGGGTTTTTTGAGAAATGTTCTATTATGTTTAGAGCACATGGATTTTGACTTGCCGATCTCTAATAATAATATTTTTTTTAATCGTGATCATATATTAAGCAGTATTAGATAATCGTGATCTACTTTTTTAGTACGAGTATATAATAAGAGTGTGATTAGTGATGATATAAGATGGAAGATTAATAAGAATCTGAGTTCCTAATGTATTGATGTATGTGTATGTATATGTTTTAAAAACTTTTATTTATTTTCAAATTTAATAAATAATTTGATATGCAACACATTCCCTTGCACAATTAGCATTAGAGCCGACATGGATGACACTGTACACATGACGTGGCAAAAAATATCGTCGTGGCAGGTGATGTGTAAGCCTAATCAGCTTTAGGAAATTTGAAACGGTAATAATGAACTTTGCAAGATCCGAACACATACTCTTCCGGTTTGTTGCATACCTGAGTAAATTATTTGGTAGGTTGCATACTTGGAGTATTTTGTGGTAGTTCGTTGCCGATTTTTTGTCATTTATCCTATAAGTAATCATAACTTTATTTTATTATTATTTGAAAAGTGAACAAAAATTTTTATTATTATTTGAAATTGATTTTTTTAACATCAAGATGACCCAACCCGACCCGACCTAACCCGGATTTGACCCAACCCGTTCGACCCAATTCAAAATATGACCCGTTAGACCCATGACCCATTTCAACCCAAATCCAATTTGACCCGTGACCCAACCCGACCCGTTTGCCAGGCGTTATTATATTCCTTTACTAATCCTCATACAATGTAAAAAATTATTGTATTAATTAACAAATCTTCTTTATTGAATTTTGTAAGCTCTTCATTGTCATCTTCTTTTCAATTGTCATTGAAGGCAATTTAATTTAACACAGGAGAAACAATTTATATAATATGTGTTCATTTAATTTACAACTTAATCAATTGGATCTTTATATTACCGATTAGTTGCTTTTAGTTATTAATTAGTTTCATATTATTTATGTTTATTTAGTTGTTGGTTGTAGTGTATTGAATTTTGATGTACATATGTCTCTATGTGAAATTAGTTATTGATATTGATATACTGATAAGTGTTACTAACAAGGGGTTATGAAGCTTTCGGATTATTTATTCCTCAGAACGTGGATTTGAGTTAACGAGATCATAGACGTTACCAATAAAAGGTACAACTACTCATCTACGTTAATTTGTGAATTTGTTGCATGCTAATTAGATCTATTTATGATCTCTTTAAAAATTTGTTTATGAAGTTATGTTACACTCATTTATAATTTTTGCCTATATTCAACAATACTTATTTTTACACTATGATATATTGATACCCTTGAATGTCTTCATTTTGTATATAAAAAAATATGTCCTTTTAATTGTCGTGCATCGCACGGGTTTAAGTATAACACCCCTCGTTTCATTATAAACAATCAATATAATAATAGCGACACGGAAGCGTATTTTTAAAACATACTATCAATGTACTCAAAATGTCAATAAACTTTTTCAATTCAAAGTACAAGACATTTCAACACACTGGGTGTTATTAAAAACATTTCTATAATTATCAAAATAACATCAGAGTAGCAGCCTGTCAAACATTCCATCCAGTCCAACAACCTCCTGCCCAATACGTCCCATTAATATACAACCTGCAGGAAGAACTGTGGTGGGGTTAGCACAACGCTAAGTGAGTGAAACTATACACAACAGTACAACCTAGCATAACAATCTGTTTACATCAAATAACAATAAACAGAAAATCAATCAATCACTCGACATCCAATCAATGTCAAACTACTCACATCAAACATTATCAATCGTCATGAGGACCGGTGGCTCCTAAGATACCCTAATACCGGTTTGGTACTCAGGGAACCCTTATCAATCATCTGTATTGGCCTATACAGAATTACCGGTAACCAGTTGTTAATCACACACGACCTAGATCTCCAAACCAACATTTCAAGTTTCAAGATCTCCTGTCGTCTACAATAACAACCAAGTCCAACTGTCAAGTCAAGTTGACCTCAGAATCTTACATGCTAGCTCAAACAGCCAAGTAAGCAACTAGTCAAACTATCATGGCAAGATATCTCAATAGATGCATCATATCAAAGTAATACTATAAATTACTGGTTGTAAATCAAATCATTACAACTAAATCACACTGAGGTTACAGATCCACTCACCGACTACCTTAGGCCTCCACTCAGTAGTCTAATATCACTGAGCCTTCTCCACATCTGAGAATCAATATCAAATATAAGTTAGTAATCCAGATCATCAATACATAACTTATATCAATCTTTGACATTTAGGAACTTAACATAATTAACATTACAATTACTAGTTCCTAATTGTGTATTAATGATTTACAATATAATCATTAACATATATTATCCTATAACATATATCAAGCACATTACTATCGAAGTCAAACAAGTAATGCTGAAACAGCCCTTCAAGCCGCCGGCTTCTTCCTAGAAGCCGCCGGCTTCCTATCCTCACCCGCCGGCTTTACTTTCACAACCGCCGGGTAATTTACCAAATGTGGTAACAGAACCAAAACATGTTTTAAAGCTTACACTACCCGCCGGGTCGGGTTTATACCCGCCGGGTTCCTGCCAGACTAACCAAGCCGCCGGCTTGCCCCACGAAGCCGCCGGCTTCATCCATCGTTCCAGCCCAGGTACGAGCTGATCAAAACCCTAACTTACGGATTTTACCCAAAATCACCAAAAACACGATTTTAAACGGTTATAAACGACTACTAACATTGCATAATCAATATATAACCTTTATAACATGTTTCTAACATCTAAATATCTCAAATCATCAATTTACCCAAATTCAATCAAAATCAAATTCTTAAATACATCAAGAACACTTACTATTTGAAGAATCTGCTTATGATAATCTGATGATTATGAAGTTTCACGAGGATCACAACTTCCTGATTTGATTTCTGGATTGATTTGGAGGTTTTCAGAGAGTTTCTGTGAGTTTCTAAATGAAAATCAATAACTTTCCTAAATAGGAAAGGATATATATAGAAACTTAGGTCGGTCCAACCTAAACCGCCTTCAATATATGGGTATAATTTAATACCCCATCTCAATCTATTGCCTGGAACCCGAAAACCATTTGCGAGTCCAAACATTTTATCGCACCGTCAGCTATATTAATTTACAACAATTAATATTTCACTTATCACATTGGAATATTCGGATCCTATTCCAATTATTTCACTATTTCAAACAATATTATTTCCAAACACATTTAAATCAAGAAATAATATATAAACAACTAGGTCCATTTCGAGGATGTTACAACTCTCCCCCCCTTAAAGAGATTTCGTCCCCGAAATCTAACCTCAATCAATCTAACTAATGTGATATAATCACATATATCTTATCAAACATTAATCCTCAATAGTAACTTACAACTATACTCAAACTGTTTGAATTCTTTCCACATGCACATATCCAAATGTACATGCTTCTATCTTTTTCCTATGCACACATACAGTGCATCCATCTAACATCTCATAGGAACCAATCATCTATTTAATTCCTTTATCACCAATCAGATAAAAGTTTAAAGCACCCTATCACTTTAACCAACAACAATAAGTGAAACCTAACATCACTTACTAGGTCTACACAACCAGAAATTAGCAACATGCTAAAATCTTTAACCTACTCTCACTGTTCATCACTGGTAACAATAAAACAGCAGTAATAATATCACAACAACAGTGTTTATTAAACCACAATGTACCTAGCAACACTGAAATATAATTCAGCTCACGACCAACAATCAGTCTAATATACAGATCACAATCTTAAATCTCTACCATCAAAGATTTGAAATTCAAATCTAGGTTAACTTTTCATCCAAAAGTTTCATACCTACTCTTGTGAATAACCTACCATATTCACATATCACTTTAATAAGCACAGCAGAGGTCATACTCAGTAGGTAAAACTACAATCAACAAGTACTTTGCTCAATCAACAATAGTACCACAATCAAATATTACCTACATTCAACCAACCTCTACATTGACTTATTTCTGCTTGTAACTCCTTTCATTACAACCTATCAATTGTTAACAACAACAATAACACTTCCAATAATCACAACACTAATGATTATACAGTTCAGTACATCTATCAATACTCACTATATATCTCCAAAGTTTAACTAACCATCAAGTTAGAATTTGTATATTACTTAAACTGGTAAGACATCAGAATCTTATCTCAGCAACCAGTTAATTTAATTCAACCTTACAATCTTAAACTACTAATCACAAGCAATTAGAAGTTATATAACTTTAACCACCCAATCATTCAACACTAGATCCCTTCAATCTAGCAACTAAGTCAGTCTTAATCCACATATTATGATACTACAGGTCAAGCATCACAATATCACATTATCAAAATGTGCTACCTTTCAACACATTTCCAACAAAATCTATCTCAAGTTAATCACAATTAACTAACCTCCACATATCTTATGCCACCTTTTAATTCATTCTATTAAAACTTATTATGCCATTTATTATCATGTATACCACACATACATGCCTACACAACTTCAGATATTTTCTTAAATGGACATATACACATCAATTCCATTTCATTCTATACACCAGGCCATTCAGACTGTTAAAGTCTTTATCAAGCCTTCTCAATACTACTATTCATCACATATCCATACCACAGGACATGGAACAATCAATAACTCTATGTTTCACTTATATACTTATCAACTAGTATATAACTTAAACATTTCATTCTAAACTTTCAAGAAAAGTTTGGTGAATACAATCATCACCTATCAATCTCAAGGTTTCTCTTACTTTCTAACACTTACAATTATACACATCAGGTTTTCAGCTCCAAATGTTAAGCAATCATTATTCTTAAACTATCAAAATAATGATCATTACACTTAATTTCATACCTGATTTCTTAAAATATGACCAACTATTCAATTCATATTTCCTCAATTATTAACAAAGATCAACTAAATCTTTAATACAATTCAATTTCCAGATACCCTTTCATATCTTTTCTTACTTGGATCTAATCTCAATTTACCACTTTATCACTTATTTCATTTGTATACTATCAACAAATAACAAAAGAATCCATTCAATTCTTTCCATACCTAAGTAATTCACCATGAGGTACCAGTCAATCTAGGCAACCATTAATAATAACTTTCAATTATTTCTTATCTCACATTCTTATCCAATCAAAGCTATCATCACAAGCTTCATACACTGGTAAGATTTTCTTATCACAATTCTAATCAATGTGACTTAATTTGCACCTTTCAACAATTTACAACTGTCATATCATTCAATGACTTCATATCTGTAAAATTTTCTAACACATATTCAGTTCAAATATCATATGTTTCCTAACTGAATACTTAATTATACTTAACACTATTTCAATTACTTAATACTAGCTTTAAGTAATTACTCAAGTTTTCACAACTTAATACAATTTAGGAATTCAATCATATTCCACACAATCATAACATTTCAATCTATGTTAGACTATTTCAACACAAACAGTTGACTACATGTCAACTCTGGTTTCAATCAACCAATCAATAAAATTCTCTAATTGCTTTTCTCTAGTTTGACCCAATCTCAAACCAATCACAAGCAATTAATTTTATACACAACTCACTATTCATGGTTTGACTTTCAAAGTTAACATACTATCAATATTAACTCACAACAAACCATTGCATCTTATATGTTCACTTTCAAACATATATTTCAAATTATTACATTCAATAATCTTATCAATCCTTCACAAGGACAAGGTCAACCTACGTCAATCTTGGCTCCATACAAGCTATTTCATATTGTATGTTTACTTTCAAACATAGACCTCACATTATTACATTCAATAATACTAGAAATTCCTCAAGCAAGACAATATCAACCTATCTCAACTTTGGCTTCATACAAGCCAGCTACAACATAGTGATTCATTTAAACACTATACAAATCCACCTACAGGTAATCTATCATTATCAATCACAATTACCTATTTAACATAATCCAATTTGTCATTTATGTTCATCAACAAAACAACTATCAATGACAAACATTATTTACACTCTCACATTTACATTCTAGATGTTACAGTTCTATCAACCAATTGTTTTCTTATCAAAACAACTATTAAACCACTTAGCATACTCTCATGCTCAGTTTTCTAAATCACATTACATTTCTTTTATACCAAGTAGCCTCAACAAGTTCATGTGACACAACATAATATAACAACGGTGATCAGGCGTTGCAAGATTATGTTCTTCACAATCCATTCTCAGACTACTCTACATTATAATTATCAATATGACCTACTCTCACCTCATACGTATTAAATACTTCATGATTTCAAATCAATCATACTTCATTTAATAGTTTCTATCAGCTGATACACACTCAAAATCAGCTTACTACTTACATATTCAACCCTACATATGCAAGTCATCTCACATACACACAATGTTCTAATTTTCAATAACTGAATTACTCAGTATATCATTTATCTGAAACCTCAAACACATGATAACTCATCATCATTGTTTCATTACTTACACTAATCAATGTCCCTATTTGCATTCAAAATTCAGGACACTTCTTACTTAATTATTATTATCACTTTGACCTATGCTATCATATCAAGCATCACTGTCACAACAAGCCTACTCAATCATGTTACTTTTAAATATTTCATCTATTAATTTACAATTAACCAGAAAGACCTATCACTTTCTCAATCAATTTAGCTGTATCATAAGCTATATTTCTCATAAACCTATCATTTTGTTGGTTTATATCAAGTGTTTAGCTATAATCCTAACACATCATATAGCCACATAAACACATATTTTCTCAAATAGTAGTCATTTTCAAATCAAATGATACAACAATCCTTACACAGAATTCAAATCACACCCTGTAACCAATCTACTAATATAATACTATCAATTATTTTGTCTCACCAATAAAGACACTCCTTAGGTTCCAACATCAATCATGTTAAACCTTAATCAACTCTTTATCTACTCATTTAATCACATTTCGGCATTTTCAATTCAATCAGAAATAACCACCACAATGAGTATCCCATTCAATACCTCTATCCTCATGTCAACCTATAACAATCAATAGTTGACTCAAAACTGGGGAATCATATCAGTCTGACTCAATTAACTTCATAACAAGGCTTACTCAACATATCAGAGTAAACAATTCAAGTTAATTTAAATTAACACAGGCTTATCAAAGATTACCTGACAATCTTAAGCCCACGAACGTTGAGGAAACATGAAATAAACCAATCAGTTACTTATGTTCCTCCGTCTCTGCATCAAATAACACTTTGTAACTTGTTAAGGGTTAGTACATACTCAACTAATCACTTTCTCACACATTCACTAATCAACTAAACCCGCACCCACTGGAATGTTTGACTCAACTCAATCAAAGTTTAGGATTGAACATTCTATCATGCTCAATTCACCCAAACTATTGCTCTGATACCAACTTATAACACCCCTCGTTTCATTATAAACAATCAATATAATAATAGCGACACGGAAGCGTATTTTTAAAACATACTATCAATGTACTCAAAATGTCAATAAACTTTTTCAATTCAAAGTACAAGACATTTCAACACACTGGGTGTTATTAAAAACATTTCTATAATTATCAAAATAACATCAGAGTAGCAGCCTGTCAAACATTCCATCCAGTCCAACAACCTCCTGCCCAATACGTCCCATTAATATACAACCTGCAGGAAGAACTGTGGTGGGGTTAGCACAACGCTAAGTGAGTGAAACTATACGCAACAGTACAACCTAGCATAACAATCTGTTTACATCAAATAACAATAAACAGAAAATCAATCAATCACTCGACATCCAATCAATGTCAAACTACTCACATCAAACATTATCAATCGTCATGAGGACCGGTGGCTCCTAAGATACCCTAATACCGGTTTGGTACTCAGGGAACCCTTATCAATCATCTGTATTGGCCTATACAGAATTACCGGTAACCAGTTGTTAATCACACACGACCTAGATCTCCAAACCAACATTTCAAGTTTCAAGATCTCCTGTCGTCTACAATAACAACCAAGTCCAACTGTCAAGTCAAGTTGACCTCAGAATCTTACATGCTAGCTCAAACAGCCAAGTAAGCAACTAGTCAAACTATCATGGCAAGATATCTCAATAGATGCATCATATCAAAGTAATACTATAAATTACTGGTTGTAAATCAAATCATTACAACTAAATCACACTGAGGTTACAGATCCACTCACCGACTACCTCAGGCCTCCACTCAGTAGTCTAATATCACTGAGCCTTCTCCACATCTGAGAATCAATATCAAATATAAGTTAGTAATCCAGATCATCAATACATAACTTATATCAATCTTTGACATTTAGGAACTTAACATAATTAACATTACAATTACTAGTTCCTAATTGTGTATTAATGATTTACAATATAATCATTAACATATATTATCCTATAACATATATCAAGCACATTACTATCGAAGTCAAACAAGTAATGCTGAAACAGCCCTTCAAGCCGCCGGCTTCTTCCTAGAAGCCGCCGGCTTCCTATCCTCACCCGCCGGCTTTACTTTCACAACCGCCGGGTAATTTACCAAATGTGGTAACATAACCAAAACATGTTTTAAAGCTTACACTACCCGCCGGGTCGGGTTTATACCCGCCGGGTTCCTGCCAGACTAACCAAGCCGCCGGCTTGCCCCACGAAGCCGCCGGCTTCATCCATCGTTCCAGCCCAGGTACGAGCTGATCAAAACCCTAACTTACGGATTTTACCCAAAATCACCAAAAACACGATTTTAAACGGTTATAAACGACTACTAACATTGCATAATCAATATATAACCTTTATAACATGTTTCTAACATCTAAATATCTCAAATCATCAATTTACCCAAATTCAATCAAAATCAAATTCTTAAATACATCAAGAACACTTACTATTTGAAGAATCTGCTTATGATAATCTGATGATTATGAAGTTTCACGAGGATCACAACTTCCTGATTTGATTTCTGGATTGATTTGGAGGTTTTCAGAGAGTTTCTGTGAGTTTCTAAATGAAAATCAATAACTTTCCTTAATAGGAAAGGATATATATAGAAACTTAGGTCGGTCCAACCTAAACCGCCTTCAATATATGGGTATAATTTAATACCCCATCTCAATCTATTGCCTGGAACCCGAAAACCATTTGCGAGTCCAAACATTTTATCGCACCGTCAGCTATATTAATTTACAACAATTAATATTTCACTTATCACATTGGAATATTCGGATCCTATTCCAATTATTTCACTATTTCAAACAATATTATTTCCAAACACATTTAAATCAAGAAATAATATATAAACAACTAGGTCCATTTCGAGGATGTTACATTAAGCCTAGTATGTATATGTGTGTATATATATATATATATATATATATATATATATATATATATATATATATAGTGAAATGATCCAGAGGGAAGTGCATTTTTTGGTGGAATGGGGAAGCATTATTAATCAACAAGAATTATATTACATTCGCTCATACAAATCTCACAATAAAAGAACTGAAATTTAGTAAATGTTAATCAGAATCAATGCTATGAATGTTAAGCTTCATTGGTAAATTCTTTCTGCGAGTTATATCATCAATTTATGAATATTAGACCCAAAATCGTTAATATTCGTCGGAGTGAATGTTAATTAACATTCATTGTGATGAATGTTAAAATTAAAAATATTTTCCAAATTATGTGATGTTTTAACATTCATTATAATGAATGTTAGTTAACATTCATCACGGTAAACGTTAACAGTTTATTAAATAAATATTCATCAACTAATGTTATGACTTAAAAATGAAATTCATTCGTTAATATATTCTTTATAGCATCGATTTTGATTACTATTTATTGGTAAAAAAAATTTGTTGACGTTTAGATTGATAATTGTAAGATGCTTCGTGATGAATAATAACGTTTCCCCACTTCTCCTCAAAAAAGCACTTTAATTCCCTCTTGATCATTACCCTATATATATATATATATATATATATATATATATATATATATATATATATATATATATATATATATATATATATTGGAGGGTTCAAGAGGGAAGCATTTTTTTTAGGAAGGAGGGAAGTGTAATATTCATCACGGAGCATCTTACTTCGCCAATACAAATATCAAAGATAAAATTAATTTTACTCGTATATAGTAATCAAAATCGATGTTCTAAAGAATATATTCACATATGAAATTCAATTTTAAGTCATAACATTAATTTATGAATATTTATTTAATAAAACGTTAATGTTCATCGTGGTGAATGTTAACTTAACATTCATCACGATGAATGTTAAAAATTAACATTAGCTTAATTTTAACATTTATTGTGATGAATGTTAAGTTAACATTCACCACGACAAATATTAACTATCGAAAATATAAAATTCATTAATTGATGTTATAGCCTACAAAACGAATTTATCACGCAAGCTTAACATTCATAGCATCGATTCTGATCAATATTTATTAAATTTCACTTTTTAATTTTTGACAAATGTATTTACGAAGTTAAGATTCTTCGTGATTCTTCGTGATGAATATTACACTTTCCCCCTTCCCCCCCCCCCCCCCCCCCCCCCCCCCCCAAAAAAAAAGCTTCCCCCTTGATCCTCCCAATATATATATATATATATATATATATATATATATTGGGATGATCCAGGGGAAGCTCTCTTTTTGGAGGAAGGGGAAAGTGTAATATTCATCATGAAACATCTTAATTTCGTCAATACATTTGTCAAAAATTAAAAAGTAAAAATTAATAAATGTTGATCGGAATCGATGTTATGAAGCTTCCTTGATAAATCATTTTTGTAGGCTATAACATCATTGATGAATTTTATATCCAAAATCGTTAATATTCATCGTGGTGAGTGTTAGTTAAAATTCATTATGGTAAATGTTAAAATTAATTTAATGTTATCTTTTAACATTCATCGTGATGAATGTTAAGTTAACATTCACCACGATGAATATTAACGTTTTTTTAAATGAATAATCATAAACTAATGTTATGACTTAATATTGTATTTCATTTGTGAATATATTCTTTATAACATCGATTGGATTACTATATACGAGTAAAATTAATCTTATCGAGCAAATGACACGGATCATCCCTGTGTTTTGTCAAAAAATCACATATTATCTCTCAACAAAATAAATAGCACTAGACATCCTTGTGTTTAATATTTTTGATCAGTGGTCATCCTTCTAGATCTGAAAAGACGAATATACCCTTAATATTGATTTTCTTAATTTAAAAAACCAAAATTTATAAATTAATTTTTTTTTTTTGTGTTTCTTTTATATTTTTCATTTTTTCTCTTTAATTAATGATGGCCATAAATCATAATCATATTACATACTTCATCTTCTTGTCATCAAGGTTGAAAAAGTCGGAAGTCGGGGGCGAGTCAGTCGGGACCTCGGAAGGACTAGTCGGGACTAGTCAGATTTGACTTTTGTTGACTTTTTATACATTTAAATAATAAATTATAAATTTATGTGTAAATATAGATATATTTTAAAGATAAGGTACTTGATTGTAAAATTCTTTTAACTTATACATCTTTCTCTTTCCTTGTGTCCATTTTTCCAGATCTATATTCAAGATTTCTATTCTTCTACATCTACTTCTAAGTCTTCATCATATTCATCATCTCCTACCCCTTCCCACCACATTTTCTTCTATTTTCTTTCATATTTAGCAACAACAAAAAGTAATGGAGAAACAAATCCAAGCCATAGACGAACGATTTTGACCCGTTGATCTGAGTTGACCGGCGTTGACTGACTTTTGGTAGCGATTTGGGGGTAGGCGAGTCGGGATGTCACTGGAGGCCGACTAAGCGGCGACTTGACGGCCAAGTCGTCCGACTTTTACAACCATGCTTGTCATAGTGAAACAACTTCACATACCCCTTCTTTTACTCTCTCTTCGTACGCTCCCACCCTTTTTCAAAAAACCCTAGATCTAGTTCACATTTCACAGCCGCCATCGCCTCCGGTCGCCGGCGCCATGCCGGAGGTCCATAGGGCACCCTATAACCCTAAATCTCACCGTCTTTGGTACGCCCTTGTTATTCAAACACAACCTTTTTTCTGGCAAATCGTACCTCTTTCCGGTGACCTCTTAACATAAATTCCTACTCCATTACTCATTCCTACATCTCTCTGAACCACCACCCTGTTCGAATTGCATCGTAGTTACTGATCTTGGTTACATCGGCACTCGGTCTCGACTCTTGTCTTTGCTCTAGTAAGTGTCCTCTCGCTCGGTTGGTTTGTTTTCTTCTACATTGTTTCCAAAACTTCGGGATCTTGTTTTATCCTCGAGGTCTAGGCCTCTTGAGGGTTCTGGTGGTTATGGCTTACATCGTAGCAGGTTCAAACTTGTGGGGCTTAAAGGTTTGGGTTTCGTCAGGTTGTTTCAATGTCTTCATTCTGGGTGTTCGCCTAACTTTGTGGTGTAGGTGTTCGGTGGGTTCGATAATAGAGCTAGGGATTACTCGTGGGGTTGTCTTTATGGTTTCATCGGTTAGTTCACAAGTTTCTGGCATCAAGCTGGCCTACTGATGAGACTCCATGTTTGGTTTGGTTGAAGAAAAGGTCTCAATTGTGTTGTTTTAGTTTTTTAGTCATGTTGTTTTGTTGCATCTCAATGTAGTTAGGGTTATCAATTATTGTATTTAGGTTGGCATCTTGCAACCTTCACAAGTAATTCAATTGATCTTTGATCCTATCAATTGATTTATGTTTTTCGCCAAAAAAAAAAAAAAAAATCTTCTTGTCATAGTGGATTCATAGCAACCCAGTAATGGTCATCATCAAGATAGCAACAATTACATCACACAACGACATCATCTTAACATCATCAAAATCCTACCACCACGGAACCATATATTCTTCTCTGGTGCCATTACGCCCCTTTCAAATATCCGGCGAAAGCCACCGTTGCGGCAAACGGACGGTAACGATACCATCGTTACCGATTTCGTGTATTGGAATAGTTACATATTAATGTTATCCTAATCGCTGACGGTCTTCTACTCCGACATCGTCGTCGTTAACAGTGAGATCAACGGGTGTCGGCGATTTGCTACCGCCATGGAAAATTCTAGAAAGAAATTGAATGGTGATTGTTGTGGGTAGATTTTTATCTAACATTGCATGATCCTGATTAGCATCATAACCTCGTCTCAAAGGTATGGAAATCATTTACATTATTTATTTGCATAAAAGGGTAACGATAATTTGTGAGTATACTTTCAGGATCACAGTTACAATTAAGGATCCTAGAAATGCTCTTATTACTTATCTTGCAGGATTCTATTCAGGATATATTTGTTTAATATAGTTATGCAGGATAATGGATAAGTGAGATTATTAAGTAACTATCCTATGTTTATTCTGGAATGTGCATAGCTCAGGATCCTGGACCTATATTAGTTCAGGATCATGTGCTGTATAACGTGTTTGTTTTTCTTAAGTATTGACCAGGTCATGGATGGAACGCGTTAATGAGATATGCTCCGGATTGCATGGCAAGGCGTTGATATGATTCTATGGTGACGAAGTCCACTGCACGTGTTAAATGAAGTCAAAAGTAACGTTGGAAGTCTTCATCCTCCATTGGAGGATCCCGAGATTCTCCGAATAGTTGTTATACGCTCTTTGTATATAAATGAGGCATGGATGATTGATCAGGGGAACACACACTTATCATTTTCACCTGCAAAAACACATAAACACTCTGCTTATACTCTCGTTCATATTCATCCTTATCAACACTTTGTTAAATTCACACACACAATCACTTAGCCGATCATCCTCGTGCTCTTAGTTTGTAATTCATTATTTTCATTCTAATAAGATTAACAAAGGCAAGGATCATTTGATCCTTCCCGAGGTTTCGTGCCGGCGATCAACCTTGATCAAGGGCTTTCCTCGTATATCATCTTGTCGATTTTACTTCTACTTTGTTTAATTCACTTTTGAAACGTATAATCTGCATTATCCTTGTGTTTTACTTGAAATACATCATCAAATCTTATTTCCTAACACTAAATTTTGTCATTTAATACGTTTTCATTGTTTATTTAGCACTACCCTTAATCTGTTCTTTAGATTTTTTCTTAAATCTTTATTCAACAAGGATTAACGCACTTAAAGTGTATTTTTACTCAAAATTCTTATTTACTAATATAGATAATCGTATAACAACGTAATTATCTTGAAAGTAATTTCAACACTATACCTCACAATCTAAAATTTGATCACTTAATTGCTTAGTGTAATTTTTGACCAAAACAATTTGACGCCATCCGTGGGACAAGTGGTGCTTTGTCTAATCAAACTTTTGTTAAAATCCTTTTTCAGTCATCTTTTCCAAAAATTTCTGTTAAAAATGTCGAGCCAAGGACGATCTACATCATCTACCATGCCATCATCATGATCTATGCCAACCACTCTTCCTCCTGCTCCACCCCTCACATCATCTCAACCGCGCCCACAAAGTGTCTATACGAGACTCTCGTCGGCCGGATCCACCTCTTTGGGGGCTGGATTCTTATCGGATCCAGACCCTGTTATGATTGCTAACCGGGATATTGTGTCTATGTTCACGCAGGTTAAGGAGCAGCTTCAACGAGTGGAAAGAAGCAATGAAATCCTGAATAAGGATATGGAGAATTTGAGGGCAAGGGACAGTACTCCTGCTACTCAAGTCACTACCCCTATCCGAAGCAGGATCCTTGATTTTGGCACTCCTCCATCTACGGAACATCAAGGAGATTTCGTATCTACGCAAGGGAGCACTAGGATCCCAGATCCAATATTTGCTACAGGAGTTTCTACGTCAAGGGGTCAACAATCTAATCCAGGATCCTCATATAGAACTCCTGATGGTGGTAACATGTTTAATAATTATACTTCTAATAATACTGTTGGGACTAACAATTTTAAGGATCCTGGAGTTAGCCCTATGATGGCAAGGGAAATACAGAAGCTGAAGGATATGATATCAAGTATCCCTGGAGTTGTGCAAACAATTCCTGAAGTTGCTCCAACGGCGCATAAGATCTCAAGATTTGAACCACCTATCTGTGATGCTGAGATCCCGAAAAGATTTCAAACTCCAAATATGAAGTTGTATGATGGAACAACGGATCCTGAGGAGCATATTGCGCAATACATGGAGAGGATGGAAATCATTCCAATTCCTTCTGATCTTAAAGAAGCATGCTTATGCAAGGGCTTTGGCTTGACTCTCACATGATCCTCATTAAAATGGCTGTTAAATGTTCCCCCTTACTCTATTACTTCATTTGCTCATTTGGTTAATTTTTTCAACAATCAATTCTCTTGCAGTAGAACATTTGAAAAACTAACAACTGATTTATACAGAGTTGTCCAAAAAGCTAATGAGTCTCTTCGAGATTTTGTAGGGAGATTCGGGAGAGAATACTTACTCTCGGAAGAGTAAGGCCTTTGATAAAAACAACCGAATCATGACCTTCAATGCATACCAAAAGTACACATTAGGTATTTACCCTCGAAAGAGGAAGGCCTTTTATAAAAATAAATCCAACAACCAATGCACATAAGTCACATAGTGTCACACATTTCAAGCATATGTCCAAAAATGAAAATGAATACGTTTCACAGCATAAAAACAATTGATAAAACATGTGAGCATACTTTTCCCCCAATTTGAAAACATGTATATGAAAAGGGGCCACGAAACTCACCTCAAGAAATGATGTAAGTATCGCCCTTAAGTGTAATCCACTAAACAACTCGTAAATCTACAATATCATAACGCGTATGGGTTAAAACCTAGACATAACTAGGTCATTCCATTGTATTCTACACCCAAAACACTTCTATTACGTTTCCTCACAGTTCTACTAGTGTATTATTAAAAGAACTAACCTAAATGAAAAATTCAGATTCTGACCGGAAGTTTGGTTCCACTTTACGAATTTTTAAATATTACTTATTTGAATCATTTGACTCTAAAATTTTAACCAGTGACATTTCAATGTGTTAAGAAGATACAGTAATTTTTCCAGATTCAATTACTTTGATTTACTATTTTTAAAAATTCACCAAAGTGAACTGCTCTAAACCAACGACACTTTCTGACTTTACAAAAGTTATAATTTATTTTAAATAGTTAGATACCTCCAAAGATTATCATGTTTTTACAAAAAATATTTAACACCTTGAAAACACTTTAGTAAAAATTTCAAAGTCTAATTATTAGATTACCCTACGTTTCAAAAATCGACAATTTAACCGAAATCAGGAACTGAAAAACTCAGAATTGACACTCGATTTGTAAAATCATTTTGACTGACTTATACTCAACATTTAGCCATGAAACCAACGCCAATTGAAAGTAGACTCAAAATACTTGAGTTTAGACTCCTATTTCATCAAAAATTACCATGAAATGACCAAGTTACAAGCTTCCCAACCCGAAACACAAATCTGGACAGATTAGGGTTTTGAGTAATCAACCCTAAACATTCATTGTGACAACCGTCACCAAACCCTTATTGTAGTTCAAGCCGTAAAAAGTTATTTTTATGAAAATAATAATTTCAATGATTTCTTTACATCAAAGTCTTCATTTTTCAAAAACGAATCCAACACAAAAAGAATCAACGCAAACGGACGTGTAACGAAGAAGTTATGAAGCGAAACGTAAACACGTTAAAATTTGGAAACTTAAGAGAATATGCACGATATGATAAAAAAATGTAATTATAATTCATTTATATATATTAACACTTATAATATGTTATTAATAAGCTAAGTAAAAGCATATAACACGTTAAAAAGATAAAAGCTGAATTTTTCGCGAGGTTGCACGGTTCAGGCCATAACTTTCTTATTCGGGCTCCAAATGACATGAATCCAAAGCCCACGATCTCTAAAATCATTGGACTATAATATTTCCAAGTATTATCCCATAATTTCCTCAAGAAAAATCGAACCAAGACCATCCTTGATAGATCCGTCCGATCTGCCCAACCCAAAAACCCTAACTTGGGCCCAAACCATTCTATACCTATAAATACAAAATTAAACTAAACCCTAAACCTTTTTCACCTCAAAATTTCGTTCATGCTGATTTCCTTGGGAGTTCTACCCACCGAAACAAAGAAACCCTAAGATCGAGTCGAGTTTTTGGCTTTCGCGAGTTACGTGGTCTTGTGTTGCGTATAGGTATATCATTTAAACCCTAATCAATAAATTTCCTAATTAATTTTCTGGAATAGAGGTACAATAGAGATGATCTATGTTTTTGGGGAAGAGTAAGGTTGGATATGATATATTTTGCAAACCGAAAGTTATGAAATCGAAATCTTAGAATCTGTCCAGATTTTTCAGTCCTGTTCGACGTCCGATTTGACCTAGTGACATTCATTTTCAGGATTTGGCCAAAACTGGAAAGTTGTAGATCTCGATGTTTTACATGGAAACGCGAGGTTTCGGCCTCTGAAACCTATTATATTATTTTATAAAAATTATTTCAAAAACTGTTGCTGTGTATGACTAATTTTTCAGAAAACTTTTATAAACTTAAATCGTTTGGATCGATATTTTTTTTTAGTTATTTCAGGTTGGTTAAAATATGTTTAAGGTTTGAATTTATGTAAACAAAAGATAATTATGAAATATATGACTGTATTGGTGTTTTGGGTTGTTTAGACAAGTGATTGGAGTTGATTCATTTTAAACCCTAATCTGATCAGGAATTTTGTTCGGATTTGGAAGCTTGTAACTTGGTCATATCACAATGGTTTTTGATGAAAAAGTAGTCTAAACATAAGTATTTTGAGTCTTCTTTCAAATGGCTTCAATTTGATGGTTAAATGTTGAGTATAAGTCAGTTAAAATAATTTTACAAGATCGAGTGTCAAATCTGAGTTTTTTCGGTTCCTGGTTTCGGTTGAGTTGCCGATTTTTGAAACGTGCCTTAAACTAAGAATTAGGTCTTTAAATTGTTACTGAAAATATTTTAATGTGTCAAGTATTTTCTGTAAAAACATGATAATCTTTTGAAGTCTCTAAGTATTTTAAAAAAATTTAATCTTTTGTGAAGTCAGAAAGAGTCGACGGTTTAGAGCAGTTCATTTTGGTGAATTTTTAAAATAGTAAATCAATGTAATTGAGTCTGAAAAAGATACAGGATCTTCTAAACACATTGAAATGTAACTGGTTAAAATTTCAGAGTCAAATGATTTCATTAAGTAATATTTAAAAATTCGTGAAGTGGTATGAAAATTGTGGACAAAATCTGATTTCTTTCTCGATAGGTTGATTCAAGTTAATATACATGGGTTCAGTTGTGAGGAAACTTAGTGAAGGTGTTTTGGACTTGGAATACAATGGAATGACCTAGTTATGTCTAGGTTGTAACCCATATGCATTATGATATTGTAGATTTCGAGTGGCTGAGTGGATTACACTTAAGGGCGATACTTACATCACTTATTGAGGTGAGTTTTCGTGGCCCCATTTTCTTTACATATTTTTACATTGGGGGAAAAGTATGCTCACATGTTTTACCAACTGTTTTATGCTGTGAACGTATTCATTTCTATTTTTGGACATATGCTTGAAATGTGTGACACTATGTGACTTATATGCATTGAGACTTGTTGCTTACATCCGTGCTGTACTTCCTTGTGGGGTATTTGTCGTACATCGAGATTGGTTGTTTACATTCGTGCTTTACCTCCTTGTGGGGTATTTGCCGTACATTGGGATTGTTGCTTACATTCGTGCTTTACTTCCTTGTGAGGTAATTGCCGTACATTGAGATATATTGGCTGCATTATTTCACATTTGTGTACATTTCTATTGCATTGTCCTAACCAGTTCATTATCACAGCAAAATGTTTATTTTTCTTGTGTCTGGTTTCAAACCTACGAAACTCACCAACATTCGTGTTGACGTTTTTGAGCATATCTTTTCAGGTTATACTAGTGGATTAAAGCAGTGGACAAGAGAACTTAGTGGACCTTTAGGGTTGCATTAAGAGTTACTCAAGACTTGTGGTACATCATTAAGGTTGTTTGTGAAGGCTTGTTTTGCCTTAACATTGTAGTGTACGTTTGATTGTAAGATTTTGAATTCATTGTTGAAATGTATGCATGACATGAACCGTTATTCATGTTAATGGCATCATGACACATTGGATATTGTATTTCATATAGAATTCTTTATAATGATGTGTTATGATCCTATCACCGTCGTACCCCGTTGTTTCCGCTTTAGACGGGGTGTGACAGATTGGTATCAGAGCCATTGTTTATAGAGATCTAGGTGGATTGGCCTAGACTATAAATAAGGAACCCACATATAGAACATGAGTTAGGAAGTTATGTGTGCATACAATTCCGTGAAGCTTGTTGTAGCTAGTGTCCATCATACATCTTAACCATTTCAAGTAAGAAGGACGTTGTAAGCGTTTCTTCATCATCTTATGACTCTTTATGTGGTTCGTCTACATGTAACTTAGGATTCTTTAACTATCTGATATCTTTCCGTAAATACAAAGCTTATTGTGATACAAGGACTTGGAAGATAAGTATGTGTATGAAAGAATACTTTCACAATTACGGCTGCCGACGTAATTGACAAAGGTGTTCCGACGTATGTGTGCTTATCCGACCAGGTTTGTGTGTCTCATGTGCTATCTTCGTGTCGTATGGTAATAAAATCCCAATTATATTCCTTACCGAATTATTCTTATCTTTGTGAGTCTGGTGCATTTATGCCTAGACAAACTCCAAAGTATTCATTCTATTCTAAACTCGTATGAATTCGAAATTATAGCAAGCATACTACTAAGACGCATTACTCGTAAAATTTACTCTTGGAAGAGAAACACTCGGAGGTGGTCATACAAGTGATAGTGACGATTGAACTGATGGTTGAACTGGGGGAATTTGTTGTATTGAAGGAAAGAACTCCAATGTTGTTGCGATCATTGCACGACAGTGGTGGGCCTTAATATTCAAAGTTGTCATGCAAGTTGTAACAATATATTGAATCATGGTAGAGCTAACGACACCGAAGACGAAAGTGGAATTAGTAGTCGAGAATTCAAATGATGGAAGTGGTGATGGCGTGAAAAATAAGCAAATAAATAAATAAAATAAAAATAATAATAATAATAATAAAAATAAAATATATAATAGATAAATAAAATAAATAAATAAAGACACTGTTTAAGGAAAAATATTCTTTCAATAACGAAATGAAGAAGTTAGTGAACAAGTTTTGGAATTTCTCTACGATGGGAGTTAACCATGCAACATATATCTGACAATTTCATGAGTTGGCAAGAATTAAACCTCATCCTGTGGCACTCGAAGCTAAGAGAATTGAGAAGTACATCAACGGCTTTGTTCTGGAAACTAGCAGTACGGTAGAAGTGACCGAGCCTCCTGCCATCCAAGGTGCAATACTGATGGGTGAATTGTTAATCAATGAGATTAATAAGGCAGGAAGTGTAGAAACAGTACCAAGAATGAGAGGGTACTCAAGAAATTCGCAAATACAAACGCATGAAGAAAGGGTTACACTGGTTCACATACCTTGTGTGTAAGGTATAACTACTATCATCACACATCTGAATCATGTTGTTTTATTCAAACTGCAACTTAAGAGGTCACTTTACAATTAAATGTTAGATGACAGCTAGTCAAGTGGCACCAATCAACACAGTAGGAAACTCGATGGCTTGTTTTGAGTGGGAGACTTTGAAATAATTTTGTTAACGGAAGCACATAGAGACTAAAAGACATTATATAAAGGTGTACTTTAGTGCTAGAAGATTATTCTTTTAGCAATGATATGTTGCCCTTTGGACTCGGAAGTTTTGGTGTAGTTGTGGGGATGGAATAGTTGACGAAATTTAGGTAGAAATTGTATGCTTGAGAAAGTATTTCATATACACTTAAATGGTGGTGTAACACCTGAGATTTTCATAGAACACTTCAAAGACGAAAAGAAAAACTCATGAGCGTAAAAGCTGATAAGCTAAAATTTCAAAACATTCTATTATCCACAATCTCCTCGAGGTCTTCTCGGAAGATTTAGAAGGATTACTTCCCTCTTTAATCGTAAAGTTTTGTATCGATCTTATTCTTAGAGCAACCCCAGTTGCAAAAGCTCCAAATCGCTTAACACTATTTGTATACAAGAGTTATTTAATTCACTTTAAAGATGCTCCAAGACAAGGGTTTTATTCGCCCTAGTCTTTTTCTCTTTGGGGAGCACATGTCTTATTTGTCAAAAAGAAAGATGGTTCTTTTCATTTGTGCATTGATTATCATCGGAGGTTCGTAAAGTATTTAAGATTCACAGACTATTATCGGCATTTTACTGAGAGTTGTTCAAAGATCGCTCTACTACTCACATAAATATAAGAAGTTTGTTTTGGGATAGAAACTGAGAAAAATCTTTTCAAACATTGAAGGGTGTCTTGTGTAATGCATCAATTCGGACTCTTCCCGTCGGATCGGAGGATTTCGTTGTGTATTAGGATGCATCAAAACCGAGGTTTAAGTTGTGTTTTAATTAAATGGGAAATGTAATCGTATTCGTCTCTCGACAATTCAAGATACATAAGCATTACTATATTACCCACGATTTGGAACTTGGAGCGGTAGCATTCGTACATATGTGTTGAAGACACTACTTGTATGGAATGAAGAACGTTATGTATACCGATCATAAGAGCTTTTAACACCCCTATGTTCAAAAGAAGTTGAATATGAGGCACATGAGGAAGCTCAAAATATTCAGTGGCTACGATTGTGAATTTCGATATCATCCGGGGAAGACGGATGTTGTGGCAGATGTTCTGAGTAGGAAGGAAAGAGCAAGCCAAGGTGAGTGCAAGTCAAAGTTTGACAATATACTCTGGCATTAAGGATAAGATGTTCAAAATTCAAGATAAAGCGTTAAGGATACTCATAAACAAAACAAAAAGTTGTGCGGGTTAGACAAACATTTGGAACAAAAAGTGGACAAGATGTTGCATCATGGAAAAGATTATGGATTCCTTTGCTAGGTGGTCTATGGACATTAGTAATGAACAGAGTACATAAGTCAAAATATACCATACAATGGGAATTGTTAAGAAATAGTATGATATCATGGATTTATATTGGTGTCTGGGAATGAAGAAGGACATCATTTAAGACATTCTTTATATAGTCAATGCATGATCTGTTTGAAATTCAAGGCTAAATACTCGAGACTTACAGGGCTATTACAGCAACCGGAGTTCCCCGAAGGGGAAAGGGAAAAACATGATTATGGATTTCGTTACGAAGTTTCTTAGAACAATTAGTGGGCGCGATTCGATTTGGGTAATCGTGAATAGAATGACTGAGTCTGCTCATTTCTTAACTATTCACGAGAACTACAAAATGGGGAAATTAGCAAGGTTGTATATTAGCGAAGTAGTAGCAAGGCATGAAGTATTTGTATCAATTATATCTGATTTTTGATGGTTACTTTACTTTACAATTTTGGCAAGTCTTACGGAAGGCTTTAGGAACGCGTTTTGATATGAGGACGGGTTATCATTCCCGTACTGATGGATGGAGTCAGCAAACCATTCAAACATTTGAGGATATACATAGAGCGGGTTATTGATTTTGATAGAAGCTGTGATACTCACTTACCACTAGTCGAGTTCCCATACAACACACTTATCATACTAGTATTCAATGGGCATTATTTCAAGCACTTCAGGAGTGTAGCAGTCGTTTATCTCGGAGTGGGCTGCATTTGGATTAAAGTCAGTTAATTTGACTGAGATAGTTCATGAAGCTATTTACCAGGTCATTCGAATCAAGGAGGGGTTGGAAACAGTATGAGTTAGGCATAAGAGTTACATAAACAAACGCCGACAACAAGTAGAATTTTGTGTTGGAGATCATATATTACTTAAAGTATTAGCTTGGAAGATGTCATACATTTTGGGGATGAAAAGTGTGAACAAAGTTTAAAGGAACATAGTTATTTAATGATCGTGTTGACATTATAGCTCCGACTGAATTTCGGGACGAAATTCGCACAACTAGGGGATACTGTGACAACCGTCACCAAACCGTTATCGTAGTTCAAGCCGTAAAAAGTCATTTTTATGAAAATAATAATTTCAATGATTTATTTACATCAAAGTCTTCATTTTTCAAAAACAAATCCAACACAAAAAGAATCAACGCAAACGGACGTTTAACGAAGAAGTTATGAAGCGAAACGTAAACACGTTAAAATTTGGAAACTTAAGAGAATATGCACGATATGATAAAAAAAATGTAATTATAATTCATTTATATATATTAACACTTATAATATGTTATTAATAAGCTAAGTAAAAGCATATAACACGTTAAAAAGATAAAAGCTGAATTTTCCGCGAGGTTGCACGGTTCAGGCCATAACTTTCTTATTCGAGCTCCAAATGACATGAATCCAAAGCCCACGATCTCTAAAATCATTGGACTATAATATTTCCAAGTATTATCCCATAATTTCCTCAAGAAAAATCGAACCAAGACCATCCTTGATAGATCCGTCCGATCTGCCCAACCCAAAAACCCTAACTTGGGCCCAAACCATTCTATACCTATAAATACAAAATTAAACTAAACCCTAAACCTTTTTCACCTCAAAATTTCGTTCATGTTGATTTCCTTGGGAGTTCTACCCACCGAAACAAAGAAACCCTAAGATCGAGTCGAGTTTTTGGCTTTCGCGAGTTACGTGGTCTTGTGTTGCGTATAGGTATATCATTTAAACCCTAATCAATAAATTTCCTAATTAATTTTCTGGAATAGAGGTACAATAGAGATGATCTATGTTTTTGGGGAAGAGTTAGGTTGGATATGATATATTTTGCAAACCGAAAGTTATGAAATCGAAATCTTAGAATCTGTCCAGATTTTTCAGTCCTGTTCGACGTCCGATTTGACCTAGTGACATTCATTTTCAGGATTTGGCCAAAACTGGAAAGTTGTAGATCTCGATGTTTTACATGGAAACGCGAGGTTTCGGCCTCTGAAACCTATTATATTATTTTATAAAAATTATTTCAAAAACTGTTGCTGTGTATGACTAATTTTTCAGAAAACTTTTATAAACTTAAATCGTTTGGATCGATATTTTTTTTTAGTTATTTCAGGTTGGTTAAAATATGTTTAAGGTTTGAATTTATGTAAACAAAAGATAATTATGAAATATATGACTGTATTGGTGTTTTGGGTTGTTTAGACAAGTGATTGGAGTTGATTCATTTTAAACCCTAATCTGATCAGGAATTTTGTTCGGATTTGGAAGCTTGTAACTTGGTCATATCACAATGGTTTTTGATGAAAAAGTAGTCTAAACATAAGTATTTTGAGTCTTCTTTCAAATGGCTTCAATTTGATGGTTAAATGTTGAGTATAAGTCAGTTAAAATAATTTTACAAGATCGAGTGTCAAATCTGAGTTTTTTCGGTTCCTGGTTTCGGTTGAGTTGTCGATTTTTGAAACGTGCCTTAAACTAAGAATTAGGTCTTTAAATTGTTACTGAAAATATTTTAATGTGTCAAGTATTTTCTGTAAAAACATGATAATCTTTTGAAGTCTCTAAGTATTTTAAATAAATTTAAACTTTTGTGAAGTCAGAAAGAGTCGACGGTTTAGAGCAGTTCATTTTGGTGAATTTTTAAAAATAGTAAATCAATGTAGTTGAGTCTGAAAAAGATACAGGATCTTCTAAACACATTGAAATGTAACTGGTTAAAATTTCAGAGTCAAATGATTTCATTAAGTAATATTTAAAAATTCGTGAAGTGGTATGAAAATTGTGGACAGAATCTGATTTCTTTCTCGATAGGTTGATTCAAGTTAATATACATGGGTTCAGTTGTGAGGAAACTTAGTGAAGGTGTTTTGGACTTGGAATACAATGGAATGACCTAGTTATGTCTAGGTTGTAACACATATGCATTATGATATTGTAGATTTCGAGTGGCTGAGTGGATTACACTTAAGGGCGATACTTACATCACTTCTTGAGGTGAGTTTTCGTGGCCCCATTTTCTTTACATATTTTTACATTGGGGGAAAAGTATGCTCACATGTTTTACCAACTGTTTTATGCTATGAACGTATTCATTTCTATTTTTGGACATATGCTCGAAATGTGTGACACTATGTGACTTATATGCATTGAGAATTATTGCTTACATCCGTGCTGTACTTCCTTGTGGGGTATTTGCCGTACATTGAGATTGGTTGTTTACATTCGTGCTTTACCTCCTTGTGGGGTATTTGCCGTACATTGGGATTGTTGCTTACATTCGTGTTTTACTTCCTTGTGAGGTAATTGCCGTACATTGAGATATATTGGCTGCATTATTTCACATTTGTGTACATTTCTATTGCATTGTCCTAACCAGTTCATTATCACAGCAAAATGTTTATTTTTTTTGTGTCTGGTTTCAAACCTACGAAACTCACCAACATTCGTGTTGACGTTTTTGAGGATATCTTTTCAGGTTATACTAGTGGACTTAAAGCAGTGGACAAGAGAACTTAGTGGACCTTTAGGGTTACATTAAGAGTTACTCAAGACTTGTGGTACATCATTAAGGTTGTTTGTGAAGGCTTGTTTTGCCTTAACATTGTAGTGTACGTTTGATTGTAAGATTTTGAATTCATTGTTGAAATGTATGCATGACATGAACCGTTATTCATGTTAATGGCATCATGACACATTGGATATTGTATTTCATATAGAATTTTTTATAATGATGTGTTATGATCCTATCACCGTCGTACCCCGTTGTTTCCGCTTTAGACGGGGTGTGACATTCATATAATCAATCCAAACCGCAACCACAATCAAAACTCTTAATTCTACCATCATATGAACTGATTTTATCAATATCCTAACCATTTCATTTACCCGGAACACAATGGAACTGAACCGAATGAAAACAATAATAACGAAACACTCGAAATCGAATGTTAATGAAGGAAATAGGATGAGAATAATACCAACTTTCGAATGACCGCACGGAAACCCTCTTTAGAATCTGTAAATAATGAGATTATATACCTTAGAATTCATTTTTAGGAGTAGATCAAATGTATACGAGAGTTATAGGATCGAAAACTTACCAATACACATGATAACAAAGATTTCTCGATTGAAGATCGGATGATTGGATCAAATCCTTGAGTTTTTGGGGTTTGGAATTCGTTTTTAGGGTTTGGGGAGTTTAGAATCGACTGGAATATGTTTTGTGGGGTTTAAAACTCATTTTTAGGGTTAAAATACGTTTATATATGAATTTGGGCAGAAACTGACCAAATCGCGTCACGATTGTGACCAAATCGCGTCGCAATAGTGACCAAATCGCGTCACTAAATTTCAGCACATGTTTCGATTACGTTTTGCTTCATATCTTCTTCGTTATAAGTCCATTTAAGTTGATTCTTTTTGTGCTGTTTTCGTTTTTTAAAAACGAAGATTTTTATGTAAATAAATCCAAACAAGAAGTACTTTCACAAAAATGAGTTTGTACGGCTTGAACTACAATAACGATTTGGTGACGGTTGTCACACCTGCAACAAGTTTTATCTTGTTTTTTGCGTACTAGATTATATCATCAACAGTTTCTATAATGTTTCTTTCAACACTATGGTAGCATTTTGATTAAAATGAAAACAAGAGAAAGAAAAACTAGAAACCATGGTAAGTTCCACAATATGACGCCAGTTAGAAAAACAACCTGGTGATATAAACACCCAAAAGTTCTTTCTACAGCACCTAGTATGCATCATGATATATGTGTCCAAACCCTCCGAAAGCAATCAAACCACAATATTTTGATGGCTCAATCAGGTATATAGTATGGTTTATTAATTAAACACCATTATGATAACACACGACACCTACTATTTTGGACACCTATCATTGAAAATAGTAAATCCATGGTTGGATTTATAAACCATTGGACCTGCTTCCTCCTAAGCTAAATATTTTAACTTAGCCCGTTTGCATGAACCAAACCGACCCATTTGTTAGGAAAAATTGGATGGTTATACTAACAGCATCCTAGTTAGCAAGAAGAATTAGAAAGTCGTACACATTAACAATACAATTCACTTGTTTAACATTTTTGATATTAACAATAACCTACATTGATCGATACCTGGTAAGTTTAGAAGACTTTCTATAATTCCCTCTCTTCGTTGTTTAGTAGAAATTGTGTCAGCCCCGATTGCTAGAGCCACCATAACCATCACCACAAGTTGATTTGTATATGCCTGAATAGCAAAGCACACAACTTGTTTAGTAAAGTTGGGTCAACACAACAATTATACTTTGTTTCACATTGACATATAACTAATGTGTTTAAAACACATCAGACGAGTTTAGGACCTAACTAAACATAACCGAATTTGACCCATTTGTATATGACAGAGTCAACATTGCCATATCGATTAAAAAGCAATTTACCTACCTTGGTGCTTGCAACACCAATCTCACTACCAGCATTAATATGAACACAATAGTGTGCATTCCGAGCAATAGCACTACCAACAGTGTTAGTAATGCTGACACATAAAGCACCATTCTCCAATGCATATTCAAGGGCATTCAATGTATCAGCTGTTTCACCCGATTGACTAACAAAAATAATTGTATACAGGTGCCTTCCTATCAAGCAGATTACTTGCAATCTCCATCATAACAAACCTGTTAATCTACAATGATAGTTAACACAAACTATATAGTAAGTAGTACTTGGTAAAAAATTATTAGAGGTGGCACTTTCGACTCATTAACTTTTGAACTTGATTTGGGTTATGTTTCCACCTTTAGTGGGTCTAATGAGACCCTAAAAAAACACCAGGTAAACATACAAAAACTGCCCATTTCGAAACATTACCCAACCCACTTATTTTCCACCTTTAAAGAAAAGAAACAGGATGAAAGTTCCAAAAATGCAAACAACCATCTAAAACACTTTGAGCAAAAAGTATCTTAATATTATCAATCAAATTTATCACAGTAACTATTTACAAACTAAAAACTGCAGGTATGTATTTTGGGTCTACCCTCCCCTTTTTGACTCATTATCCAACTGTAACACCCGCCAAATTAGGACTAGTAATTAGTGCCTAATTCTATGTAATACAGGTAATTAATTCTGTGATTAGGCTAATTAATGTATCAATATATATGTATATATATATTGTTGAATATATACAATTATACGATTTGATTAAATCGTACGCGTTTCAAAATCGAGTGTATTTCGATTCAATTGTACGGAGGTTGGTAAACAATCTTATTAAATAATATAAGGTTATTTAATGACGCAATTAAATTCAAAATATTATTCTGATGATATTTCCTAATTAAATCATATCGTACAAACTGAAACTACGCGGTTAAAATATTAAACGCGCAAACACTCGAAACAAAGTCAAGTTATAATTATTATAACTCAAATATAAGGTATTTGATGAAATACCTCAACCAAAACATCGAGTAATTTTTCTCATTTTGAAACATACATTTTAACGTGTAAATAAAATATTTGACGCTTAAACGATCGGGTAAACGAGCACCGCGCGGAGCACGGAGCGGGGACTGAAAAGTGAGGCTTCCACCTACACCTCACCCCCTCCCCATTTCCTCCTTCATTTTCATTTCAACAAAACACACACACACCCTTAAACTCTCTCAAAACCATCACCACCAAAATTTTCGGATCTAGCATAACCGACACCAAAAATTACATTTTCGGAATCTCCAAGAGCTAAGGAAATAAGATCTACCAACGTTATCATCATCTTCAACCTCATTTGGCCCCAAATTGCAATTGTAAGATTTTTATAAAAACCCTTAGATCTATCAAAATTATTGTTTGTTTTCATGTTATAATAGTGTAAACAACTTATATATGTCAAAATGTATGAAGAAAACATGATTTTACATCTTAGAAATGAGTTAGATTTGAATTTCGGGTTGGAAAATATCATCAGTCGCTGGGTTATGGGCTGATGTTCATATTTGCGACACAAGCCTTGTGTCGCATCTTGTGTCGTATAAAAACCTTTGTGTCGTATTTTGTGTCGTAAAAACCCAGTTATGTCGGACCTCTTGCGACACAATGTTATGTCGCACCTTATGTTGCAAATTCCATGCGACACAAACACTATGTCGCTGTTAAATCAACATCGTACGCTTATGCGACACAACCCTTGTGTCGCTAAGCTCATTGTGTCGCACTTCTATGCGACACAACCATTGTGTCGCATGATCAACTTTATGTTGCATATTGTGTCGCATAAAACAGAATGTTGAAAACTCAGATTTTCACTAAGTGTTGGACTAGAAAAACCTTAAACTTTAAACTACACGACTTCGGGAATACATTGGTATATATGATACAAGCAAAATACTTCGAAAAACAAGATAATAATGTTGAGATTAATATTATAAATCTGTCACCAACGGGCCGTACACGTTTTCAAAACCCAAATCAAATAATCAACCAAATCGTAGTAATTTGGACATATATAGTTGTGTAGAAACTACTAAGGTAGTCCTTTGAGATACCGACTCACATTTATAACCATCGCGTGTCGTGGACACCCTCAGGTTACAAGTCTTCGGACATCGATACTCGGCTAATCAATCAAAGTTATTTAGATAAACTCTTCAGGCTCAGGTGAGTCTCATAGCCCCTCTTTTTACCGCTTTTCACTCAGGGGTGTGATTCAATGCTTATTTTTAACATGTGAACGCAAGTACAAACTTTACAATATACTTCATGAGTTGTTTTCCACTAATCATTTCAAAGTCCTCCGTCAGCATAGTTTGGTAATACGTTGTAGCGTGATTATTAGTATATGGTACCATATAGGATTGACCCTCCTCGTCCGGGTTAGCAAGCACTAACTGGGTAAACGGACGTACTAATAATTGTTCAGACGAGTGTGGATTAGGCACTCGTGGAGGCACCTCGCTCGGAATTCTCTATATGGGACCCGACCCTCGAGTTAAGCTCAGACTATGTGCTCAGGCTGTATACACTACTATTTATTTACTGGATGCAAATCATTACTTAAATCTTGCGGTTCATACGATATTATCTGATTTCAAACCTGTGAGCTCACCAGCTTTAGCTGACCCATTTTAGCATGTTTCACAGGTACACATTAGTTGGTTGGACTGCCATCAGGGATACTATAGCTCGAGTCAGCATGCAGATATTAGAGATTTTCTTGCATTAGTATATTTTGTGCAAGTACTTATGTACTGAAATCTCTCATTTAAATCGAACACGAGCTATGTATAGCTTCAAATGTTGTAAACATTTCTTATATTAATGTATTTTGTTAAAACGACGCATATAGAGTCGTTTGCTATATCTTGTGTGCTTTGAAATATGATTAGTAACACCCAATGACGTTTTCGAAAATTTAATTGTTCTGTTTTAGCTAAAATCTGCCGGATTAGTTTGTTGATCTGCCGGATCCCCCTTTATATTTCATGATCCGGCACTAGTATAAACAGGCGTTTCTTATTTGTTTTATATGAATGATTTTGGATTAGCATTCACGGGGGAAAAATTACTGACGTGTTAAGCTTCGACTATAATGGCTCATGGCATGGCAATAAATTGACAGACTATACCGACTTTACTATGTTTGTGAAATACTATTTTACTAAATTACTACTGTTGTACAATTATACTTTAATGTTTTACTGATGTTAAATGATTTACTTACTGATTTACTCAAACTGTTTATTATTCTATACTATAAACCTGTGAGATTCACCAACCTTTTGGTTGACCTTTTAGTTATGTATTCTCAGGTACTCAGCAATAGTAGGATGGCCCGCAGGGTATGCTAGGCTAGTACGAGTCGCATGCATAATCACTTGAAGATTTTATTGGCATTATCTTTTGTACCTTGATTATGTGTTTAAAATCTTTTGAATAACTTTGCGAACTCGCTAATAATGTACTACTTATAACTTAAAACCTTGTATTACTTTTGGTAATGTATTGTAATGAAATGTATTTTCTAAAACGTCTCATTTAGAGTCGTTTGCTTGTACTTTGGTGTTTTGATATTTGATTAGTGGCACCCAAAACTCGCTTCCGCAAAGCATTAAATTTGGGGGTGTCACAGGGGTGTCACAGGGGTGTCACAGGGGTGTCACAGGGGTGTTACAGATTGGTATCAGAGCCTAAGGTTATAGCGAACTAGGTTGCATTTAGTGGGCCTAGACTATGACCGTTAGGCAGTATTTCCTTATTAGGCATGACTGGTTCAGGAATTACAGCATAAGACTTTAATTTAACATAGCCTGATCAACTATGTACAATTAAGGAAAGATGATGTAAGGTCTGAAACAATTATGTCGAACAGGAATACACTAGTTGACTCTGACCTTGAGAGAACCGGGACTCAAACATGTCTGTGTTAGACACTCAATAGGCTATTATGTGATACTTGGTATACATAGATAGACCTTGTTATAATCTTAGGCTATATTATATATGTATTATATGAATATAGGCCTCATTCTTTCTAACGCTTTGTCTTAGAAATGGCAAACACCCCGCCTAATTCATCGCGCTCTCAATCCGGGTCGCAGAACCCAAGGGTAGCTAGGAGGAACGCCAGGTTGCCTCGAGCTGGCCCGTACTCCACTCACTTCACCTTGCCGACCTTAGCCGCTAGGGTGAACCAACACGAGCAGCGACTTCGCACCATGGACGTCGTGTTGCAAGAAACGAACAAAAACTGGAGACTTACATCCCTCGAGCGCATCGAACAAGTCTCCGAAGATCACGAAACCACCATTAACAACGTGGATGTCCTTCGCAACAAGGTAGTGGGGATAAGTGTAGAGACCGCCCTTTTGCAGCAAAGGCTAGAAGAATGTGAGCAACGTTCACGGGAAACAGAAGAATATGCCCGTGGATTGGTACAACTATTGACCTTGGCCGAAGACAACACCCGCCAGGCCAGCAGACTGGCAAATACGGTGGATCGTCTCATTGAAATGATGGAACAGATTAATCTACGTTGAGACTAGTGTAGTCTTTGTCTTGTAATCTATCTCGTAATCTAGTAACTACTTAAGCACTACTTTATGATTCGGTCGAATGTATCAATTCCCGACACCTTTTGTAATACATCCATGGGATGTAACCTTTGAACTCGTATTATCTATCAAATATTCCTTGCTGATTCTACTTATACTAATTGCCATTTTTCATATTGATGTTATGTATTACCGCCTTTATACATGCGCATCTGTGACAAATATAATTTTCTTACAAAATCTCATGTATCTTCATTCCTTTTATTGAAGAATCATGGCGCCGAAGACAAGACCATACACCGATGCTCCGCTTACATCCCTCATAACCCAGGCTGTGACTGAAGCCCTGGCTCGGAATACTCCACATAATTCCAGGAGAAACAGCGATACCGCTGAAACCACCGCTGCTAAACCTTGTTCCTACAAGGATTTCCAAAACTGCAAACCCTTAAACTTCAAGGGTACTGAAGGAGCCATCGGACTGATCAGATGGTTCGAGAAAATAGAAAATGTTTTCCGCATCAGCAAATGCGCGGAGGACGACAAGGTCAAATTTTCCACTTGTACCCTCAAGGATGATGCCCTCTCTTGGTGGAACTCGTATGCCCAGTCTGTGGGTATCGACACCGCCTTCTTGTTACCTTGGGAGGATCTAAAAAAGATGCTCACCGCTAAGTATTGCCCGATTGAACAACTCCAAAAACTGGAGGAAGAATTTTGGAACCTAAAGGTGCAGGGGACTGACATTGATAGATACACCTCGAGATTTAACCAGCTCGCCATCCTTCGCCCAGCAATGGTAAGCACCGAACCTGATAAAATCAGGAGGTACATCCGCGGCCTTCCGGAACCTGTCCGGGGGAACGTTCCCTCCTCAAACCAAGCCACCATTGATGGTGCTATCAGATTGGCCCATGAACTCATGGCCATGAACGAGGATCCAGAACCACCCACTTCATCCTCAGCTCAGCACAAACGAAAGTGGTCCGACAACCACAACAACCACCCAAACAAGAAACCCGACACCATCAAAGCCTACAACTCCTCCACCGAACCCAAACGAGGTTACACTGGGAGCAAACCCTACTGTTCCAAGTGCAACCGTCATCACGGATGTCCTTGCGAAATCCCCTGCAATAACTGTAAGAGGTACGGACACCTCACCAAAGACTGCAGGTCCCCCAACAACTCCAGCAACAACTCCAACCGCAACGCCAGGCCTTCTAAAGCCTGCTACGAATGCGGAAACCCTGGGCACTACAGGAACGAGTGCCCAAAACTGAAGAACAAGGGCAGCCATAACAACAACGCCAAAGGTAGAGCCTTTGTACTCAACTCTGGGGACGCCCGTCAAGACCCGAATGTGGTCACGGGTATGTTCCTCCTCAACAACTTAACTGCATCTATTCTGTGTGATACTGGTGCCGATAGGAGCTTTATATCTGATGAGTTTTGCCCACTACTTGACATCACACCCGTGGCCTTAGATGTTAAGTACACCGTAGAACTAGCAGACGGTAAACTCATAGAAACCGATAGTGTAATACCTAATTGCACTTTAAACCTAGCGGACGAAACCTTTTCAATTGACCTCATGCCTGTTAGAATCGGAAGTTTTGACGTCATCGTGGGTATGGACTGGTTGTCCAAGCATCGGGCCGAAATTGTTTGTCATGATAAGATTTTCCGCATCCCTCTTGCCGTCGGTAGAACCTTGATCATACAGGGGGAGACCGGTGGGTCGAGACTGATCATCATCTCCTGTTTAAAAACCCGAAAATTTATGAGAAAGGGTTACCCTGCAATACTCGCGCACATCATGGAGAAAAAGTCGGAGGAAAAGCGACTTGAGGATGTGCCCATCGTACGAGACTTTCCAGAAGTCTTTCCTGAAGAACTACCTGGTCTACCACCACCAAGGCAGGTTGAGTTCTCAATCGATCTCGTGCCGGGTGCTGCACCCGTGGCCTGAGCACCATACCGCTTAGCCCCATCCGAACTTCAGGAGTTGTCCACCCAGTTACAGGAACTCCTGGATAGAGGATTCATCAGACCGAGTTCTTCACCTTGGGGAGCTCCGGTTTTATTTGTGAAAAAGAAGGACGGTTCATCGAGAATGTGCATCGACTACCGAGAATTGAACAAATTGACCGTCAAGAACCGTTATCCACTTACTCGAATAGATGACCTGTTCGACCAACTTTAAGGGTAGAGTTTTTATTCAAAGATCGATCTTCGGTCAGGTTATCATCAGCTACGTGTTCGCGACACCGACATTCCGAAAACCGCTTTCGGAACCCGTTATGGGCATTATGAATTCCAAGTGATGCCCTTTGGATTAACCAACGCACCGGATGTATTCATGGACCTTATGAATCGGGTGTGCAAACCTTACCTCGACAAGTTTGTCATCGTTTTTATCGATGACATCCTCATTTACTCGCGCAACGAATAAGAACACGCGCAACACCTCAAAACCATTCTAGAACTACTTAGACACGAGGAGCTTTACGCCAAATTCTCCAAGTGTGAGTTCTGGATACAAACCGTTCAATTCCTTGGGCACGTTATCGATAGTTAGGGAATTCATGTTGATCCGTCAAAAATCGAAGCTATCAAGTGCAGGCAAGCACCTACCACACCGACCGAAGTACGACAGTTTTTAGGACTTGCCGGGTACTATCGACGATTCATCGAGAACTTCTCTAAAATAGCTCAACCACTCACGACACTGACTCAGAAGGACAAAAAGTTCGATTGGACTGATAAACAAGAGTCAGCGTTCCAGCTTCTGAAACAAAAGCTTTGCAGTGCTCCAATTCTATCACTACCTGAAGGCACCGATGACTTTGTAGTATACTGCGATGCTTCTCATCAAGGTCTCGGTTGCGTGTTGATGCAACGGGACAAGGTCATTGCCTACGCCTCACGACAACTCAAAATCCACGAAAAGAATTACACTACTCATGACCTCGAACATGGAGCTGTCGTATTTGCTCTCAAAATCTTGAGACATTATCTATACGGCACTAAGTGCACAATCTTTACTGACCATAAAAGTCTCCAACACATATTCGATCAGAAGGATCTCAACATGAGGCAACGTCGATGGGTCGAGTTGCTTACCGATTACGACTGCGAAATCAAATACCATCCGGGTAAGACAAATGTTGTGGCCGATGCCCTCAGTCGAAAGGAACGGTCGAAACCACTTCGAGTCCGAGCCCTCAGTATGACTATTCATAACGATCTGAACATTCAGATCCTCGCTGCTCAACTCGAAGCCCTCAAACCGGATAATGTCAAAAACGAAGCCTTACGGGGTATGGATAAACACTTCGAAATCAAACCTAACGGAGTTAGGAGTTTCTCTAACCGAATCTGGTTGCCTAGTTTTGGGAACCTGCGAGACTTGGTGATGGATGAAGCTCACAAGTCAAAATATTCTATCCACCCGGGATCCGATAAAATGTACCACGGCATCAAGGAATTCTATTGGTGGCCAAACATGAAAGCCGAGATCGCCACCTACGTCAGCAAGTGTCTTACTTGCTCAAAAGTCAAAGCTGAATATCAAAAGCCTTCTGGCTTACTTCAACAACCCGATATTCCTGAATGGAAATGGGAACAAATCGCCATGGATTTTATAACCAAACTACCCAAGTCGTCGAACAGTTGCGATACCATTTGGGTGATCGTCGATCGTCTCAGGAAATCTGCTCACTTCCTGGCGATCAAGGAAACTGATAAAATGGAACGCCTCACACGAATCTACATCAAAGAAATCGTTTCTCGACACGGTGTTCCAATCTCGATTATCTCCGATAGGGATAGTCGCTTCACATCTCACTTTTGGAAATCACTCCAGAAATCATTAGGTACCCGTCTCGATATGAGTACTTGATGCGTCCCGAAACGGTCGTTCTCGCAACGGGCACAACGGTGGGTAGTTTTAAATTTATAAAAGCTGGGGACCTAAATTCTACTTACAGAGGTAAGTATAACTCAGGGTCGTTCTTAAGATCAATCGTATTGTGAAGCGGAGTTGTCCAGACAAACTTATTCAAATTAGTGATGGGTTTTTGAAAAGAGTTTTGATTTGGTTTTAGGTTCGTTTAAACTAAACTAATAAAAAGCAGGAAATAAACAAAACAGTAAATAAAAGCTAGATAGGGAATCAGTAATGGAGAATAGTGCTTGTTATGACTTCGTTAGCTTGTGTTATGGGGTGATGTCTGGGGTTATTTATGAAAACGTCTTTTAAAGATTTGTGTCTTGCTTTTGCCTGAGTATTCGTAGTGTAAACACGTTAGACCCTACTGTTTGATTTCTCAGACAGTATGTCACTGGGTTGCTAGGCTATGGTGATTCTGATCAGAGGAGGCTGCTCAACTCTTCAACACTTTCCATCTAGTAGAATAGTGACCCTTTTTGGAATGGTATTCCTGGGCGCATGAGATAGAGTAACAGACCCACTAAAAGTTCTGACCGTTCTTAACACCACGGAGATACTAAGGCTAGGCAAGGCATTTAAGATTAAGACTTGGTTTGGTGACTACTAACTTTGTATTAATGGTCTTTGTTTAGTCCAGAGCTGTGTGGTTCAACCAGGATGTGACACAGTCTTCAACCGACAGCAGTTCCTTAGCTTTTCCCACGTATTTAAATGTTATACGAAGTACTGTGCCGATTTATGGTCTTTTCGGTGCCACATACTTTATGGTCACTCTGGACTAGTTTTACTAAGTTTGTATTAAAGCTTGACCATCTATGATATAAACCCAACCCTCTCTTATTTAAACATATCCCAATAAATCCCTGATTGATTCACGGTGTACTATACGAAGGGTTGACAGTATTTCCACAGCTACACAATTCAGACCATGTTTGTATTTGAAAACATAGATAGGTAGTTACCTGTTGATCAAGGTTCGTGACTCCTTGTCATACAGGTTCTAACCACGTTTATTGGAGGAAAGGCGATTTTGGTTTAGAAATTCATAAATACAAAGTTATCAGTACACCGGTTTTCATTTTGTAACAATTGGGAACATTATTCCACAACGGATTGTGCCCACGACTTTCATAGCTTCCACGTTCCGTACTACACACATTCGTGATGATTCCGGCGCTATACAAATGAAAGCCGTATAACGTTACTTCCGTTGTTTCATAACGATATTATCCCAATTGCGTATTTAAAGTAACATCACCCCAAATATTAACAAGCTAACTACATCACAACAAGCACATAAGAGAACTACTCACTACGCATGGTAAACAATCCTAAATCTATCATAATAATAATAGCAATCATCATAATAGAAAAGGAAAGAAATAACCGTAGATTATGCGTAGACAGAATAATGTTAGAAGAATATACGAACGGAACCTCCGCAATATCTTCGACAATATTACAAATAAGCCCCTCAGAATATTTCCTACACTATTACAAAAGTAGCCCCTCCGTTAGTCTAGGTTAAATATTAACCAAGAACTAACGAACTAAAACCCTAATCTATTTCTCCTCTAACTCCTAAGAGTAGTGCTAGAGAGAGAAAGCTAAACTAGAAAGAGAAAGAGTGTGTGAGAGAGAAAGTGAGAATTCTTGTTGAAGAATGGTGTGTGGAATGAGGTAGAGGAGCCATCTATTTATAGGCAAGCCATGGATCCAAGAGTACAAGCCCACAAGCACACGTACAAGCAAACGAAGCAACAACGAGGGGGTGTGAGGCCAAAACAGGCCGTGTACGGCCATGATCAGGCCGTGTACGGATAGAAACAGGCCATGTACGGCCTCCTCAAGGCCGTGTACGGCTAGGGGATGGCCGTGTGGTAGGCCGTGTGATTTATCTGACTTTTCTCGTTGCTTCGGAAGGCCGTATCTTCTTCGTTTTGCGTCCGTTTGACTTGATTCTTTCGCCTGCGGTCTCGTAAGTCCGTTACGCTTCTAATGATGCCAAAAGTTCCAAATTTGGATATCTCTAGAGTTGGCGTGTGCGGAATGCCCTCGGTTTGCGCTCAGAAAGCTCCATCTTCCTCGTTCTTTACCCGATCTGCACGATTCTTGATTCTACAGTCTTGGAATAACCTGATACATCATACGAGACTATTTAAGAACTTGTATCATAATGTGATTAAAATTCTGTAAGAATCAGTGTTTAGAATAATCTGCCTCGATTTGCGTGCCTTTTGGACGTTTTTAGCACTTTTTACAGCAATGTCTATAATTTGACCAACTTTGTGAAATTAAGTAAATAAAAGTTTAATTCAAGTGTTTTCACCAAGATTTAGGCCAAATGTGCGGGAAATATGTGCCTGAAAACATGACTTTTTAGCACATATCAAATATCCCACACTTAGACATTGCTTGTCCTCAAGCAAAACTCAGTTTTATGAAAACGGTTTTAAGCAGATTTGGCGAATTCTAAAAATTCTTAAAAGCAATCCTCCCGCATATCAGCAAACCGTAATAAAAAATAAGGAGAAATAAGATAATCGTCCCAGAAACAAGGAATGACTTTCTTAGGCATACTTCCAACTCTCGCGATCTTGGAGTATACATGACCGGGCGATTCCTCACAAGGTGGTCACTCAATTCACTCAAAGTGTATCGGGTTTCCTAACATTCTAGACCAAATGAAATCGCTCAAAAGCCAGTCATGTAGCACTCATCGTCATAGGCTTGATCGAGAATCGGATCTCCACCACTTAAGTGAGGACGGTGCTAATTATTCCAAGACATTCATGAGGGTTGTAATGTTTGGTGGGGGTGAAAGGGTATGGATATTGGTTTGTTTTGGGTGTAAGGGTTTGGCTATACCTTAGAATTCTAAAGATCATGAAAAACTTTATTTAGAATAGCGCAAATACGGAAACGGAACTAGATAGCTATTTTGCTTCTATCAGATTTTTCTGGAGATTGATACTACTGAAAGCACTTAGCTTTATTCTTAGACTAACTATTTTTCTTCTTTTTTCTTCTTGAGAATTTCTCTGCCACAGAATTTCCAAGGGATTATTCTTTTTTTTTTTTCTTTTATTTTTTTTTTTTTTTTGGCTCCCTTAGAAATCCTTTCTAACTTAACTTCTTCATTCGTGACAGTCTTCTGGTGTCAATTTTTCACACCATGTTTCTCTCTCCTTCATATATAACTTTGATGACTTTGTGAGAGAGGATTTGAGAAAGTGGAATGTTGAATCAAGCGAAAAGGATATTCTAAAAGGCGTTTTCCATAACCTTAGAAATTCTGCGGTAAGCTTTTGGGAATTTTGGGTAAAGTGGGTTTTAGGATTAGGGTTTTATGAAACGAAAAGGTTTAGGCTCAACAGGGTTTACTAAGCAGATCATCGATGCTAAAAATGAGCATCGGAAGGGTTTTGGGCTTGAAAAGATATGAGAAAAGGGGGTTAAATCCTAGGGAATGTCAAGATCATTTAATTGCACCTATACCGCGTACGGTACTCACTAATATGGTCTCGAAACGTATGTCAGGAGCAAGTTCTAATTCAGATATGCATACATCGGCACACACAACAAACGAAAAGTGAAGCATAAAAAATGAATGCTATAGGGCTCAAGATACCTCACTGCAAGTTTTTGGGTTATATGTGCCTAGTCATGCGATGCCCCTCTTAGATTATCATTTTTGTTTGAGAGATTCCTACCTTATTTTCCATAGTTTCCAAAATAGCATACTCATATACGGGAATGATTCCTCTTTAGAAAGTTTAGAATTCAAAATAGCAGAGTTACAAACTCATACTTTTTATTATTTTTGAAAAAATTTTGAAATTTGAGGAACATTTTCTGAGTTTATTATTTGGAAAAAAAGGCGTAAGATCAATCCAAGGTATCTATACCTGCTATCCCACACTTAGAGGAACATTGTCCCTAATGTTCTCTTGAGTAGGGATTTTACAAGTAAAATCCCACACTTAGAGTTTGAACATGTAGAAAATGTTTCTCAAGTGTTGTTTTGAGCTGGAATCCCATACTTAGTGATAAGTTTAGGATAGGGAATAGATAACAAACTAAACAAAACAGATTATTTATTTATTAAAAAGTGAAGAAAGGATAAGGAAACTCCCCAAATAGCGAGATGCTCGGATGTTTATGATAAGAAAATTGCTGAAATGAGATTTGCCGGGATCCATTTCTGCATTTTCTTCTGATTTTTATCCTCGATATTCTTGCTAGGGTTTTCTTGCACACTTCAAAACTTCAATTTATTCATACTCGTCTCTTTGTGAAATGATCTCGTAGGTGTGAACACGTTGGGTATGTCTTTTTAACAAACTCATATATTTTGCAAATGGTAGTGAAATCACCGTCTCAGATTTTGAAGAGATGTTTTCTATGACCAATCAGTTATAAAACATTGTTTTTAAACGAGTTCGAGCATAATGCATAAAAGTAGTATGCAAGTACCTCAAATGCTCGAAACAGTGAATTATATATTTTTACTTCCTGCTGAGACGAGTGTTTTGCAAAATGAGTTGTTTTGAGAAATGATTTTTAAAATATTTTTAGGCATAACCAAGTGTGAAGGATAGTCGGAGATTCTGCTTCACTTATTGACACTCAATCTTCTCTTTTTATTGCACGGGTTGCCTCCTGAGAAGCGCTGCTGTTAAAGTCGAGAGCTCGACTTTGCCTTCCTTCAGCTTAATGAGAACTGGAACCACTTGGGCCGGAAGTGCGTGGTGCCCAAGTGTTGCGAGGGTAGATCCGTAGAAACTTGTGAGTGATGACCCTAATGATGTTTGGAGTGTGAGATGCAAAATCAGGGAAGCTGTCAAGGTGGTCTTCAGTGACTTTCTGCATATGCAGGAGATCCAAAGTGATGTCTTTTCGGTTTTGGAGATAACTCCATGGGGATTAATCACAAAGAATCCTGCTTCACTAGCTTCCATCAGCTCACGTTCTGGATGGTCTTGCTTCAATGAGTCTATAAATCTGAGGAACATCTGATGGATGTTTTCGTGATCAGCTCGGCTAGAGTTTCCTCTGATTTCCCTGATAGACTCGTGAATGCTCTGGATGAGTTTGGCCTGATGAGCGGAGAATGAGAGGGTAGAGTCACGAAAGATGTTGTTGACAATATCGTACACCTCTCGCAATCCGTAGTGAAAGATCTGGCGGTACTCATCCGGGTGGACTTCACAGAAGATCTCCTTGATTCGGTCTGAGAGGAAGGTCGCGATGTTAACCATTGAGCCTTCGGGTATGGAAGAAGGGATGGTACGCGTTGTTTCGTCAAAAATCTCAAACTCGAGATCATGGATGATCTTGTAAGCATGGTACTCAATGGTACAATCAATATAGAACCTGTTGGAAGAAGTGTTGTCTATATGATCGTTCTCAGCCATTAGATTTATCAATCTTCGAAGGTCATTCATTAGCCGGACATCAGCATCTGCATCAGGGTTCCCAGTAGCGTGGTACATATTCCTGCGGTATGAGTTTAAGTATTCATTTTGCTGTGCAGAATATGGGAACGTAGATCTGATTAGCACATCATGTATCTTTCGATACATGGCCCTCTGGTCCTCGAAGAACTCTAACTCCTCAAATGTAGGTCCAGCAGTTTGGTGTAGTAGCTGAGTGGTGAGATCTTCGGTGAAGGCATGCAAGCGGTTTTGAAAGAACTGTGGGTCTTGGCTGCTGTTGGCTTGATAAACGTCATATTCGACCTTGACTTCTTCTATCAGGTCCCTTTGGCGTGGTGTGCACTCATTGGTAGAACTCATGATGATGCTCATCATTGAGGGGAGGTCATTCTTGAATGCCTCGATAGCACTAATCATTTCTTCGTGATTAGAAACCATGGGGATAGCTGGAGGTTTCGGAAGTTGGATAGAGCAGATATCAATCGGTATATTGATGTATACAGTGTTATCCTGATCATCCTCTGCTGACGGAGTATCCATATCTTGAGAGTTTGGGAACTCAACAACATCAGAAGGTAACTGGATATCACTGGTGATCTGAGATATCGGCTGAGAAGAATCCATCTCTATGTCTCTCTCCTCAGAATCATGGCTAGATTCAGAAGTATCTCCCCATTCGAACAGAGTTCGAGGTGCAGAAGCATCGAAGGCTTGAATCCTTCGGGAAGGTAAGTCTGAATAAAGATCCGGTAGCATGGATTCTTTGTATGCCAGTATTTTCTTCAGGAGTTTGTCTCTAAGCTCTGGATGTTGTTTTGAAAAAGTAATGGTCTTCTCAATGTTCAGCAGAGCGTTGAGTCGTGGTGAGACAAGAGGCTGGGAAGGATCCATGACAGATGCCATGAGTTTCTCCATAGTAATACCAAATCCTGCATCATAATCAACATCTGATAGAGAGATAGAATCTTCAATCTTCATAATCTCAGCTGTCGGAAAGTGTGATTCTGGTAAGTGCTGATGCGGTGGTGTATACTGGTATACATCCTCCTCTTCTTCTTCGGGCTCTAAATCTTCTTCTTGTTCTTCCTCCGATTCTTCCATTTCCTCTGGTTCTGATTCTGGTGCTGTTTCTTCCTCTGATTCATCCATTTCCTCCTCTTCTACCTTTTCCTCCTCGGGTTCTGATTCCTCCATCTCTTCTTCTTCTGATTCTGACTCCTCTGTCACCGAGATGAGACAGGTGTGATCATCTGGTCTGTATGGTTCTGGATCCGAGTCAGAAGTGTCATCATCTGAAGTAACTTTGCCCATTGATATTGCGTAAATCTCTGCCTGTTCTGCTAGTGAGCACTCATCTTGATCAATCTTGAAAGATACAGTTTGTCCATGTGCTCGCAGACTTATGACCTGAGAATAAACATCAATAACAGCACGTGCAGTATTCATGAATGGCCTACCTAGGATAATAGGGATATTGATGTCTTCCTGAATATCCATCACTACGAAGTCGGTGGGAAACAAAAACTTATCAACTTTAACCATGACGTTTTCAGCTATGCCCTTTGGATATCGAATGGATTGGTCGGCAAGCTGGACACTCATCTTGGTGGGCTGGAGAGGTCCTATTTCTAGTCTGGTGTAAAGTGAATAGGGCATGAGGTTGATGCTAGCTCCAAGATCGGCCAAGGAACGTATCATGCCTGAGTGATAGATAGAGCAGGGCAAGGTGAATCGACCTGTGTCTCCTAGTTTTTCCGGTAGGGTATTCTGGATGACTGCTGAGCATTCAGCATTTAGAGAGATTTTGGGGGTTTCAGGAACCTTGTCTTTAGTAGCCAGTATTCGTCGGATATACTTAGTGCCGGAAGGGATTCTAGACACGGTGTCCATGAATTTTCCGTCAAGTTTGAATGACTTGGCATTGTACTTTTTGCAAAGACGGTTCGGGAAAGGAACTCGCACCTCTCTAGTCGGAGTGGGTATGGATTTGGTCTCAACTGTCGGTGGGACAGGAGTATGTTCCTTTACTGGAGTGGAATTAGTAGGAGGTGAGCTCAGGGTTTTCGCTTCTTCGACGTGAGGATTCTGAACTGTGTTACTGGGTAGAGATCCTTGCGGTCGGGTATCGAGACGTTGGACTAACTGACCAATCTGATTCTCAAGGCTTTTTAGGACCGAGAATTGATTTCTGAGGAATAGGTCCTTCTGGTCTTGTCTGGCCGTAGTCTTCTGGTTGAAAGCAGTCTGTCCCTGGATGAATTTGTTAAGATTGTCGTCAGCACTAGTGATGGGTATGGTAGTCTTTGCAGGCTCAGTAGGCTGGACATCTTCGGGTGCAGTCAATGACAGAGGTTGGTTGTAAGAAAGTTGGGGTTGTTGTGGATATGTCGGATAGCGTGGCTGAAATCTCTGTGGATACGGTGGTTGGTTATTCCGTGGAGGATATTGTGTTCCTCGGTTTCTGGGTGGAGATGTTCTAGCGAAGCCAGGTGGATTTGGAGGTCTAGATGGAAACTGGGCATAATAGACAGAACCGTCAGTCGGGTCTTCGTACTCAACCTCATATTCTTCAGTGGGATGATTGGTACAGTTCTGGCAAGCCTGAACTTGATGAACTAGCTGCGGCTGCTTTTTTAGCTCTCCAATCTGCTTCGTTAGGGTTTCGATCTGTTCCGTCAGAGATTTGATAGCTTCAGCTTGGATGGAGTTATGAGCGGAGAGAGGTGTTGATGAGGACTGCCCATCAGCTTTCCAATCGTGGTGCTGCATCGTCATGTCTTTGATCAAGCTCCATGCTTCATCATCGGTCATCTTCATAAAGTTACCTTGAGCAGCGGCATCAAGAGTAATGCGGTGATTTGGATCGAGACCGTTGTAGAAGGTGCATAACTTGTCGGTTTTCGTCATCTGGTGATTCGGACATTTCCTTATCAAACTTTTGAATCGCTCCCATGCCGAGTAGATTGATTCATCGTGAGCTTGTTCAAAGTGTGCGATGTCATTCTTAAGTTTGGTTTGCTTGGACGGAGGAAAGTATCTGGCAAGGAATTTGTTACCCATATCTGTCCATGAGGTGATTGAGCCGGTCAAATCCCTCAAACCAAGAGAGTGCATGTAAAGCGAGAGAATAGGGGAACAAGTATAGGCGAACTATGTTCTGCTCGACCCCATTCTGCTTGTAGGAGTTTGATATGTGGATGAACTTGTCAATGTGAGCGTTAGGATCTTCACGTGGTAGTCCGTGGAATTGACAGTTGTCCTTGATGAGTTGTATGATGTGATGCTTCAGCTCGAAGAAGGATGCTCCCTCTATCTCCGGATAGGTGATTGGTCCTCCTCGTCCTTCAATGGATGGCTTGGTGTTGTCAGCAAGAGTGACACGAGCGGCCATTTCGGGAAGATGGAAGTGCTTTTGTTTTCGGATAGTACGGATAATAGACTCAGGATCAGGTACGAAAATGAGCGGTTCAGATTCGGACGATCTGGTCTGATATCGTTGTGTGTTGTGGGAAGTTATTTTTGGCTGGAACAAAGAAAGTAAATAGTAAAATACGAAAAATAAAGGTATCACTAAAAAGAAATGGTTCGTCAGGACGCCTCTGGGTCTTACGATTGATTCCCCGGCAGCGGCGCCAAAAACTTGATGCGTCCCGAAACGGTCGTTCTCGCAACGGGCGCAACGGTGGGTAGTTTTAAATTTATAAAAGCTGGGGACCTAAATTCTACTTACAGAGGTAAATATAACTTAGGGTCGTTCTTAAGATCAATCGTATTGTGAAGCGGAGTTGTCCAGACAAACTTATTCAAATTAGTGATGGGTTTTTGAAAAGAGTTTTGATTTGGTTTTAGGTCCGTTTAAACTAAACTAATAAAAAGCAGGAAATAAACAAAACAGTAAATAAAAGCTAGATAGGGAATCAGTAATGGAGAATAGTGCTTGTTATGACTTCGTTAGCTTGTGTTATGGGGTGATGTCTGGGGTTATTTATGAAAACGTCTTTTAAAGATTTGTGTCTTGCTTTTGCCTGAGTATTCGTAGTGTAAACACTAACACCCTAATGTTTGATTTCTCAGACAGTATGTCACTGGGTTGCTAGGCTATGGTGATTCTGATCAGAGGAGGCTGCTCAACTCTTCAACACTTTCCATCTAGTGGAATAGTGACCCTTTTTGGAATGGTATTCCTGGGCGCATGAGATAGAGTAACAGACCCACTAAAAGTTCTGACCGTTCTTAACACCACGGAGATAATAAGGCTAGGAAAGGCATTTAAGATTAAGACTTGGTTTGGTGACTACTAACTTTGTATTAATGGTCTTTGTTTAGTCCAGAGTTGTGTGGTTCAACCAGGATGTGACACAGTCTTCAACCGACGGCAGTTCCTTAGCTTTTCCCACGTATTTAAACGTTATACGAAGTACTGTGCCGATTTATGGTCTTTTCGGTGCCACATACTTTATGGTCACTCTGGACTAGTTTTACTAAGTTTGTATTAAAGCTTGACCATCTATGATATAAACCCAACCCTCTCTTATTTAAACATATCCCAATAAATCCCTGATTGATTCACGGTGTACTATACGAAGGGTTGACAGTATTTCCACAGCTACACAATTCAGACCATGTTTGTATTTGAAAACATAGATAGGTAGTTACCGGTTGATCAAGGTTCGCGACTCCTTGTCATACAGGTTCTAACCACGTTTATTGGAGGAAAGGCGATTTTGGTTTAGAAATTCATAAATACAAAGTTATCAGTACACCGGTTTTCATTTTGTAACAATTGGGAACATTATTCCACAACGGATTGTGCCCACGACTTTCATAGCTTCCACGTTCCGTACTACACACATTCGTGATGATTCCGGCGCTATACAAATGAAAGCCGTATAATGTTACTTCCGTTGTTTCGTAACGATATTATCCCAATTGCGTATTTAAAGTAACATCACCCCAAATATTAACAAGCTAACTACATCACAACAAGCACATAAGAGAACTACTCACTACGCATGGCAAACAATCCTAAATCTATCATAATAATAATAGCAATCATCATAATAGAAAAGGAAAGAAATAACCGTAGATTATGCGTAGACAGAATAATGTTAGAAGAATATACGAACGGAACCTCCGCAATATCTTCGACAATATTACAAATAAGCCCCTCAGAATATTTCCTACACTATTACAAAAGTAGCCCCTCCGTTAGTCTAGGTTAAATATTAACCAAGAACTAACGAACTAAAACCCTAATCTATTTCTCCTCTAACTCCTAAGAGTAGTGCTAGAGAGAGAAAGCTATACTAGAAAGAGAAAGAGTGTGTGAGAGAGAAAGTGAGAATTCTTGTTGAAGAATGGTGTGTGGAATGAGGTAGAGGAGCCATCTATTTATCGGCAAGCCATGGATCCAAGAGTACAAGCTGTCTATAGTGTGTATTCAACTTGGGTTTGTTAATTTTTAAAGCATCAAACTGTAACACCCCAAATTTCGAGGTATTATTCTAGTGTGTGAGTATATAATTATTTTAAAGTATTATTGTAAGTGATTTAAAATAATAGAAAACGTGAATGGTTTCTAAGTTCCAGATAATAGGAATAAAGGGAGTAAAATTAATTAAAACATATGTTATAATATACATACATACGTATCCAGTTTCATTGCTATCCAGATTCAATTCCACAACTTTCCGGAACCAAACTTTGTGAAGAACCAAACTTTGTGAAGAGCCAAAATCGCAGGAGTATTCAAGCATCAAAAATTCAAACTTTCAATATTCAAATTAGAGTTCTACTAACTCAATTTCTTCCTTCTTGATCATCATAAACCTTATAAAAGTGAAATTTCTTCATTCTCTATCCTAGAAAATGGGTATTTAGTGGGTTGTGAATAATTAGTAGTTTTAATCCGAAATTAGGGTTAGAAATTGATTAAATTGGTGCTAGTTAGTGTTGTTAAGATTGTTGGTTAACATAAAACAAGTTGAAAGTGATGAAATCACAACTTGTGTTCTTGAGTGATTTCATGGTTTTTGCTGTATTCTTATGAAATGATGTTAATCAACTAAAAATTTCACTAGTAGTGTTAATAGAGTATGAATATGATGATGGAACAAGAATTGAAGTAGAAATTTGGATAACTAGATATTTGAGTTTTTATGCTTATGAAAGGTGTGGTCTTGATTTGGTTAGTTAAATAATCAAATCAAGTTAACTCAAAGTGGGGAAGGGTTGAATGTAGTTACTAGTTAGTTTTGATGATGATTAGACTCTAAATGTGTTATTCCATTAATATGTGATACTTGATAGGTGTTAAAGGCGTGGAATCAATTGTTGATCACTTGTTGTAATTCCATCTGAAACATCAAGGTGAGTGTTATATGGATTAATTGAGTAATGGTTGTGTATTACCGGATTGCTTCCGAGCAAGAGGTTTGCACAATCAAGTGGTAGTTGCTTGTATATTATCTTATTTCTAATTGTGAATTATCATTGTTGAATTATGTGGAATGGACAATTTTGTAGAGATTAGCTAGCTTTGCTAGCATAGAGTTGTTGAACTTAGTATGCATATCGACGTGATTGATGGATTTTCTACTCCCTAATACCCTAACTAGATTAGTATACGCAGCGGAAATTCAATAATTAATCTAGGGAAAAAGAAAACTAAAACCCTAAAGGATCTTTAACTTTAATAAATAAAGCAATAACAAAATAGATAAATAAGGAAAACACTAACCTTGGAGAAAATCAAATTTCTCACACGCAGACCACCTAGCAGAACTTCCTTAGTTGGAGGCAAGTACCCAAACCAGAATACCTCTAATGCTTCACACCCAAGAACCCCAGAGAAAGAAGAATTTTCGACTTCCTAGTGAAAATTCGTATATTTTCATGGCTTGACCCCTATTTATACAGGGAGTGAAAACCCTCGGTTTTGCAGATTTCGACCTCCTGCCGCCGGCTGGGTTTGCTTTTTGCCCACGAATTCGAGTCCACGACCCGCATTTCACCGACTTCAAAATCCAGCCGCAGGCTGAACCATCCATCCGTAGGCTGAACCTTCCAGCCGCAGGCTGGAATCTGGCTTCTTGATTCTACCACCTTTTTAATTACTTTTGATTTCTAATTAATTAAACTAATAAACCAATTAATTAAATATAATATTAATACCAATTAATATTATTCCTTATTCTTTTCTCTTAACTGTTCATTGAGGACAACTCAAAAAGGACTCTACTTTTAATGATATTCTTACCAATTAGTTATCAACTTAGACACTATATCCAACAGTGATATAGTGCTAAGTGAGCTTGTTTCTATTGGCCGCGGATCCGCATAGTATTTCAATCTCTACATATTGTTCAAATAGTTGTTTGCTTAAGATTACTTGTTTCTTGTTGCTTGTTTCTAGTTGGTGAATGAGTTTCATGAATTACTTAATTAATTGCCTATATGCTCACTAAGCATGTGCTTATTCTTTTAAGTTTTTAATATTTTAGGCGAAAGTGGGCATCAACGAGGAATGACAATTGAGGAAGAGTAGCGTGGTCCTGCTTGTTGTATGTGAGTAACAAGCTCTTTCTCTATAATCGTCGTCATGGTCTTAACTTGAGTAATTCGCCCAAACAATACGTTTTTGAAGTTAAACTTGTGGGTCGTATATGAAGCTTTTGGTTTTGTGGTATTTGACTTTGAAAGTCGAAGGAAACATGTTGTAATCTCACATGGTTATTGTATAAGTGTTTTGAAAGTAAGTGGTGAATATGAAAGTGTAAACTAGTGAATTTTGGGTGTAAAGATGGTAATGTAGAAGTATGGAATATATAGCCAACTTGGCTTTTGGTTAATTTTGATAATGAAAAGTAGTTGATTATGTTGAAATCTGAGATAAAGTGTTTGATTTGTGGTTAATTTGGTGAATGGGTCAAAAAGTGTCTATTTGGGTCACCAAAGTGACCATACGCTAATCTAGGATGAATTAGCGTTATGGTTTATTTGTTGTATGTTTCAAACTTGTTTTGGAGTGATAAGGATGTGTGAAAAAGGTCATACTCTAAAAGTTAATGGTTTATAAATTGAGTTGTCTCCAAAAGTGGTCGAAATGACCATAAATTGGTGATACGTCCAAATTATTCGTTATTATGAAATTTGAAAAAGTGTAAAAAGGGAAAACTTCATTATGGTATAGTGGAGGTGCCTGCAAAATTTTAGATCCTAACTCTTCACGAGTAAAAAGTTATGCACGTGCGAAGTTCATATTTTTGAGTTAAAAAGTGCAGGCTTGAAAATGCTATACACTAAAAAAAAAAGTACGCGGGCCCCCACATTTTTCAACCGATTACAAATCAATTATCCGATTAAACTTCCAATGATTCAGAAGTAATGCAACCAATGGCACCACCACTCCAATCACGTCCCAACCGATTTGGAAGTACTGCAACCAATGGGAGTGAGTGAACTTAGATTACAAAATTTTTTAAAGTATAGGAGAACAAATGAGATTGTGCCATCTGTACAAAAACCTATTATCCCAATTTTTTGAAAAATAATTATCTTACAAACGAAAAATCGAAAAATTATGAAAATTACACCATAAAATTCAGCGTTTTTTCCTCTTTGATTAGACATCTCACACAGTATACTTTCGACGATTTTTAATTTTTCATTTATTAGAAAAAAATTACTAAACACGTGTTAACGTGTAACGTTTAGGGTTTAGGGTTTTTGAAAAAAAAAATCATAAACCATAAACCTAAACCCTAAACGCAACACAAAACCCTAAACCCTAAACCTTAAACCCTAATAAACCCATACACTAATCGTAACCCTAAACCAAATGTATAACAAAACACTAACACATTTGTTAATAATTTGTAAAACCTACTAAAAAACGAAAAAGAAAAAAAACTCGTCGAAATTATACCTTGTGAGATGTCTAATCGAAGAGGAGAAAACACTGAAATTTATGATACAATTTTCATAATTTTTCGATTTGTCGCTTGTGAGATAATTAATTTTTAAGATCTTTGGTTTAAATGAGTTTTTGTGCACGTGAAACATTCTCATTGGTATTACTATTCTCTTAAAAAAAAGTTACTCTAATGAAACTTTTCTCTACATTGCAGATGCTCTAATTATCTTCCTGCATGTAATTGAGTTGATGAATGTTTTTTAATTGTCTTCGTAACAATCAGTTTGGCGTACTAATTAATGATCTACCTACAATTTTTACATATTCACTTCGGATTTTCCCAATCAATATTTGAGACTTTGAGCATCCTCTAAACCCGATTTATTATAGGGTTGGATTGCTGAGTTATTTTTTTAAACCTTCAGCCCGATTCAACCCGACCCGAATGGACCCAAAATCCGACCCTATAACACCTCTAATTTGAACAGCGTTTATGATGTATATACTAGCCACAAACATACAAATATATTTGGTCAAATACTAACATGTTTTTTTATAGTAATAAAGTGGTCGAGTAAGGGGAATACCAGTTTAATACATGGAATCCATGGGTATGTTGCTCACTATTATTAAAATCTGAAAATGGAAGATTGCTAAACATTTGAAACATTTTTGCTTCTAACTAAGCCTAGACTATCGAGGAATATGGACTATAATCAACAACAACTTCCTTTCATTCACAAAGAACCACTAAAAAGGCTTGAGAAGCAACCGAGATCAATTCACATCGCTTGAACTTTTAATTGAGAAACGTATTTGATATTAGATGTTATCTTCAATTGACTGCATTAAGCCATTAACCCAATGATGCATTTGATCACCTTTTGGCATAATGTTTCTAGCTCACTCTTAACTCTTTTCCATGTGACTTGCTAAAAGCCTACCTTGTAAGTGATAATAATATGTCACAATTTCAACTCATGGTATAACTTGGTACCTATGAAATTTCAAAAGGGAAATGATATTACCAGCGATAAGAACTATTTAAAAACAATCATTAAACTTAAAGTTTCCTTTATTATTCAGAATCTTTATTAATACATCACATATATAAAAATGAATGTTTCAATTAATTAAATGCAAATTTCCAGTGAATTAATTATATAATTTTGAGACAAGGAAACTTTAAATCGACTGTCATTATCATTTCACATTTCAAAAGTATGTATTTCTAATTTAAAACATATCAGTTTTTTTCAACTTTATTGATTTGGTCCATAAGCATTTTGCTTTCAGATTCAAAAGGTTTAGTTGAAGACAATTGCTCAAGTATAAAATATTTCACTAAGAAGAAGACGTATCAATGCATATGGATAACAATTTTTACCTGTAACTTCAGCAAATAGCATGCAACTGAAATCCTAGATTCAAAAACAATAATTACAATAAGTTTATCAATCTCCATAAACCATAAACTCAAGTGGCAAAAGATAAATTATAGTCGACAACTTCAATACATAAGTATTCGCCATTCGGGGTGAGCTGCAAAATCAATAACCGCAATGTAAAGAAACAAGATTTCCAGTAGACCCTCATTTCATAACTTGTTAACCATAAGCATTCTAATAAATGATTCATAAAGTTGATTCCCTAATGGCCTTTTCGACGACCACCTTTCTTTCCACCTTTCTTTTTGCCACCCTTCTTTTTGCCGCCTTTACCAGACCCATGACTGCTGGAACCACCACCAAATGCATGGCTGCTAGCATCACCACCGAACCCACGGCTTCTAGAACCACTCGACGCTGACTTAGATTTCAATAAATCTTTAACATCAAGTATACCATTCCTGAAATGTCCAGCAGTTGACATTAGTACTCTATCCTCGGGTTTGCGTGGCCCTGAAGAGCGTTTGCTACGGTTTCCACGCTTCCCTCCAACTTGTCCAAGTATTATATTCTATTTAAAAATTGTAGGCAATTTCAGTCACACTATATGTTGTGAATATAAAGAAAGAAACGAGCATTATAAAGAAAAACTTCTAACCTCTTGTAATATTTTTTGCTCCCTTTCTTTCTGTCTTTTCATTGGTACTAAAGCCACACTTAAAGGAATTCTGTGCTTCTTGGGGGGCTGTAGTTTAGTTTTACACAATTTACCATTTCGATAAAGAGTAGTCATAGAGATTGCTAGATTAAAGAAAGACAATTAGAGAAGACCTTACCTTTCCACCAAGGGAAACTACCTTCCTGTTTTCCATAGCCTTCTTCTCTTTCCATGTCATATGGGAGGGCCCTAATTGTATAGATATATATTACATGATAGTAAGTGAAAATGTGAAATACATTGTTTTCATTAGAAAAATATGCATGGTTGAGCTCCTAGAGCTTAAAGATGGGTCATTATGGACAATTTTATAACAAATCTTTGGGCTGCGTAGGAGTCCTTTTTGTTTCCAATGGGTCCGATTGGGCCAAAATTTTCCCCTTGTCTGTTTCTTAACGGGTCAGAAAGGGTGTCAAATTTCTCTCAACCAGTGGGTGGCAAGGGGAATAAAAAGAGTGGTGATGAATCCACCATCCGATTTGATAAATCTACCACTAATATGCATTAACAGATTGTACATTTGCCGAATAAAAAACTGAAAAGGATTACAAACTACAGATTCTCTCAACCTCATTATTTCCACGTTCACTAGCGTTGCCATGTACCACTATCAATATAACTAGGAATCGCCAATATTCAAATCATACATCTTAGGATTGCAAGCCAAAACAAAATCTCTGTTTCAACAATCATGTATTTATATGTTTTTATAGAACTAGCAAAATTCTCGCGCAATGCAGCGGAAAACACAAAATAAAATAAAAGTAGTGAATCGTGATATTATTGTGTCAAATTCAATTTTTTTCCAATGTACGTATTATCTACCGGTATAAATCGATATAGGTAATATACCCGTTTCACTCTTCTAAAGATTTGAAATTTGATAATGGAGAAAGTAAACTAATTGTTAGATATATTACATTATTGAAATACACAATTTCTAAAAATAAATGTTAGTTTTAAAATTCGTTCTTAGAAGTTCCATAAAATAAAAGCATGAAGTATAGATATAGATATAGATATAGATATAGATATATAAGCAGAGTATATGAACTGGAAAATGTTTATACAAACATATACAATATGTTTTAAGAAAACCAAAGATACTTATCATATTTATAGAACAATCTAAAAAGACATTAAGGGGTTGTTTAATTGTAGAAAAGTGGGGTACCTGTCCATAGACATTCTCCAAGAAAACTTGAAAACAGGGAAGTTGTTGAAAAAATATTCCATCGTAAAAAACTCAATATTCAATTTGATAACGTAAGTTCTAAAAACTGACACTTCAAAGTTTCGACAATTTTCCTTCCTACAGGTACACAAAAACTCCCTTTTCCTAAACTAGAAATCGAAGACAACGCACACTTTTCAAAATTTTCAATTTCTTTCTTTCTAGAAATAAAAAACACCAACAAAATTCTAAGAAGTTACTGACGAAATATGAACTGGTAAAATATTATATATATTTATCATATTTTCCCAAAAAATAAAAAAGTAATGTGAACTGGAATTTTTTTTATATAAATAGATATACATGAACTGGAAAACAGTTACAGAAACAAAATGAAATATCTATGCGGCGAGGCAATCTGACCCATCCCACCTGTTTTGACCCGAACCCATTTGACCCATTTCTTGAGTAAGCTCTTTTTGTCCCAAGCCCAATTTGAACTGTTAACCAACACGCCCATTTTCTACATCTATATCTGCAGCTCCTTATCATATTATTAACACAAGACTAATCCAAAGGGTTAACTTGATAGTGGTTTCAACTAAATTCTATGTGTCTTAACAAACCAGACCATGTTGATATATGGGTGTTACATATATCAACATGCTTCCTGATAAACTTACAAAAGGTAGTGAGGTGAATGATAAATACAGCAAAAAATTACTTCGTGAGAATGAAGTCAAACTTTTATATCCCTAAAAGGAAAGGCATTTCCTTTTTAAACCGACTGTGAACGAACATGGAGACAAGACCTGGAATTACAAGTCACTTATGTCCTGAACTACAATTCTACCTAAGGGAGGTGCATTTGGTCAGAATCGAACCAAAAATAAAACCAATACCGTTCTAGGATAGTCCTGAACTACTAGTGAGCAAAATTACCTAAGAGTATAGTATACTCATTAACTACCTACAATTACATATTTATTATGTTCACTATTTGGTTTACACGCTTTATAGAAATCATCAACATTTTAATGTAATCTATAATTTCCATGACTATTCATAGTTACTAACTAATCCGAATCACATAAATTTTTTCAGATCACTTTACATATGCTACCTATTCATGTAAGATCATTAGAAAGGATATTGAAAGCGTACAAACAGAACATATGTCATACTATAAACTCAAGTAGAGTAGTACAAAAAATGTAGTATTACTAACCAATATTCTCGATATCTTTCATTATCGATTTGAGTTCCATCCTAGTTGACTTCAGATCCATGTTTGTCGAATTGGATTCTTGTTTCTTTCCTCCTGGCTTTCTTCTATCCATTTTCTGTTAATGTTTAAATTCAATCTCTGTCACATAAACAAATGGCAATAAACATATATGTTTGCGTCATCAACATTTTACTTGATATTATGCATCTAAAACACACAAAACCATTTCTGGTTATATATCTACTCCAATTGATATCATCTCAAACTTTATCTTTGCAAACATGATAAACTAGAAAGATGAGTTTGTAATCCCCAGTCCACAATTTATTTTTTCTTTTGGCAGAATACTTTTAAAAACCCTAATATCTTCGTGAGACATAAGAACCGTAATAATTAAGAAGTTTTTAATTGAGAACAATACAAACTCACCTATGAATCTAGAAAAGGATTTGACTGCTCAACGATGAACGGCGGCGCGGTCACTGGTGGTGGCGGTGTGCAAGGGAAAATCAAACGGACGCAAATTCAGTATTCCGGTCAAAAAATGAGAAGAGCTTCTATCAACTTCCGAACAACAACAATACCACAAGCTCTTTCAGGCCACTTAATGGATCCAATTTCGGCGGTTATTCAGGTGCTAATAAGTTTGTTATTGCATTAGGCGGTATCTCCGCAGCTTCAATCGCGGTTGTTAGCTCGTCGTTTTTGTTTGAAGAAGCGGCTAATGCGAAGGAACTGATTAAACCTCTTCCCTAACGAACCTCACAAGTCCCGTATTCTTAACTTTTGGACCCGTCTAATGGGCTGATTTAAAAAGAGCCCATTGGACCCCTTTTACTCGTGATCCAATAAGATCCACAACCAAAAAAAGAAAAAAGAGAAGAAAAGTATAAAAATGGTACATGGTCCATACACCTTTTTTTTTTTTTTTTCTCATTATTTGTTTATATTTGGTGAAACTAGCATATTTTAGAGCTAGAAATTTATACCATAAGCTTGTTGTTACAACTTATTCTTGAAGCTGAAAATTGACCATTTTTATAAGCGTTTGATGTAGTAACTTCATTTCTATTGTTACGATTTACATAATGATCTTAGGTTTTGCTTACGTAGAGAAAATTAAAGCCCCAGCTAAATATAACTAATTACACCCTTGATCGCATCCTAGTCAACCGTCGGTATTTTTCATACGACAACTATATTCGACATGACTATCGGGTGTGCATCAAGTTTTTTGATGTCGTTGCTAGAGATCATATTAGTGTACAATTATATAAAAATGTTTAAGAAATCCTTTCGCTTAGATATCCTCAAATCTTTTATAGAAAATTCTCTCTTCTGTAGAATAGTTTAACTTAGAATTTACCCTTTTTTCAAAAATATCTAAAAATACCAAAAAACATGAAAAACACAAAACCTTCCTTCTACGGTTCTTCAAATTCTAGCCCCTTCCCCCATTTACAACATGAAAGCGGAGGAGATGCTGCCTATGGACGACAACAAGTTTTTCGACTACTTAAAATGAGAATTAGAATCCGACTTCTATTCTCTAATTCTAAAAAAATACCCGTTATCGAAAACCAAGAATCTAAAGCTTTGGGTACCTTTCAAAATATGAACGTAGACACTGACAAATATCGTTAGAAGATCTTACCTTATGAGTCTTGCATTTCATGCGATCATGACTTGTCTGATCTCAAATTTTGTCATCTCTATGGTTACTAATTCAACGTGTTGGTATTCCATATGATCTTCACATTTATTTTTATTCACTTATTGAACGCCTCCATATGATGGATGAAGATGATTATGAATATAATCTATAGTGTGTACTACCTTAATAACTGACGATATAAATTATTTGAAAATTAATGATTGAGTATATTACAAACCTAAAAAATGCTACTTTCTTTTGCTAAACTTACTTATGAATCCAGACGACAACGTTGAACGGTGAATGGCGGCATGTGATGGGGTTAATGGCGATTACTAGTAACGGTGAACGGTGATGGTAGCTAATGATAATGATCGAGCTTTCTATCATTGAAAAATATTACCAGAGTTATCCACCATTAAGTATTAGAGAAATGATAGGATCACTGAATTTATACAAAATTATGTTTACAAAATGAGTTGTACTAATGAAATGAGGGAATAGAATGTGGATCCCAACGATCACTCAAGGCTTTGATCTTTATATTAAACTCTAGCGGAATCTCAAGTTTAATATTGAATTTGTAATTCGGTAAACAAATACACAATGTAAATAAATTGATTTTTCTAGTATATTTACACCGAGTTGGATGATGATCAATTACAGAGTAAACTCACAGCTCACAGACTTTGCTCACACACTTATGCAATGACTTTTTTTTTTTAACAAATGCGCATGACATAACAAATGCGCAGTCAGTATACAAAATACTCTAAGTGTTGAAATGTAAAATTACAACTCGATAACATTTATACAAAATTTGATCCAAGGTGTCTGACACCACCTTGTATCAACAAACTCCCCCCTGTCAGCAGCTTGGATCTTTGACATCTTCAGCTCAGAGCTCTTTGACTTGGAAGATTGCGTCCCTTGTCGGCTGCATACTTCAACGACTCTTTGAAACTTTGCAGCATTGAACTCATCCTCATGATTATGGATTATCTTATTGGCATCGAGAATCTCCAAATCTTGTCTCAAAAGATTTATTAAGCTGAGTGGATCATAAACGAAGACAGTCTCGGTCTTTGGCCACAAAGTATTCTCAGTCACCGGATATAAGTAGTATTCAATCATGGCTTCACCGGTCTTTGGCATATACTCCCAGAGTTTGAATTTCTGTAAGAAATCCACAGGAAGATTCTCCAGTGGAATCCGTCTCAAGCTTTGAATCGGAGGATACACAATACGAATCCAAGGCTTCTTTGTGATAGGATTAATATTATTCGGCCATCTCTTACTTTTTCCAAGAGTCACGTTCATTTCCTTGAATCCAAACTTCACCTCTTGCCTGACCACGTACTCAAAATGTTGCCCTTGACCATGTTCAGTATGGTTGATCATATCAAGCTGAGCAAGTATGCAAATGTCCTACTTAGGTAAAGTGAATCTTTTGAAGCTCTTCGGGAAGTACAACATTCCATCATCCCTTTTCACAATAATGACACGATTATAGCTATCATACTTCCAGCTAATAATCGGTCCAGAATAGTTTGCGTGCTTGACTTTGAAATACTTTCTCTTCTCAGGCAATTCAGATGATTTTTCTTTGACAACTCTTGGCCACCAACTCAGTCTAACACCTTTCTCAAACGTTGATTCTGAAGATGTACTTGCAGGTGTGCTTGAAATTGTAGCTTCTTTTGCAGGCTCTTCATCTTGTTCAACATCAGAATCAACCCAATCTTCTACAATAACATCCTCTTGCTCAAATTCTATATCATCCACCCTTTCATCAGCATCATCATTCAAATCTTCAACCTCAACCTATGTATCAGATATTTCTAATTGTTCTTCACCTATACCATCCGACACTAGAGATCCATTTTCAAGATAATTTATGAAAGCACTCAGATCTTTTTCCTTTTCACCTTCTTCTTCAGGATATGGCACAGCACTCAAAGGTTGTGGTTGAAGAGATAAGGCAAGTTGCTTATCAAAATTATCAACAACTTCTAATTCTGTATCCTTTGGGCTTGACTTTTGATTTGAAGACTCGGGATGAGTCTTATGCTGAGTAGATGATTCTGGTTGAGTTTCAGGATGAGTTGAAGTCTCTGGTTGAGTCTCTGATTTAATATTTCCGGCAGAAGGAGGAGGAGGTGGATCATCATTGTCATTATCATCCTTCTTATCATTATTTTTCTCATCAAAATGATCTTCAGGTTCGGCATCCTCATCATCATCCTCTGCTTTATCATCAACATCTTTTTCATCATCTTTAGCCTTAGAAGATTCACCTTTTTCTTTATCTTCTTTGGCAATATCCATCAGTTGATCAATAAAAGATTTAAGAGCATCAATTTGTTTATCCTGAGCTACAAGCTTTGATTCTTGAGCTTTCAATTTTGCCTCCTTCTTTTCTATCACTCTGCCTTAGGTTTCAACATTCCGTTGTAAAGATTTAATGGCAGCTCCTTGTCGATCTACTTTCACTTCAACATTCTTTAATAAAGTCAGCAAGACACTCATAAGCTTTTCAGATTCTGACTTTGGTTTAGAAACTGTAGATGATGAAGGTGTAGTTGTTGTTGGAGGAGGTTGAGATGTAGTTTCAGCAGTTGATGTTCCTTTTAGTTGCTCTTCTTCGGACTCTTCAACATCAACAGGTTCAGATACAAATTTACCCTTTTTCTTTTTCTCCCTAATCAACTTTTGATGTTTACGACTAGGATGTACTTTAGGCTTAGGAGGAATATAATAATCATCATCATCCTCTCTAACTCTTTTCTCAACTTTGTACTTTTCTTTCTCTTCAAGTTGCTTTTCAATTCTGGCAAGCTTTCTTTCAGATGCAGATGCAGTTCATGTCTTTTCAAAATCTCCAGAGTTTTTCTATCATACTCAATTCTCGAGTCACTTGAAGATTCATCAATGACATCTCTATCAGCTTCTTTATCAGTCTTTTCACCCTCAGACATGTGTGAAGGTCCAGCTCCCTCAACTGGTGGTGTACTTAACAAATCATCAGGATTGAAAGTTAAGTGTTCAGGTACTGTCTCACTCTCCTATTGGGGTGGTGACTGATGTGGTTGTTGTGGAGGTAATGGTGGTTGATGTAGAGATTGTGGTTGTTCAAGTGATTATGGTTGTTGAATATCTTGCTGTGGTTCTGATGTGACGCAAAAAGTCATATTTTTAAGTATAATATTCCACACTTTTTGGGCACATCTTTAGAGAAAACATTCCAAAATAATCATTATTTACTAAAATTCGCTAAAGTGCTCAAAATGTAGACGTTGCTACAAAAATCACTAAAAACATCCGAATAACGAGCAAAACGGAGCAAATAAACAACAACCAATTCTTCCACCCTCATTTACCTTATGAGAAATACATTGTTATATGATATCATAGGTGATGCGCCACAAACGGTCGGTTCAGGAATCGCTTCCTGTCGTTGCGGACCTCACGCTTACGGATGCATCATGGGTAGTTTTAAATTTATAATTGTCGGGACCTAAACCTTCCGAACAACGTACTGATACGAGTACCTGATACTAGTAAGTGGCAAGGATGATCCAGGGTCGTTCCTCACGATGGTAGAATTGAAGCAGAGCTCATTCGGATAACTTAGTAATTAAGATGGGTTTTGGATAGTTGGATAGGTTTTGTATTTGGTTTTCTAATTTATTAAACTACTAAATCATAAAATGAAAAGGGAAGCTAGCGTATATGTAACACTTAAGGATGACGGAGACGTGGTTCACCATGATTTGGGATAGTGCATTACTGGGATGATGTTCATTATGGGACACATTTAGCTAACAGACAAGTGAACTACAGGTGTAAACACTAGGACCCTACTTCTTTAGATAGATTCTAAATTAGTATGTCACTAAGTACCTAGGCTATCGTGATTCTGATCAGAACAGGCTGCTCAACCCCCCCACTGTCCGTTTAGGACTAGTGACCCATTGAGGGTGCAGGAATAAGGTAACAGACTGCCCTCAGGTTATTTTGAGCTTTCTTAACACCTAAGTCTAAATGTTATTATCTAATCGTGTATTGATTATTAACTTTGTATTCTAAACTATCAGTTTTGTAGAGTCTAGGGGTTTTAAGAATCATGAACCACTGCTGGGCTTGACTTTCATCTCTAGACTCATACCTTAGGTTTTATTGGCATAAATACTTCCGTCATGATCTAGAACTCACCTTTGCGATCAGTCATTCATCCCTAGGTACACTAGCGGTGTACAGTGCATTTACATACTTCCACAGCTTGCTAACCCTAGGTACGTTTACGGTGTACAGTACTCTGACCGCTTCCACAGTCTTTCATAACCAGTGGTAGGTTTACAGTGTACTACAGCTGTTCCATAGCTCACTAGCCCTAGGTATAAGTGCGGTGTACAGTGCCATATAGCTTTTCCACAGTTTACTAACCTCAGGTACGATAACGGTGTACTTGGGTAAAGGTATTTCCACAGTTTTGTAACCAGAGGTAGACATACAGTGTACTGTAGCATTTCCACATCTCTACGGTTCCTAGACCATATTCTAGATTTTCTAGGTAGGCCACAATGTCGGTACCAACGGCTGTTTCCGGAGCTTCCACGGTTGTACTCCACCTGTGGTGTTTCCATCGCTATACTCAGTACTTTAGCCGAGTAACAAACATTGATTCGTATGACAACACAGATAACCATCTACCATAACTTAGGCCTACAGCTAAGGTGATAGTCACGTGAAGGACTGGAAATGGTGATCCGTAAACTAAGTCTAGATGCATGATAAGTTTAAACAGATACAAGGTTTAACAATTCCATTAATCATACCTAATTGCAACTATCTAAATCATGGCAAACATACAAGCAACTACTCACAAAGCATGGCAATAAACATTTCCAACATTAATAAATCACAAACATGTAACACCCCCAAATTTACTGTTGGCGGAAGCATACTTTGGGGTGCTACTAATCAATACACAAAGCACATAAGATACATAATGAACGACCACTACATGCGTCGTTTTACAAATACATTGATTTACGTAAAAGTCTACATATGTTTTATAAAAGACGAGTTCGCATAGATATTTGAGAGATTCTAATACATATCTAATTTTAGCAAAATATAGAAATGCAGGGAAATCTCTTGATGTTTATATGATTGCATGCGACTCGAGCTACAGTATCCTGATGGGCAGTCCAACCTACTGCTGAGTACCTGAGATAACATGCTAAAAGGTCAGCTATAAAGCTGGTGAGCTCACAGGTTTGATATGATAATATATGATTTGTGAACCGCAAGATTTAATGATTTGATTTACAAAGCATGTAAATAATTGATTGATGGATATCACATGAATATTTGTAATTAAACAAATAAGTAAAGATTGATACAACTAACATGAGCACATAGTCTGAGCTTAACTGAGGGGTCAGGATTACAATCAAGTGCCTGATCGAGGGTGCCTCTATGCGTATGCCTAATCAACATACGTTTGAACAAATGATAATGCGTCCATTTGACAGGTTAGTGCTTGCTAACTCGGACGGGGATTGTCAATCCCATATGGTACCATACACTAACATTCACGCTAAATCATATTAACAGAACTATGCTTCAGAGGACTTTGATTGATTAGATGAAAACAACTCATGCAGCATACGTGATAATTTGATACTTGCGTTCACATGTAAAACAAAACAGAGCATGTATCTCACCCCTAGGTAAAAGCATTTAAAATAGGGGCTATGAGACTCACCTGAGCCTAATGAATTGTTAGCCAACAATTTTGATGATTCACAATGATTTGATGTCGTTACAACGACTGAACCTGCAGGGCGTCTTAGACGCGCAAGGTTTTGATAATGATTAGATATTGAACCTGCCAGGCGTATTAAACGCGCAAGGTTTTGATTGATTAGATGACTCTACGGACCATCTATGCTAGTTGTTCCCTCAACTAGTTATGCCTAAATACTTTGGTTGTCGATTAGGTTTGAGTTTTGAAAATGTATACGGGTCGTTGGTGATGGTTTGTAATAATAATTTCAAACTATTATTATTATACATGATTTGTTGGGCTTATAAAAGTGTATGTGTTTCATATATAAGTCGTATCGTATAGGTTTAGTTGTAAATCAAGTTCATTATATCCGTTACACTTTATTTCATAATTTACAAAATTTGGTACGAGTCTGAAAACAGTAATCTGCCATTTTCGGCCCCTAAACGACCCCGGATGGCCTAAAACTGACAAGGCTAAGGTACTTAGTTTTGATCATTTGGCTGTTTTCGAATAACCGTGCGAATTTGAGCTCAATCCGTTATAATAAATTTTTCATCGAGAAGCTACCTTGTTTTAACTTGTGAAATCGTCGACGTTTTTAAAAAATTATTTGTTCTGTTTTAGCTAGTATTCGCAGGGTTAGTTTGTTGATTTGTCGGGTCATGAAATATAAAGGGGGAATCCGCCGGATTCCCTTGAATCCGCCGGATTGGTGACATTTGGTGGGAATACGCCGTATTCGTCTGAATACGCCGTATTCATGAAAAATAGAGGGAATACGCCGGATTCCCAAGAATCCGACCGTATTCATGACAAACCACGGGAATACGCCGGATTCCCATGAATCCGACTGTATTCATGACAATTTAGCGTGGATCATGTTTTCTGGGCAGGAATCCGCCGGATTCCCTTGAATCCGCCGGATTCATAGGTCCGGCTCAGGTCTGTTCATTCCAAATCATACCCAAACCCGAATTCAAACTCAATTTAACCAACAATCATATATCCTAACCTTATTACATGTTAATATATGCTATTTAAAAACGAAATTACAAAGTTTAAATCAACGATTTCTTACAATGATTTTTAGGACGAAAACGATGGTGATGCACGGATGATGATGATGATCCAACTTGATGATCACGATGAGGATGATGATTATGTTGTTGTTGATTGTTATTGTTGTTGTTGTTTTTGTTTTTGAAGAGAGAAAGAACCGAGAGACAGATTGAGAATGAATTGAGAATGAAATGAAAAGGGTGCGTTTGGTGTTAGCTGGCTAACTCAATTATTTGAGTTAGTTGGCCTAATTTCGTAGTACAAAATACCCGTGTTTTTATACCCGATCGAAAAGTAGTATAATGTTTTAAATCGATAAATTTCTATAAATGAATTCGTTTATACTCTTATTGGAAGTATTTTATAAAAATACTTTTTGTGAGATATAAAAATTTATCTTTGTTTTATGTTTGAGAGACGGATATAATTTAATTGGTTTCGTCGCGTTTGAGTAAAATGGTATAAAACGAAATATGCTTTATTTTATCTGATGTAAATAATAATTATTAATTTCAATAATAATTCATTATTTATATATAGTTTCGTCGCGGACGTTTGATTTGTACGATACGAGATACTTGATATATATTATCAAAATAATATATAATAATTATGAGGGTATTAAATAACAATTCCATGTTACTTAATTACTTGATTTTTACCAACGCCGTATAATTGAATCGGAATTCGGCCGATTTGAAAATGAACGATTAAATCTAATCGAGTACTGATATATATATTCATCCATATATATTTTGATACATACAATTAGCCTAATACATAGCACTAACTACATGTATTACATAATGATTAGGAACTAATTTCTAGTCCTAATTTGACGGGTGTCACAAAACATCAAACAAGAACATTATGACAAATTAATATAAGAAAGGATAGATATTACCCGTAAATAATTGCGAGCAAAATAACACTTGTATTTCGCCGAATAATATCCCAAGTATTACAAATGCTAGCTTCTACGAATTAAATTACATAGTTATTCCTAAAAGCAACGGATTTGTAACACCCTCAAATTTAATGATTTGCGGAAGCGAGTTTTGGGTGTTACTAATCCGGTAATCATCGCACAAGGTATAGTGAGCACATCAAGCTAGGATCCTAAAGACCAATCCTATTGAAGTTGTGTACCTGAGAATGCATTACTAAAAGCGTCAACCAAAAGGTTGGTGAATCTCACAGGTTTGTAGTAAGTAGTAGTAGAAAGTTTAGCACAATTCAGTAAGTAATTCTGGTCACGAGTATGTATAGTAGTACGCCACAATTACACAATGTAATAGGGTAAGCAAGTAACAATTACACAACGGTAATTCAGTAAGTAGTAACAATTACACAGCGGTAATTCAGTAAGTAGTAACAATTACACAATGGTAATTCAGTAAGTAGGTTCAATTACACACAAGTAATTAGGTAAGTAAGTTCAATTACACACAAGTAATTTGGCAGGTAAGTATCAATTACACACAGGTAATTAGGTAAGTAAGTATTTCACAGTTGTAGTGGGGTCGGTCTATCTTGCCATGAGCCATCATAGTCGAAGCTTAACGTACGTAATTGTGCCCCTCGTGAGTGCTAATCCAAAAACACTCATATGAAACGAGTAGAAAACACCTGTTTATACGAGTACGGTTCGTGGTGGCGCTACCACCCCAGGTGGGGATTGTCAGTCCCATATGGATCCATATACTAAAACTCGCGCTTATCCGATAACTAACAACTATGATTTCAGAGGCCTTCATTGGATTAAACGGAAACTCATGCAATTTGATATACCGGTAAGTTGTAATTCAGTATCGTAGTAGAACAGTAAGTTGGTAAGTTTGTACAGTAGCAAGGTAGTAAATCGGTAAAGTAGTAAGTTTGTGGAGTAGTAACTCCGTAAAGTAGTAAACTCCTAAGGTAGTAAAGTAGTAATGTAATAAGTTCGTCAAGTAGTAAACTAGTAAAGTAGTACGTTTGTAAAGTAGAAAGTACGTAAGATAATAAGTTCGTAATGTATTAAGTCTGTAAAGTAGTATAGTAGTAGTTAGTAAGTTTGTAAATCGGTAAAACAGTAAGTAATAGTTGGTAAAATTGTAACTTTGTAAATCAGTAAAACAGTAAGTAATAGTTGGTAAAACAATAAGTTTGTAAGTCGGTAAAATAGTAAGTATGCAGATAAGTTAGTAAAGTAAAGTAAAGCATAAGTCTGTCGTATAGTAAATCAGTAAAGTGATAAGTTTATCAAACAGTAAGTCGGTAAAACAATACATTTACATGTATTCAAGTAAACCAGTAATTTCAGTAAATAAGTAATTTCAGTAAACAAGTAATGCATCTCCCCAAAATAGTAAAGACATTAAAACGGGGCCGTGAGACTCACCTGAAGAGCAAGTAATCCTAAAGTACGCTCGTTGTTCCACTAGTAATCTCCTAATGCCCTAGACACATGAGATTTCGTATAAGAGAATGGTCGTTTAATTATCTCATTCATATTAGCGTTTATTTGATAAGATTATGCCCAAGTGTTCAATAAGTATTTTATATTGAAGTTTGTAAAACGAGTCCGGGCCATTCGTGGCTATTCGAAATCATAATCTCAAATTATAATTATATTTGTGTTCGTATATTATAACTCGTATAAATATATACTTCGTATCCTTTTCGTATTGTTTTAAGTATTCGCGACTAACTGTCGATACTTTTTAAAAGTATTTTTTATGAAAAACTCCATTTTTGGCGTCACTGAAGGGTTAGCGACTATTTTTCAAGTGTCGCTAAATAATTAGCGACAGTTAAGGTTTCCAGCTTGTTTGCGCTTGTTTCCGGGTCGACCCGCCGGGTTGGGCCATGACCCGTCGGTTTCCCACTAATTTCAGCTTCAAATCACCAAAATTAATTCACAAACCATGTTTTTAACTTAATTTTGGAACACAATAAGCTGATAAAACATTTATACATGCCATATTAATCTTACTAATCACAAAATTAAAGGAAAATGGAAAGTTGCTCACAGATGTAAAATGATAGCGGATGATGATGATGGCGAGGTGATAATGATAAACGATGGGGTTGATGATGTTGTGAAGGTGATGACGATGATGTTGTTACCTTCCCTTGCTCCCTCCGACTATGATGATTTCCGAGATATTATGATGGTGGCCGATGGTTATGTACCGAGAGAGAGGGAGGAGAATGATGTGATGATGATGTTCGATGATGATAGTGATGATCTCCAGCTGCTGTTGTCGACTCCTTCTTGTTGTTGTTTATCGTTGATGGTGGTGGTGCGGTTAGTGGTGGTGTGCGGAGAGGAAGGATGAGATGGAGCTAGATGATGATGTAAATCGATGAAGAAGAAGAAATGGATGATGATTATGCTAGTCTGCTGTTGTTGCTTTCCTGATCATTATTGTTGGTGTTGTGTTAATTGTTGTTATTGCCGGAGAAAAAGAGATCGAGAGATAGATTGATATAGATGAAAAAGGAAGAAGATAAATGAAGGGGAACAAAGGGTGCTCGGTTGGTCTTGGGTCAACACAAAAGACCAGATCCCATATTTGAGGTAAATAATTGAGTGTTGTTCCCCAAATTTGCATTACAAAATACCCGTGTTCGTGTACCCGATCGTAAAGTAGTATAATATTTTTAAATGAAAATTTTCTAAATATGATATCGTATATATTTTATTCGAAGTATTTTATAAAAATACTTTTCTTGAGTTATAAAAATATAACTGGTTTTGACGAATATGTTTCTGATAGTTTGTCGTGTTGAAGATAACTTGAATGAAATAAAAATATTTTTTATTTTTATCCAAGTAAATATAAATTATTTTCGACAATAATACTTTATTTAAAAATGTTTTGCACCAACGTTCATTTTTGGGTTTCTGCGTTCTGTCAGATTTGTTTGGACGCGATTATTACATAATCGTTTCATGTTATTTATATATATAATTATATAAATCGTACTCGATTAGTTCGGTATTATACTTAAATAATACGTGATTTGAAAGTTTAAATTTGGCGCGAAAAATGCCATTTTTGACCGGGTGTCACAGTCTCCCCTTGTTAGGAGAATTTCGTCCCGAAATTTGTTCGTTGTAATTATTGATGTGACGAAGTATTGGTCTGTGCATACCCTAAGAAAGTTTGTGAAATTATTGTGAGTGACACACTCGCATATCTAGGGTTGTCTTCCTCCCCTTGTTGAACTATTTCCCTACTGGTGACTAGAAGAAAGGAAATAAGAAGAAGAAAGGGAATAAGGTTTGTCGGTCAGTCTGTCACTAGGGAGTAGGTTAGCCTGTCACTAGAGTGCAGCTACAATTTGTACTAGTAGCCTAGGGTATCTTTGTAAGTTCTACCATTTCCATAAAGTCTATGATAGTCTGTAATGTTGTAAAGTAAACTAAACCTTACCGGTATCATGTAGAAATCAATTTGTAGTTTTTCTAATCCTAACACATTTTTAGGATTTAAAGCACAGAATATAGTAGCAAGTAACAAGCTAAATCCAGTAAAGCAAGTAATCACAAGAATAGTTAGGCTATCGAAGAATGAGAATACCCGCGTCCTCATTCGAGTCTTAGTAGATTTTTCTTTTAAAGGCAAGGATGTCATTGTATACTGTAAAATTTTGTTGACCATCCAAAATTTGAAATTTGTATAAAGTTGTGTACTATCAGCAAGTTGACACGGTTATGAAATTTTGTAAATTTTATAAAACATTTCGTGAGGAATTCTTGTTACATTTTGTTAAAAATACATTAATTAAAAACTACGATGATGAAAGTCCGTTGAAACTTGAAATCCGTTGAAAACTTGAGTCGATAAATTGTTCGGTTGAAACTCTTTTCAGCGACAAGGCTTTGAAAATTTTGTTTACCAAAGTCCGTTGAAGAACAGGAGTTACGAAAAATTTCAGGGTAAAGGTTTGTTGAACTCTGTTGAAACGGTTTTCCTAGGGAACACCCAATGGTACAGTGAGGTGCGTTGCAACTGTTATAGGCGTATAGTCAGGTAGGCGGTAGTAAGCACATACAAAGTCCCGTTCTTCATATTAATTGACGCAGGAGTAGCTATATTTGTCGGTTACAGTGGTGTGGGTAGTAACAAGAGTATCATCGTATAAATCATATTCATATATCCTCAATATATAAAAGCCTGGAGCGTAGTATGTAATCGAGGCCTATGTATGTATATATGCCTATATCACATAATAGCCTAATCACATATGTATATATCTTATATACCTATATACCCGCCTAGTCGTGTCTAGAACAAAACAATTAGAAGTCCAGGTTCTCTCGTGGTCAGAGTCAGCTAATGCATTCCTGTTCAATATAACCCCTTTCAGATCTTACATCATCTTTGTTTAATTGTACATAGTTAGCTACGCTATGTTAAATTAAATTCGAATGATGTAATCCCTGAACCAGTTGTACCTAATAAGGAATAATGCCTAACGGTCATAGTCTAGGCCCACTACATGCAACCTAGTTCACTATAACCTTAGGCTCTGATACCAATCTGTAATACCCCCAAATTTAATGATTTGCGGAAGCGAGTTTTGGGTGTTACTAATCCGGTAATCATCGCACAAGGTATAGTGAGCACATCAAGCTAGGATCCTGAAGACCAATCCTATTGAAGTTGTGTACCTGAGAATGCATTACTAAAAGCGTCAACCAAAAGGTTGGTGAATCTCACAGGTTTGTAGTAAGTAGTAGTAGAAAGTTTAGCACAATTCAGTAAGTAATTCTGGTCACGAGTATGTATAGCAGTACGCCACAATTACACAATGTAATAGGGTAAGCAAGTAACAATTACACAACGGTAATTCAGTAAGTAGTAACAATTACATAGCGGTAATTCAGTAAGTAGTAACAATTACACAATGGTAATTCAGTAAGTAGGTTCAATTACACACAAGTAATTAGGTAAGTAAGTTCAATTACACACAAGTAATTTGGCAGGTAAGTATCAATTACACACAGGTAATTAGGTAAGTAAGTATTTCACAGTTGTAGTGGGGTCGGTCTATCTTGCCATGAGCCATCATAGTCGAAGCTTAACGTACGTAATTGTGCCCCTCGTGAGTGCTAATCCAAAAACACTCATATGAAACGAGTAGAAAACACCTGTTTATACGAGTACGGTTCGTGGTGGCGCTACCACCCCAGGTGGGGATTGTCAGTCCCATATGGATCCATATACTAAAACTCGCGCTTATCCGATAACTAACAACTATGATTTCAGAGGCCTTCATTGGATTAAACGGAAACTCACATAATTTGATATACCGGTAAGTAGTAATTCAGTATCGTAGTAGAACAGCAAGTTGGTAAGTTTGTACAGTAGCAAGGTAGTAAATCGGTAAAGTAGTAAGTTTGTGGAGTAGTAACTCCGTAAAGTAGTAAACTCCAAAGGTAGTAAAGTAGTAATGTAATAAGTTCGTCAAGTAGTAAACCAGTAAAGTAGTACGTTTGTAAAGTAGAAAGTACGTAAGATAATAAGTTCGTAATGTATTAAGTCTGTAAAGTAGTATAGTAGTAGTCAGTAAGTTTGTAAATCGGTAAAACAGTAAGTAATAGTCAGTAAAATTGTAACTTTGTAAATCAGTAAAACAGTAAGTAATAGTTGGTAAAACAATAAGTTTGTAAGTCGGTAAAATAGTAAGTATGCAGATAAGTTAGTAAAGTAAAGTAAAGCATAAGTCTGTCGTATAGTAAATCAGTAAAGTGATAAGTTTATCAAACAGTAAGTCGGTAAAACAATACATTTGTACATGTATTCAAGTAAACCAGTAATTTCAGTAAATAAGTAATTTCAGTAAACAAGTAATGCATCTCCCCAAAATAGTAAAGACATTAAAACGGGGCCGTGAGACTCACCTGAAGAGCAAGTAATCCTAAAGTACGCTCGTTGTTCCACTAGTAATCTCCTAATGCCCTAGACACATGAGATTTTGTATAAGAGAATGGTCGTTTAATTATCTCATTCATATTAGCGTTTATTTGATAAGATTATGCCCAAGTGTTCAATAAGTATTTTATATTGAAGTTTGTAAAACGAGTCCGGGCCATTCGTGGCGATTCGAAATCATAATCTCAAATTATAATTATATTTGTGTTCGTATATTATAACTCGTATAAATATATACTTCGTATCCTTTTCGTGTTGTTTTAAGTATTCGCGACTAACTGTCGATACTTTTTAAAAGTATTTTTATGAAAAACTCCATTTTTGGCGTCACTGAAGGGTTAGCGACTATTTTTCAAGTGTCGCTAAATAATTAGCGACAGTTAAGGTTTCCAGCTTGTTTGCACTTGTTTCCGGGTCGACCCGCCGAGTTGGGCCATGACCCGTCGGTTTCCCACTAATTTCAGCTTCAAATCACCAAAATTAATTCACAAACCATGTTTTTAACTTAATTTTGGAACACAATAAGCTGATAAAACATTTATACATGCCATATTAATCTTACTAATCACAAAATTAAAGGAAAATGGAAAGTTGCTCACAGATGTAAAATGATAGCGGATGATGATGATGGCGAGGTGATAATGATAAACGATGGGGTTGATGATGTTGTGAAGGTGATGACGATGATGTTGTTACCTTTCCTTGCTCCCTCCGACTATGATGATTTCCGAGAGATTATGATGGTGGCCGATGGTTATGTACAGAGAGAGAGGGAGGAGAATGATGTGATGATGATGTTCGATGATGATAGTGATGATCTCCAGCTGCTGTTGTCGAGTCCTTCTTGTTGTTGTTTATCGTTGATGGTGGTGGTGCGGTTAGTGGTGGTGTGCCGAGAGGAAGGATGAGATGGAGCTAGATGATGATGTAAATCGATGAAGAAGAAGAAATGGATGATGATTATGCTAGTCTGCTGTTGTTGCTTTCCTGATCATTATTGTTGTGTTGTGTTAATTATTGTTATTGCTGGAGAAAAAGAGATCGAGAGATAGATTGATATAGATGAAAAAGGAAGAAGAAAAATGAAGGGGAACAAAGGGTGCTCGGTTGGTCTTGGGTCAACACAAAAGACCAGATCCCATATTTGAGGTAAATAATTGAGTGTTGTCCCCCAAATTCGCTGTACAAAATACCCGTGTTCATGTACCCGATCGTAAAGTAGTATAATATTTTTAAATGAAAATTTTCTAAATATGAAATCGTATATATTTTATTCGAAGTATTTTATAAAAATACTTTTCTTGAGTTATAAAAATATAACTGGTTTTGACGAATATGTTTCTGATAGTTTTGTCGTGTTGAAGATAACTTGAATGAAATAAAAATATGTTTTATTTTTATCCAAGTAAATATAAATTATTTTCGACAATAATACTTTATTTAAAAATGTTTTGCACCAACGTTCATTTTTGGGTTTCTGCGTTCTGTCAGATTTGTTTGGACACGATTATTACATAATCGTTTCATGTTATTTATATATATAATTATATAAATCGTACTCGATTAGTTCGGTATTATACTTAAATAATACGTGATTTGAAAGTTTAAATTTGGCGCGAAAAATGCCATTTTTGACCGGGTGTCACAGGATTCTCCCCCTAATCTTCCCACTAGTTTCTAGAGAGAGAAACTAGAGAGAGAGACTAGAGAGAGAACCTAGAGAGAGAAATAAAAAACCTAAATCTTGAGAGAGAGTAGTGAGAGAGTGAAGAGAATGGAGTGAATGAGATGATGAAGTTGAGAAAATGAGGATGTGGTGGTGAGTATCTATAGATTTGGCTCAACCGTATTCCCACCTCCAAAATCTCAGCCGTATTTCCCAACCGTATCAAAATCCTTCCTTGTACGGGCAAAACATTGAATACGGGCGAGATTGGCCGTATACGGGTGAGATTGGCCGTATACGGGAGGGACCAGGCCGTACACGGGAGAGATTGGTCGTATACGGCTGAGACCAGGCCGTATATGCCCTAGCCAGGCCGTATACGGTCATGGCTTGGCCATATATGGTCAGTCTTTCCCGTATACGGCTTGTTTCTCCCGTATCTCGGTCTTCGGTTGCCTTGATTCTTCGTTCGGGCATAACTTCTTCATCTTGCGTCCGTTTTGAGCGATCTTTATATCCACGAATTCGTAATTTCCTAACGAAGAAAATGACGTAAGTTAGAGGTCATAATTTCAAGTGGATCTCAAAAGGTACTAAAACACGTGAACGAAAAATGCTTATGATTGTTTGTGCTCTATTTTACTCGTTTTTAGGTCTTTTTAGTTGATTCTTGAAGCACCGTCTATATTTTAGCCTTCATAATGAAATTTAGTATAAAAATGTTTATTTCAAATGTTTTCATCCATAATCGGGCTAAAAAGGTGAGATAATAACACTTAAAAACTTGACTTACGTGTTATTAAATATCCCACACTTAGACTTTGTTTGTCCTCAAGCAAAACTCAAATTTCTCACTTGCTTCCCAATGAAAATATTTGAAAGTGTTAATGCATTTTTGGGTGAATCAAAACATATCAAGAGCAAACAATCCCATATATAAGTAACATATCCTGGAAAATAACTGTTAGTCCCTGTTTAACTTAATAAACAATCGTATGTAATAAGCCTTGAATATATTATTGAGAAGTTGCGGAATCACACTCAATAATATTAAGAAGATCAATGAATATCAATTAATATGAGAAACACAATAATATACCAAAAGCTTCAATCTTATTAATGATATAAGACGAATACACTTGATGTATTAGGGTTACAGAAAACCTTGAAGCTGCGCAAATTACGTTAACCTATCTAGGTCTAAAGGATCTCTATTTATAACACATAGAGTCCTATACAATCTCCTACGAATATGGAATAAACTAACTTCCATAACCGACTCATACTTATCACAAAATCATAAACAGTTGTAACTACCATTCTGAAGTAAACAGTTGTAACTGTTACACATTCAGTGGTAACTGCTTCAATTGTAACAAAGACCAAGTACAAATATATAACCAGTGTTAACTGTTTCATATATAACTAACAGTTACAAATACATAATGTAACACCCCGCAAATTTAAACACGATTAATTACGTTAATCACTTGCATTATTAGGCTAATTCCCTACTTGAGTGAATTCACAACACATTTTAGAGGTAAGTCTAGCATAGCCCAACTAGTTAGTACGCGTAGTATTACGTATTCGTAACTACGTACCGAACAAATTGAAAACGAACGCTACAAAAATATACGACTGTTGGTGAACAAAATTATTTAATGAAACGAAATTTTTAAATAACGTAGTAACGAATAAATATTTTGTCAAAAATATTTACCAATTTATTTTATAACGCAAAACGTCAAAGCGTATAATTAAAATAAAACAAAGTCAATATTTTATAACTTAATTCAATTTGGTTTTATAAAAAGATCCTAATTAAAAATATAAAGAAATATGTAATTAAAATGTATTAATTTAAAATATTGTAACATTTAACGATCGGATAAACAAACACGGGACGAAAACGCAGGAGATGAAAATGGGGAAACAAAACCCATTTCCACCTCCCAACTTTCTTTCATTTCATTTCTCCTTCTCTCTCTCTTCCTTTATTTTCTCTCAACTCTCTCCCTCTCTAAACTCACAAAATCACACAAAAACCTCAAATACTACCACAAAAACGTCACGAATCGCCTCGCTCTTTTGGAATAAAGTGACCACGACAACACGATCTACACTTCTACCTTTTCGGATTTCAAATCCGGCACTCGTAAGTTTCCGACAAATCCCGCAAATCTTTAGATTTCGAAGTTATAATTAATATTTCATGTTCAATATACTTAGATTTACATGTTTTAGTGTTTTATACAACCGAAAACGTCCGAAATCGACCCAAAATCTGACTTTTTCTAGCTGTTCGTCGAACAGCCGATAGTGTCGCACTAGGACCGAAAACAGTATAGCGACACTTCCCTAGTGTCGCTATTAGTGCCGCCTACAACCCAACATATACCGTCACTTATCTAGTGACGCTACCAACATTATTATACCGACACTCCTCGAGTGTCGCTAATCATTACCCGACACCTCTATACGACACTAACCAAGTGTCGTATGAAATCAGATTTTCCTTTATATACGACACTCCGATAGTGACGCACTGATCTTACACACGACACTTCATAAGTGTCGCACTACTATTTTAACCGACACTTCAGAAGTGTCGCATAACAATCTGATCACCACGTATACCGACACTAGCCTAGTGTCGCATAACCAAAACAAGTGACGCCCCTAGTGTCGCATAAAACAGCAGGTTCCAAACTAATTTTTCACTAAGTGTCGAACTTAACCGGTATCAAATACTCACATATTATATGATATACGAACTATACAAACATTACAAACATACTTGTTTTGTCGAAATGTCTATTTCAAACTATCACCAACGAGTCGTATACATTTTCACAAACAACTAAATACAAACGTAAACATTAAACAAACGATTTGGGCGTGACTTGGTTGTACGAACACTAGCATGGATGATTAGTTTAGACATCCACATACTTATCAAATCTCGTACGTTTAGGACGTTAGGAGATTTCAGACTGTACTTGGGCTTAGGTTTGCTAGCACTCGCACAACTACTTAAACTCAACTAGGTGAGTTCACAGCCCCTACTTTTACTGATTTAACTGCTTTTGAACAGGGGTGGAAAACATAGTCAACTGTTTTACTTATTGCCATAACTGCTTTTACCTATATGATTGTTATCATACGTGTTTTACTCGAACAATTAGAGTACTTGAACTGTTAAACTGTTATACAAACTGTCACATAACTGCCTTTGGTACACTTATACAAACTGCTTATAACTGCGGTCAACTACTACAACTGTCCGTACGAAATGGCTTTCCATACAAAACTATTATCACTATGTGAAACACATTTGGTATCTTACCGGAGAACGACCGGTACATATTGGTAACTTGTCGGAGAACGACCGACACTAACATGGTATCTTATCGGAGAACGACCGGTACTAACATTGTATCTCGCCGAAGAACGACCGGTGCTAACTTGGTATCTTACCGGAGAACGACCGGTACATTTGGTAACTAGTCGGAGAACGACCGACTCAAACTTTAAAACTACTGGAGAACGACCAGCAACACGTTTTCAAACATATGATTTGGGTAACGTCCCAACACAACTATTTTTGGGCAACATCCCACATGAACCGCATTTTGGGTAACGTCCCAACACAACTATTTTTGGGCAACATCCTACATAAACCGAAACTTTTGGGCGAATAACCCACTAAACTTATACTTTGGATGACGTTCCACTAAACATTACTCGACTATTATGGCAATTACTATTTATGAACGTATTTGGTCCAACAAATGTGACTACAAAACTTGAAACAACAATATACAACATAAAACCTGTGGATTCACTCAACCTAGTTGTTGACTTTTACTATGTTTTTCAGGGAATTAGCTGCGCATGTAAGAATCGCCAACACATGGAGAATTAGGCGACCCGTGAAGCTTTAGGATGCCAACTTTTGGAAAAAGATATGGATTTCTCTAGTATAACTGAAACTGTTTTGTCATATTCTAGAAATCCACTTTTGTATACATATTACTTTTAACTTGTACGATTTGATAAAATCGTAAATTTTGTAATTAATACTTTTGGCATCTTAATATATTATGTTCTGTTGTAATCATAAGCTCTGATACGTATGCATGCTTTATTATTGTGACACCCCAGTACTTAACTAGTTGCTTCCGCTAAACAAATTTGGGGGTGTTACAGATTGGTATCAGAGCCATTGGTTATAGCGAACTAGGAAACTTTAGGTGACTTAGAAACCTAGAGACCTAGACTATAGCCTTGGCTAGAACGTACATGCATACATACATTTGCATACATCTAAACTATCGTTACGATACCTCGATACGCGTGAACTGTTCACCACATTCGACTCGTTCATTGTACTCTGATCTCAAATGAACCTAATCGTATTAAACGGTTGATGAAAAGAAGTATGTATTCAGCATCATATAATGACGCCTGGCCAACGTGATTATATAATACTAAGTACATATGGGTGTTTCATAGTCGTAAGATACGTGATGGGGATTCGGCAATTTTTCTTGATAATCGACAAACTTGAAATATGTGAAACTTCATTCCTCACATACTTTACATTGGCATTGACTTCTGCATCTTTTCATCGCAGAACGTCAGCATGCCGCCTAAACAAAGAAATACTCGAAACAGTCGACGAAATGTTCCTCCTCCACCTCCGCCTCCAGAAACAACCGAGCAAATAATAGAACGCCGCGTGGCTGAAGCCATCGCACAATACGAGGCCAGCCGCAATCGTGAAAACCTGACCAACAATAGCGGAGCCACCCCAGTTAACAGCGAAACTCCAAACAATGCCCAGCAGGGGTGTTCATACAAAACCTTTCAGTCTTGTAAACCCAGCACCTTCACCGGGACCGAAGGGGCCATTGGCCTGGTCCACTGGATTGAAAAGATGGAATCAGTCATCGACATCAGCGACTGCGCCACCGACAAAATCGTGAAATACGCCACCTGCACTTTAGCCGACAAAGCGCTAACCTGGTGGAACGCTCAAGTCCAGATTATGGGACGCCCAGCTGCTTACTCCATGACCTGGGTAACTCTGAAACAGATGCTGATGGAGGAATTTTGCCCTCCCAACGAGATGAAGAAACTTGAAACCGAATTCTGGAACATACAAATGATCGGCGCTGACATTTCCGGTTATACAACTAGATTCCAGGAGCTTGCACATCTTGTGCCCCACATGGTAACCCCCGAGAGCAAACGCATTGAGCGTTACAACAGGGGTTTGGCCCCACAGATCCGAGGCATGGTTATGTCCTCCAAACCAGCTACCTTTAGGAGCGCAGTAGACCTGGCTCAAAGCTTAACTGATGACGCCATTCTGATTGGCACTTTGAAAACTACTACCGGGAAAGCTAAACTTACCCGTACTGATGCGGGCGACTCTGGAACCCACAAACGCAAATGGAACAACGACGGTAACGACCGTCAGGGTCAACAAAACAAAAACCCGGGAAACACCCGAGCCTACGCTGCAATCAACAACTCTGGACCCAAAACCTACCTTGGCAACAAACCGAGGTGTGACAAGTGCGGGAGACACCACGATGGTGATTGTACATTTTGTCAAAACTGCAGACGCCCCGGTCACTTAGCACAGAATTGTAGGACAAACCCACCTCCTCAAGCCGCCCCCGAGGGACAAAACACCGGCTGCTTTAGGTGTGGTGATCCTGGACATCACCGAAACCAATGCCAACAACCGAACAACAACCGCAACAATCAAAATGACAACAATCGCGTCGCAAACAAAGGCTACACCCCAAGCCGCGCATACATCCTCCTTGCACCAGAAACGGTCACGGATCTCAACTAGCACGGTACGTTTTAGCGACTATTGCTACGATTTAACATACGTTTCATTTGAATGTCTATTCAACATTAACGCTTGGTAAACTTCGATTATTATCGAACGCATAACTATTTAAACTATACCGCGAGTATACTAAACCGTTAAAACTTTTCTGGCAACAATTGAACGCCACGCAAACTATTACTATTGTTAACAACATGACTCATCGGAGAACATACGCCACGGGCGATCCGACTTGATTTAAATCTCGGGACGAGATTTCTCTAACATGGGGAGAATGTAACACCCCGCAAATTTAAACACGATTAATTACGTTAATCACTTGCATTATTAGGCTAATTCCCTACTTGAGTGAATTCACAACACATTTTAGAGGTAAGTCTAGCATAGCCCAACTAGTTAGTACGCGTAGTATTACGTATTCGTAACTACGTACCGAACAAATTGAAAACGAACGCTACAAAAATATACGACTGTTGGTGAACAAAATTATTTAATGAAACGAAATTTTTAAATAACGTAGTAACGAATAAATATTTTGTCAAAAATATTTACCAATTTATTTTATAACGCAAAACGTCAAAGCGTATAATTAAAATAAAACAAAGTCAATATTTTATAACTTAATTCAATTTGGTTTTATAAAAAGATCCTAATTAAAAATATAAAGAAATATGTAATTAAAATGTATTAATTTAAAATATTGTAACATTTAACGATCGGATAAACAAACACGGGACGAAAACGCAGGAGATGAAAATGGGGAAACAAAACCCATTTCCACCTCCCAACTTTCTTTCATTTCATTTCTCCTTCTCTCTCTCTTCCTTTATTTTCTCTCAACTCTCTCCCTCTCTAAACTCACAAAATCACACAAAAACCTCAAATACTACCACAAAAACGTCACGAATCGCCTCGCTCTTTTGGAATAAAGTGACCACGACAACACGATCTACACTTCTACCTTTTCGGATTTCAAATCCGGCACTCGTAAGTTTCCGACAAATCCCGCAAATCTTTAGATTTCGAAGTTATAATTAATATTTCATGTTCAATATACTTAGATTTACATGTTTTAGTGTTTTATACAACCGAAAACGTCCGAAATCGACCCAAAATCTGACTTTTTCTAGCTGTTCGTCGAACAGCCGATAGTGTCGCACTAGGACCGAAAACAGTATAGCGACACTTCCCTAGTGTCGCTATTAGTGCCGCCTACAACCCAACATATACCGTCACTTATCTAGTGACGCTACCAACATTATTATACCGACACTCCTCGAGTGTCGCTAATCATTACCCGACACCTCTATACGACACTAACCAAGTGTCGTATGAAATCAGATTTTCCTTTATATACGACACTCCGATAGTGACGCACTGATCTTACACACGACACTTCATAAGTGTCGCACTACTATTTTAACCGACACTTCAGAAGTGTCGCATAACAATCTGATCACCACGTATACCGACACTAGCCTAGTGTCGCATAACCAAAACAAGTGACGCCCCTAGTGTCGCATAAAACAGCAGGTTCCAAACTAATTTTTCACTAAGTGTCGAACTTAACCGGTATCAAATACTCACATATTATATGATATACGAACTATACAAACATTACAAACATACTTGTTTTGTCGAAATGTCTATTTCAAACTATCACCAATGAGTCGTATACATTTTCACAAACAACTAAATACAAACGTAAACATTAAACAAACGATTTGGACGTGACTTGGTTGTACGAACACTAGCATGGATGATTAGTTTAGACATCCACATACTTATCAAATCTCGTACGTTTAGGACGTTAGGAGATTTCAGACTGTACTTGGGCTTAGGTTTGCTAGCACTCGCACAACTACTTAAACTCAACAGGTGAGTTCACAGCCCCTACTTTTACTGATTTAACTACTTTTGAACAGGGGTGGAAAACATAGTCAACTGTTTTACTTATTGCCATAACTGCTTTTACCTATATGATTGTTATCATACGTGTTTTACTCGAACAATTAGAGTACTTGAACTGTTAAACTGTTATACAAACTGTCACATAACTGCCTTTGGTACACTTATACAAACTGCTTATAACTGCGGTCAACTACTACAACTGTCCGTACGAAATGGCTTTCCATACAAAACTATTATCACTATGTGAAACACATTTGGTATCTTACCGGAGAACGACCGGTACATATTGGTAACTTGTCGGAGAACGACCGACACTAACATGGTATCTTACCGGAGAACGACCGGTACTAACATTGTATCTCGCCGGAGAACGACCGGTGCTAACTTGGTATCTTACCGGAGAACGACCGGTACATTTGGTAACTAGTCGGAGAACGACCGACTCAAACTTTAAAACTACTGGAGAACGACCAGCAACACGTTTTCAAACATATGATTTGGGTAACGTCCCAACACAACTATTTTTGGGCAACATCCCACATGAACCGCATTTTGGGTAACGTCCCAACACAACTATTTTTGGGCAACATCCCACATAAACCGAAACTTTTGGGCGAATAACCCACTAAACTTATACTTTGGATGACGTTCCACTAAACATTACTCGACTATTATGGCAATTACTATTTATGAACGTATTTGGTCCAACAAATGTGACTACAAAACTTGAAACAACAATATACAACATAAAACCTGTGGATTCACTCAACCTAGTTGTTGACTTTTACTATGTTTTTCAGGGAATTAGCTGCGCATGTAAGAATCGCCAACACATGGAGAATTAGGCGACCCGTGAAGCTTTAGGATGCCAACTTTTGGAAAAAGATATGGATTTCTCTAGTATAACTGAAACTGTTTTGTCATATTCTAGAAATCCACTTTTGTATACATATTACTTTTAACTTGTACGATTTGATAAAATCGTAAATTTTGTAATTAATACTTTTGGCATCTTAATATATTATGTTCTGTTGTAATCATAAGCTCTGATACGTATGCATGCTTTATTATTGTGACACCCCAGTACTTAACTAGTTGCTTCCGCTAAACAAATTTGGGGGTGTTACACATAAGCAGTTTTAGCTACTTACAGACACATAACTATCAGTTGTAATCTATCTTCAATCAGTTATAACAATTGTCTTCTCTTCAGTTTTCTTCTATCAGTTGTAACTTCGTAAAGACAGTTTTAATCTTCAATACAAACAGTTTTAATCACTTGTACTCTTTCTCATCAACAACTTCAACTCAGACCTGAAACAGTTTTGACCCAACAATCTCCCCCTAAACTTAATCTGTCCTTCACAGCATTAAGTTTCTTCTAATCCTCCATTATGAGCTTCACAAAATTCTTTCAAAACTGTTAGTCATTTCTTCTATCTATCTCCTCCTTCTTATGAATCTGATTCAACACCATATAAACCAATTCCAGAGCTACATCATCTAAAACTGCAGCTTGTAACCTTGCATTTCTCAAGCCCATCAAAAATCTCAGATTTATATCATAAAATCTATCTGTCAATAACCACATAAATACTGCATCATCCATAACAATCTGATGTACTCCAGGTTTGGCATGATAAATCCAATTTCCGACCTTACTGAAAGTAGCAAACTGAAATGGAAACTCTTCTGGTTCAAACATAGCCTTAATCCAATGCCATGTAACTTTCTCAACCAGATTATCAAACTTCTTCAAATCTAAATCCTTTTCCATCCCAATCTCATACAATCTTACCAAATCAGTACTACTAATTCTCTTTATCAAATCCCTGAAAGATCTCCACCAAGATACATTTCCATCTGCTCTTTCAATTTTAATCTTGTGAATCTTAACAGGATTGACAAACTGCTCAATAGACCAATCAATGATACCAGGCAATTCAACATTAATTACCTCAGATTCCATTGGTTGTAACAGAATAAACTCCTTCAATTCATCAACATTCCTTTCTCTATCAGGAATTTCATCTAACTCTCTTTTCTTTCTTTCAATTTCATCTTTCTTCCTTTTCTCAGCTTCTACCTTTTCTCTTTTTTCTCTTTCTTCCTTTTCCTTCAAGTTCTTTTCTTTTTCAGTCTTTTTTCTTTCCTTTTCAGCTTCTTTCTTTTCTTTTTCTTTCTTCTCAATCACATCAGGATTCATATCATCTTTATCCCATAACTCCTGCAATCTCTCTAAAGTCATCTGTTTCAATGCATTCAAAGGAATATACCCACCTTTTAGCTTTGCAATCAAGTTTTTCTTCATCTGAGCTTTTGTTGGTGGTTTTGCAGCCTTCTTCTTTCTTGCCTCTTCTGCTTTCTTTTTCTTAATCTGATCAACAAGATATTCAATATCATCCTGTCTCTGCTCTTTCAACAAATATTCATCCCATTCTGCCACTTGCTCCTTTATCATTTTCACAAACTTTCCTTCTTCAATCTCAACATCAATCAAGTCCTCTGCATTGAGCTCAGCCTGTAACCTTTGTGCATATTCAGTATCATGAGCAGTTACTTCAGGTGGCACTGGTTTTTGCTTTTTCTTCTTTGGTTCTTCTACCAGTTTTCCCTTGCCCTTATCTTTTGGATCAATCTTTGGCAACTCTTTCTTCTGTTGAACAGGAGCAGCAACAGGTTCTCTAATCTGAAATCCATGCAAAGATGGTTGTTGTGTAGATGTCTTCTTTGGACTTTCAACCTTCTTTCCTGTTCCTGTCATCTTAGCAGTTTTAACTGGAATGCTCTTTTTCCTAGTCTTTTCAACTTGTTGTTGAGCATCAGTTTGAGCATCAGTTTTTGCTGTTTCCACTGCTATCTCTGGTTTATTTACCTCCTCACCATCATCATCAATCTTCAACTCCTCTGTCTTATCTGCCATATCAACTTCTGCAGTTTTATCCACTGACCCAATAACCTCAGTATGTTCAGATTTATTTTCATCTGCCACTGGTTCATTCATCTCTGTTTCCACTGTCTCATACACTGACTCATTTATTTCTGGCTCTGTTGGTGGTGTTGGAGGTGTATGCACAAACTCATCATCCTCTGGTTGTTCCATCTCCATTTCTTCATCAACCTTCTCATCATCATCCACCACCTTGTCATTCTTATTCCTCTTATCACCCAAGTTTGTCCAGACCTTCTCCCCCTTTTTGAAGGCATTTTGTGTAAATTGATAAGCATCCTCAGGTTCAGAAGTATCATGAACCACATACTTCCTTCCTTCCTTTAAACATTTAATAACAATCCTTTCTAACTGCTGCACTCTCCTCTGCAACTGAGCTACAATTTCATCCTTAGCTTTATTCTTCTTCCTCTCCTTTACAAATTCAGCCCATACATAATCAATCATTTTCGTCAATTCCAAGTTAGTTCTAGCCTCAACACCTTCAGGATGTGAATCCTTTGGTGAATCATTGACATCATCAAACTCTGACTCATGCCTAGCATGATCATCAAAGTCCCCTTGGTTCTTGGTACTGGGACCACTAGGATCATCTACAGGTGTAGAATCATTTCCATGTGTTGCCTCTGATGGGGTCTTATCAATGTTACTTCTGTCCTGCTCTGCCAGTGGGCTAGAAGCAGTAGAAGCAGCCCTCTCAGAATGATCAACCTCCTCCTCATTGATCATCTGCTGTGATGAATCATTTGACTGAGACACCTGAGCAGCAGCAGCCTCAGATGCCTGTTTTCTAGCCTTTTTGGCTCTAGAAGATTTAGCTGTTGTGGTCCCTTGTTTTCTTTTATTACCCCCAGCTACTGTGGGTTGAGAAGTGGTGGGTGGAACCATTCTCTCAGTAGTTGGTTCAGCTGCAGTTGGTGGTACTGATGCTGTGGTGGAAGGTGCAGGAAGCATTGTAGAAAATAATGCTGTAACCTTCCCAGAAAATTTAGTATCTCTCTTCATATTTACAAAAACTTTTGGTTTAAAAGAGACAATACCAATAACTTTCTCAAGTGCAGTTATATTAGGAATTTGTTCATTTAAGAACAACTGCACAAAACGTGGATACATCAAAAATTTAATCTTTGGCTGCTCAATGTTTCTAAGCATACCAGAAAATATCAGATTTGAAAAATTAAACCTTTCACCAGTTGCAAGACAAGCAATTGCATAAGCAATGTTGCTTCCAAACTGCTCAAAGGATGATCTCTTAGATGACAAGCAGTGTAAAATTGTATGTATTAAAAACCTCCACTGATGAGAAAATAAGGTTTTCTGAAAAGTAAAAACTTCAAAAGAACCCTCATAACCCATCAATCGTAAAGTATCATACATAACAGTATCATCTAAAGAAGTTATACCTGCCTCATCATCTAGTTGTAATGAAGCTCTAACAGTAGCTTCTGTAACTACAACACGTGTATCCATAACTTCTGAAACAATTCTTTTAATCCCCTGTTCCTCTTCTATTGATGCATTCACCCAGAAATTGTTGATATGATCGTGAGATATCCTGGGTGCCACAGTGAGAGCATGACGAATATGGGAAGCACGAAGGAAATCAATGATTTCCACATACTCGTTTGCCTCAGCAGGTTTCATTAAGAATGCGATCATATTATGATCTTTTCCAATCGGTAGTTGAACAGTAGACAAAGTCGATGCCATGATAAGAAATCAAGTAATCCAAGAGAATCGAATATGATTTTACAGAATTGAGAATCGATGAGACTTAGCGCAGTGGTTTGTATGTGTAATTTTGAAAACGTAATGAAAAACCCTAAGTGTTGAGAGTTAAGTACTGAAATTAAATCAGTTGTAAACCCTAATTTGACCAAATCCCCAATTATAACTAAAACAGTGTTAATTAAGAAAAATAACACGTTCAGTGATAATTGTGAAAATAACCATCAGTGGTAATCAACACTTGGTTTCTCAAATGCATCATTTACATAATAAAGCTAGCAGTGCTCACTTGTACAAGCAGTACCAACCGACCAAGGCAGTGCTAACTTAATACAAGTAGTACTTCAGATCTAGCAAAATCATATAAACAAAGCAGTGACAAAGCAGTGGTTGAAATTTTTTTTATTTTATTTTATTTATTTATTTTTTTTTTACCGAAAACTAAACTCCACAGGCAGTTAAACTCCATAAACACCTGCAGTAGTTAAACTCCAAAGCATAGCAATATAACTTGCAGTGTTAATGCAAACAAAAATACAAGTATACAGTGTTAACTATACATTAACAGTGGTGAAATGATTATTACCACTGTTTATACTAAAAGTAGTAAACAGTGATAACGATACACATTACACACAATCAGTGTTTAATTAACACATCAGTATTAACCCAAATGGAAAACACATTAGATATTATTCACAGAAAGCAGTGATAAGAAAAATAACTTATGACAAATTGATCATTCCAATACTAGTAACCAAGAATGTGAATCTGCCTACATCAAAAGCTTTTGTAAACAGATCAGCAAACTGATTATCAGTATGAACTTTCAAAATTTGAATAAGTCTTTTCTCATTACAGTCCCTAATGAAATGATATCTGATTTCAATATGCTTTGTTTTAGAATGTTTAACTGGGTTATTAATAATACTGATTGCAGAACTATTATCAATAAAAATAGGAGTATTTAGAAAGGTAAAACCGTAATCTAACATCTGATTCTGAATCCATAACACTTGAGCACAGCAACTTGCAGCTGCTACATATTCTGCCTCTGCTGTAGATGTAGATACAGTGGTTTGTTTCTTGCATTGCCATGAAACCAATCTATCTCCCAAAAATTGAAAACCTCCTGAAGTAGATTTCCTGTCCAGATTAGCTCCTCCATAATCACTATCTGTGTAAGCTATCAGATCAAAAGAAGTAAACTTTGGATACCAAAGGCCCAATTATGGTTGACCCTTTAAATACCTAAATATTCTTTTGACTGCAAGAAGATGTGACAGCTTTGGATTAGCTTGAAATCTTGCACATAAGCACACTGCAAACATAATGTCAGGCCTTGATGAAGTGAGATACATAAGAGACCCGATCATTGATCTGTAAAGATGTTCATCCACACTCTCCCCCTCAAGATCTGCATGTAATTTCTTGTTTGTCTCAACTGGTGTGCTTGCAACTTTAGCATCTTTGTACCCAAACCGATCCAGTATATCATTAACATACTTACTTTGATGAATAAAGATTCCTTCTTTCTGTTGCTTCACTTGCAGCCCCAAGAAAAATGTTAATTCCCCCATGGAGCTCATCTTGAACTTTTCATGCATCAGTGATTCAAACTCCTTGCAAAGACTATCCTTTGTTGAACCAAAAATGATATCATCTACATAGACTTGAACCAGTAGTATATCATTCTTAATTCTTTTAGTAAACAAAGTTTTATCTATTGCACCCCTTTTGAATCCATTCTTCAACAGATAATCTGAAAAAGTATCATACCAAGCTCTAGGTGCTTGATGTAATCCATAAAGAGCTTTTTCAAGTTTGAAAACTTTATCAGGAAACTTAGAATCTTCAAACCCTGGTGGTTGACATACATAAACCTCTTCCTGTATAGTGCCATACAGAAAAGCACTCTTAACATCCATCTGATATACAATGAATCCCTTGAATGAAGCATAAGCCAAAAACAATCTAATTGCCTCTATTCTTGCAACAGGTGCAAAAACCTCATCATAATCAATCCCCTCTTCTTGTGAATATCCCTGTGCAACCAATCTAGCCTTGTTTTTTATCACTATACCTCTTTCATCCTTCTTGTTTTTGAAAATCCATTTAGTACCAAATGCCCTCTTCCCTTTAGGCAAATCAACCAATGTCCAGACTTCTTGAATCTTAAACTGAAGCAACTCCTCTTGTATAGCTTCAATCCAACTAGGATCTCTCAAAGCTTCAGTAACCTTCTTTGGTTCTGTTTGAGACAGAAAACAGGTAAACAAAGAAGTATTAACAGCTTCTGTATCAAGATTTACTTCATCCTCATTTGCTGAAGCTTCAAACACCTGACTTTGATTTCTTGTTTTAACAGCAGATTCAATATCTCCTATTACATTCTCAAGTGGATGATCTTTATGAGTAATGTATTTAGATGCTGCTGTTTCTTGAATCCCCACCTCCAAGTTGGTAAAATTTCCTTCTTGTCCAGACTCACTACTTGACACTTCTCTTGCAATTCTCTTTGACACAGGAGTAGAACTCATCAAATGTAGATAATTCAATTGTTCCTGCTCCTTGTCAAGATGCTTTATAGGTGTCTGATCAACATCCACACCTGCCTTTGTATACTTCTGTACTGGACTCATATCACTGTCTTCTGCACTGTCTTCCATAACAGGTCTATCAGAATCATCAACATGAGTAAATGATGTTTCATCAGATTTTCCTGTTTCCACATTCTGTGATGTCTTTGGTTGATCAGTTTCAAATACTTTTGGGGGATCAGGAGACCAAATTGGAAATAATATGTATTCCAATGAATCCTTCTTCATTCCAGCTGATATTCCTGAGTCTAATCTACCTTCTCCATCACCTGTTCCTGTATTTGTACCTGCACTTGTACCTGCACTAGTATCCATATTTGTATATCTAAAAGCAGTATTAAGTGCATCAATATCAAACAGTGATTCAGGACCTTTTCCTTCAGGATTAACAGTGTTTTCATTAAAAGTGATGTGCATTGATTCTTCTATGATCCTGGTCCTTTGATTGAATGCCCTATAAGATTTACTTTGAATAGAGTAACCAACAAATATCCCCTCATCTGCCTTACTCTGAAACTTACCTAAGTGATCTTTGGTATTTAAGATTGTACAAGGACATCCAAAAGATTTTAAGAAACTAACCAAAGGCTTTCTCTTAAACAACAGTTCATATGATGTCTTGTTATGAGGCTTAACAACTAATACTCTATTCTGAACATAGCAAGCTGTGCTAACTGCCTCTGCCCAAAAGGACATAGGTAGCTTTGCATCAGATAGCATGGTTCTAGCAGCCTCAATCAGTGTCCTATTTCTCCTTTCAGCTACTCCATTTTGTTGAGGAGTTCTAGGTGCACTAAATTCTCTCTTAATACCTTTAACTTCACAGAATTTATCCATCTCATGATTTTTAAATTCTGTTCCATTATCACTTCTGATGATCTTTACTCTTTTATCCAATTGATTTTCCATCTTAGTTATAAATGATCTAAGTATTTCACCTGTCTCATCCTTTGTCCTAAGAAAGAAAACCCATGTAAATCTAGTGTAATCATCAATAATCACAAGGCAGTAAGATTTTTTCCCCATACTACTTATACTGGTTGGTCCAAATAAGTCCATATGCAATAAGTGTAAGGGTGTGCTATTTGTGTTCACAGATTTGGACTTAAATGAAGATTTGTGTTGCTTTCCCTTTTGACAAGAAATACAATGATCATCACATGAATAGACCTTTTCAGGCAAACCTCTAACAAGCTTGTTTTTGACAAGTTTATTAATGGTTTTGAAATTCATGTGACACATCCTCCTATGCCATAGTTCAGATTCATTCACACTTGCTTTAGAAATAAGACAGTTTAAATCAGGTTGAGGTGTCATATTTACTAAGTCACACTTATATACATTATCTTGCCTTGGAATTCTCATTAAAATCATGTTTTCAGGTATTTTGAATTCCTTGGACAAGATAAGGCATTCAGTGTCAGTAAAATGAACTGGGTTCTTTTTATCTGTGATTTGACTCACACTTAGTAAATTATACCTTAGTTGTTCCACAAAATAAACATTATCAAAACTTAGCTTTTCACTCTGAACTGTTCCTTTCCCTGTGATCCTTCCTCCTTTTGGATTGCTTCCAAAAGCTACATATCCTTCATCAAAAGATTTGAAATCCTGTAGCTTTTCTTTGTCTCCAGTCATGTGCCTTGAGCATCCACTATCAATGTGCCATAAGCTTTTTGGCATGCCCTGCACAAACAGTCAAAAAGAGAATTAATTTCTCTTGGGAACCCAAACCAATTTGGCTTTGGGTTTCCCATGTGCATTCACATATTCAACTTTCTTGAAGATTATTGATTGTGATGCACTGTTGGAATTTGGATCTGTTAATTTATCAGACTTAATAGGTGTCCAAATCCAACTTATTTTAGACTTAACAGTGGTTTTTGGCTTAACAGTTTTAACTGTTTTACCAATTGAAGAGTCAGTGTTAATTTTGTTAACACTGTTTTTGTATTCAGTTGCCACTGTTTTAGTCTTTAAACTTTTGGCTAACTTTGTTATTACTGCTGCAGTAGATTTACCTATAGCAGTGCTTAACATGTTAGCCTTTGAGTTTATCTTCTGAACTCTGGCAGTACGATTAACTTTTGATTGAAAATTTTGTTTGTTAATCATATTTGCTTTTGTCCATGACTGTTTTCTAATCCTTTGAACATTCTCAGGATTATGATAGCAGTCATATTGAAGATGACCCATTTTTCCACATATAAAGCAAGACATTTCTTTAATCACAATAACATTATTACCTTGTTTTTGTGAAATCATTTGATTCCAATTTCTTTGATTACCTCTGGGTTTCTGATTTTGAAAATTCTGTGAAGAAGAAGTACTTGCTTTACATTTACAATTAACACAGTTATTCACAACAGATTTAACAACAGGTTTAGTAACTGAATTAACTGTATTACTAACATATCCTAACCCATGTTTAGATTTGTTAGCATTCATGCTCACATTCTCTAAGTCCAGTTTAGCCTTTTCCTTAAACATTTTCTTACCCTCTTCTAGTTTATCAGTTTTAAGATTAGAAACTAGATCAGTAATTACTCTTCTCACATTCTCACATGTTGACTCAGACTTAGATGATTCAGATTTTACACTCTTCTCACTATCAGATGTCCTATCACTCTGATCATCTTCCTCAGTCCAATCACTAATCTCACCTTCTACAAACAACTCATTATCTGATAAAATTTTAATTGGATCAGCCTTTTTAACCTCATCTATCATTCCTCTTTTAAGTGAATTGATATCAATTTCACTTTTAGGAGGAAAGTAGGTGTGATTATAAGGTGGAGGTACATTATTGTACCCTAATCCAGTCTTAATTTTATCATGGATCTGTGAATCAATAAGTTTATTGACACTCTTAGAAGCATATTCTAATTTATTTACATCAAGTCTTATGCTATCTCTTTCACATGTGACCTCAGTAAGTTTCTTAGATAACAACTCGACTTTATCTTTAAAAGTGTCTCTCTCCCACCTAGCATATTCAATGTCATATTTAAACTGTGTTGCATTGACTTCATATGCCTTTATTTGATTTTCCATATTTTCAATGACTGCTATGGTATGTTTACTTTTGATTTCCCATTGTTTTAGTTCCTCACACACTTTTATATTATGATCCCTGTAATGTTTAACAGTTTGTTTACAAACAGCAGAACATAATTTATTTTGTACCTCAGTAGGAACTTCTGACTTTTTGTCAGATTTTGCAATGGCCATGAGACATTGATTCTTCACAACATGTTCTTCTTGATCACTCCAGTCCCATCCACAGCCATCCATAGACACCAATGCATTTGCTGAAGCACCCTGAATTGGAATGTTTCTAGTTTGAGTTCCATTGCTTCCAGCTCTCTGACCATTACCATTCTGCTCTTGCATAGGGTTTCTGCATTCTCTGGCAAAGTGTCCCATCTTGTGACAGTTGAAACACTCAATCTTGCTCTTATCAAACCAATTTGCATCATTCCTCTTGTATGCAAAGTTGTTTCTACCAGTCCTCTGCATGAACCTTTTTGCTCTCTGAGTAATCAATGCAATTTGCCACTTAATGTCCATCTCCTCTAGATCATCACCATCAAATTGTTCCAGATCTTCATTAGTAAGTGAAGAGTTCACATTACTTGCAAAGAAAGATTCTAATATCTGATCATTAGAACTATTTGATGATGATCCTGCTCCTCCTGAAACATAAGTAGAACCCATTTGACTTGATTCTACCTTTGTTCCAGCCATAGACATAAAAGCAGCATTATGACTATACCCAGTTGCCTGCTTCTTACTTTCCACCTCAGACTCAAAGTTCCTCAGATCATTGTATATATCTTCTAATTCCTTAACTTCAATGTCTGAACTCTGCCTCAATCCAACAGTATAGATTGTCCATTCATCACCTAATGATCTTAAGAACTTTCTGTTAAGATCTTCTTTGTCAATTTTAACCTTGTGATTTTCCAATTCTCCAACTAATTTAGTAAACCTATCAAAGGTTTGAGTTAGAGTTTCAGTTTTCACATGGCTAAAATTTTCAAATTGTTGCTTTAACAGAGATCTTTTATTCTTTTTGGTGTTATCATCACCACCAAACCTCTTCTCAATCGCCTCCATTAGTACTTTGGGATCTTCACAAGAATCAAATCTGCTCTGATGTTCATTCGGAATGGATAGCAACAGAGTACTAAGAGCCTTGTACTCAGTAGATCTGATCTTTCTCTCTGCTTCAGATGTTGGTGGTGCTCTTGGCTGCTTTACACCATCACCATCAAGCGTTACTGGAATACCATTAACAACAACTTCCCACATCTGATAATCTGTGAGAAGCATATATTGCCTGATTCTGACCTTCCATAGGTCAAACTCATCAGGTTTAAGCATTGGGATTTTTGTTGCTTGAATTCCTTCATTACCTTCAGTCGCCATTGAAATCAAAACTTAATATAAGAACTAAACCTCAGATACTAATACGAATAATCCTAGATCTTCCTGTCTTCAAAGCTTCACAAGCTCTGATACCACTTTGTTAGTCCCTGTTTAACTTAATAAACAATCGTATGTAATAAGCCTTGAATATATTATTGAGAAGTTGCGGAATCACACTCAATAATATTAAGAAGATCAATGAATATCAATTAATATGAGAAACACAATAATATACCAAAAGCTTCAATCTTATTAATGATATAAGACGAATACACTTGATGGGGAAACCTTGAAGCTGCGCAAATTACGTTAACCTATCTAGGTCTAAAGGATCTCTATTTATAACACATAGAGTCCTATACAATCTCCTACGAATATGGAATAAAATAACTTCCATAACCGACTCATACTTATCACAAAATCATAAACAGTTGTAACTACCATTCTGAAGTAAACAGTTGTAAATGTTACACATTCAGTGGTAACTGCTTCAATTGTAACAAAGACCAAGTACAAATATAAAACCAGTGTTAACTGTTTCATATATAACTAACAGTTACAAATACATAAGCAGTTTTAACTACTTACAGACACATAACTATCAGTTGTAATCTATCTTCAATCAGTTATAACACTTGTTTTCTCTTCAGTTTTCTTCTATCAGTTGTAACTTCGTAAAGACAGTTTTAATCTTCAATACAAACAGTTTTAATCACTTGTACTCTTTCTCATCAACAACTTCAACTCAGACCTGAAACAGTTTTGACCAAACAATAACAGAAAATAAGGTATTCATTTCAGAAGCACAAAATGACTCTCTTGGGCATGCTTTCAATTCTCGCGATCTTGGAATATACATGACTAGGTGATCTCACCAGGTGGTCACTCAATTCACTCAGAAGTGTTTTGGGTTACCTATCATTCTAAACAAACGAAATCGCTCAAAAGCCAGTCATGCAACATCCATCGTCAGAGGCTTGCTCGAGAATCATATCTCCACCACTTAGGTGAGGATGGTGCTAATTATCCCAGGACATTCAAATGGGTTGTAGTGTTTGGTGAAGGTTAAAGGGAATGGATAAGTGGGAATTTTGGTTTAAGGGATTTGCTTATCTTAGAACCTTTAAACTTTATGAAAAAATTTATTTAGACATACTTTTTAATGAAAATGGAAATGGATAACGACAAGGGCGAAAGATAGCAATTTTGACTTCCATCTTTTGAAAACACAAGGAGGATTTATACTTTTAGGGATCGGAGTTTCCGGGAGATTTGAAGCACTTAGCTTTATTTCACATGACATATTTTTCATTTCTTTTCTTTTCTTTTTCTATATTTTTGGCTTAGAACTTCTTTGCCAATGAATTTCTAAGGAATTTTTATTTATTTCCCTTTTTGAGATCCTTTCTTACTTTCATTTTTCACACTTTTAACAAATTCGAATTTACTTGGTGCCAATTTTTCGCATCATAAGACTCTCGATCTTTGAGTATTGATCATGGAAACACACCCGAGAAGTTATGAGTAAACACGAAATTTGTGATTTTGGAGTGAAAGCAAAAAGAATATCTAAATAGCGTCTTTCAAAAATTTAAAAATTCTAAGATAAGGTTTTGGTAGGTATGGAAGTGAGTAGGTTCAAAATGTGGGTTATTAAGAAGCGAAAAGGCTAAGGCTCAACAGGGTTTTTCTAGGCGGATCATCAACACTGAAAATAAGTGTTGGAAAGGGTTTTGGGCTGGAAAAGAAGGCTAAAAATGGGTTTTAATCCCAAGAAATGTCAAGGTCCTCTAATTGCACCTATACCGCGTACGGTACTCAACCAATGTGGTCTCGAAGTGCATACCAGGAGCAAGTTCTAATTCCGGATGCAAGCATCGGCACACACTCATCAAACGAATAGTGAAGCATTAAACATGAATGCTTTTCATAGGCTCAAGATTCCTCACTACAAGTATGGGTTGTATGTACCTAGCCATGCCATGCCCTTTTTAGATCATCATTTCAGCTCAAGAAATTCCTAACTTATTTAATCTTATTTTCCAAAATACATTACTCATATATGAAAATGATTCCCCTCAAGACATTTTAATTCAAAAATTTTGAAAAATTTTAAGCAAAAGTGTTGTTTTAAAATTGAGGAACATTTTCCGAGTTTTGCTTTTGGAAATGAGAATCCGACCTAAGGTATTCTATACCGCTATCCCACACTTAGAGGAACATTGTCCCTAATGTTCTCTTGAGTTGAGAATTTACTGGAAGTAAAATCCCACACTTAGAGTTTGAACATATCGGAAAATGTTTCTCAAGTGTTTGTTTTGGGCTGGAATCCCACACTTAGTGATAAGCTTAGGATATGGTATAGATTATTAAACGGTAAAAGTAAAACAAATACGATCATAACAAAACAGATGTAAGAACGAAGAAAACTTCCCTATACGGTTGCGGCTTTGAGCTGAGGATCTGAAAAGTAGACTGCGTCGACACCAGTGTATGCTTGGTTAGACTCAGTCTTCATGAAGTGCACTCAAGCTCATGTGGGATACTCTTCATTCACACCATCCACCAACTTCTCTCAAAAATAACTCAGACTAAAAGGATAGATTGTAGAAAAATAACGTGATAACACCATCAGGATGTGAGCATAATCAACCAAGATAAACCAAATGTTGGATATAGATAATGGAAAAGGATCCTAATCTTTTTGAACCACTGGTGTAACCTAACAGTTCACAATGATTTGAAAGTGCTGAATCCATTGACCATAAACTTCTATCACCTAAGATCTTCTCTGACGAACTGATGGGATAAATTTAATGTTGTTCTTGTCGGATGAGATCTCCAGCTTCCATTTCAATCCCTTCTTCAATACATTAATGTCCATTCTTTGTTAAGTTTATATTCCTAAGGTTTAGCAGTGAACTCATACAAGCTGGAAGAACTGCTAGCTATGTGGTGATTCATGGTCCCTACTGGTGGTAATGATAGGTGTGATGGGTGGATAAGTAGGTGGATGTGGTTACAGTGGTTTAAGGTTCCATGAAACGCTCTGCTAGTAACCAAGGATGTGGTAAGGTATGGTTGGATTCATGGAATATGTGGGAACATATGGTGAATGTCGAGGTTATCTGCTCGATGAACAATTCTGAAAGAGCTAGAATGTGATCATCTTTTGTATCCTAAAGATATATCGATTTCCTTACTAAGCAATGATCCAAAGTTTCCAAATGAACGATAGTGCTCCCCTTGTCATTTCTCCATTATACTCAAAGATTCTCCATCCATAGGCGCTAATCCCTGTCAGTTAGGCATTTGTACAAACAAGAGAGCAGACAAATGTAATCTAATAGACATGCGATTATTCTCTAAGTCGTGTATGACTTTCGAAAGATTTTTGAAGCTTTTTGAAAGATTTTTGAAGGTTTTTGAAAAACAAACCAGTGTATGACTTTGAGTTTAATCACACGCTTAAAAGTGTCGGCCGCATATAATTTCATTTTAGCACAAAAACAGATACATAGAGATACTAGAAGATTCAGTTAAATAAGGACGCCAAGTATAAAGATTTCCAAAGCACATATTTTTAAATGAGTTCGAGCATAATACACATATTGACATACAAATCATGTTATAAGGCATTGAAAGATCTTATGTATGTTCACAGAAATATACGTAAGTACCTCAAATGCTCGAAATATGTGAGTGGGTGTGTATGATGACTAAGGCACCTAGATAAAAAAACTTCTAGCAGAGTTCCATGTTTGCGAGTGAAAGGATGTTAAGAACTTTAGATAATGGCGAAATAGATATAGCAATGAATTCCAAACAAGTGGGAGAAGGAAAGTTTCAGGTTTTTAGCAAAAGATTTACTTTAAAGTTCAAAAAAACATGACTTCAGTGAATATGAAATTTAAGTTCCAAGTCATTTTTGAAAATCGTTCCCTTTTTGTTCACATAAATTTAAGAAAACTTTTAAACATGCTTTTTAGGGTTTCATTTTCTACTTATTGGGGTTAGTTAACTACTACTCATACTACGTTAGACAGGGGTTGCCTCCCGAGAAGCGCTTGTTTTTGTTCGAGTCTCGAGCATGACTCTGGCTCTATTTCTCAGAAAATCCTAGCTCACTTGCATCCATCAGTAGACACAAGTGGTAGTATTGGCACATACCTAGATAGTTAAAGCAGGTTATTCCTATGGTATGTCCAATAAGATGAGAAGGTGCGTCAAAGTGAGTGATTTGTTTTACTTGAGGTATAATAGATTTCTCAACTTCTTGTACTTTCTCAGTTTGGATGGGCAGAATGGTTTGGTCAAAGAGGCCCTCAACACTCCATGGCGTATATGTCATTATGTAGTGGAGAGATGGTTTGTAGGACAACCTTGACGCACAACCCACCTTACTTCCTATGGTCTTGTGGTTGACGATAATGTTGTACTCTGGGCATGGAGGTGGGACAGAGTCCATTGATGTCTCCAATATCGTAGCAACATTCTCATCAACTACTTGGGTGGCTGGTTTGTCTAAGGCAATAGAGGGTTTAACTAGATCAATGGGTGATTCATCCTAAAAGATATGTGGGATATCATCAGCCACAACTAGTCGCGGGATAGCATCAACCATGTCGGTTTGAGTTGGGATGAGATCACTTATCAGAGTTGGCGCACATTCCTTCCGTCCTTCTGAAGCTGAGTCTTCTGTGTAAATCTCCTCTTCCGGGTTCTCCATTTTCTATCTCCTCGTCGTACTCGTCACCCTGGTCAGTAGTTTCGAGTTGCAATGGTTCGGAGAGCTCCTCTAGAATGAACTCATCGTCGATCTCGGACGTTGATAGGTTAAGAATGGGTGGAAATGAGGATTTAGAAGATTGGTTAGGTGTAGGAGTTGAAGGAAGCTTGCAACCAGACTCATGAGAACGAAAGTCTGTGTCAAGTGAAGTAAGGGTGGTATGTGTGTTCCTCTTATCTCTCTGTAGCCTAGAGTTGAGTCTAACTTGATTCCTATGTCCCTCACTACTCACTTGGACGTATTCTTGTTGTTCAATTAACTTATGAGTGATGCGTTTAAGCAAGTCCTCTTGTTCTTTTAATGATTGTTCAAGTGTGTTGTAAGGGGGTGAGAAAGCAGCATTACTGCTGAGAGAGGCTAAAGACGTATCTCTCAAGTTAAAACTCTCGTACGGTTGAGGTTCAGATACAGGGTAAGATGAGTATGGATAGACTTCGACTAGTTCAGGATAGTAAGGTTGTTATTGTTGTTGGAAAGCGTAAGGGTTATATTGATATTGTAAATGAGGATCTAGGTACCCTACGTTATCCAAATAATTCCTACTATACCCTTGACATTCGTTATCTAAGTGGGAATCACTTCTACATCTATCTTGAACAAGACTATTATATTGATCTATTAGTTGTTGTACATTTGCCATTTCCCAAGTTTTTAAAGAACACACGAAGAAGGTTTTAAGAATTAAAGTTAAGGTGAGAAGTGAATTTAATCTAAACTACGCTAAGTTAATTAAGCTAAGCTAATCTACGGGCAGAAAAGTAACTTATGACAGGGATGGTGAATCCCAGTCAAAAGGATCTCTTAAAAGCTACTTTATCTAAATAAGCTCCAAATTGTACTACCGTCCCAGGCAGCGGTGCCAAAAACTTGATGTGCCACAAATGGTCGGTTCAGGAATCGCTTCCGGTCGTTGCGAACCTCACGCTTACGGCGGCATCATGGGTAGTTTTAAATTTATAATTGTCGGGACCTAAACCTTTCGAACAACGTACTGATACGAGTACCTGATACTAGTAAGTGGCAAGGATGATCCAGGGTCGTTCCTCACGACGGTAGAATTGAAGCAGAGCTCATTCGGATAACTTAGTAATTAAGATGGGTTTTGGATAGTTGGATAGGTTTTGTATTTGGTTTTCTAATTTATTAAACTACTGAAGCATAAAATAAAAAGGGAAGCTAGCATATATGTAACACTTAAGGATGACGGAGACGTGGTTCACCATGATTCGAGATAGTGCATTACTGGGATGATGTTCATTATGGGACACATTTAGCTAACAGACAAGTGAACTGTAGGTGTAAACACTAGGACCCTACTTCTTTAGATAGATTATAAATTAGTATGTCACTGAGTACCTAGGCTATCGTGATTCTGATCAGAACAGGCTGCTCAACCCCCACACTGTCCGTTTAGGACTAGTGACCCATTAAGGGTGCAGGAATAAGGTAACAGACTGCCCTCAGGTTATTCTGACCTTTCTTAACACCTAAGTCTAATGTTATTATCTAATCGTGTACTGATTATTAACTTTGTATTCTAAACTATCAGTTTTGTAGAGTCTAGGGGTTTTAAGAATCCTGAACCACTGCTGGGCTTGACTTTCATCTCTAGACTCATACCTTAGGTTTTATTGGCATAAATACTTCTGTCATGATCTAGAACTCTCCTTTGCGATCAAGCATTCATCCCTAGATACACTAGCGGTGTACAGTGCATTTACATACTTCCACAGCTTGCTAACCCTAGGTACGTTTACTGTGTACAGTACTCTGACCGCTTCCACAGTCTTTCATAACCAGTGGTAGGTTTACAGTGTACTACAGCTGTTCCATAGCTCACTAGCCCTAGGTATAAGTGCGGTGTACAGTGCCATAAGCATTTCCATTGCTCTTATAACCAGAGGCAGGATTACGATGTACTATAGCTTTTCCACAGTTTACTAACCTCTGGTACGATAACGGTGTACTTGGGTAAAGGTATTTCCACAGTTTTGTAACCAGAGGTAGATATACAGTGTACTGTAGCATTTCCACAGCTCTACGGTTCCTAGACCATATTCTAGATTTTCTAGGTAGGTCACAATGTCGGTACCAACGGCTGTTTCCGGAGCTTCCACGGTTTTACTCCACCAGTGGTGTTTACATCGCTATACCCAGTACTTTAGCCGAGTAACAAACATTGATTCGTAGGACAACACAGATAACAATCTACCATAACTTAGGCCAACAGCTAAGGTGATAGTCACGTGAAGGACTGGAAAGGGTGATCCGTAAACTAAGTCTAGATGCATGATAAGTTTAAATAGATACAAGGTTTAACAATTCCATTAATCATACCTAAATGCAACTATCTAAATCATGGCAAACATACAAGCAACTACTCACAAAGCCTAGCAATAAACATTTCCAACATTAATAAATCACAAACATCAAACAAGAACATTATGACAAATTAATATAAGAAAGGATAGATATTACCCGTAAATAATTGAGAGCAGAATAACACTTGTATTTCGCCGAATAATATCCCAAGTATTTCAAATGCTAGCTTCTACGAATTAAATTACATAGCTATTCCTAAAAGCGACGGATTCTCCCCATAATCTTCCCACTAGTTTCTAGAAAGAGAAACTAGAGAGAGAGACTAGAGGGAGAACCTAGAGAGATAAATAAAAAACCTAAATCTAGAGAGAGAGTAGTGAGAGAGTGAAAAGAATGAAGTGAATGAGATAATGAAGTTGAGAAAATGAGGAGGTGGTGGTGAGTATTTATAGATTTGGCTCAACCATATTCCTCAACCGTATTCCCACCTCCAAAATCTCAGCCGTATTTCCCAACCGTATCAAAATCCTTCCTTGTACAGGCAAAACATCGAATACGGGCGAGATTGGCCGTATACGGGTGAGATTGGCCGTATACGGGAGGGACTAGGCCATATACGGGAGAGATTGGCCGTATATGGCTGAGACCAAGCCGTATACGCCCTAGCCAGGCCGTATATGGTCATGGCTTGGCCGTATACGGTCAGTCTTGCCCGTATACGGCTTGGCTCTTCCGTATCTCGGTCTTCGGTTGCCTTGATTCTTCGTTCGGGCATAACTTCTTCATCGTGCGTCCGTTTTGAGCGATCTTTATATCCACGCATTCGTAATTTCCTAACGAAGATGACGTAAGTTAGAGGTCATTATTCCAAGTGGATCTCAAAAAGTGCTAAAACGCGTGAACGAGAATGCTTATGATTGTTTGTGCTCTATTTTACTCGTTTTTAGGTCTTTTTAGTTGATTCTTGAAGCACCGTCTATATTTTAGCCTTCATAATGAAATTTAGTATAAAAATGTATATTTCAAATGTTTTCATCCATAATCGGGCTAAAAAGGTGAGATAATAACACTTAAATAATTAACTTTTTACGTGTTATCAATAGGTAAAAACGAGATGGGAGAATCAAGAATCATGGAAATTGGATAAAGAACGGAAGAGATACGGCTTCTACATATTATTAAAAGTCATTCCAGCTTTTCCTGACCATCACACATCCAATTTCTATGAAATTGGTACCATTAGAACCATAACAGAATTACGAGATCATAGGCGAAAGTATCAAGTCAAACGGACGTGTAACGAAGGAGATACGAGCGTTTTAAGCAACGAACGAAAATCGACGGAGCCCATATACGGCCTAGGGAACCGTATACGGCCCTATACATACCGTATACGGGCCCCTATAGGCTGTATACGTTCCCATGTGTACCAATTGGTGCTCATTTGTACTTTATTTGCTTGTACGCTGTGCTGTTTTGCTTGTTCGTTTGTTTTGAGAGTTTGCCTATAAATAGAGCCTACCCCCTTCACATTTCAACACACCTCACTTCACATTTCTTCATTTCTTTCATTTCCCTACTTCCACTTTCTCTCTCACATTCTATCTCTCTTCTTTCTCTCTCTACATTTTCTCTCTCTAGAATTATGGTCAGAGTCAGTTAGTTCTCAGTTAATATTTACCTGGGACTAACGGAGGAACTACTTTTGTAATAGCGTGAGGAATAGTTCAGGGGCTTATTTGTAATATTCTAGAAGATATTGCGGAAGTTATGCTTGTGTATACTTTCAAACGCTTATTCAATCTACGCTTTATTAACGGTTACTTCTTTCTTTATCTTTTATAATGATGATTGCTATTATTATTATGCTAGATTTAGGACCTGTTATTATGCGTAGTGAGTAGTTACGCTGTGTGTTTGTTATGATGTAGTTAGTTTATATATGTGTGGGGTGATGCTTCTTTAATATACGATTGAAAACCAGGTGTACTGCTACTTTGCATTTATGATTTTTAAACCTAAATTATATCGCCTTTCCTCCAATTAAACGTGGTTAGAACCTTTATGAAAAGGAGTCGCAAACCTTGATCTAACGATCACTACCTATATGTGTTTTCTTAAATTACAAACATGGTCTGAATCGTGTAACTGTGGAAATACTGTTTAAACCTTTCGTATAGTACACCATGAATCAATCAGGGATTTATTGGGAAGAGTGAGGGCTGGTTTATATCATCGATGGTTGAACTTTAATACAAACTTAGTTTAAACTAGTCCGGAGTGACCATAAAGTATGTGATACCGGAAAGACCATAGTAAACGGCACTGTACTTCGTATAACGTTGGAAACACCTCTGGTGGAGTACAAATATGTGGAAGCTAAGGAAATGCCGGTGGTTGATGACTGTATCACATTGATCGGGTCCCAGCAGTCGGTCGGATTTTACCCCGGTCGTTTGAACCAACCGTCAGGACCGTGCAATTACCGTGTGTTTTAAATAATTTTTTTTTTTGCTGGGAAGCCTAAGCTTTATTACTACCTACTGCTCTAAGGGTATTAGGGTAGTAAGTGGTAAGTCTGACTTAGGTGTCGTTCTTAAAATCGGAGCGAATCGAAATGAAACAGGTACCTCAGAGAATAGTAGCTAATAGGATGGGTTTTATAGAGCAGGTAGGATTTGTTTTTGGTTTTTCTAATTTAACTAAAATGCAGGAAAGTAAATTCTAAACTACGGATAGGGTAAGCAGATAGATAGAGATTGTGATTGTTGAAGTTTCAATATTCAGGTTTCGGGATGATGTTCATTATAGAGGTGATTGGAGACTTGCCTTAATTATAATCAACAGAGGTTTGGTGTAAACACTAGCACCCTACGATTTAAGTAGAAACCCTAAGTCGTATGTCACTGAGTACTAGGCTATCATGATTCTGATCTGATCAGGCTGCTCAGCCCCCAACACTGTCCGATAAGGACAAGTGACCCTTCTTGGAGTTATCTCCTGGGTGCATGAATAAGGCAACAGACCGATATTTAATTTATGACTGTTCTAAACAACTAGTTCTAATTGATTTTATCAAGGTTTGTACTAATTACTTGCTAATGTATGTTAAACTATAATTTATGTTGGATCAGGGGGTTTAAGCATCCAACACTATAGCTGAATGTTTGCTTTCTTTTCAAGATCCCTTAAATCTAATTGAGGAGCGCAAATACTTCTGTCAAGGGGTAGACCCTCCTTTGCGATCAAACGTTTATCCCTAGGTTTGTTTTACGGTGTATACTACGTTTTTCAGTAGTTCCACAGCTTTAATATATACCTAGACCATGTTCAGGAAGGGTAACTTCCAGGTATCCACGGTGTCATATGCCTACGACCGGTCCATAGCTTCCACGCATTTGTACTTCACCAGAGGTGTTTCCAGCGCTATACTAAGTACTGGGCCATTTTACAGCATGTCCACGGCTTCATACAAAAACAAAGATAACTATCTACCGATACTAGGGTTGATCAAGTCATAATACTAAAGTAATAGCCACGTGAAAGTTTGGAAAGGGTGAAATGGGTGGTTTAGATCTACAGCTTGAGAAATTTAACCTGATACATAACATAGCAATTTCCAATCACATATTTAATTAAAGATTAATTTAACATCATCCCTACTCCTAAATATCTACATTCCAACAATCACAATATTACACTACTCAATAAACATGGCAATAAATAAAGCACATACCATACTATTACGCATGGATAATTCAGACATAATAACGGTATGAGGGAATAGATATCACCTGGATAATAGAGCAGCGTAACAAGAGAATAGAACTTGCAATCCTTGAATAAAAGCTTGAACACCAATACTCCTTGATTACAAAGCTAATCTCTACTCTAATCTACTAGCTACCCACTAATTGCTCTCTAACCCTCTAGAGAGAGAAGTTAGAGAGAGAAACTAACTAAGAAAGAAAATTACAAAAGAAAGTGTGTGTGAAATGAATTGTTTTGTGATGTGTTGATGGTCTGTTTTGAATGAGGAGGTTGGTCTTGTATTTATAGGCAAATGGATCACCAAGCTAGCTCCACAACTCGACACCCGATTCTTCCGATTTGTACTGAAATACCACTCCTAGCTTAGAAATTCGGCACCAAAAGGGTAGTATTGGACACCAAAGGGGTAGTATCGGATAGCTTTGGGGTAGTATTCAGCACCAAAGGAGGGGTATACCACCACCTAGGGGGTATACTACCCTTTTAGGGGGTATACGGCCTCTATGGGGGCGTTTACGGCCCCTAAGGGGTGGTATACGGCCCCTGTAGGGGTGGTATGGCTTGCCTTGTTGCCTTGTGCACTGGATCGTAAGTCTCAGTCGCTAGGTCGTAGTTCGCTTGGCTCTAGTTTCTTCGTTCTTGATCCGTTTTCAACGTTCTTTATATCCACGCGTTCGTAATCTCCAGACCTACATTTTAAGATAATTATTAAGTCCCAGATCAGAGTTTTACGATAAAATAGCGTGTCGAACGAATTATGCCTATTTAAGTGTGTTTTCCGTCCATTTACCGTTGTTTTCGAAATACTTATAAAGTTTTGACATTTTTAACAAAATGTGGTAAATGTGAGCTTTATTGGCATATTTTTGTTAATTAAGTGCTAAGTATGAGGTAAAAGATGTGCGTAAAACATGACTTTTTACGTCAAATCAAATATCCCACACTTAGACTTTTGCTTGTCCTCAAGCAAACCGTATCTCATTTTGCTCCAGGTTTGAGAAGATGGACCGTTTGATGAGAACAGATATTTTCCAAGGACATCAATTCCTCAAAATAAGTAAATCATTTCAAAAAGTAAGCATCAGTAGAATAAGAAATCTTAAAACTGAAATGGTTGTCCCTTTAGCATACTTTGCAACTCTCGAGATGTAGAAGTACATGACTGGGCGATCCTCACAGGTGGTCACTCAATTCACTCAAAAAGTGTATCGGGTTTCCTATTTTATTTAGAAATGAAATCGCTCAAAGCCTAGTCATGCAGCGCTTATCGTCATAGGCTTGGTCGAGAATCGCATCTCCACCACTCCAAATGAGGATGGTGCTAATTATCCCAAGGCATTTTTGTTGGGTTGTAATTTTCGGGTGAGGGTTAAAGAGGTATGGATAGGGGCTGTTTTAAGGTTTAAAGGGTTATGCTTATCTTAGGAATTTTTAAACTTTATGAAAATTTTTATTTAGATATGCTTTTTAGCAAAAACGGAAACGGATAACGGTAAGGGAGGAAGATAGCTATTTTGACTTCTATCTTTTTGAAAACACATGGAAGATTTATATCTTTCAAAGATCATAGTTTTCAGGACATTTTGAAGCACTTAGCTTTATTTAGATGATATATATTTCTGGTTTAGAATTTCTTTGCCAAGGAATTTCTAAGGAATTTTTATTTTCTCACTGCCTTTTGAGATCCTTTCGTACTTTCATTTTTCAATCTTTTTGATAATTCAAAATTTACTTGGTGCCAATTTTTTGCACCGCAAGATTCTCGATCTTTTGAGATTCGATTTTGGAAACGCACACGAGAAGTTTACAGTAAAACACGAAATTTGTGATTTTTGGAGTGAAAGCAAAAAGAATATTTAGATATAATTTTTCAAAAATTTAAAAATTCTAAGATAAGGTTTTGGTGGGTATGGAAAAGAGTGGGTTTTAAAAATTTGGGTTTTTACGAAATGAAAAGGTTAAGGCTCAACAGGGTTTACTAAACGGATCATCGATGCTAAAATTGAGTATCGGCAGGGTTAGGGTTGAAGAGATATGAGAAAAATGGGTTTTATCCTAATAAATGCCAAGATCCTTTAATTGCACCTATACCGCGTACGGTACTCTTTGGTATGGTCTCGAAGCGTATACCAGGAACAAGTTCTAATTCTAAGACGCATGCATCGGCACACACACAGAAATGAATGGTGAAGTATTAAAAATGAATGCTTATTAAAGGCTCAAGTTCCTCACACAACAATATAGGGTGTATGCTCCTAGTCATGCGATGCTTCGAAGATGACCATTTCATTTTTAAGGGGTCCTTATTCTGCCATATCGTACCTTCCAAAGTAATTTATTTATTCTGAAAAAGTGATTATCCTTAAAAGTATTTTTCTCTCACCAAAAGATCAAAGAATTTTCAAAAGCTGACTGATAAATAAGTTGAGTTTAAAAAAAAAAAATTAAAAAAATTGAGCAAGAAATGAATTTAAAAATTTACTTTAGAGGACAAGAGGTCAGAACATTTCGGTATGACATACCGTGTATCCCACACTTAAAGGAACATTGTCCCTAATGTTCACTACTAAGGCAGAGATCTTCTGGGGGATCCCACACTTAGAGTTTGATTATAGGATATGTTCACTTTATTATGTTTTTAAGATGGCGGAATAAAAATCCCACACTTAGAGATTAGGCATAAAGGATATGGTATGAATATTTCGGGAAGACAACGTAAAAGAACGAAAAACTCCCCTCATGGATTCACGAGATGAAAATGATTTGGCTGAAGAAGATGTTTTGGCTTGCTAGAGATTCCAGCTTGCTTTCGAATAAGAACAGCCTTCCGTTTTCGTGCGCGTCATCTAGTCGTGAGTCGTTCCCATCATTCTCAACAATCAATTCAACCACATTTTATTCTACTAAAATAAACAAAGAGAACGTAAGCTTAATAATAAAGATAGATAGATAGATCATCTAGCTAAGTGGTAAGCTGGGTAAAAAGTACCGAAAGATCAAAACAAGTTCACAAATCATCCCACCATAATACTTAGTGTTAATACAGACCAATAATAATAATAATAGTACTAATGATGAAAAAGTCTAAGGGCGAGGGGACCCTGATCAGTCACACGAGGATCAACAGCAGAAGTGGACGGATGCATGCCAGCAGCTGAATGCTCCCCGCTAGCAGCTCTCCCAGATACAGACTCTGATACAATAACCCTGTGCTGCCTGAGGATGTCTCTCATAACACTGATAGGCAGGTTGTCAGTCGTGTCAAATCCCCACTCCTGTAAGCACTGCTGCGTGATGTGTGTCTCCTCAAGTAATATCTGGTACCCTCTCCTAATATCATTCTCATTTGGAAGCTCTGAATCAGGGATTGGTTCAAAGTTAATCATGCCAGAGAGTCCTAACAGTGTGATGCCCTCAACACTGGTAGTGACTGGTCGATAAACCTGTGGGTCATCAGGTCTCGGGATCTCATAAATCGGAGATAAGACATGGGTGGCTGGGGGGGCTGTCGTGAAGAAGATGGAGCAGCTATGGTGTCTACAGAGTATATCGGCTCATAGCGAGAAGCGGCGCTCTAACATCTCTGTCATCATCCTGTATGTCTATTGGCTCATCATCCTCAACATCCCTGTCTCTCTTACTTCCCTTCCTCTTCAGAACACAACCAGGAATGGGCTGTTTGGTAGCTCTCCAGAATGCCTGCCCGCTCGAATCAGTGGTGATCAACCAGATAGTACGAAAATAGTCCAAGTCGAATGGTAGGGATCTAACATGAGGTGAGCTGGTGTACTCACTCATGTGATCCTCCGTGAGCAAACCCATACGGCTACAAATCCTAGTGATGAAAGCTCCCATGTAGATATACTTTGGCATCTCAAATTTCGTTTCCTTTTGAATCCTCTCGGCTACCAGGTAAGCAACATTCGCATTCTTTTTCTTAATCATAGCATTCATCACATAAAGGTCATCAGCTCCTACAACTCCGCTGGTTTCTTTCTTGCCATGAAGTGATACAACAAACAGCTTATGCAAAAGTCGATGCTCCACTTTGAAGAATGCTGAAGCTTTCTGATTAGAAGAAAAACTCGTGCCAGTCAGATTATCCCAAATAACTCCATGGTCTTCATTATATGAAACACTCCGCGAGCTGTCAAAGAATAACTGAGAATGTGTCTGCTCCTCTCTGTAAAAACCAAGATATACCGCTAGCTCAGCTAATGACACATGCTGCTTCACTCCTCTGTAGTTAAAGCTAATCATTCGCTTATATGTAACATTGTTGATGTAGGGGGTTGAACTCATAAGTCAACATGAACTCAGTAACCAACTCTCGGAAAATGTATTCATTAAGAGAGAACATCTTGCACCAAGCATCCATTTTCTCATCATTGATCTTGTATTTCACTAACTTCCTCAACTCACTTTTATAGCCAATTGCCTTTATATCTCTCCAAACGATAAATCTGTTTTTTCCAAATGGCCGGTTCATCCAATCCCTAATCAATTTCTTCTTTTTGGCAGAAGTGGCCAAGTATTCCAAAGTAGGATGGATAGCTGTAGAGTCAGACTTCATCTGTCAAGATAAAAGGTAATTAGTGTGCATCATTATTATAGGTATATGAACTCATTAAGTCATCCCAAATTTTTAACAAAAATTCGAAACGTAGGCTTTAAAGATCGAATAATCCATAACCTAGAAAGATACATATTTAACCAAACCGCAATCATCAAACCTCAATTTTTACACCAATAAGTTTCTATGGTAGATGTCACAAGCACTTTTCTAGGGCAAATGATCTTACTTTGTAAATAATTCCTAGAAATGACTTTAAACATAAATTTGTGCAATCGTACATAATTAAATAAGAATCAAATATATTAATCACCCTAGCCGACTCTCTCTCTAGGTTGGCGATTTTGGAGACTTGAAAAAACCTTAATTCGTCCTCTTTTTCTGAGTTCGTATCTTCGGTTTTTGATTTGCATATATGAATATTCTATTCCAAAATCACTTACGATTATAATTAAAAACGATTTACCTTGGGAATCTGCTTTTCGGCCGACTTTTGTGGAATTCTTTTGCCGACATAGAGTTTTTTGCATCAAGATATCATATTGCCGTTTGCATGTGTATTCATTTATTAAAGGGTTTCTTGATTAATATTATTGGGGCCAAGGATTGATTGAAGTTGGTTTTAGGTCCGCAAATCTGAATTCCATTGCTCGCCAAAAACATTAATTGTTGGTCGGCGTATTTGGATTACTTTTGAACCGACATATTAATTTCTTGACCGATTGTGGTTTGTTTGCCAATTAATTATTGCGGTATAGTCATTGTGCCGACATATTAATTGTTGGCTGATCGTGGACTTGTGCATTACTTGTTGATCAAATAGATTGGATTGGGGTTGTTACGAGGGGATCAGATTTTTTGGTTGACGATTTGAGAGTCGTTTGTGGTTGTTGAGTTTCTAATGACGGGGGTAAAGAGAGATGGTATACCTACTGCACCAAAAGGTAGTCTTGGTTCTAAATCTTTTAGAATGGTTAACGGAAAATTGGTTGGACCTGATGGACTTCCTGTTCCATCTACTTATCGTGGAGATGACTCTAGCTCGAATGATACTACACCACAAAAGCCTTCCTATGCTAGTGTGGTGAACGAGGAAGCTTGTAATCAGACTACTATTACTTCGGTTACAGGTAATAGGAAGGTAAACTTCCGTGCTTTGGAAGTGGAAAAGCCCCTTAATGATACGGCTGATGTTCACATTCCTATGTCTTCGGTTTTGGAGGCAAATACTAGGTTTGAGAACACACTTTTTGGATATTTTGTTGGTAAAAGGGTTGCGTTTCCTGTTGTTGAACATTATGTCTTGAATGCTTGGAAGAAATTTGGTGTTAATAAAGTGATGATGAATTCCAAGTGATTCTTTTTCTTCAAGTTTAATTCTGCTATAGGTTTAGAGGGGGTGTTGGAGATTGGCCCTTGGTTCATTCGAAAGGTGCCAATTGTGTTAAAGAAGTGGTCTTCTACAACTACCTTGTTGAAAGAGGATCTAGTCTCAATTCCAATATGGGTTAAGCTTCATGGGGTTCCAATAGCTGCTTTCACCGAGGATGGTTTGAGTGCTATTGCTACCAAATTGGGTACTCCTCTAATGCTTGATTCTTATACCAGCTCTATGTGTTTTAACTCATGGGGTCGGTTGGATTTTGCTCGTGCCCTGATTGATATTAGGGCTGATCAGGTTTTTAAGGATACTTTGGTAATCTCAGTCCCGTTTGTGGAAGGTACAGGGCATTCTCTACATACGCTTCGCGTGGAATATGAGTGGAAGCCCCCTCGTTGTAATGCTTGTAAGGTATTTGGGCATGCGGAGGAACAATGTCCAAAGCGTGTTCCTGTTGAATCGGAAAAACAAGGTGATGTGAATGTTGTTAAAGGGGCTGAGGTGAAGAATAAGAAAGACTCTGAAGGTTTCCAAGCCCCGAGAAAACCGTTCCGTGGCCTTGTGGTTGGTAATCCAAAGAAAGTGGTTGTTGCACCTGCTAAACAGGTGTTTGTTCCTAAAAAGAAGACAAATGAGGTTGGTAAAACTACAACATCTAATTCCTTTGAGACTCTGAATAAGTTAGATTCTACATTGGATAATACGGCTTTTATAAGTGAGCAGTTGGATAGTAAGAAGGAAGATCATGGGAAGAAGGTGGCTTCTTCTGATGGTAACACTGATAATAATCCCAGTTTGTATTCTAGTTGGAAAGACACTTATGGATCTCATGTTTCTGACGACTTTATGGCTGGTGAGGCTATTGAAGATGATGAAGATGATGTTCTTGATCCTGTAGATAACGAGATGGCTGATTACATGAGTCTTCATGATAGGAAAATGGATAAGAAGAAATAAGTTCTGGTTTTTGTTTGATTTCTGTTAAGTCAAATGTGGTCTTTGTTTGATTTATGTTGAGTCAGATAGTGAGTAGTGGTTGTTTCCTTGTTATGTAGTCTTTTTGCCTATGTAACGGGCTGAGATCTGGGATTCACTCACATCCTTTGTTCTTAAATGCTTTTGGGAATATATTTACCGGGTAATTTTTGCCCTTTACCAAAAAAAAATAATAATAATAAGCATCAAGGCTTTAAAACCTTATAATTACCTTACTTTAATCAAGACTTTTGCACTTACCATAAACTTAGAAAACTGGTGATGAAACTTTGACTATATTATGTATTTAAAGATGTTAACATTAAGTGTTAGTCACAGTTTTGAGAAAATGGGTAATTAATAATATGAAATCGACTAACAACTTAAAATTCTACCTTTAAATGACATAAGATTGGTTTCTTTTGAAAACATGACTTGTTATTTAAAAGTTTCATGCATTTTATTTACTAAAATGATGATTCTTTTAAAATGAAACAATATCATTTAAGCAAGGTTTCAAGAGTTCAAGTAAGCTTTTTATGTTAATATTTGCACAAGTATCATTTGGTTTAAAAGATTTTATTTAAAATAATGACAATTCACATTTATTCACAAAAAAATGCTTACTTTAATTCTTAAAAGTCACTTAAACCAATTGCAAACTAATTCAAGCTAGTTTATTTATGTTTAATACATCATTATAAGCATCTTTCCTCAACAAAAGTCAAACATGAACAATTCTAGCTAAAAAGTCAACAAAAAGTCAAAGTTCATTACTTTGAAAATCAAAGTTCATCAATCTCACATGATATCACTAGATTACTTTAATATATCATCATACAATCATTCATAAGCAAGTAATAACACATAAAACACTAACTTTAACCACTAATTTGCAACTTTCAAGTTTGAAACCCTAGCTTTTGCAAAATCATGAATTAGGGCTTTTTGGTTAGAGAATTACCTTAAGAATGATGCAAAGATGATTAATGAAGCATACAAGCAAAGAAAATGGAGAATGTAGAGCTTAAGATCTTAATCAATGGTGAAAATTTGATGGAGGCATGGTGGTGGTGGGTGGTTCGGCCGAAGAAGAGAGGAGAGGAGGGAGAAGAGTGAAAATGAAGTTTGATTTTTGCTTTTTAACCTCCTCCCTCTTTTTACTTTTAACCTTAAGTGGTAAAAATTGGTAAACATGGGTAATTAGGTTAAAAAGGGTTATTAAAAACTTAAAATTTATTTTTGTGTTCTAAAAATTTTAATCCCATTTAAAAGTTGCTAAATTTTGCCAATTGTTTAATTAGAGTTATATAATTAAACAAAATTTAAACATTGAGTGATAAATGATGAGATAATTTTAAAGAACATTTTCAAAAATGATTTTAAAAACTTTAAATTTTTTACATCCTCAATTTATTGCAGAAAATAAACTAACTGAAAATTTAAACTATAAAGCGATTAACTAATTTAACCTTTTAATTTATTTATTAAATTCCTAAAATTGGGTTGCCTCCCAATAAGCGCTTTGTTTTAAAGTCAACGGCTCGACTTCAAGATACTTGACGTGTGTTAAGTTGCAATATAAATAATAACAAGTTTTAAAATGAGGAAATACTAGAATTAACTATAACACAATACATGCAAGATTAACTTGATCATATAGTATAGATTTTTAAAGTAAGTCCGAGTCGAACACAGGGAAAATGTAATAAAAAAAATAGTTTAATCTTCAAATTACAGATAAAAGGGTGGCATTTTAGTTCCGTGCGAACAATTAAATTGATACGAATAGAAAAGAAGTAATTAAAATGATAAAAGGAATTTCAGATAATAATCAGGAATAAAGAAACATGTATTTACTTAGAATAGTTATTATTGAATTCAGGTTTTCAAGATATGTTTATTAAACTGTTAATCTTTAATTATGGGAATTTAACGAATAGACCTAGCTCCTGTTAAGGTTACTAATCATAATAAGTATTACCTTAATACTAGATTCTCTTGAATAACACCAGAAATTACTCTTGCGTGCATTATTAACATAAAACTTATTCAATTAATACTTTCACAAACTATTAAGATTTATTCTAACAACTTCGAATTACCCGTTGCTGTTAAATTACATATTAATAATTCATATTACTTATTAGCTATCAATTGCTATTATCTCAACCAAGTATCATTACAAAGTCTTGCCACAATCAATTAATAGATTACTTAATTGCAGATAATTGATTAACCTAAACCAGGCCTAGTAAAGATAATCAACCACGTTGAGTAACAATCAAACACGTATATAAATAATATGGATCTTTGAAATAATCAACAATTAACATAAACATATCTTTTAAATCTTCATTCAATAATCATTCATCTAAGTAAATACAATTAGAATACTAGCTCATGTTTAATGTAATAAAAATCAAATCTAGAAACATGTTATTACACATAGAAAATAGAAAAGATAAGAATCAAACCAATAAACCGAACGAGTCTTCGTTAGGGTTTAAAACCTTGAAAACCTTCAAACCCTAGCTTCTTTGCCCTTCAAATCGACCTTAAAATAACCATAAACCCTAAAAACCGACTTTGGTTTTCGTATTTCGTATATCAAAAAACGTCTTACTTTGGCCTCTATTTATACTTGAAAAATCGAACATTTGACCGCCGGCTAAATGCTTTAGCCGCCGGTCGGGTTAACTTTTTGCCCACGATACCCGGTTGTAAACCGCGTCTTTCACTGCCTTCCATTTTTACTTTTGACCGCCGGCTAAATGATATTCCAGAACTTTCTGGCTGACGGGCTGGACTCTTAATTTTGGGCCACCAACTTCTTTTAACTTGGACTAATCTTCAATCTTGGCCCAATTTCATCTAAATACGATTTTAATCTTCATTTTAGGCCCAATTCTTCATCTCTTTTATTCTTTCTTTATTTTCTTCATTTTTTTCTCTTTTCTTCTATCTTTTCTTCAATCTTCAATCAAAAACTCTATCCTGTAAATATTAATCAAATCAGTATCTATAATGATAAAAATGTAATCAAATCGTATTAATATTAAGGGAATTTGTTATATAAATATAGACTTATTTAATGCTATCAAATATCCCCACACTTTAGTTCTGCTTGTCTTCAAGTAGAATAAGTTTTCATCATAAAACTTCGCTAAGCATCAAACTAATATTAAATAATCAAAAGACTCAAATTAAAAACCTGTTCATAATTTAAAACTTTAAACATTTTAATTAACATGGATAACTATAAAGTACAAATAAAGTTTATTATTATTCGTGTAACATATAATTCATGAAAGATTACTTATATATTTATCCATTTTAAACAATCTATATTAATATTTCTGAATACATCTTTATTATACGTATGTACATTACTTATGATTTCCACATATGATATACTCTTAAATCTAATTATGCAACTTACTTTTATATTCAAAATAAATATATAAAATCCATTTTTAAGAATCAAGACATTGGTGACAGGTCTGCATTGACATGCAACAAAGCGACATAACTTGATTCAAGTAAAGCAAATCCAATTTAAATCAAACCAGCGGTGACAGGTCTATACCTTAGTATAACAAAGCGACATAGTTTGATTTTATAATTCCAAAAGATTTTACTTTCTTTTGCTTTATTTAAGAATACTAATATGAAACCAGGTCTGTACTCACGTACAACAGAGGAAACAATTAGTAAACCTCCAAATGTTTTTACATAAGTATAAAGACATATAAAATTGTTGCATAATAAATCTAAGAATTAAGACTTTTATGTCATACATCATACTATGTAACATAAAATAACATACAATTTTAAATTTCTTAAAATTCAGAAATCTTTATGTAGATTGCCTATTAGTACATCATATCATGTAATTTATATTACTTATATTATTTTTCTTACGTTATATGTACAAAACAATTAATCCATGTTAAAGTCTAAAACTTTAAATACAAAACAAAACTTTTAACAAAAATATTCTAACTAATAATATTTAGTTATTAACTTAAAAAAATTTAATTTTTTGATGAAAAATTAAGAAAAATTATAATATAATAAGGACAAGTAAACAAAAGTAAAACTCAAATAATATTTCTTTTCTACCGACCCTTTCCCCACACTTAAATTATACAATGTCCTCATTGTATATAAACATATAAAATAAAGTGAGTAAAAGGAAGAAAAGAAATTAAAACAAAATACTCCCCTGATTTTGAAACTATTAAATTATTGGTTCGGCATAACGGTTCTTCTTCTCAATCTTGAAATATACAACAGCTCACACTTTCGTAACTAATCACGATTGCATTTAGCATATGCAACAAGCCTTTAAACCTCTTGGTATCCCAAGTGGACGAGTTTAGTCTCGTGAGGGTTTCCAGTGAATTACTTTAGAATTACCATAACCTGAAATTTTAACTAACATAGCATATTAAGATAGTTCAAAGTAATAATATGTTAAATTAAAATTAATAAAAATGTCTAATAAATCATAACCAAATCAATCACTATCACCATCATCTCCATCTCTCCGAGCACCTGATGGTCCACCAAACTCAGAAGGAACATATGGATCATAAGAAAGATGATGATAATCAAATAGCTGATGTACCAGAGAAGTAGAATAATCAAACTGCCTCTGGTGCTCTCGATAATAATGCTGCTGCTCCTGATACCTACGATCCTGAACAATCCTATCCTGCTCATGATAACGATGCATCTGCTGAAACTGCTGCTGCTGAAACTCATGCATCCGAGCAATTTCCATCTGTAAATGATACATATCAAAAACAAGTCCCTGATAAACTGGTGGCTCTGGTGGAACTGCTGCATGCTCCGGCTCAGGTGCTACTGCTGGTCCAGGCTGATCATCTCGTCTCCTCCTGACTCGTTTGCCTCCTGCAATCAATGGTGGAGTCCAAAGGTAGTAATCCCCCTCAAATGGTCTCCTAATAATCGAAATCTCCAGGAGCTTGTGAGCTTCCATATACTGCATACAAGGAATAACAGGAGTACAAGACTGATACATCTCCTGTGTAAGACCAAACCACCTAGCCAATCTCGTCACATACTGACCACCACAAATAACACTTGAGGCCTTCATAGTTGTGGCCTTATGTGTCATCCAATCTGCCAACCTCCAAGCAACATTCACATTCACCCCCTAGGTAATAGAATGCAAATAAAACAAATCTATCTTATGCACCTTCTCATGCCCTGTTTTCCTAGCAACTATCGATTGTGACAACAATCTGAGCACCAGCTTGTGTGCTGGACTCCTCACTAGGACATCAGAAGGACCTCTAGAACCAAACTCTCCATTAGCTATCTCACTCCAACCTGCAGCAATGATGTATCGCAAAAAGTCACGTTTTTACGTGCATTAATTGTCCCATATTTAGCTCTTTTCTAACAAATACATCTTAAAATCATCATTATTCAATAACTTTTGTTAGAAAGGTATAAACTTATCGATCTTTTGAAAATCAAGCAAAAAGGGCGGAAAACTGACCTAAATAGGCACCGTTTTAAGCCTAACCCTAATTCTACTGTAAACTTCATACCAGAACCTCATAATTGTCTTATTTTGTAGCTATGAAGATTACGAGCACGTGGATATATGGATTGCTCAAGATGGATCAAGGATGAGAGAGTTACGCAGCAAACAGCACAACCAAATACTACAAAATGTATTCTGGACACGCCCAGGCTCCACACCTCCAATTTCTACACTATTGGCATCATTAGAAGCGTAACAGAATTACGAGATCGTAGGCGAAAGAATCAAGTCAAACGGACGTGAAACGAAGAAGATACGGCCTTCCGAAGCAACGAGAAAAGTCAAAAAAATCACACGGCCTAGCACACGGCCACCACCCAGCCGTGTACGGCCTTGGTGAAGCCGTGTAAGGCCCTAAACAGGCTGTGTATGGCCCTATTTAAGCCGTGTATGGCCCTGGTTGTTCTCACACGGCCTCGTTTTGATTCGTTTGCTTGTACGTGCATGCTTGTGAACTTGTACTCTTGCATCCTTGGTTTCCTATAAATAGAGGCCTCATTCACCTCATTTCACACACCATTTCTTCATAGAAATCTCTCACTTTCTCTCTCACACACTCTTTCTCTCTCTAGTTTAGATTAGGTTAGTTTCTCTCTCTAGAGAACTAGAGAGATGTAGGCACGGTTCGAGTTGGGAAGATAGCTGTAGCTTGGGAATTTTATTGTATTGAAGTTATCAAGATTTTGGCTTGTACTACTCAATGTTACGCTGCTTAAATACTGGTTATTACTTATTCCTTTACTTACAGTTATTATGTTTTGTTTGCATGATATCTTTGTTTGTGTTGTGAATATTGCCATGTTATTTACGTAGTTTAATACTGTGGTTGTTGAAATGTAGATATTAGGATTATGGATGATATTTAATTCATTGGGATAAACATTATGAAATAACGGAGGTAACGTTATACGGCTTTCTTAGTATAAAGCCGGAATCATCAAGAATGTGTGTAGTATGGAACGTGGAAGCTATGAAAGTCGTGGGCACAATCCGTTGTGGAATAATGTTCCTAATGCTATGATTGGTGATTGTTGTGTTGTGTATCTGGTTGAGTTTTACATGAATATAGACTTAATAAAGTGTCAACCCTTTCCAGTTTTTCACGTGACTATTGCCTTAGGATAGGATCTGATCAACCCTAATACTACGTAGATATAGTTATCTCATATTACAGTATGAAGCTATGAATGAATAGCGTTGGAAACACCTCGTGTGGAGTACAAATACGTGGAAGCTAAGGAACTGCCGTAGGTCTATCTCATCGTGGAATACCTAGAAGTCACCCTTTTAGAATATGGGTCTAGGAACAATAAAGCTATGGAAATGCTCGCTGCACCGTACACCGTTAGTACACCAAGGTTAAAATACAGCTGTGGAAATGCTCGCTGCACCGTACACCGTTAGTACACCAAGGTTAACATGCAGCTGTGGAACTACTTTAATGTACAGTACACCGTTAGTATGCCTTGAGTCTGGAACACTGTGGATATGCCAAATGCACTGTACACCGTGAGTATACATTGAGTCCGGAACACTGTGGATATGCCAAATGCACTGTACACAGTGAGTATTCCTAGCGATGAACACCTGATAGCAAAGGAGGGTCTAATTCATGACGGAGTTAATTATGCTTAAACCTGATATAAATGAGTTCTGAAAAGAAAGCAAGTATTCGGCTGTAATACAAGATGCTTAAACCGCTTAACTCAACATAACCGACAGCTCAACATATACAACATACAATTCGTACTTACCTAGATAAACTCATATAGATTTAGGTGTTAAGAAAGGTCAGATAGAAAATTGCAGTTTGTTACCTTATGCCTACACCCAGGATATATCATCCGTAGAGGTCGCTTAGTCATACAAGGCAAGTGAGGGGGGTTTGAACAACGTGTTTCTGATCAGCATCAGGATAACCTAGGATTCAGTGACATCTGCTTTTAGGCTTTTAGACTAAAACGTAGGGTCCTAGTGTTTACACCGACTGTCCGTCTGATGATTTGCCCAAGGTAGTCTCCAATCATCTGTATAATGAATATCATCCCGAAACCCTAATTATCGAAGTTTCAGCAATCACGCTCTACCTGTTGCCTACTCTCTATTTAATTTACTTGTTTTATTTAGTATTAGCTTAAATAACCAACCAAAACCTACTTACTTTTATAAACCCATCCTATCAGAAAGCTCGTTTACGGTAAGTCCCTTTTAGTTCCATTCGCTCCGATTTTAAGAACGACACTCGAGTTATACTTACTGCTTACTCCCCAAAAGTAGGTAGTACTCATAGTTTGAGCCCCAGCAATTATAAATTTAAAACCTAATCACGTTTCTATGTTGTTGCGCCGTTGCTTGCAGGACCGCCGTGCCCCCCCCCCCCCCCCCCCCCCTTTTGGAAACGACCGCGGCAGAGTCAGCACTCCGGCGGCGCAACATGTTTTTGGCGCCGCTGCCGGGGATCGGTTGAGTGTAGTGAACTTTAAGATTACCGTAGATAGTTGACTTTTAGGAGACCCTTCCTTAAGATTTTCATTACTTTAGGAAGTTAATTGCTTTAGCAGTTAGTTAAACTAGAAAAACCCTAATTCTCCTTCCAATCTTATTTCTCCCATGGATGAGATAACAATCATGGACGATGCGGAATTCTTTGTGTCTTCCGACAAAGAGGTATGTGTTAACCAGGAAGTTGAGATTGACGAATATTCATCCTTAGACTTAGGTTTTGATATATCTCAGCAGAAGATTCCATCTTCTATCACTATTGAATTAAGTGGTCAACCCACACTTGACCCTGAGATTTTATTAATCTTATCTAAGTATCCACATTACCTTAGACCTGCCACCCTACCAGAAGACGTTACTTTCGGTATTGAAGTTTTCTTCTATCCACCAATGCCTTGGACGGATTTGAATAAGCGACTTCATTGCTTAGATGAATACTTCATGTTTGATCTTCCAGATATATTGCGAGCCTACCCCACTACTCTTTTTCAAAGTGTAGAAGTGGATGAGCGTCTCCAGTGTCAGGAAGATCCTGAACTAGAAACACCAACCTTGCCCAACACTGAATCAAGTAATAACCCACCAGAATCAAGTAATGAACACCACTTAGGAAACTTTCAAAAGCCTAGTAGGAGAATAGATATCTGTGCTGATTTTCTTAGGAACCTTAAGATATCCGATTTCCCCTTTTCAACTGAGCAGAGGAAGACCTTTGTAGTGATTGAGAGGATAATAACATGTCTACGTGCTAATTACGATCAAAAAGACGAGTTATCACTGAAATCAGAGTTAGACCTACTAATGGATCTAATAGCTAGCACCGAATATCCATCTGCTTCACAGATTAGGATTAATCGTTATGTTGCTGCCCTGATTGACGAGCTTGAATTTTGGATTGAAAGAGCCCCTATCACATAGACTTTGATTCCATGCATTAAACTGTTCTTTGTTGAACCTGCCACCTATCTGATTAATGAACTGAGATCAATTTTCCCTGATTCTACTGAGGAAGCCATGGATTCTGCTTTCTTCCAAAAAAGGAAAGAAATCCATGTTAAGCTTACTCAGTTGTTACTAACATCTAAATTCTCTTTTACTGAGCAACAAAGGATCTACATCAGAAAAATTTCCCGAGTAGTTCACTCTACTACTGGAAACCCTGATTCAGAAGAAGAAAAGGAATTTCAGCATGTCATCAGAGAATTGCTCTTTGATCTATGTTTTATAGACACAGGATTCAGGAATGGTATTTTGAATCCGAGAAAGGTAAGACGAGCATTTAACCAATTCATTGATGCGTTACTAGCATTAGGTCAAGAAGAAAAAGAATTCTTACGAGAATTTGAGCGTTATTATATAAATCCTGCTGACCTAATTCATAGCATCATTAAAGCTCTTCAAGGTACGTTCGTTCTTCGCCACACTTTCTCGCATGTGTCAGGCTTATCTGAAAGTGCCGTCACAAGCACTGACAGATAAATGGTGATGGTCTAATGTAAATAAGTTTGGATATTTTGTTAATTAGGACAAAAATAATTTTAATTAGATTTTCTTTTAATTTACTTTTATAAAAACAAAGAAAACGTTCTTTAAAGTTTAAACGCGTAAGTTTTTAAACGAATTTTTGCAAACAATCCAAACGTTTCAAAATTTTGACAAAGTTTTAATTTAAATTTTGGAAAGTTTTATTTGGATTGGTTTTAATTTTAAAGAACACAAAAAGATTTAATAAAACGTATTTAAAAACGCAAATGTTTTCGCACGCGAATTAATGTTATTTTTAATATACGAATTTAAATACGAAAGTTTCGTGCGTATTTTGGTTGATTTTCATAAAAAAATATTTTAACTTTAAAAACCCAAGTATACGTGTCATCTCATTCGCATTTAAATTAAATTAAAAATACAAATTAATAATGCATAAAGCAAAGGAAGCTTCCACTACTTTTTACATAAAGTAAAAAGCAACATCTTCTTCCTCCTTCTTCCTTCCAAACCGTCACCCACCATCACCATCTCCATTTCTCCATTTCTTCATCATTTTGATTCAAATTGAGCTTCAAATCTTCCATATCTTCATCTCTTTTGAATCTAGATCATCTTTACATCAAGATTGAGGTATGATTCTAACCTAAAATCATTATTTTGAATATTTTTATAAAGTTAGGGTTTATGCTTAGATCTTGGATTTTGATCATCAAGTTACATGCTATTTGCTTGCAAAGTGCTATATTCTTGATTGGAAACATGTTTGCGGAAGTAATTTGAGGTTTCTATGGTTAGATTTGATGTTTTGATTTTGAAAGTTGACTTTTTGTTAGGGTTTTAGCAATTTTGACCTTCTTGAATGATTATTTGCTTATGATTGACTTTTCGGTGATTAATTTGCGCTTAAAATGATTAGTTTACATAAGTAAGTGATTATTAAGGTTGAGATGATTGATTTAATTGCATGTTTATGAATTAAAATAAGGTTTTTTATGCAAAATTATTTAAAAACCATTACTTTAATTAAAATCAGTATCTTTTAAATGGTATTTATTTAAACTTTGTGTAATTTGCTTCATGAAAATGCAATTAAATATATATGGAATAGCATTACTTAATTAATAAAGTTAGTGAAATTTCAAATTGATTACCCTCTAATTAAAGTCTTATGCTTAACCAAAATGATGGATGGTAAATAAAATCGCTTTGCTTGCTTATTTTAATCAAAGTAAGGTAATTATATGATTTATGATCATGATGCTTGCTTGATTATTTGATTACTTATGCATGTTTAGAAATATTCATCTTTAAGTAAGCATAAAAAAATAGGAAAGATGCGGTTCTATTTATTTGGTTGGATTGCGAATTGTTGATTGCGGTTTTACGGTATGCATAAAAATAATAATGGGATAATTGCAAAATCTAAAGCCTACATTTCGAATTTTTTCTGAAAATTTGGAATAAATATTATATTGTCCAATTATTGTTATATGATTTGTTTCCTTTTTTTTTCTTAAACAGATGGACCCGATTCCACCTACGCTTGCTTATTTGGTCACGACTACACAAGAAAAGACTTTGATTCGGAGATGGCTAAAGAGGGCATTTGGAAGTAATCGGTACATAGTTTGGGAAGATATGGGGAAACTTGGAATTGAGGATAGGATGAGAAGGTTGATAGGATACGAGGTTCAGGGACATGAGTTCGGCTCTTGGATCCAGCTTTTTAGCATTCGTGAGCCCATATACCCCGAGGTTGTTACTGAGTTCCTGATGACATTTGAGCTTAACCCGTAGTTAGGGATTGGAGATGACAAGAAGATAGCATTTAGATACCGAGGGAAGAGCCAGAGTGTTTCTATTTCGAGCTTAGCTAGGCATTTGGGATTATATTCAACGGATCAGATTAGCTCTGATTTGTTCTTACATGGTCATCAGACGATTCCTCATCATCCCGAGAGGAACCATAGGATCATTTGGAGTGAGCTGACGGGCACTCACTATACTTGTGGTTCCAAGTCCTCGGCTCTGATTCTACCTCAGTTACGTCTCCTACACAAGCTTATTGTTACATCTATTATGGGAAAGAAGGAGACCGGGCCGATAAATGGGGATGATTTACATGTTATTGATGCTATCATGAGCCGCCAGAATATCAATGTGGCTTGCATTATTGCTGAGAGGATGGCGAAGGAGAAGAACTTGGACCTGACAAAGCATGTGTGTATGGGAGCTTTCATTACCAGATTGTTGAGAGGGATGCGACTCTTGAAAAAGAGTCATGAGGCCGAGTATAGAGTGTCTTCCACTTCATTACCATGTGACTTGGACTACTGCAAGCAGATCCATTTGATCACTGAGGGTGCTGAGAGACAGTGTTACCGGAAGGACACTGATGAGCTTATCCCTGGATGTTTTATGACCAGGAAGAGGGTCAGAGAGGAGGATGTTGAGACTCCGGTTGCTGATAGAGTGGATAGAGTACCGGCTGTGCCTAGGAGTACCAGGACACCAGTCAGGAATACTGGGGTTGGGACATCAGGTCCCCAAGCTCAGATACGACATACAGATCCAGTCACTCCCTTGACCCAGTACTTCACATTGCACACGTTGGCTGTCAACAATGCGCATCAGGCACTTATAGCTAGGGCTTTAGGTATTTCAGCTCCCGAGCCGCTCCTGTACGAGTGTGTGCCACTAACACCAGTTCCACCATCCACTACCATTCCACCATCCACTACCATTCCACCACCTACTACCATACCACCATACACTACCCACATACCACCTACTACTACCATTCCACCCACACGGTCGGTCGAGCACTGTTTATCGGTTGATGCTGCATTTCAACATCCTTCTGCATTAGCCCGTAGAGCCCGTTCTTCTTAGCAGTCCGCAGGTGGAGAGGCTGTTGGTTCCTACCGACCAGATGTTGTTCATTTGGGCACTGATCCATTCACTTTATCAGAGTTTCAGGGATTGTTGGCATTAGACCCTATACCTTCTGATGAGCTTCCTATAGAGGAGATACTTAGGCACATCTACAGATCCAAGATGGAGCGCGAGGGGATGACTTTTGAGGATTTCAGACAGTTGGCATTAGAGGATCCGATGAAGTTACCTGCTTGCTCCCTTAGAGATGTATTGATGCAGTATAGGCAGGTGAGGTCAGAGGAGCAAAGAGTCTCCAGTGGTCAGCAGTCAGTTGCCGGACCATCCTCAGTTCCTCCACCGGTTCAGCCTTCTGTTCAGGACTCTGATCAGGGTTCTCCAGCACCCTAGATCTGTGCACCCATATCTACATACTTACTATTTCCTCTATTCCATACTTTTGACTTATTGTGTGGTTGTGGAACTTTATTTTGTTATATTTTTGGGACATGAACTGACCAGACATAGTCTGATTAGTTTCTTTATTTTCAGTACTTTTTTTAGTTATCAGTTATTTAGTTTACTTATTATGTTTTAATTTCTGTTTTTCTTAGCCTAGAATAAGTGAAATGTGTTTGTGCAAATGAGAATTGAGGAAAGGAGATGCCGTTCGTTCACGAAGAAACTGCTTTCTGCATGGAATCAACCAAGAAACTTCAATCACCTGCAGATCGCCGCTTCTTTCTTTAAACACATCTCCCCGTCTCTACCTTAGGGAAGTTCCTTTCTTTTTGTCACGATTTTCACCATTACCATATATCCAACTAAGCCTAAATTCTAAGTGTGGGATTCCATCCCACCAAATTTTTCAAAACACTTCAAATTGTTCCACTGTTTCAAAACCTAAGTGTGGGATTTTTCCCGAAGAAAATCCTATGTCTTAGCAATGAACATTGAGGACAATGTTGTTTTAAGTGTGGGATACACGGTATATAAATACCGCAAGTTTATATTTGTCTGTCCAAAGTAATACCTCCGTTTTCATTCAAACTTTTTTTTTTTTAAATTTTTCGCAAAACCAACCCAAAAGGTTGAGATTTTTAATCACCAAAAACATTCGAAAATCCAACCTCGACGGTGTTCGACATCCATTCGGTTGATTTCGAATATTTTCAAAAGATTTTAGTCTTAGAAAATTTCTTTTAAAAGGATAAACCTTCTGTCAAAATAAATAAATTGCTTTGGAAAGTAAGATAAGGCAAAGATAAGAACGTATCTTAAACTAAAATTAAGAAATCCTATAGGCATCGCATGACTTGGTGCATATGACCCTTTGATTGTGAGGTACTTGAGCCTTTAATAAGCATTCATTTTTAATGCTTCACTTTTGTTTCTGAGTGTGCGCCGATGCATGTGTCTTTGAATTAGAACTTGCTCATGTAATGCGTTTCAAGACCATACCAATGAGTGCCGTACGCGGTATAGGTGCAATTAGATGATCTTGACATTTATTAGGATTAACCCATTTCTTTCATATCTTTTCAAGCCAACCCTTCCAACTTTCTTTCTAAGATTGTTGATGATCCGATTAGAAAACCCTTTGCGCCTTAGCCCATTTTATTTCTCAAAACCCTAAATCACTTCCCCACAACACAAACACTTTCCCACCAAACACCATTCCAGCTCGCGAACTTCATAGATCATAAGTAAAGGATTGCTTGAGATATTTTTCTATTGGTGTCTCATCTTCAAACATCTCTCCGTATCCTTCAAGTGTTTAAAAGAAAAGAAATCTAAAAAGAAGATACGATACAAAAGCGAAGTAGTACTCATCACGAAGATATTATCCGCAGAAGACAGTACAAAAAATTGGTACTTGTCAAAAGAGAAGTCAAATATGTATCACTACATGAAGGATCTCCGAGGTCATTAAAAGAAGAAAAATGATAACACGCAAAAAGTCATGTTTTTGTGTGCCATTATCTCACCATTTTAGCCCAATTATTAATGAAAACACTTAAAAATGAACTTAAATGTCACATTTCATCATTAGGGCTAAAATATAGACGATGTTTCAAGATTCAACCAAAAAGACCTAAAAACGAGTAAAATAGAGCACAAACGGTTAACGAATCTTCCGTTCACGCATTTAAGCACAAATTAAGCTATACTTGGATTTATGACCTCTAACTTATGTCATTTTCTTCGTTAGGAAATTACGAAACCGTGAGCGCGAGAATCACTCAAAACGGATAAACGACGAAGAAGTTACGCCCGAACGAAGAAACGAAGAACCGAAGAATCAAGATACGGGAGAGCTAGACCGTATACGGCCAAACTAGACCGTATACGGCCTAGCACAGACCGTATACGGCCTAGCTAGACCGTATACGGCCTAGCACAACCGTATACGGTCTGTGTTCTCCCGTATTCACCCTATGCTCAACCGTATACACTCCAGTTCTCCCGTATTTGCCCTAGCTCAACCGTATCGTGCGTTTGGGCGATAAAAATCAGGTTTTTATTCGGGTTTGCAATACGGTTGTGCATTTGAAGATTTGGATACGGTCTACGGATACGGTTGTGCGATCTCTATATATAGAAGCCTCATTTCATCATTTTCACATCATGTTTTCTCATTCTTTCTTTCTTTCTCTCACTACTCTCTCTCTAAAATAGTTAGTTAGTTAATTAGGTTAGTTAAGCTAGTAGATTAGTAGCTTACTTGTAACGGAGGTGCTCCGAGACTGCGGTGTCGCACGATTTGTAATAACGCTTTGTCAGGTTTTATTATAATCTCTATCTTGTTATTTTAAATAATGTTGTGCTGTTGCTATGCTTGTTTAGAATTACTTGCTAGGATTATTGCCATGCTTAGCTAGACAAATCTGTGTTTGCTATGATAGTTGCCATGCTAGGGTAGTTATACTTAAATCATGCTGTTACTCTGTCCGTATGCTGTTGAAATATATTTGAATCTATGAATTGAATCTCAAATGTTTATCTATCCAACTTATGCTGTGGTTAGTAACATCCTTCTAGGCTTGACCAATTGCTAGTTGTATGCCGCTAATTATTCTGTGTCTGATGATCGTTGAACTCGACATGGCCGGTGTTCTCCTGGTTGAAATATTACCGGAGGGAGACACGGAGCGTAGGATTAGAGATAGATTAGATTCAAGTCATTTAACGAGTGTCTTTGAGAGAACTTTCGGGACACTTGTGACTTAACCATGTAACCCGTCACTCTGCATAATTGATCCCTGCTATGCTGCCTTTCTGCATGTTCTTGTTTGATTGTTGCTTAGGGTTTGCATGCTAGTATCTGTTATGCTGATTAGTTACATGATTAGGTTTTCGAATATTTATCAATTGCATACACCAGTTTAACATGCATAGAATAGTTAAAATGATTTATATGAAATAATGATGAACAATTTAATCAACCGTTAGACCAGATCATCCCAACTTGTTCCGGTAGGAAACCCCTGTTCATGTTTTTGTTTATTCAACAATTCATGCCATGATTCGGATATCTCAAATGTCCGAGATTGGGGAACAAGACTCGAGGATGGTTGTTGGTTAAATTGGTTGCTACATTTGGGACAACTTCCGGTGTAGTTTACATTCCATAATTGTTATCCATGTGACATGTTATTTATCTGATTGCGGACAACTCTACGTTAGATAGATAATAGGCTAGGAGTTATGGCTCATTAGGAAATATAGCTGTCATCTTAACTAAGGCTTTATCCCATTAACTACCCCTAAATAGCATAAGTAATTATCATAGTAAACACTCGCTTCACCTATAAGTTCTCGTTGCCACCTCCCCTCCACTTTACTTTATTTTAATTTAATTTTAGATAATTAGTAGTTAGTTAAAACCAAAACAAACCAAAAATCTCTTTTAAACCCCAGCTAAATCCACATAGATAACTGAAGTCCTAGATCCCATGCCCGTTGTAGTTTGAAGAACGACCCTAGGTCATACCTATCGCTGTACTCACCCATAGCTTTAGTATACTTAGGCCCAGCAAAACAAATTTTAAAACCCTCTGGTGGCCGTGCCCGGAGGAAGGTCCGCAACGACGCGAGTGAAATCGCAACCGACCTCTTGGCACCCATCAAGTCTTTTGGCGCCGCCGCCGGGGACTACAACGACCAATTTAGGAATTTAGTTGTCTTAGTTATTTAGCGATCCTTTCGGAAGATCAATATCATCCGAAAGTTCCTTTTCTGTTCTTTCCTTTCCAAAACTCTCTTTTCTACCAAACCCGAACTTCAGCTATGACGAATCGTATTACTCTCGCATCGACCTGCACACCATTACTGGAGGGAAGAGGAGGACCTATCGTGCTGCCCGACGAAAACTTTGAAATTAAGCCTAGCGTTATCAAGTTACTCAAAACCTTCTGCCAATTTCACGGTTTTCCGCTCGATGATCCAAATTCACATTTGGATAGATTCATCAGTCTTTCTGATTCCTGTGAGCAATTAGGGATTGCAAGAGAAGTCTCCCGACTAAATCTTTTTCCCTATTCTTTGTCTTCGCGTGCTCGAACCTGGTTTGATGAACTCGAACCCAATTCGATTCATACTTGGGAAGAGTTGGCTACTAAGTTTATGACTAAGTTTTTCCCTCCTTCCAAGCAAACCAAGCTCAAGGATGACATCATTAGTTTCCGACAAGAAACCAATGAATCATTATATCTAGCATGGGAACGATTTAAGAAGATGCTTAACAGATGTCCGAATCATCAAATGGGTAAGACGAACCTAATCTGCATATTCTACAATGGTCTGACTCCTCAGCACAAGTCAACCCTCGATGCTGCTTCTCAAGGAAATTTCATGTCACACACTTCTGAAGAAGCCTGGGAGCTAGTTGAGACGATAGCAATGCATCAACATGACTGGGAGTTTGGTGAACCGGCTAAGGAAGTAACTAGTACTTCAAGCCTATCCTTGGAAGCTCTGCAAACTCAAGTGGACAATCTCTCCAGAGTCTTCAAGGATCTTCAATCTTCTACGGAAGAAATTTTGGTCACTACTGTTAAAAACCCTGAATGGAACTTTCATTCTAAACCTTTCATTCAGCGGCCGACCAATAACCCACCTACTCAGTTTCTGCAACCTTTATCCTCTAATATGTCAGATTCCCCCATGAATTCTCAACAACACTATAATGAAACTTTAACTAATTTCATGGTTGAACAAATGAACATAAACAAACAAGTAATAGATTTTCAAGATAAAATTGATGCTTTACTTAGAATATCAGAAGATTTGATCAAAAACCTGGAAGTTAGTCTTAAACAACTATTTTTAAAAGTTGAGAACCAAGGAGGAATCATGGTCATCACTAGAGGAGGTAAAGAGACCAGAAATGAGAAATCCTCAGATAATTCTTCAAATCAACTTCCTATCTCTGAATCGACCACTGATCCAGTGCCTAGTGACACCCCTGTCAATGCACCAGATCTAGTATCACCTAAAGCCACAGAAATCATTCCACGAACTAGGATACCCTTCCCTGGTAGGCTTAAGAAAGAGAGGCAGGAAGCACAATTTGGGAAATATCTGGAAATGTTTAAAAGCTTGCACTTAAACGTTAGACTATTAGACGCTTTAGTAGAGATGCCTAGTTGTGCTAAGTTTTTCAAAGAACTCATTTCAAATAAAGAAAAATTAAGACAAATAGTTAGTTTACCCTTAGATGCTGAATGCTCAGCAATCATGTTACATGGCCTTCCACCTAAACTAGGAGATACTGGCCGTTTCACTATTCCCTGTTTTCTTCAAAACGTCCAAGTTAGTAACGCCTTAGCTGACCTAGGTGCTAGTGTCAATCTTATGCCTTACTCTCTCTATAAGAAACTAGGATTAGGTGAACTGCTACCCACTCGAATGACCATCCAATTAGCTGATAGATCAGTTAAACTCCCCCGAGGAATTGCTGAAGATATAATGGTCCGAGTCGGTAAATTTATCTTCCCAGTTGACTTCGTCATTATGGATATCGAGGAAGATGCCCACGTTCCCCTCATCCTTGGTAGACCTTTCCTAAACACTGCCAAGGCTGTGATAGATGTAAACGAAAAATCTTTAAAACTGAGGGTCGGAGCGGAGGAAGTCACCTTTAATATCGATAAGTTGATGAAGCATCCTATGGGAGAAGATCTTGGTCTTGTGGATGCCATGCAGGAAATATATGACGAGCATTTGGAAGAGATTCTAGCAATCAGCAGTAACGAACCCTTCTCCAGCACTGTCATCACCAAAAGAAGACTTTGCCCGGACGACATCGGACTCTGCTCAGCTATCTCTGACCAACCAGCACCTTCTGGAGAGCTGCTATTTCCCTTACCTGAAATGAAGAATCCTTTAGCACCGCCTAACTACTCTCCCACGAACAACTCCGTTGTTGCTGTTCCTTTAGGCGAAGGCATCCCTATCCCACTTTTAAGAAGAAATCAGTTTTTTCCGATACCCGAATCGTCTCCATCTGTAGCTGAGATTCTCAAATCTTTCGAGGAGATGGATTCCGGTACTTTGCCACAACTATCTGAAGGTTGTGAGAAATCAAATCCAGAAATCACCATAAGTACTTCTTCTAAAGCTCAATTTCAGAAGTTCGCACTCACCGATAACAATGATGTCATCATCACTGAGGATAATGCAACTTCTTCATCATCTACCTGCAAATACGAGTTAAAGAAGAACACGCTTTCCAATGAGACAGAACTAGTAGAAATAGCATCAGCCACTACAGCCGATTCATCTCCAGAAGAATCAGAGTTCCAAAAGGAGTATGACGAATTACAAAGAGACGAGATCACTCGAATGAAACCCTCTATCGAAGAACCGCCAGAATTGGAGCTGAAGGAATTACCCTCTCACTTGGAATATGCTTTTCTCGAAGGAACCTCACATCTACCCGTCATAATTGCCAAAGGTCTTTCACCCAAAGAGAAAGCAAGACTTATCCAGGTCTTGAAGTCACACAAGAAGGCGATTGCATGGAAGATTTCTGATATACAAGGGATCAGTCCAAATTACTGCACGCACAAGATACTCATGGAAAACGACTTCAAACCTTCCATACAAAGACAGAGGAGAGTAAACCCGAAGATTCAAGACGTGGTCAAGAAAGAGGTTATCAAACTCTTGGATGCTGGCTTGATCTATCCTATCTCAGATTCCCCATGGGTCAGCCCAGTTCAGGTTGTCCCAAAGAAAGGAGGAATGACGGTTATCGCTAACGAAAATAATGAACTAATTCCTACACGAACCGTCACCGGCTGGAGGGTATGTATCGACTACAGGAAATTAAATGAAGCCACCCGGAAAGATCACTTCCCTCTGCCGTTCATCTATCAGATGTTGGAAAGATTATCGGGGAATGAATATTACTGCTTCCTCGATGGTTTCTCCGGCTATTTTCAGATTCCTCTCGATCCAAAGGACCAAGAAAAGACGACATTCACATGTCCATATGGTACATTTGCCTACCGCCGCATGCCATTCGGCTTATGCAATGCGCCTGCAACATTTCAAAGGTGTATGGTGGCAATATTCCATGACATGATTGAACAGTGTATGGAGGTATTCATGGATGACTTCTCAGTCTTCGGTGATTCCTTCACATCTTGTCTTTCCAACCTTGAAAGGATGCTAGCCCGATGCGAAGAATCAAATCTTGTCTTAAACTGGGAAAAGTGCCACTTTATGGTGAAAGAAGGAATAGTTCTTGGACATCGAATATCAAAATCTGGAATCGAAGTTGACAAAGCCAAAGTTGAGACTATTGCCAAACTTCCGCCACCTACTTCTGTTAAAGCCATTCGCAGTTTTCTAGGTCACGCCGGATTCTACCGTCGCTTTATTAAGGATTTCTCTAAGATCTCTCGACCTATGACACACCTTCTCGAGAAGGATACTCCGTTTGTCTTTTCAGATGACTCTCTTAAAGCTTTCAACATTTTGAAGGATCAGCTCACGCATGCACCGATCATGGTCGCCCCCGATTGGAGTCTTCCGTTTGAGATCATGTGCGATGCTAGTGACTTCGCTGTTGGAGCTGTCTTAGGGCAAAGGAAGGAAAAGCAGTTTCAGCCAATCTACTACGCCAGCAAGACACTCACTGATGCACAAGAGAATTACACCACAACAGAGAAAGAGCTTCTTGCGGTAGTATTCGCTTTTGATAAATTTCGTTCTTATTTAATATTGTCCAAAACTATTGTCTATACAGATCACTCAGCCTTGAAGTATCTCTTCAAAAAGCAAGACGCTAAACCAAGACTGCTTAGATGGATTCTCCTCCTCCAAGAATTTGACATAGAAATCAAGGATAAAAAGGGAGCCGAGAATGTCGCAGCAGATCATCTTAGTCGATTGGAAAATCCGTCGATGGAGAAGCTTGATGAGAGAGAGATTCAAGACCAGTTTCCTGAAGAACAACTCATGAACATCGGAGGATACCAAAAGGGATCTCAATTCGCGTACAACCCTTGGTATGCTGACTACGCTAATTATCTGGTTGGAGGAATTGTGCCAAAAGGAATGCCCACCTCTAGAAAACGCAAATTCTTTAGAGACGTAAAGAACTACTATTGGGACGATCCATACTTATTCAAAGTATGCCCGGACCAAATCATCAGAAGATGCGCAGACGAAAGGGAGGCAAGGAACATTCTTCACCAAAGTCATCACGGACCAACTGGAGGACATCATGGAGCAAATATGACCGCAAGGAAGGTATACGATTCCGGATTCTATTGGCCATCTATATTCAGAGACGCTCACGACTTGGTAAAACGTTGTGATGCTTGCCAAAGGTTTGGAAGTATCTCACGGAGGAGTGAAATGCCACTTACTAACATCCAGGCTTGCGAGATCTTTGATATATGGGGGTTGGATTTTATGGGACCATTCCCAAAATCATATGGGAAAGAGTATATTCTAGTTGCTGTCGACTACGTCTCCAGATGGGCCGAAGCTCAAGCATTTCCTACAAATGATTCCCGAGTAGTGGTGAAATTCTTAAAGCAGCTCTTCTCACGTTTCGGTACTCCAAAAGCGATCATTAGTGATCGGGGCACGCACTTCTGTAATGCTCAGTTTATGAGGACATTACAGTATTATGGTGTCACCCATAAGACCTCTACGGCTTACCACCCGCAGACGAATGGGCAAGCTGAAGTGACGAATCGAGCGCTCAAGAAAATTTTAGAACGAACCGTGGTTAATCATAGGGAAAGATGGGCTGAAAAATTAGACGATGCTCTGTGGGCGTTCAGAACCGCATATAAATCACCACTAGGAACCACGCCCTACAGACTAGTCTACGGAAAAGCGTGTCATCTGCCGATAGAGTTGGAGTATAAAGCTCACTGGGCGCTGAGAGAGTGTAATTTAGACCCTTCTACAATTGGATCACATCGGAAAATGCAACTGAATGAACTAGCCGAATTAAGAGACCAAGCATACGATAGCTCTCTGCACTTCAAAGAACGAACAAAGAATACTCACGACGCTAAACTCAAATATTCTAAGTTCAAGCCCGGAGACAAAGTTCTTCTCTTCAATTCGCGCTTCAAAAAATTCTCCGGCAAATTCAGATCAAGGTGGAGCGGACCATTTGTTGTATCAAAAGTCTATACCTTCGGAGCGGTTGAACTAGAAGCCCCGGACGGTAATTTTAAAGTCAATGGCCATCGCTTAAAGCACTACATCGAAGATTTCCCCTCTGGTGAGGAAGTCTATATCTTTGAACCACCTTGAGCCGACTATTAGGTACAAAGAGTCAAGCTAGAGACTCTCTAAACAAGCGCTCTTGGGAGGCACCCCATTGCTTATCTTATTTTATTTTATTTTATTTCTTTGTTATTTTTGCTTTAGTATTATCATCCCTAAACTAATGATGCAGGATAACCCAAATATCTGATGATGCCACACTCCTACATATACATCAGATAAGTTTTATTCATAGTATACAAATGTGAATGAACAGATGACCTCACAAAGCTTTAACATTTAAAACAAACATTTCTTGAAGTCATCTGATTATTTTGCATTTGTATACCCATTTAAAACTATAGCATTACCTGTTTATCTTTATGTTTCAGGATGGACGCTTCAGCCGAGACTTCAGGACAAGCTACTCAGAAACAACAGAGGAAGAGAACCCGCAGAGGAAAAAGAAAGAAGACGACCACCACTACTGATGAGCATGCTCCGACTGCTCCTGTATCTGCCCCACTTTTTGACTTTGGAGTTACCCCCTCAGACCCAAGGGTGATTTGGGCGATGCTCAGTGAGCTTTCGATTCAGCGTAGCTCTCAGTCTGAAATCAGAGAGGTGATGGGACTACCAAGACTCGCCGACCAGCCGTATCAGCTTGGTCAGGGTCCTGGGCCAGCTCTCCTACCTTGGTCCTTCTTCCCAGCTGCCCCAACACAGACTGTTCCTCCCACTGCTGTTGCTCCTTCTAGGACACCTCGGATTCCCGCTGATGCATCCATGATGTCTGATCGCACTGCTGCCTTATCACTCACTTCAGATCCTGATCCTGAAGCACTTGCGGCATTTGATCCAGACATGGATGATTTACTAGACGATCTCTAGTTTATTTTATCTTTAGTTATCTTTATTTATCATTAGAACTGTTGTGTTGTTGAACTGATGATTATGATGGTATTTTATGATATTGCAGACCTTATCTTCGTAGGAATTGGATGAGCTTTGAAAAGAGTCTGGTCCTCACAATCCAGCAAATTATTTACACCAATCCTACACGAATCTGGTCCGTTATCCAGTGCCCACTGTCCGTAGGGAAGTATCTCTCCTAAACCCGTTCTTCCTATTTTAATATAACTTCGATATACCTATTGACCACTTAAATCTCAAAGTGTGGGATCCCCCTCGCTTATAACTTTTAAATTCACATTTTTCCTAAACCAAAACCCTAAGTGTGGGATTTTCTCCCTACTTAGTGTAGAAACATTGGGGACAATGTTTATTTCTAAGTGTGGGATAGCGGTATATCTCTCGTCTGTCAAAATATCCGTTTAAGTTGATCTAGAAACATGCTAGTCCTCTAAATAAATTTTCAACCCTTATTTTGCCAAAATTTTCAAAAAATTCTAAACTTTTCTGAGTCATAAAGTAAGATGAAGTACAGATTTTTTTTACAAGAATGTCAAAAGTTGGTAAATATGAGGTCGAAATCATGTCGGATTCTAAACAATTTAAGATGAGGATCTAAGAGGGGCATCGCACGACTGGACACATATAACCCATTTTTGCGGTAAGGAATTTGAGCCTTATAAGCATTCATTTTAAATGCTTCACTGTTCGTTTGTTGTGTGTGACCGGTGCACGCATTTCTGAATTAGAACTTGCCCCAGGTATACATTTCGAGATCACATTGACAGGTGTCATACGTGACATAGGTACGATTAGAGGACCTTGACATTCTTTAGGATTTAAACCCCTTTTCACATATCTTTTCAAGCCCAAAACCCTTCCAACACTCAAATTTAGTGTTGATGATCCGCTTAGAAAACCCTGTTGAGCCTTAGCCTTTTCATTTCTTTCAACCCATATTATTAAACCCATTTATTCCCTCACCTACCAAAAACTTATCTTAGAATTTTTAAATCTTTTTGAAAAACGATATTTAGTTATTCCTTTTGCTTTCACTCCAAAAATCACAAATAATGTTTACTAAAACTTCTCGTGTGCGTTGTATTGATCTATACTAAAGAATCGAGAGTCATGTGGTGCGAAAAATTGGCACCAAAGTAAACTCAGAAATCATCAAAGGATTGAAAAAAATGAAAATAAGAAGGGATCTCAAGAAGGGAAATAAAAGAAAATCCCTTAGAAATTTCTTGGCAAAAGAAAAATCTAAGCCCAAAAATAGAAATAGAAAAGCAAAGAAAAAAAAAAAGAAAATAGCTGAAATAAAGCTAAGTACTTTTACTCTCTCGAAAACTCGATTCTTCAAAAATATATCATTCCGTGTGTTTTCAAAGGATAAAAGTCAAAATAGCTATCTTATCCCCTAAAAGTGTTATCCGTTTCCGTTTTCATTAAAAAGGATATCTAGATAGAGTTTTTCTCGAAAATTTAGAAGTCCTAAGATAAGTAAACACCCTTAAAACCTAGATACCCCCAATCTATCCATACCCCTTAAAAACCCACACCAAACACTACAACCCATTTGAATGTCCTGGGATAATCAGTACCGTTCCTGTCTAAGTGATGAAGATCTGATCCTCAGGCAAGCCTATGACGACGAGTGCTGCACGTCTGGTATTTGAGCGATTTTTCATTTGGCTTAGGATAATAGGAACCCCGATACACTTTGAGTGAATTGAGTGACCACCAGTGAGATCGCCCAGTCGTGTATATTCCACAAATTCGAGAATTGAAAGTTTGCCTAAGAGAATCATCTTGAAAACCTTTAGATACTTCATGTGAACACCTCTTATTTATCTAACAGGCGAATACTTGTTTTCAATCTGTGTGAATTCTTCTTTTTGGGTCAGAATCAAAAATCTTTTTGCATGGAAAATTTTTGACAGGTAAGAAGGGAAGTTTGCTTGAGGACAAGCAATTGTCTAAGTGTGGGATATTTGATAACACGCAAAAAGTCATGTTTTTGTGTGCCATTATCTCACCATTTTAGCCCAATTATTAATGAAAACACTTAAAAATGAACTTAAATGTCACATTTCATCATTAGGGCTAAAATATAGACGATGTTTCAAGATTCAACCAAAAAGACCTAAAAACGAGTAAAATAGAGCACAAACGGTTAACGAATCTTCCGTTCACGCATTTAAGCACAAATTAAGCTATACTTGGAATTATGACCTCTAACTTATGTCATTTTCTTCGTTAGGAAATTACGAAACCGTGAGCGCGAGAATCACTCAAAACGGATAAACGACGAAGAAGTTACGCCCGAACGAAGAAACGAAGAACCGAAGAATCAAGATACGGGAGAGCTAGACCGTATACGGCCAAACTAGACCGTATACGGCCTAGCACAGACCGTATACGGCCTAGCTAGACCGTATACGGCCTAGCACAACCGTATACGGTCTGTGTTCTCCCGTATTCACCCTATGCTCAACCGTATACACTCCAGTTCTCCCGTATTTGCCCTAGCTCAACCGTATCGTGCGTTTGGGCGATAAAAATCAGGTTTTTATTCGGGTTTGCAATACGGTTGTGCATTTGAAGATTTGGATACGGTCTACGGATACGGTTGTGCGATCTCTATATATAGAAGCCTCATTTCATCATTTTCACATCATGTTTTCTCATTCTTTCTTTCTTTCTCTCACTACTCTCTCTCTAAAATAGTTAGTTAGTTAATTAGGTTAGTTAAGCTAGTAGATTAGTAGCTTACTTGTAACGGAGGTGCTCCGAGACTGCGGTGTCGCACGATTTGTAATAACGCTTTGTCAGGTTTTATTATAATCTCTATCTTGTTATTTTAAATAATGTTGTGCTGTTGCTATGCTTGTTTAGAATTACTTGCTAGGATTATTGCCATGCTTAGCTAGACAAATCTGTGTTTGCTATGATAGTTGCCATGCTAGGGTAGTTATACTTAAATCATGCTGTTACTCTGTCCGTATGCTGTTGAAATATATTTGAATCTATGAATTGAATCTCAAATGTTTATCTATCCAACTTATGCTGTGGTTAGTAACATCCTTCTAGGCTTGACCAATTGCTAGTTGTATGCCGCTAATTATTCTGTGTCTGATGATCGTTGAACTCGACATGGCCGGTGTTCTCCTGGTTGAAATATTACCGGAGGGAGACACGGAGCGTAGGATTAGAGATAGATTAGATTCAAGTCATTTAACGAGTGTCTTTGAGAGAACTTTCGGGACACTTGTGACTTAACCATGTAACCCGTCACTCTGCATAATTGATCCCTGCTATGCTGCCTTTCTGCATGTTCTTGTTTGATTGTTGCTTAGGGTTTGCATGCTAGTATCTGTTATGCTGATTAGTTACATGATTAGGTTTTCGAATATTTATCAATTGCATACACCAGTTTAACATGCATAGAATAGTTAAAATGATTTATATGAAATAATGATGAACAATTTAATCAACCGTTAGACCAGATCATCCCAACTTGTTCCGGTAGGAAACCCCTGTTCATGTTTTTGTTTATTCAACAATTCATGCCATGATTCGGATATCTCAAATGTCCGAGATTGGGGAACAAGACTCGAGGATGGTTGTTGGTTAAATTGGTTGCTACATTTGGGACAACTTCCGGTGTAGTTTACATTCCATAATTGTTATCCATGTGACATGTTATTTATCTGATTGCGGACAACTCTACGTTAGATAGATAATAGGCTAGGAGTTATGGCTCATTAGGAAATATAGCTGTCATCTTAACTAAGGCTTTATCCCATTAACTACCCCTAAATAGCATAAGTAATTATCATAGTAAACACTCGCTTCACCTATAAGTTCTCGTTGCCACCTCCCCTCCAGTTTACTTTATTTTAATTTAATTTTAGATAATTAGTAGTTAGTTAAAACCAAAACAAACCAAAAATCTCTTTTAAACCCCAGCTAAATCCACATAGATAACTGAAGTCCTAGATCCCATGCCCGTTGTAGTTTGAAGAACGACCCTAGGTCATACCTATCGCTGTACTCACCCATAGCTTTAGTATACTTAGGCCCAGCAAAACAAATTTTAAAACCCTCTGGTGGCCGTGCCCGGAGGAAGGTCCGCAACGACGCGAGTGAAATCGCAACCGACCTCTTGGCACCCATCAAAAAAGAAAAAAAAAAAAAAGCAGACCTTGGAGAACTCCTAGAAGACCTCAAATAAGCAGACTACTCCCCAAAGAAGAAAAATCCGTTAGATCTCAAAAGAAACGTAAAAAGAAGAGATTATTCCTCTAGGAGATGAGTCTACTCTAGTAGTTATCTCAAGTGAAACTTTCTTTGGTCGTTGTAAAAACTCCGAGTCTGAAGTTCTAAAACCCTAAAACCATTTACCAACCTACCCCTATCCATACGCACTTTTCCCTTACTCACACAACCCATTAAAATGCCTTGGGATAATTAGCACCATTCTCAAAGGAATGGTGGAGATTCGATTCTCGACCAAGCCTATGACGATAAGCACCGCATGACTGGCAATGAGCGATTTCGTTTCTATAGATTATAGGTAACCCGATACACTATGAGTGAATTGAGTGACCCACTTGTGAGAATCGCCCAGTCATGTACATCTACGTCTCGAGAGTTGCAAAGTATGCCAAAAAGGGTTGATCAATTTTATGTTTAAGTATAGTTAATTTATGTTGATGCTTACTTTCCGAAATTATTTATCTACTTTGAAGAAAGTAACTTTCTGCAGAAGATACTCTAAGCATCCAAAATAATATTTTCAAAAACTATTTTCCAAACGAGGTTTGCTTGAGGACAAGCAAAAGCTTAAGTGTGGGATATTTGGGATATTTGATGTATCGCTAAAAGTCACGTTTTTACATGCATTAATTATCCCATATTTAGCTCTTTTCTAACAAATACATCTTAAAATCATCATTATTTAATAAATTTTGTTAGAAAGGTATAAACTTGTCGGTCTTTTGATAATTAAGCAAAAAGGGCGGAAAACTGACCTAAATAGGCACTGTTTTGAGCCTAACCCTAATTCTACTGTAAACTTCATACCATAACCTCATAATTGTCTTATTTTGTAGCTATGAAGATTACGAGAACGTGGATATATGGATTGCTCAAGACGGATCAAGGATGAGAGAGTTACGCAGCAAACAGCACAACCGAAGACTACAAAATGTATTCTGGACACGCCCGGTCTCCACACCTCCAATTTCTACCAAATTGGCATCATTAGAAGCATAACGGAATTACGAGACCGTAGGCAAAAGAATTAAGTCAAACGGACGTGAAACGAAGAAGATACGGCCTTCCGAAGCAACAAGAAAAGTCAGAAAAATCACACGGTCTAGCACACGGCCACCACCCAGCCGTGTATGGCCTTGGTGAAGTCGTGTACGGCCCTAAACAGGCTGTGTACGGCCCTGTTTAGGCTGTGTACGGCCCTGGTTGTTCTCACACGGCCTCGTTTTGCTTCGTTTGCTTGTACGTGCATGCTTGTGGACTTGTACTCTTGCATCCTTTGTTGCCTATAAATAGAGGCCTCATTCACCTCATTTTACACACCATTTCTTCATAGAAATCTCTCACTTTCTCTCTCACACACTCTTTCTCTCTCTAGTTTAGATTAGTTTAGTTTCTCTTTCTAGTTTCTCTCTCTAGAGAACTAGAGAGATGTAGGCACGGTTCGAGTGGGGAAGATAGCTGTAGCTTGGGAATTTTATTGTATTGAAGTTTTCAAGATTTTGGCTTGTACTACTCAGTGTTACGCTGCTTAAATATTGGTTATTACTTATTCCTTTACTCACAGTTATTATGTTTTGTTTGCATGATATCTTTGTTTGTGTTGTGAATATTGCCATGTTATTTACGTAGTTTAATACTTTGGTTGTTGAAATGTAGATATTAGGATTATGGATGATATTTAATTCATTGGGATAAACATTATGAAATAACGGAGGTAACGTTATACGGCTTTCATTTGTATAGCGCCGGAATCATCACGAATGTGTGTAGTACGGAACGTGGAAGCTATGAAAGTCGTGGGCACAATCCGTTGTGGAATAATGTTCCTAATGCTATGATTGGTGATTGTTTTGCTATGTATCTGGTTGAGTTTTACATATAGACTTAATAAAGTGTCCACCCTTTCCAGTTTTTCTCGTGACTATTGCCTTAGGATAGGATCTGATCAACCCTAATACTACGTAGATATAGTTATCTCATATTAAAGTATGAAGCTATGAATATTCCGTAAAACGGCACAGTACTTCATATAGTGTTGGAAACACCTCGTGTGGAGTACAAATACGTGGAAGCTAAGGAACTGCTGTAGGTTATCTCATCGTGGAATACCTAGAAGTCATCCTTTTAGAATATGGGTTTAGGAACAATAAAGCTGTGGAAATGCTCGCTGCACCGAACACCGTTAGTACACCAAGGTTAAAATACAGCTGTGGAAATTGCTCGCTGCACCGTACACCACCAAGGTTAACATGCAGCTGTGGAACTACTTTAATGTACAGTACACCGTTAGTATGCCTTGAGTCTGGAACACTGTGGATATGCCAAATGCACTGTACACCGTGAGTATACCTTGAGTCCGGAACACTGTGGATATGCCAAATGCACTGTATACCGTGAGTATTCCTAGGGATGAACGCCTGATAGCAAAGGAGGGTCTAATTCATGATGGAGTTAATTATGCTTAAACCTGATATAAATGAGTTCTGAAAAGAAAGCAAGTATTCGGCTGTAATACAAGATGCTTAAACCGCTTAACTCAACATAACCGACAGCTCAACATATACAACATACAATTCGTACTTACCTAGATAAACTCATATAGATTTAGGTGTTAAGAAAGGTCAGATAGAAAATTGCAGTTTGTTACCTTATGCCTACACCCAGGATATATCATCCGTAGAGGTCGCTTAGTCATACAAGGCAAGTGAGGGGGGTTTGAACAACGTGTTTCTGATCAGCATCAGGATAACCTAGGATTCAGTGACATCTGCTTTTAGGCTTTTAGACTAAAACGTAGGGTCCTAGTGTTTACACCGACTGTCCGTCTGATGATTTGCCCAAGGTAGTCTCCAATCATCTGTATAATGAATATCATCCCGAAACCCTAATTATCGAAGTTTCAGCAATCACGCTCTACCTGTTGCCTACTCTCTATTTAATTTACTTGTTTTATTTAGTATTAGCTTAGATAACCAACCAAAACCTACCTACTTTTATAATCCCATCCTATCAGAAAGCTCGTTTACGGTAAGTCCCTTTTAGTTCCATTCGCTCCGATTTTAAGAACGACACTTGAGTTATACTTACTGCTTACTCCCCAAAAGTAGGTAGTACTAATAGTTTGAGCCCCAGCAATTATAAATTTAAAACCTAATCACGTTTCTACGTTGTTGCGCCGTTGCTTGCAGGACCGCCGTGCCCACCCCCCCACCCCCACCCCCTTTTGGAAACGACCGCGGCAGAGTCAGCACTCCGGCGGCGCAACAAGCAACCTCAATATCCTCATACCTAGCAATACGCCCATCTCTAATAAAATCTCTATAATGAGGATTAGCCTCCTCATCAACAGTATATAACCCAATAGCCTGAGCAAACTGAATCAAACTCAACGTACGTGGCTCACCACCAAGCATAAAAGTCAAAGAATGCTCTAAAACATCCTCAGAAGATACATCGAACCGAACTGTACTGTAAAACTCAACTACTAACTCCCTGAAAATGATCTCATGGATACTAAATAGTCTCAGCCAAGCATATGAAACAAAACCAACACTCCCATCCTCTAAAAGATAAGAAACTGTCAGTAGTCGATGTAAAGACTCAGTACCTATCTCACGAGTATCAGGATCGTGAATGGTATCCATAACATCCCAATCTAATACATCTGACGCTATAATGTCCTGATCAATGTTGGCTCTAAGCCTAGTCTGAATCCTCGCTCTATCTCCTGGTGAAATAGTAGCATGCATAAACTGAAGAACAGGATGTGTTCGAATAATAGGGTTGGCAACAACTGCTGCTCCCCTACCAACACGTAGATCATGTTCCATCTGTACAGAAAAGTCTATAAATGTTAGCATATATTTAGCATATATATACAAAAAACGATATTTATATAAAACTATAATTCTACAGTTTAAATAGTATATAATATACATAGATGAATTTATCCAGAGCTATACTATTAACACATCATACATAAATTTCTAAACAACATTTTGTACCTAAACTGTATTATACAAGCCTAAATAATTTAAATGAAACACTTAAAAATTAGATTATATCTATAATCTATCTAAACTAACATATAAATTAACTTCCATGCTTATAACAAATAGTTTCTACAAATAATAATCGACGTTTCTGTTTTCTGCTATAACTAATTTAGCCGGAGGTCAAGGGTGTTGACCGGCGGTCAAACCGCCTGTTCCCATGATTCGACCAAACAAACATAATAACCAAATCTTTTTAATCAAATCACATATCCTTACAAACTTAACCAACTTAATCACAAATTATTCCTTTATAATCACAAAATAATAAACTTTCCAACTACATTATCACATAATCATTTCAAAATCTGCATACACGAACTAACATTATTAATCTAACTAAGATTCACACAAAAAAAAAACAACAGATGTAATTCGGGTATTAACTAAAACCCCTAAATGTGAAACCCTAGTCAAATATTAATGCAAAAACGAAATGAAATACGAGAATGTAAGTGTAAGTTACATACCTTAAATGATATAATCGAGTTTAATCTGAAAATCGCTCGAAAAAATTGAGAGAAAACGTGTGTTTCGTGTGAGAATTTTGGTGCAAATGAGAAAGAAAAGGATCTGATCGGGTGGTTATACCCATGCAATTTAGCCGTCGGCTAAAGTGTTTAGCCGGCGGTCAAATTGAATCTGACCCGGCCCATTAAACTTTAGCCCAATCCGATTTATTTTAGCCCAATTATTTAAAAATCAGCTCAATTTAGACTAATTAAGATTGTTTCTAAACTTATATACTCTAACATAATCAAATACGCACCTTAAAATTTTGCTTCCTTACTAATCAATAGACAATAAACATTATTCAAACCATATAATTTATTAAATATCAAAAATAGCAAAAATAGTTCACGTACATAATAATAAAGTAGTCAAACAAATAAAATAATGAAAATATGAAAATTGAAAATAAGAAAAACTCCACTCTAGGAACGGCTTGTTCTGTTGAGCCAAACTTCATTCAAGGTTGGAGCACGAAATTTATTAACCCATTCCACTGTTACTGTCTCCTTATATTCCTTAGGAAAGATCTTCAAGAAATGGTAGAATAACGGTTTTATAATCTCAAGCACTGATGACGAGTAATCCAGGAAATTCTTGTGATGTATTTCAGCAGCTTCTTGCAAATCATCCAACTCCCTTGTAATCTTTGCTATCACCTTAGCTATAGGCCCATCCTCATCAATAACTCTATAACCGTCTACCGTCTTTGTCTCACGATCTTCATGATTTCTCCTTAAAGCATCCAAAAATCCATAAAAACTCAGCTGAAGATGTGCATAATTTGTAACGGTAGGAGCCCTGACAGTTGTCCCTATTCCTTCCATGATTCTAGTAATCAGTTCCATATGATGTATGTTGAGTAGCAATCCAGAGTGATGAAAAATGTCCAGAAAACGAGTGTAAATTTCTGACATTCCCAAATGAAACAAATTTGCATGTGTGGTATAGTGAACTCCATGGTAAGCTGTCTTCAACTGTTCAGTAACATAGTTCGCCAAACGTGCTTCTGGTTCTTCCATAAAATCTTCAGGCATTATCAGACATAATTCATTCAAAGCTGGACTATAAATTTCATCTATGATTTCTTGAACATAATAGTCCACCGTGCAATTCACATAAAACTTCTCATTATTCTTATGGTCATGCTTCTTCATCAGATCTAAGAATTTCTGTAGCTCCATTATCATTCCAATGTCCTACATAGCACTCAAATTTCCAGTAGCCCACTTCAGATATTCCTTAAATTCCTCAAGCAGTTTCATTTCCTTTTCAGAATAAGGAAATGAAGAATTTGTCAAAGCATGATAAACACAATTATAGAAGTTCCTTTGCTCTGCACAGTACTCGGGATCCAAAATCTCCTTGGGGATTAAATCTTCTCTTAGCTCTACCACAACTTCATCAAATTTTGCTGGATCAAATTCGACATCCGAGTTAACAAACTTTTCATATTCTTCCTCCAATTGCTCAATCAGTTCCTTCTGGTATGCTGTGTACTCAATAGTTGATGCCATTATAGTGGCTATCAGAAAACGAATATCTCCCTGGTGATACTCCAAGCAATCAATCATATCATCTGCTTTAGATAGTACTTGCACAGTGAGAACTCCTAATGAAGTTTCAAATTCAGCTACTTTTCCATCTATTTCAGCATTGGGTAGAGTCTTCAAGCTCGTAGACTCCTCAAGCTCCTTAATAATCTCCTTGACGATTTCCTTAGTATCCATTTGCATTTTCTCCATTTGCTAATAGTTAAATATTTCTGAACACAAAAATTAGCTGAATAATAATAAATAAATATAAATATATAACAATTAAATACAACTAATCACATAATATGATACAATTAAATATCTTAACCATTTTAATTTACAATGTTAATCATAAGTCCTCGGTAGCTCCATTGCTCATACACAGTATGCGGAGAAGCAGGTCAGCGCGAAGCTTATTAAAAACCTACCTCTTTCGGGAAGCAGAGCGACCCTCCTTATACCTTTGTTGGATTGTATTTACAATGGGTGAGCCGATTTTTAGATTGATGAACAATGTACAAAAATTTACAAGATTAAAACTCTTTTATTACCGCTTTCCCCGGCAGCGGCGCCAAAAACTTGACGTGTGTTAAGTTGCAATATAAATAATAACAAGTTTTAAAATAAGCAAATACTAGAATTAACTATAACACAATACAGGCAAGATTAACCTGATCATATAGTATAGCTTTTTAAAGTAATTCCGAGTCGAACACAGGGAAAATGTAATAAGAAAATAGTTTAATCTTTAAATTACAGATAAAAGGGTCGCATTTTATTTCCGTGCGAACAATTAAATTGATACGAATAGAAAAGAAGTAATTAAAATGATAAAAGGAATTTCAGATAATAATCAGGAATAAAGAAACATGTATTTACTTAGAATAGTTATTATTGAATTCAGGTTTTTAAGATATGTTTATTAAATTGTTAATCTTTAATTATGGGAATTTAACGAATATAACTAGCTCCTGTTAGGGTTACTAATCATAATAAGTATTACCTTAATACTAGATTCTCTTGAATAACACCAGAAATTACTCTTGCGTGCATTATTAACATAAAACTTATTCAATTAATACTTTCACAAACTATTAAGATTTATTCTAACAACTTCGAATTACCCGTTGCTGTTAAATTACATATTAATAATTCATATTACTTATTAGCTATCAGTTACTATTATCTCAACCAAGTATCATTACAAAGTCTTGCCACAATCAATTAATAGATTACTTAATTGCAGATAATTGATTAAACTAAACCAGGCCTAGTAAAGATAATCAACCACGTTGAGTAACAATCAAACACATATATAAATAATATGGATCTTTGAATAAACTTAATAATTATGTATAATCAACAATTAACATAAACATATCTTTTAAATCTTCATTCAATAATCATTCATCTAAGTAAATACAATTAGAATACTAGCTCATGTTTAATGTAATAAAAATCAAATCTAGAAACATGTTATTACACGTAGAAAAAAGAAAAGATAAGAATCAAACCAATAAACCGAACGAGTCTTCGTTAGGGTTGAAAACCTTCAAACCCTAGCTTCTTTGCCCTTCAAATCGACCTTAAAATAACCCTAAACCCTAAAAACCGACTTTGGTTTTCGTATTTCATATATCAAAAATGTCTTACTTTGGCCTCTATTTATACTTGAAAAATCGAACATTTGACCGCCGGCTAAATGCTTTAGCCGCCGGTCGGGTTAACGTTTTGCCCACGATACTCGGTTGTAAACCGCGTCTTTCACTGCCTTCCATTTTTACTTTTGACCGCCGGCTAAATGATTTAGCCACCGGCTAAATGATTTAGCCGCCTGCTAAATGATATTTCAGAACTTTCTGGCTGACGGGCTGGACTCTTAATTTTGGGCCACCAACTTCTTTTAACTTGGACTAATCTTCAATCTTGGCCCAATTTCATCTAAATATGATTATAATCTTCATTTTAGGCCCAATTCTTCATCTCTTTTATTCTTTCTTTATTTTCTTCATTTTTTTCTCTTTTCTTCTATATTTTCTTCAATCTTCAATCAAAAACTCTATCCTGTAAATATTAATCAAATCAGTATCTATAATGATAAAAATGTAATCAAATCGTATTAATATTAAGGGAATTTGTTATATAAATATAGACTTATTTGATGCTATCAATATTTAATTAATATGGGGCCATAGGTTGAGGAAAGGTGTAACATGGAATAAACGCAAATCGGAGCACTTTAGTGATGTGATAAATTAGGTCGGCGGAGTTTAAGAAAAATAGTTCAAATTCGTTTAGAAAACTTCTCTCCTCGTGCCCTAATTCTATAAGTGCGTCAACGAAATTATTAAATTCCTGTTTAACTTTCTTGGGATTTAAAATTCCATCTCGTGGTCCGTCGTCTAAAAGGTTAAGATCATGAAGTAATTTATCAAGTGTTTTCAAAAATTCATTTTCTTCTTTCGAATCAGGATTTCCGGTAGTAGCGTGAATTGCTACCGTTAATTCTTTAAAAAGCAATTTTTGTTGAAGCATGAAAGGAAATTTTGATGTTTGAAATAACAGAGTTAGCTTAATGTGGATATCTTTCCGTTTTGCACAGAAAGATTTCTTAATAGCTTCCTCAGTTGCATCCGGAAAAATTTCTATCAGTTTATTGATTAAATAGACGGCAAGATCAACAAAGAATGGTATTTTCCCAGGGAGTAAGGTTGGAATTATAGGGTCACACTCTATCCAAAATTCAAGTTCACTAATCAGATCTGTAATACACCGATTAATCCGTGTTGATGAAACAGGATGATAATCAGTATTAGCAAGTAAATTCATTAACAGGTCTAGGTCTGATTTTAGTAATAACTCATCTTTTCTAGTGTAATTAGCGCGGAGTCCTAAAATTCTGTTATCGATAATCACGAAGGTCTTTCTTTGATCAACCGAAAAGGGGAAGTCGGATATTTTAAGGTATTTAAGAAAATTGGCACAAATATCTATCCTCCAATTTGGTTTAAGAGAATTTAAGACATGACGCTCAGTTTCAGTCTCGGGTGGAATGTCTATGATTTCAATGATGTCAGTGGGTGGTCCTTTTAGTACAGTTTTAGCTACGGTGTACCTAGGTTGGACCGGACATCTTTGAAATGGTTCATCTACGTAGGTGTTTCCTAAGCTGAAAGTATGATCAACTTCCGGACATGAGAGACGCTCATCCTCTGTTACACTGAGTGTAGTGGGGTAGGCTCTTAGAATGTCAGGGAGATCATATTCAAAATACTCATCCAAGCAGTGAATGCATTCATTTTTATCTAATCCTAATATGGGCGGATAAAAGTAAACCTCAGTGCCGAATGGTACTTCTTCAGGAAGGTCAGGTGGCTTAATATAGTGTGGGTATTTGGCCAGAAGTGAAGAAATCTCAGGGTCAATGGTGAGTTGACTACTCGAGGTATGAGTAATAGAAGTAGATATCTTATGTTGAGATTCCTCTAATTCTAGGTCAAAGAGATTTTTCCTGATCTCGATTTCTTGGACGTTTGAGATTTCTTCGATTTCGGAGAATGAAGAACAAGAGGAGTAATCCTCTAACTCTCTATCCAAGCAATCAAAAAATTCAGAATCATCCATCGCCATCACCTCATCTGCTGTCTTATGAGAGAACAGAGAGACTGGGCTAGAGAGAGAATCAGATGGTTTTTGATTTTTCATATTTTTATGTTTTATAACTAAACTAAACTATTCTAAAAAAGCAGTAACTTTCGAAAAAGATAGGCTTAAACGAAAGGTTCTCCTAAGGGCTTCTAATTCTAAGGTATATATTTCAAATCACAACGCTCTTCGATCCCCGACAGCGGCGCCAAAAACCTGATCGGGTCCCAGCGGTCGGTCGGATTTTACCCCAGTCGTTTGAACCAACCGTCAGAACCGTGCAATCAGCGTGTGTTTTAAATTTATTTTTTTGCTGGGAAGCCTAAGATTTATTACTACCTACTGCTCTAAGGGTATTAAGGTAGTAAGCGGTAAGTCTGACTTAGGTGTCGTTCTTAAAATTGAAGCGAATCGAAAGGAAGCGGATACCTCAAAGAATAGTAGCTAATAGGATGGGTTTTATAGAGCAGGTAGGGTTTGTTTTTGGTTTTTCTAATTTAACTAAAATGCAGGAAAGTAAATTCTAAACTATGGATAGGGTAGGCAGATAGATAGAGATTGTGATTGTTGAAGTTTCAATATTCAGGTTTCGGGATGATGTTCATTATAGAGGTGATTGGAGACTTGCCTTAATTATAATCAACATAGGTTTGGTGTAAACACTAGCACCCTATGATTTAAGTAGAAACCCTAATTCGTATGTCACTGAGTACTAGGCTATCATGATTCTGATCAGATCAGGCTGCTCAGCCCCCAACACTGTCCGATAAGGACAAGTGACCCTTCTTGGAGTTATCTCCTGGGCGCATGAATAAGGCAACATACCGATATTTAATTTATGACCGTTCTTAACACCTAGTTCTAATTGATTTTATCAAGGTTTGTACTAATTGCTTGCTAATGTATTTTAAACTATCAGTTATGTTGGATCAGGGGTTTAAGCATCCTACACTATAGCTGAATGTTTGCTTTCTTTTCAAGATCCCTTAAATCTAATTGAGGAGCGCAAATACTTCTGTCAAGGGGTAGACCCTCCTTTGCGATCAAACGTTCATCCCTAGGTTTGTTTTACGGTGTATACTACGTTTTTCAGTAGTTCCACAACTTTAATATATACCTAGACCATGTTCAGGAAGGGTAACTTCCAGGTGTCCACGGTGTCATATGCCTACGACCGGTCCGTAGCTTCCACGCATTTGTACTTCACCAGAGGTGTTTCCAGCGCTATACTAAGTACTGGGCCATTTTACAGCATGTCCACGGCTTCATACAAAAACAAAGATAACTATCTACCGATACTAGGGTTGATCAAGTCCTAATACTAAAGTAATAGCCACGTGAAAGTTTGGAAAGGGTGAAATGGGTGGTTTAGATCAACAGCTTGAGAAATTTAACCCGATACATAACATAGAAATTTCCAATCACATATTTAATTAAAGATTAATTTAACATCATCCCTACTCCTAAATATCTACATTCCAACAATCACAATATTACACTACTCAATAAACATGGCAATAAATAAAGCACATACCATAGTATTACGCATGGATAATTCATACATAATAACAGTATGAGGGAATAGATATCACCTGGATAATAGAGCAGCGTAACAAGAGAATAGAACTTGCAATCCTTGAATAAAAGCTTCAACACCAATACTCCTTGATTACAAAGCTAATCTCTACTCTAATCTACTAGCTACCCACTAATTACTCTCTAACCCTCTAGAGAGAGAAGTTAGAGAGAGAAACTAACTAAGAAAGAAAATTACAAAAGAAAGTGTGTGTGAAATGAATTGAGTTATGATGTGTTGATGGTCTGTTTTATATGAGGAGGTTGGTCTTGTATTTATAGGAAAATGGATCACCAAGCTAGCTCCACAACTCGACACCCGATTCTTCCGATTTGTACTGAAATACCACCCCTAGCTCAGAAATTCGGCACCAAAAGGGTAGTATTGGACACCAAAGGGGTAGTATCGGATAGCTGTGGGGTAGTATTCAGCACCAAATGAGGGGTATACCACCACCTAGGGGGTATACCACCCTTTTAGGGGGATATACGGCCTCTATGGGGGCGTATACGGCCCCTATGGGGTGGTATACGACCCCTGTAGGGTGGTATGGCTTGCCTTGTTGCCTTGTGCACTGGATCGTAAGTCTCGGACGCCTGGTCGTAGTTCGTTTGGCTCTAGTTTCTTCGTTCTTGATCCGTTTTCAACGTTCTTTATATCCACGCGTTCGTAATCTCCAGACCTACATTTTAAGATAATTATTAAGTCCCAGATCGGAGTTTTATGATAAAATAGCGTGTCGAACGAATTATGCCTATTTACTTGTGTTTTCCGTCCATTTTCCGTTGTTTTCGAAATACTTATAAAGTTTTGACCTTTTTAACAGAATTGGTAAATGTGAGCTTTATTTGCATATTTTTGTTAATTAAGTGCTAAATATGAGGTAAAAGATGTGCGTAAAACATGTCTTTTTACGTCAAATCACACATCCTGGTTGAACACAAAGCTCTAGACTAAATCATGACCATTAATGTAAAGTTAGCAGTCACCAAACCAAGTCTTAATCTTAAATGCCTTGCCTGACTTAGTTATCCCCGTAGTGTTAAGAAAGGTCGGAACCATAGTGGGTATGTTACTCTATCTCATGCGCCCAGGAATTAATATTCCAAGAAGGGCCGTTGCTCCGTCACTGGATAACGTTGAAGAGTTGAGCATCCTCCTCCGATCAGACTCAATATGTCCTAGTATTCAGTGACATACTGATTGGTCTCCCCAATCAGTAGGGTGCTAGTGTTTACACTACGATCAACTAAGCTTAAGTAATTCACAAACCTTTGAAAGACGTTTTCATATCAAAACCCTAGCATTACCCCCCACATAAACTAACGAAGTCATAACAAACACATCTCCTCCATACTAATTACATCCCTATTCTATTTTTCAGTTTATTTACTGTTTATTTTAAATAGTTTTATTTACGGACCTAAGTATCAAACCCTCACTCAAATCATTTTAAACCCATCACTAAACAGAACCGTTCATCTCGACAATTCCGTTTCACAATACGATTAGCTTAAAGAACGATCTAGGTCATACTACTGCTATACAGCTTTAGTACTGCTATACAGCTTTAGTAAACATAGGTCCCCAGCTTTACAAATTTAAAACTACCGCCACTGCCGTTTCTCCTTCCTTTGCGAAGACGACCGTACCGGTTGGGGCACGACAAGTTTTTAGCGCCGCTGCCGGAGAGTTAATCGTATGACTCTAAAGCGTCTCGACGAACCCTTCTATTTAGTGATATCCGAATTTTAATTTACTTTTCTTTTCCTTGTTCCAACCGAAAATACCTTCCCACAACACACAACGATATTCGTACCCGATCCTGAGTCGATTATCCGAACCATCCGCAAAGAAAGACGTTCCCGTTTTCCACAAATTGTCGCTCGTGTTACTCTCGCCGACAACACCAAACCATCCATCGAAGGACGAGGAGGACCGATTAGCTGTCCAGTGATCGACGGAGCATCTTTTGAACTCAAACACCACATCGTACAACTCATAAAAGATAACTGCCAATTCCACGGTCTACCCCGTGATGATCCTAACGCTCATATCGACATCTCATTCAGGTTTCAAACTCATACAAGCAGAATGGGGTTGAGCAGGACATCGTTCACCTATACTTGTTCCCCTATACTCTCGCTTTACATGCCGCTACCTGGTTTAGGGACTTGAGACCGGCTCAATTACCTCATGGACTGACATGGGAAACAAGTTTCTTGCTAGATACTTTCCCCTGTCCAAACAAACTCAAGCAAAGAATGACATCGCAAACTTCCAACAAGCTCACGATGAATCTATCTACTCAGCATGGTGTGCCCCTTCTACAGAGGTCTTGATCCTAACCATCGCATCAATCTTGACGCCGCTGCTCAAGGTAACTTCATAAAATTAACCGATGATGAAGCATGGAGCTTGATCGAGGATATGACGATGCACCACCACGATTGGAAGTCTGATGAGCAATCCTCATCCTTTCCTCTTTCCGCCAATAACACTCGCCAAACTGAAGCCATTATGTCTCTGAGTGAACATATTGAAACTCTGACGAAGCAGATAGGAGAATTGAAGACAGCCGCAGCAGATCCACCAAGTTCAGGCTTGCCAGAACTGTGCCAACCACCCCGCTGAAGAATATGAGGTCGAGTATGAAGATTCTACTGATGGTTCAGTCTATGATGCCCAGTTTCCTGCCAAACCTCAGAACCCTCCTGGCTTCGCTAGAACTTCACCGCCCGGAACTCGAGGAAATCAGTATCCTCCACGGAACAACCAACCACCCTTCCAGCCCAGGTTTCTGCCATGATACCCGACGTATCCACAACCACAACTCCCATATAATCAACCTCTTCCATTAACCACCACTGAGGATATCCAACCTGCCGAACCTGTGAAGACCATCATTCCAGTCATGAGTACTGATGACAACCTCAACAAATTCATCCAAGGTCAGACTGCTTTCAATCAAAAGACTACGGCTAGACAAGACCAGACCGATCGATTCCTAAGAAATCAACTCTCGGTTCTAAAAAGCCTTGAGAACCAAATTGGTCAGTTAGCCCAACGTCTCGATACTCGACCACAAGGGACCTTGCCAAGCAACACTATCCAGAACCCCCACGTCGAGGAAGCAAAGACCTTAAACTCTGATAAAACATCAACTCTTTCTACTACTTCTTCTCCTATAAGGGAACATTCTCCTGTCCCGCTGACAGTTGAGAACAAATCTATGCCCACGCCGACTCGTGAGGTTGAGATTCCTTTCCCTAATCGCTTGCACAAAAAGTACAATGCCTCATTCAAGCTCGATGGAAAATTCTTAAACACCGTGTCTAGAATCCCTTCCAGTACGAAATACATCAGACGAATGTTGGCGACTAAAGACAAGATTCCTACCACTCCTGAAGTCTCACTGAACGCCGAATGTTCAATCGTTATCCAGAATGCGTTACCGGAAAAACTAGGAGACACGAGTCGATTCACCTTGCCTTGTTCCATCTATCACTCAGGCACGATACGCTCCTTGGCCGATCTTGGAGCCAGTATTAATCTGATGGCTTTCTCACTCTACTCTAGACTAGAATTAGGACCTCTACAGCCCACTAAAATGAGCGTCCAGCTTGCCGATCAATCCATTCGATACCCCGAAAGGCATAGCTGAGAACGTCATGGTAAAAGTTGACAGTATCTATTTCCCTACTGACTTTGTAGTGATGAATATACAGGAAGACATTAACATACCCATTATCCTAGGTAGGCCATTCATGAATACTGCACATGTTATTATTGATGTATATTCTCAGGTTATCAGTCTACGAGCGCATGAACAGACAATATCATTCAAGATTGATCAAGCCGACTGTTCACTAGCAGAATATGCAGAGATATACGCAATATCCATGGGCAGAGTTACTTCGGATGATGACACTTCTGATTCAGACGCAGAACCGTATAGGCCAGATGAGCATACTTGTCTTATCTCAGCAACTGAAGAGTCAGAATCAGAAGAAGAGGAGATGGAAGAATCTGAACCGGAAGAAGAAATAGAAGAGGAGATGGAAGAATCAGAGCCGGATAAAGAAGAATCATCACCAGAAACAAGAGGAAGAAGAATCGGAACCTGAAGAAATGGAAGAATCAGAGGAAGTATATCAGTCCACACCACCTCATCAGTACCTTCCTGATTCGCACTTTCCGACAGCAGAGATTATACAGGTTGAGAATTTCAAGCACTTTATCCGTCTGTCAGACAGTGAACTAGATGAAGATCCACCGACTGATTACTCTCATGATGCAGAATTTGGTCTTACCATGGATAAACTCATTGCATCAGCTATTGATCCTACTAAACCTCTCATGTCTCCTCGACTTGATGCTCAGCTGAATATTGAAAAGACTATCGCTCTATCTAAGCAGCATCCAGAGCTTCGAGATAAACTCTTGAGCAAGATTTCGGCATACAAAACATCCAGACTTCCCCAAAGGATTCAAACCTCTGACACATCTGCACCTTGAATTCAGTTCGAGAAGGGAAGCACCTCTGGATCTAGCCGTGATTCTGATTCTCAGGAAGAGAAAGACATCGAGATGGATTCCTCTTAGCCGATATCTCAGATCACCGATGACAACTTACCACCTTCTGACACTGTTGATTTCCTTGATTTCCAGGCTAGGAATACTCCAGCTGAGGAAAGTGCTAAGGATGATGGCATGTACACTGACATTCCAGTAGATATCCGGTCTATTCAGATTTCTACACCTCCTGTTAATCCACCTTCTCCATAAGTTCTGATCATCTCCAATCATGAGGAAATGATTAATGCCATCGAAGACTTTGAAAATGATATCCCCACTATGATGAGCATTATCATTAACTCTACTAATGATTACACTCCACAACAAAGGGACCTGATAGAAGAACTCGAAGCCGAATCTGAAGTGTATCAAGCCAGCCACACCTCAGATCCATGATTCTTCCACAACCGCCTAAATGCCTTTGCCGAAGATCTCGCTACTCAGCTACTACAAGAACATCACAATTCTTGACCAACACCTGAGGAGCTGTGTAACACCCGTCCTTAGGGCCCAGTAGTATTTTACTGATTTCCTGATTTTTACATTATCAGTTAATGTGTTAGAAAATAATTTAATATTAATTGTTTCAATGGTGAGAAACTAGGTAAAAAGGCCAAATAGTTTATTGTGACTAGTAAAATAATGTTCGTTTTAAATAGATAAAGTTGTCGGTAAAATAAAAGGTATTGGGTTCGTAAATGGTTTTAGGTTTCAGACAATAAGTATAGAAGGGGATGAAAATTACACAATAATTAAAAAGAGAGTCGGTCAGAGGAGCCGACATAATATGTATTAATTCCCATTTCACTTGTTCCCTTCTCCTTTAAAAAAAAAGAGTGAAGAAACCATTTACATAGAAATAAAAGGGAAACCATAATTAAGGTTGAAGCCATAATTGGTTGTGCTTGAATCAAAACATCAGCTTCTTTTTATTCATCATCATCATTGCCATCTTCTTCAATTGTAAGTGTTTATTTCTTTGTTTATGAACACATTTAAATTGAAGCTGAATGAATTGAAATTGATATATGATTTTGTATAAGTGAAGCTGGAAATATCATATATGATAATTATGTGATGTTGGTAAATTAGGAAATTAGATGTTTGATGTGGTGAAAAGTATAGACAATTATAATAACAAGTTTAATTAAGGAAATACTAAATAATACTATCACACAATTCAGGCAAGATTAACCCGTTCATGTAATATAGCTTAATAAGTAAGTCCAAATTCGAACACAAGGAACACAAGAAACGTTATTCTTATTTATAACTAATTATCTATTTATTCTACTTACAAATATTTACAATTATAATACAATCAAATACAATAATCTACAAGATAAGGGGGACGTTTTAGTTCCGAACGAACATATTTATATTTTTGATACAGATTCTAATAGATAAGTTTTAGGAAACAACTTAAGTATACTCAATTGGATCTGATAGGAATCATAACACAATATCTCGGTAAACATATACACAATATCTCGGTTAGCAATCATAACAGGGTCTGGATCTGATAGGAATCCAGCCCCCAAAGATGTGGATCCAGCCGACGGTAGTCTCGTATAGACATTTTGCGGCTGTTGCTGAGATGATGTGAGAGGTGGAGCGGGAGGAAGAGTGGTTCTAGCAGAAGATGATGATGATGGCATGGTAGTTGACGTAGATCGTCCTTGGCTCGACATTTTTGACAGAAATCTTTGGAAAAAAAATGACTCAACAAGGATTTTAACAAAAGTTTGATTAAGCAAAACACCAATTGCCCCACGGTGGGCGCCAAATTGTTTTGGTCAAAAATTACTAAAAGCAATTAAGTGATCAAATTTAGTTTGTGAAGTTAGGTGTAAAAATTACTCTCGGGATAATTACGTAGAAACACGATTATCTCTATTAGTAAGTAAATATTTTTGTGTAAACAGATCAAGAACATATTGAGGATAATGCTAATTTGACAATGAAAATGTAAAAAGAACACGATTAAAGTAATTTAAATGACAAGTAATCAAAGATGACACGGTGATATACGAGGAAAGCCCTTGATCAAGGTTGATCGCCGACACAAAACCTCGGGAAGGATCAAATGATCCTTTCCTTTGTTAATCTTATTAAAATGAAAGTAATCAATTACAAACTAAGAGCACAAGGATGATCGGCTAAGTGAATTTGTGTGTGTGTTTAGCTAAGTGTTGATGAAATAAGTGTAAATGAGAGAAATAACAGATTGTTTGTGTGAGTTGCAGGTGAAAATAGTGAATATTTGTTAACCTAAATGATCATCCATGCCTCGTTTAAATACTAAGAGCGTATAACAATATTCCCGAGATTTCAGGGATCCTCCGATGAAGGATGAAGACCACCAACGTCTCTTTTGACTTCATTTTACACGTGCAGCGGACTTCGTCTTCATAAGATCGTATCAAATCCTCGTCACATAATCCGGAGCATATCTCATTAACGCGTTCTTCATAAGACCTGGTCAATACTCAAAGAAAATAAACACGTTAAACAGTGCATGATCCTGAACTAATACAGGTTCAGGATCCTGAGCTATGTATACTCCAGAATAAACTTAGGATCCTTACTCAAGGATCTTCCTTATTCAGTAACCTGCACAATTATGATAAATAAATATATCCTTACCAGGATCATGCAAGATAAATAATAACGATATATCCAAGATCCTTACCTATATCTGTGATCCTGAAAACAGACTTTAAAACTATCATTATCCTGAGATACGAATATAAAATATAAACGAATTTCATACTTGCGAGGTGTATATATGATGTTAATTAGGATCCTTCAAAGGTTAATAAAAGTCTACCCACTACAGTTGTACCACGCCAGGTACACTTGAGATCATATCCTTGAGCTTTTGTATTTCTCTTGCTATGATAGGGGGTTAATCCTGGATCCTGCAAAATGTTAGTTCCAATCGAATAACCAGTAGACACTGTACCGTGATTAGCCGACATGAATGAGGATCTTGGCATCTGTCCAGGATCCTGAGTAGTCGAGATCCCGGTGGCATATATGGGATCCGGGATCCCGGTGGATCCCTGCATGGCGATGAAATCTCCATCATATCCTGAAGTGCGTGGTGTGTTGAATTCCAGAACCCTGCACCTTAGAGGGGTAGTAGCCTGAGTATTAGGGATATCGGCGCTCGACCTCAAGCTCTCCACATCTCTCCTAAGGACTTCATTACTTTGCTCCACTCGTGCCATTTGATCCTGAACCTATGAAAACATAGACATAATTTCTCTGTTAGAAATAATAACGGGATCCTAATCAAATGTTCCGGATCCTAAATGTGTTGAGGCCAAAATAGTAGTCTTGCTATAGACGTTCTGCGGCCTCGGTTGTGATGATGAAAGAGGTGGGGGTGGAGGTAAGCTGGTCATGGCAGAAGTGGATGATGGCATAGCGTAAGATGTAGATTGTCCTTGAGTCGACATTTTCAACAAAAACTTTTGAAGAAAGTGATTTAGCAAGGCTTTTAACATAAATTTAATTATAAAAAGCACCACTTGCAACACGGTGGGCACCAAATTGTTTTGACCAAAAATTACCTAAGACAATTGAGTGATCAAACTTGGATTGTGAGGTAGAGTGCTTATTGTAATTTCCAAAATAATCAACGAAATATATGAGTTTTTGGTAGAATAATGTGAACTACAGAGTATAAACGTGATTGTTAATGCTATCAATTTAAAAACTTATCAAAAATGTGACTAAGAGTTTTATGAATAACAATTTAACAAGTAACAAATGTTTACTTTCAATATAAACGCAAAAGTTTATGTAAAGTGCAAGATAATTTTGGGATAATGCAGATTGTATGATAAAAATGCTAAGTAAACAATATATAAGTAAAGTAAATGAGATTGACACGATGATGTACGAGGAAAACCCTTGATCTATGATAGATCGCCGGCACAAAACCTCGGGAAGGATCAATCGATCCTTGCCTTATGTTTATGTGACTAAAATAAAAAGAGTTACAAACTAAGAGCACAAGAATGATCGGCTAAGTGTAAGTGTGTGTTTGTAATTCGTGAAGTATGAACGAAGTGTAATGTTGCAGAGAGTGATTTGAGTGTAAGTAGTGTCAGTAGTGAGGAAGAGTTAGCCTAACCGATCATCTCGCCTCGTATTTACTAGAAGTACATAACAAACTATCCACAATTCTCGGGATCCTCTCCGATATATGCTGAAGATCTTCAACGTTCATAAGACTTAGTATTCCGTAAGTGTTGGACTCCTTCTTCTATAATTCGAATTGAGTCCATCCCTAGTAACTCGGAGTCAATAACCCACAACGCGTTTCCTTAAGACCTGGTCAAATAAGATTAACAAACACGGGTTAATAATACATGATCCCGAGATAATGAATATCCGGGATCCTGGGCATATATAACGAATATAGGATCTTATTCAAAACATATTCCCGAATATATTAAGAATCCTGAGTGTATCCTGAATCATACAGAATTACATTCTACAAGTATATCCCTATCGGGATCCTGCATGATAATTACCAAGAGTGATCCTTAAGATAACCAGGATCCCAGTTCAAAATTACCCTAAGTCTATTCAAGACCTCAATAACCTGCATAATATAAGCATATATCATACACAATCAAGGATACTTATAAAATACCTTTTACCTTGGGATCCGGCGAAGTAGATAAAAATTCTACCCACAACAGCTCCTTCAGTACCCTCAAAGCTTAGAGGTTTGCAGTTCGTGAAGTCCTTGTAAGTACATGGTTTGGTTGTCACTTCTGGGGTCGATTCGTCATTGCTGCCTCTTCTTTGTGTTCCAGAATCTCTATTTCTCCCTGCTTCATATGCGGCCATTGCGTCGGCCACTCCTTGGTTAATGAGTTGCGCAATTTCAACTTGGCTAAAAGTCTGTCTCTTCGGCGGCATGTTTCTTTAAAAGAAAGGAAAAGATATGTAAGGCCTTTTTATACAGAGTTAGAGATTATCGCGGGGGTATAAAAGGTAGTAATATACGGCATCACATACGACGATCAACAATGTAAGTTAGTAAGATTAGTGACCAACCAAAATGTAAGGTCAACAGGTTACTGGATTCGATGTTTGCAAAGACATGCAGGGCATTGTTACATCCGGACGAATTACGAGAGTTTTACGGAGTTAACTAGACGATCCCTGTCACTGGGTCGGAGGTAGTACCCAAGGTCTTGATAAGATTTCCCTGCGGGTACGTGGCATTCGTGTTCCTCTACTCGTGTGGTACGTGGCTACAATATACTTGATGTACATTTTGCGTATCATCTTACGATTTCAATTTAAACATGTCTATGTGTTTTAATTGAGATTATGAATCTGATTTTGTACAATTGAATCATGAATTAGACTTTATGTATATTGTTTAGTTTAGGAATTTAGCTAAAAGTGGCTACAATATAGTACATCTTGGCGCCAAAAACTTGATGCGTGTGAAAGCGTCTAGTTTTATTATTTATAAATGGAAATACCTTATTAATACTATCACACAACCAGGCAAGAATACCCGATCGGAATAGTATAGCTATGGTAAGTCCAGGTCGAACACAGGAACAATGTTATTCAATTAAATTGGAATTATTAATAAAACAGTAAGATAGGGGGTACGTTTTAGTTCCGTACGAACGTTCAATATGAACTAAATAACTAAACCAAATAACATTAAACAAGGTAAAGAGGAATAGATAAACAATTGGAGATAGACATGTAATTGCTCAGAGTCTTCACACTCAGATTCATATTATCCGGTCATGTGTTTTGATTGTCTGATTGTGATTTCTTTGATATTAACTTAGTTACTAATCAAAGAATCCAAGTTAAATGTATATTAGTCTCCGGTTCTGGTTAACTAATATCTACAATCTAGAGTCCCACATTAAACATCGATAAGACGTCCCAAGAATGTTGCTCTATTGCGTGCTTTTCCCTAGATTGTGCATTAAGTATTCACGACTTGTTACGATTATTCCTCGCGGTATGACTCAACAATACCTACTAATAATCTCTTATTAGCTTGCTCATTTTAGATTGATTAGTTACTATTCTCTTAACCTATCAAACTCAATATATTTAGCAATGACTATAAACCTAGATTCATAATCATCAATAATCAATAGCATCAAAGGAACTCAATCTCAATAACACTATTAACCACGTTAAGTAATAACTAACAATCACCAATAAATAAGGTTCTACGGACAACATAACAATCTTCAATCAGTCAATTGATTCAAAACACAATTATAACCTTCAAACAATCATAATCAAAGGTTCTTAAACTAAACAATATACATAAAGTCTAATTCTTGATTCAATTGTACAAAATCAGATTCATAATCTCAATTAAAACACATAGACATGTTTAAATTGAAATCGTAAGATGATACGCAAACCGAATCATGAACCACGCAAAGTAGGATCAATTGGCATCAATCCTAGCCTTCTTGTGCCTCCAAATCTCCATTAAAATGCCTATGGAACTTGCTTTTGTCGGCCTAGGGTTTGTGGTAAAAATTAGGGTTAAAATGAAGAAAATAAGAATTTATGGGTTTTCTGCCGACTTAATCCATCCGCCGGATGGAATTTTCATCCGCTGGATGGATAAGTTTTCCCAAAAATTCAGCCCGTGTACTGTCAGCCCACTTTTTTCAATCTACCCGCCGGATGGAATTCATCCATCCGCCGGATGGATGAATTTTCACTAAAAACGGCCCAAATGAAAGTTGTAGCCCCGTATGTTAGCTAAATTCTCCCACTTGAATCAACCCAATTGAAGTTCGTATGAGGAAGTTATGGCCAAAATACTAACGCATAGCCGAAAACTCAGCTTTTACACTTTTCTTCATTTTCAGCTCATCTTTCGTTCTCTTTCCGATTCAAGCTTCATATACATCTATTCCAATCCAATCTTGCCTATCTTTACTCTCTTAGCTTCTTTTCTTCACGATTAGCTTTTTCTCTGTTTCTTTTCGATCCAAGCTCCGAATAAACTCCAAATTGCAAATATGAACAAAATGAGTATCTTATTCACATAAAATGCATTAGAAATCTATCAAGCACGGGGTAAATTAGTACTACAATATTGTACATTTTGGCGTTTATCAAACATCCCCCATTTGAATCCTACTTGTCCTCAAGTAGACTATCGATTTAAAACTTATAAACGACAAAATTTAGTAGGCAGACAATGGCGCATAGGGACTTACATACAAGCTAGTATTTTGCAAATCAAATTTTTAGTTTAACAATAATTCAACTTTAAGACTTAGCTAAAATGGCTCACAATGATTACCGATATTGTTGTCCACCTAAATAATATATACTTAGGTAATTGAACTTGACTTATCATTATTTTAGCAGCTTTACCCTTGATTCTCAATAGCAAAATACCCTTATACATATAACGTGCTAATATTACACATATCATGGATATCCAATTAAAATAATCATTTTTCAAGTCAAGACATTGGTGATAGGTCTGTGCCTTAACACAACAGAGCGACATGACTTGACTTTGGTTTAGCATAATAACTTTTTAGTCAAACCATTGGTGGCAGGTCTGTACCTTAGTACAACAAAGCGACAAAATTTGACTACATTTTTAAATCAAAAGTTCTTTTAAACTCTTTTTGCTCTTTTTCATTAAATATACTGGCGGAGACCAGGTCTGTACGTACAACAGAGGAAACTACACCCAGTATATCCCCAAATGATATTAATTAAATTTCAAAATTATGACATATCGCACGCTATCATATATAAGAATTAAGACTAAAGTCATACATTGCTAAAGTTCCTCTCGGAATATCGCATACTTCTTGCATTAATTTTATTTAATAACTCAACAACTTACACACAGATTGCATATCGATACATCACGTGATGAACTATCTTTTCTAATCTTAAAGAGAATACATTTTTAAAGGAAAAATTTGGGTTGAAAAATGACTAACATAGAATGCATTCTAGCTATGTTCCCTAATAATCATGCCTTAAAAACAAAGTTTTAAAGTCTACCAATATTTATCGATTTATAACTCAGGACAATCACACTTCTTTTCCCCCATCCCCCACTTAAAATAAAGCAATGTCCTCATTGCAAAATAAGGAATCGCAAATTAGGGAATAGAAAAGAAGTGAACAGAAAACTCCCTCGATCTTGAAGAAAAATGCTTTCTTGATCTGACTATGAAAATATACAACATCACACTTCCGTAGGCATCACGATTGCTTTTAGCATATGCAATAAGCCTTTAAACCTCTCGGTATCCCGAGTGGACGAGTTATAGTTTCGTGAGGGTTTCCAGGGAACACACCCACAAAGTTCGAAACTGCAAAAACAACTAACAAGAAAACAAAAAGAAGAAAAGGAAAATAAAATATAAAATAACTAAAAAGTAAAACTAACAAATTAACAAACAATAACCTACATAAAATAAGGTACATGAAATAAACAAAAATAATTAGTACATAATATATATGATAAACAGAGCAGAAAACAAAAATTTTCTCGTAAAATAGCCTTCAAACCGTCGGCTGGTGCACTTAACCACCGGTCTAACGTCTGTCCAAACCAAATTCAAAAACTTCGCTCCATTAAAAATTAAACTTATATAATATGCAGATACATATAATTAACAATCAAACAATTATTTACAACCAAATTACATCATTAATCATCACAACTTTTAGACAAGACAAAAATATTTGTTTAGCAAATCAAGCCTATAAAATTGTGCGTGATTAAAAATATTTTATTTTATTTTATTATTATTTTTTTTATTTTTTTTTCAACTTAATCGAATAAGCAACGATCCCCGGCAGAACAATAGTCCAACCGGTTAAGTGTTCCCCGGCAGAACAAAAGTCCAGTCGGTTAAGTGTTCCCCGGCAGCTGCGCCAAAAGCTTGATGCGTGTGAAAGCGTCTAGTTTTATAATTTATAAATGGAAATACCTGTAAGAACCCTTGTTTTCTCTCTTCATGCGACGATTTGCTAAACCCTAGCTCCTTCATTCGTAAATTTGGTCAGCCTAATGCCTTTGATTCTGTTCAGTTTAATTGATTCTTATTGTTTCAATGATTAATCTTTTCGGTTTTTCATTGTTTCAATTTGTTTCATCTTTCTGATCACGAGTTTTAAGGTTTTAGGTTGCGATTTCTGTTTAATTAGGGTTTCTCAGTTTTGTCTTGCTTTATTCTCAATCGTGCACTAACTGAATTTGTTTCTTTAAATACTGTTTGTCGATTGTTATAAACGTGATTAGGTTTTCTTCTTACGGCGCTTATCTGATTTAGTTTGGGCTTCACGTATCTGCTGCTCTAGGGTTTTCTGCGAAGGAGACTAATAGGGTTTGCAGCTTTTTTCTTCGATTGGTTTAGGGTTATACTAGGCGTTTATTGGTTGGTATTGTTGTTGGTTTCTGTCCTGTATTGTCGTTAATTTTCTGACCGGCGGTGAAGTTTGTGGGTGGTTTGTGGAAGGTCTGTCGTATTAGGGTTTTGGTTTCCGGTTTATGGTTTTGGTATTAGGGTTTTTCAGGTTAGTGGATTGACGAATTACATGTAATATGGAAAAGGGTTTCTTGAGTCCGGGGAGAGGGGTTAAAGAGAAGCGTAATATGGTTGATGTTAAACAGCCTCGTGTGAAATCTATTTTGAAGAAACCATCTGGTGTGCCTCCGGAGGTCACTAAGGCTGGTCAGCAGACTACGGTTGATATGGCGGATAATCCAATTCCGGCGGGTTTGTTTCAGAATTTAAAAGTGGATGAATTAGATAAGTTGAAAAGGCATCGGATAAGCAGTCTATTGGGAAAGAAGAGGTTAAATTGACTGATCAGACGGCTGTTCAACCAGGTGAGGGTGCTAAACCATCATACTTGAATGTTGTTACGGCTGAAAATTCAGGGATACAGAATGTGCAGTTTCGGTGCTTAAAATCTGATGTTTCTGTAAGTGAAGCTGATGTCACGATTCCTTTATCTTTAGTTGAGGAAGTTCATAACAGGTTTATGCATATGTTGTATGGTTATTTCATTGGTAAACGCATTGCGTTTCCGGTTGTAGAAAATTATGTGCGGAATGCTTGGTTATAATATGGTCTTCAAAAGGTGATGATGAATGCTAAGGGGTTCTTTTTCTTTAAGTTCTCCACTGCTAAGGGTATGAATGATGTTCTTGAGAATGGTCCATGGATGATTCGCACAATCCCAATAATTCTTAACCAATGGGCGCCTAATATAAGTTTAACCAAGGAAGATCTCACTAAGGTGCCTGTGTGGGTTAAATTACATGATGTTCCGATGGCTGCCTTTACAGGTGATGGTTTGAGTTTGATTTCAACTATGATTGGTTCCCCCATGAGACTAGATTCATTTACTGCTACTATGTGTAAGGAATCATGGGGCAGAAATAGTTTTGCTAGAGCTTTGATTGAGATCTCTTCTGAGCAGGCTCTAAAAGATGTAATAGTTGTTGCTATTCCAAAGTTGGATGGATCGGGATATTCTAAGGAAACTGTCCGGGTTGAATATGAGTGGAAGCCTCCTAGATGTGATACTTGTAAACTCTTTGGTCATTCTAATGACTTGTGCCCATTACAACTAGCATCTCATCAGGTAAAGGAAAATGTTTATGATGGGTTTTTTGAGGTTGGTTCAAAGGGTGCTAAAGCTAATAAAGAGGGGCAGATTCCAAGGAAAGTTCAAGGGGTATCTCTAGGTAAACAAAAGTCTAACTTTGTGTATCGTCCTAAGGTGGCTGCTAATAAAGAAAATTCAAAGCAAAAGGAGGATACACATGTTAGTATATCTAACTCATTTTCTGTGTTAAGTGGGAATGAACCTAAAGTGGACGATGTGATTCGGGAAGTTGAGACGTCTTTGGGTGATGAAAAGGCTGTTTATGGTAAAAAGGAAACGGATTCTAAAGTGGATAAGACCTTGGAAGATTTTGAAAGTGATATTGAAGAGGTCTATAATGAGACATCCCAGTTTATGGCTTCTGGGTTGGGTTCTGGAGGAGGTGGTTCAAGTAATCTTGAATACTTTGATGACGATGATTTTTATGGGGATTATGATGATCAAGCCTATGATTTAACTGAAGAACAAGCTACTTTCTACAAGGCGTTTGATATCACCCTACGTGGGAAGATAAAAAGATAGCATCTTTTATTTTGGTTGAGTCAAATTCTCTGGTTGTTTCTGTTTTTTGGCTATTGTTTGATTCTTATGTTGAGTCAAATGTAGGTAGTGGTTGTGTCTTAGTTATATAGTCTTTCGCCTATGTAACGGGCTGAGATATGAGTTCCTCTTATATCCTTTATACTTAAGTGTTTTGGGAGTAATATATTTGCCAGGTAAATTTTACCCTTTACCCAAAAAAATAAAAAAAATAAATGGAAATACCTTATTAATGTGGGACTATATACATACATACACATAGGAGAGTTCTAAACAATATAGCCAAAATGTACTATATTGTAGTACTAATTTACACCGTGCTTGATAGATTTCTAATGCATTTTATGTGAATAAGATACTCATTTTGTTCATATTTGCAATTAGGAGTTTATTCGGAGCTTGGATCGAAAAGAAAAAGAGAAAGAGCTAATCGTGAAGAAAAGAAGCTAAGAGAGTGAAGATAGGCAAGATTGGATTGGAATAGGTGTATATGAAACTTGAATCGGAAAGAGAACGAAAGATGAGTGAAAATGAAGAAAAGTGTAAAAGCTGAGTTTTCGGCTATGCGTTAGTATTTTGGCTATAACTTCCTCATACGAACTCCAATTGGGTTGATTCAAGTGGGAGAATTTAGCTAACATACGGGGCTACAACTTTCGTTTGGGCCGTTTTTAGTGAAAATTCATCCATCCGGCGGATGGATGAATTCCATCCAGCAGATGGATTGAAAAAAGTGGGCTGACAGTACGCGGGCTGAATTTTTGGGAAAACTCATCCATCCGGCGGATGGAAATTCCATCCTACAGATGGAAATTCCATCCGGCGGATGGATTGAGTCAGCAGAAAACCCTTAAATTCTTATTTTCTTCATTTTAACCCTAATTTTTACCACAAACCCTAGGCCGACAAAAGCAAGTTCCAGAGGCATTTTAATGGAGATTTGGAGGTACAAGAAGGCTAGGATTGATGCCAATTGATCCTACTTCGCGTGGTTCACGATTCGGTTTGCGTATGATCTTACGATTTCAATTTAAACATGTCTATGTGTTTTAATTGAGATTATGAATCTGATTTTGTACAATTGAATCTTGAATTAGACTTTATGTATATTGTTTAGTTTAAGAACCTTTGATTATGATTGTTTGAAGGTTATAATTGTGTTTTGAATCAATTGACTGATTGAAGATTGTTACGTTGTCCGTAGAACCTTGTTTATTGGTGATTGTTAGTTATTACTTAACGTGGTTAATAGTGTCGTTGAGATTGAGTTCCTTTGATGCTATTGATTATTGATGATTATGAATCTAGGTTTATAGTCATTGCTAAATATATTGAGTTTGATAGGTTAAGAGAATAGTAACTAATCAATCTAAAATGAGCAAGCTAATAAGAGATTATTAGTAGGTATTGTTGAGTCATACCACGAGGAATAATCGTAACAAGTCGTGAATACTTAATGCACAGTCTAGGGAAAAGCACGCAATAGAGCAATATTCTTGCGACGTCGGATCGATGTTTGATGTGGGACTCTAGATTGTAGATATTAGTTAACCAGAACTGGAGACTAATATTCATTTAACTTGGATTCTTTGATTAGTAACTAAGTTAATATAAAAGAAATCACAATCAGACAATCAAAACACATGAACCGGATAATATGAATCTGAGTGTGAAGACTCTGAGCAATTACATGTCTATCTCCAATTGTTTATCTTTTCCTCTTTACCTTGTTTAATGTTATTTGGTTTAGTTATTTAGTTCATATTGAACGTTCGTACGGAACTAAAACGTACCCCCTATCTTACTGTTTTATTAATAATTCCAATTTAATTGAATAACATTGTTCCTGTGTTCGACCTGGACTTACCATAGCTATACTATTCCGATCGGGTATTCTTGTCTGGTTGTGTGATAGTATTAATAAGGTATTTCCATTTATAAATAATAAAACTAGACGCTTTCACACGCATCAAGTTTTTGTCGCCGCTGCCGGGGAACACTTAACCGGCTGGACTTTTGTTCTACCGGGGAACACTTAACCGGTTGGATTATTGTTCTGCCGGGGATCGTTGCTTATTCGATTAAGTTGGAAAAAATAAATAAATAAATAAAATAAAATCTTTTTAATCACGCACAATTTTATAGGCTTGGTTTGCTAAACAAATATTTTTGTCTTGTCTAGAAGTTGTGATGATTAGTGATGTAATTTTGTTGTAAATAATTGTTTGATTGTTAATTATATGTATCTGCATATTATATAAGTTTAATTTTTAATGGAGCGAAGTTTTTGAATTTGGTTTGGACAGACGTTAGAATGGTGGTTAAGTGCACCAGCCGACGGTTGGAAGGCTGTTTTGCGAGAAAATTTTTGTTCTCTGCTCTGTTTGTCATATATATTATGTACTAATTATTTTTGTTTATTTCATGTACCTTATTTTATGTAGGTTAGTGTTTGTTAATTTGTTATTTGTTATTTTTAGTTATTTTATATTTTGTTTTCTTTTTCTTCTTTTGTTTTATTGTTAGTTGTTTTTACAGTTTCGAACTTTGTGGGTGTGTTCTCTGGAAACCCTCACGAGACTATAACTCGTCCACTCGGGATACCGAGGGGTTTAAAGGCTTATTGCATACGCTAAATGCAATCGTGATGCCTACGGAAGTGTGATGTTGTATATTTTCAGAGTCAGATCAAGAAAGCATTTTTCTTCAAGATCAGGGGAGTTTTCTGTTCACTTCTTTTTTATTCTCTATTTTACGATTCCTTGTTTTACAATGAGGACATTGTTGCGCCGTCGGAGTGCTGACTCTGCTGCGGTCGTTCTAAGGTAGGCACAACGGTCCTGCAAACAACGATGCAACACGTGAATGATGTCGTGTAAACGGGGCTTTAGTTTTTAAAATGGAAATTACCTCACTTGCTAGTACACAACTCAGGGAAGAATACCTGATCGTATAATAGTATAGTATGATAAGTCCGGATCGAACACAGGGAACTGATGTTAATTCAAATAAAATGGAAATTGATACAAATAATTAAAACATATAATAAGAGGGGAAGGTTTTAGTTCCGTTTGAACAATTGACTGACAATTATGAAAAAATTGAATTATTAAATAAAAATTAAAAGAAAATAATTAAATAACAAGTACTCAAATAAAATTATTTAATTCAAATGATAGAAGAAATACATTTGTTTAGATTACTTTCCTCAGATCCAATTATCACTTTATTGAATTGCTAAAATATGGATTTTATTGTGATATGACAAATATTACCAATTATCTTTAAGAGATTAATTGATTAAACACAATTAAGAAAGATATAAAGTTGTTTTCAACACGTTAACAGTTCAATTTAACGTTATCCACCAAACTGTGTTATAAGTTAAACCTACATCGTTTATATAATTTACTTTTGCAATTTGAATCAACAAAGTTTATAACTAATTAATAGTTATCACATTCATTACCGATTATTAACCATTATTGATCCTAACCTATCAAACTCAATATATCTAGTGATAATTCTCAATTAAAATCAACAATCATCAATAATAATCTATCAATAAAGAAATCAATCATAAATCAATAGACCATCACGTTAGGTAATCATCAATAATAAATAATGAAACATGGATCATCAAGTAAACATATAAACATTCATAAAATCTAATATAAATCCGCAATTCAATAATCAAATCATCATCTGAATATTATCATCTAAACAAATGTAATAAAAACTTAGCCAATCATATTGTTACAGAAACACATATTCACAAATGAAACCGAAATGATAACCAAACGAAAAGGTTTAAAGTATTCGAATAAACAAAAGAACTTCAATTCTTCTTGCTCTCTACCATTAAAATGCTCTGGAAATAAGGCTAAATGTGTGAAAATCGGCTGGAGAAAAAATGTGAAATGATAACTCTCAAAATGAAGCAAATGAGGCTATTTAGGGCTTCTGCTGAAACGATCCATACGCCGGATGGAATAATCCATCCGCCGTATGGATGCTTAAAGCCCAGAGTTTTGATGCCCGCGTCTGATCCAGTCCAGCCCAACATTCCATACGCCGGATGGATTAATCCATCCGCCGTATGGATTGAAAATTACACTTTTTCAGCCACTCGACTTTTATTCTTCAAACTTCAACCATTTTAGCTTCTTTTCTTCAATACTAGCTCGCTTTCGGCTTCTTTTTTTCGATTCAAGCTCCAATAAACTCCTATATGCAAATATGAACGAAATCAGTATCTTATTCACACAAAATGCATAAGAATTCATCTAAACAAGGGGGTAATTAGTACTATAATTTAGTACATTTTGCCGTTCATCAAACATCCCCCACTTGAATCCTACTTGTCCTCAAGTAGACCATCAGTTGAAAATTTAAAAACTTTAAATATGAATGGCAAACTAAAGTGCAAAAGGACTTACATACTACACAGCATTCGGCAAACCAAATTCTTATCCTAAAATTGATTCTTCCTTAAGGCTTAGCAATCAAGAAACTTTCTAAAGGAAACAACTTCTAATACATTATTATTAGGCATAAAAGATAATTCACCCAGATTACCAATATTGTTGTCCACTTAAACAATCTAAAGTTCAGAAATTGAGCTCAACTTATTATTATTCTAGCAGGCCTTACCCCTGATTATCAATAACAAAATACTCTCATACAAATAACGTGTCACAATTCTCCAAATAATGAACAACCCAATAAATCAATCATTTTTCAAACCAAGACATTGGTGACAGGTCTGTACCTCAGTACAACAGAGCAACATATCTTGGCTTTGGTTTTTCAATTCATGAGTCCTTTGTACTCTTTTCTTTTCTTTTTTATATCAAATATACTGACGGAAACCAGGTCTGTACTTTCGTACAACAGAGGAGTCAACACCCAGTATATTCCCAAATGATGATAATTAGGATCCCAAAATTATGGATTATAACACACTATCGAATAAGAATTAAGACTAAGGTCGCACCTTGCTAAAAGATCCTCTTGGGATAATTCCTACTTTAAGTATTAAATTTCTTAATAGCTCAATAACCTTCAAATAGATTGCCTATCGATACATCACATAATGAACTATCTAATATTTAAAAATTAAATTCATTTCATCCATTGAATTCCCAAAATGTGTTACAAGATTCGCTAAACTTTACATAGAATACAATTGTAAAAGAAAAATTTTGGCTGAAAAATGACTAATACATAGAATGCCTTTTAGCTTTAAAATTTGCCAAAATTTACCATTCATATCTTAAGGACAAACAGACTTCTTTTCCCCCATCCCCCACTTAAAAGTATGCAATGTCCTCATTGCAAAATAAACAATAACATAGGGAATAGAAAAGAAGTGAACAGAAACTCCCCTGAGCTATCTTTAATATAAAAGCTAAACTGAAACCTTCCAACAACCAGCATCCTCTTCCAAGAGCTTTATTAACACACTGTAAACAAAACAAAATAAATAATTAAGAAAAACAACGGGTTGTCTCCCGAGAGCGCTTTTGTTTATCACGTCGGTAAGCTCGACATTGTGCTCCATCACTTAATTTAGATTCATCTCCAAATCACGTTTGGAGTCCCTTGCATCACCATAATACTTCTTCAAACGACTTCCATTCACTTTGAATGTCTTACCAGAATGACCCTTTAAATCAACAGCTCCAAAAGGGTAAACTTTGTCGACTACAAACGGTCCTGTCCAACGTGTCTTCAACTTTCTAGGAAATAAATGCAACCGAGAACTGTATAAGAGCACCTTGTCCCCTTCCTTAAATGAATTACTCGATTTTAGGCGAGAATCATGCCATTTCTTTGTGCGCTCCTTATACAGTCGAGCATTATCATAAGCATTTATCCTTAACTCCTCTAACTCCTGTAACTGCGCCAATCTTTCTTTTCCCGCTGCATGATCATCGAGATTGCAATGCTTTAATGCCCAGTACGCTTTGTGTTCCAACTCAAATGGCAAATGGCAAGCTTTCCCATAGATGAGTCGGTAAGGCGTGGTTCCAATAGATGTTTTAAACGCAGTCCTTGCAGCCCATAAAGCATCATCCAACTTATTTGACCAATCTTTCGGGTTTCCATCAATTGAACGTTCTAAAATCCGCTTCAAACCGCGATTAGTCACTTCAACTTGTCCACTAGTCTGTGGATGATAAGCAGTAGAAAACTTGTGATTGACTCCATACTTCTTCAAAACCTTCTCCAATTGTGCATTTGCAAAATGCGTTCCACGATCACTAATCAACGCCTTAGGTGTTCCAAATCTCGAAAACAATTGTTTAAGAAACTTTATCACCAATCTCGCGTCATTAGTAGGTAATGCCTTTGCTTCCGCCCACTTTGAAACATAATCCACAGCCACTATGATGTACTTATTTCCGTTGCTTGGTGGAAATGGTCCCATAAAATCTATCCCCCAGACATTGAAAATTTCACTAACCATGATAGGATTTTGTGGCATCTCATCTCTTTTAGAGATTCTTCCAATTCGCTGGCAAGCATCGCATTCCTTTACAAACTCGTACGCATCCTTGTAAATGGTCGGCCAATAAAATCCTGCTTCAAACAATTTCCTTGCTGTATAAGATGGCCCATGATGTCCTCCCGTAGGACCATTGTGACAATGAATTAAAATTTCATTGCATTCTTCTCCACTAACGCACCTTCTCACAATACCATCAGCACATTCCCTAAACAAAAATGGATCTTCCCAAAAGTAATGTCGCAAAGCCGAGAAAAATCTCTTTCTTTCGTTATACTTCATCTCAGTGGGAAGAGTCCATGTAACTAAAAAGTTGGCATAATCAGCAAACCATGGAAGTTCACTCATGAATGCCTTCATCAAACTTTCATCGGGAAATTTATCCTGAATTTCCGATTCATCTAACTTATCCAGCTCTGGATTTTCTAATCGTGATAAATGGTCGGCAGCCAGATTTTCAGCTCCCTTCTTGTCTCGAATCTCGATATCAAACTCTTGCAGCAACAAAATCCATCGCAACAACCTTGGCTTCGCATCTTGCTTGCTAAACAAATATCTCAACGCTGAATGATCGGTAAACATTACCGTCTTTGACAAAATCAAGTAAGAACGAAATTTATCAAACGCAAAAACAATAGCGAGCAATTCCTTCTCAGTCGTAGTGTAATTCTCTTGTGCATTTGTCAAAGTCTTGCTCGCGTAATAAATAGGTTGAAACTTCTTGTCAACCCTCTGACCTAAAACCGCTCCTACAGCATAATCACTAGCGTTGCACATTAGTTCAAAGGGAAGATCCCAATTTGGACTAATCATGATGGGTGCAAATACTAACTTCTCTCTCAAAATATTGAATGCATCAAGACATTCCTTGGAAAACTCAAACTTTCCCTCCTTCTCCAACAGTTTGTTCATTGGACGAGCTATCTTGGAGAAATCCTTAATAAAACGGCGGTAAAATCCCGCGTATCCCAAGAAACTTCTTACGCCCTTGACATTCGTCGGAGGAGGCAACTTCTCTATTGCCTCGACTTTAGCCTTGTCCACTTCGATTCCTACGCTCAAAATCTTTGTCCTAATACAATCCCTTCTTGGACCATAAAATGGCATTTATCCCAATTAAGAACAAGATTCGAACTTTCACACCTCTGCAACATCTTTTTCAGATTTGCTAAACATTCATCAAAAGAATTTACGAAAAAGGAGAAATCATCCATGAATATCTCCATGCTATCCTTCACCATGTCATCGAAAATCGCCATCATGCATCGTTGAAATGTTGCAGGTGCATTGCACAAACCAAAAGGCATTCTTCGATAAGCAAAAGTTCCGAATGGGCATGTGAACGTAGTCTTGTCTTGATCATGTGCATCTATCGGAATTTGGAAGTACCCGGAAAATCCGTCTAGAAAACAGTAATATTCCTTTCCTGCCAGACGCTCGAGCATTTGATCAATGAACGGCAAAGGAAAATGATCCTTGCGCGTGGCGTCATTCAATTTCCTATAGTCGATACAGACTCTCCATCCGGTGACAGTTCTTGTGGGGATTAACTCATTCTTCTCATTAGCAACCACTGTCATACCTCCCTTCTTGGGCACAACATGAATGGGGCTAACCCATAGACTATCAGAAATTGGGTATATCAACCCAGAGTCCAGCAACTTAATGATCTCCTTCCTTACCACATCAGTCACTTTAGGATTTAAACGCCTCAACGTTTGCACCAATGGTTTGAAATCAGATTCCATGAGGATCTTGTGCGTGTAGTTAGAGGGGCTTATTCCCTTGATATCACTAATTGTCCAAGCGATAGCATGCTTGTGCTCCTTAAGAACCTTCAATAAACTTTCTTTCTCGTTAGCTGACAGCTAAGATGAAATGATGACTGGCAGATCCGACTTCCCTTGCAAATATGCATATTCCAGATGGGTCGGCAAATCCTTCAATTCTAACTTTGGTGGTTCTTCGAATGAAGATTTTACTGCCAACACCTCTTCTCTTGAGCAAGGAATCCCATGCATAGTAATGCGAGTCTCTTTCTTAATTAAAATGCCATTAGTCAAGACTGACTCTTCGCTCTCCATCAGCTTATTTCCTTCACTCTCTAACTCCTCATCACACGTGGTTTCTATCTCCTCAAGCAACCTATCAAATTCTTCGATATCACGGATTGCTTCTAGACTTCCCGTCCATCCTTCAAGAATCATGGGATCAAGATCTTCATCTTCCATGAGACTTTGTAGAAATTCCTCATCATCGGGCATTTCTCTAGCACTAACAAAGTAACAAGTATCATCAACTGCAGCAGGATATTGCATTGACTTGTTAACATCAAATACTACTTTTTCCTCTCCTACCCTCAGAGTGATCCTTCGATCAAAAACGTCAATCAATGCCCTTGCAGTGGCTAGAAAAGGTCTCCTCAAAATGATAGGTACCCTTGAATCTTCAACCATGTCAAGAATCACAAAATCGCAAGGGAAAACAAACTTATCCACCTTAACCAAAACATTCTCGATCATCCCTTTAGGATATTGAATTGACCGATCCGCTAACTCAATGCACATTCTGATTGGCTTTGGTTCCCCTAACTTAAGTCTAGCATACATAGTTGTGACACCCCCAAATTTAATGCTTTGCGGAAGCGAGTTTTGGGTGTCACTAATCAAATATCAAAACACCAAAGTACAAGCAAACGACTCTAAATGAGACGTTTTAGAAAATACATTACATTACATAAGTTTTCAAAAGTAATACAAAGTTTAAGTCATAAGTTTGAAACATAGTAGTGAGTTCGCAAAATGATTTCAGAAGATTTTAATACATAACCATTATACAAAATGTAATGCAAGAAAATCTTCATGTCTAAATAGATGCATGCGACTCGTGATAGCTAGCTTATCCTGTAGTCCATTCCTACTGTTGCTGAGTACCTGAGAATACATCACTAAAAAGGTCAACCAAAAGGTTGGTGAATCTCACAGGTTTATAGTATACAGAAATAAACAGTTTGAGTAAATCAGTAAGTAAATCATTTAACATCAGTAAGACATTAAAGTATAATTGTACAACAGTAGTAATTTAGTAAAATAGTATTTCACAAACATAGTAAAGTCGGTATAGTCTGTCAATTTATTGCCATGTCATGAGCCATTATAGTCGAAGCTTAACATGTCTGTAATTTGCCCCCGTGAGCACTAATCCAAAAATACTCATATAAAACGAATAAGAAACGCCTGTTTATACTAGTGCGGTTCGTGGTGGCGCTACCACCCCAGGCGGGGATTGTCAGTCCCATATGGATCCATATACTAAAATTCGCGCTTATCGTATAATTGACGACTATGATTCAGAGGACTTCATTCGATTAAAAGTAAACTCATGCTATTCAGTAAGGTAATACGTCGGTAAGTAAGTAAATCAGTAACACAATACATTTGTATATGTATTCAAATCAGTAAGCAATTTAGTCAGTAAAACAATACATTTGTATATGTATAAAGTCAGTAAGTAAATAAGTCTGTAAAATAATACATTTGTATATGTATTAAAGTCGGTAGAATAATACATTTTGTAATTGTATTAAAGTCGGTAGAATAATACATTTTGTAATTGTATTAAAGTCGGTAGAATAATATATTTTGTAATTGTATTAGTAATTCAAGTAATTTTGATAAAGAATCACTTTTCATAAACATGTACATACAGTAAACAAGTAATATCAGTAATTAAATACATTTAGTAAACAAGTGATGCATCTCCCCCAAAGTAAAACAGTAAAAAGGGGCAGTGAGACTCACCTGATGAGCAAGCAATCCTAAAGTGCGCACGTATTCCAAGTGTAATCCCCTAGTGTCCTAAACACGTGAGATTATATATTTGTAAGTGTACGCGTAATAATTCGTTTGTTTAGTTGTTCGTTAAGTTAATTACGTTCAATGTATTCGAATTGTATTACATTTGAAGTTTCATTATATCCGTTACTCTTTATTTCATAAGTTACAAAATTTGGCACGAGTCCGAAAACCGAAATATGCCATTTTCGACCCCTAGACGACCCCGGAAGGATTAAAACTGGCTAGGCTAAGGTACTTAGCCTTGACCATTGAGTTGTTTTTGAATGACCGAGCGAATTTGAGCCCAATCCGTTACAATAATTTTTTTTTTCATCGAGAAGCTACCCTGTTTTAAGTTGTTAAATCGTCGACGTTTTTGAAAATTTATGTTTTCTGTTTTAGCTAGAATTCGCAGGGCTAGTTTATTGATCCGTTGGATCATGAAATATGACGGGGGAAATCCGCCGTATTGGTTTAAATACGCCGTATTCAAAGGTTTCAAAGGGAATACGCCGTATTGGTTTGAATACGCCGTATTCAATGATTTAAAAGGGGAATACGCCGTATTGGTGTGAATACGCCGTATTCAATGGTTTCGAAGGGGAATACGCCGTATTCCCTGGAATACGCCGTATTCCGAGGAGACGCGGGAAAAAAATGTTTTCTGGGCGGGAATACGCTGTATTCCCTTGAATACGCCGTATTCCGAGGTCTGGTTCGAGTCTGTTCGTGCAGAAAACATACAAAACCAGTTCTAAATCCTATTTCCGCTTACAACAACTTAATACAAAGCTAATACATGTAATATAATGTATTATAAACATGAAATTAACGAGAATTGATGAATGTTCTTACTTAGTAAAAATTGGAACCGAGAGGTGTTGATGATGATGAAGAACACGATGATGATGATGATCAAGATGAAGGTGTTGATGATGATTATGGTGTTGTGTTGTTGTTTGTGTTTGATGATCCAAAGATCCAAAGAGAAGAGAGCCGAGAGAGATTGAAAATGTGTGAGTGTGTGTGTAAAATAATTGAGGTCGGGTAATATAACCGACCTCAATTATTGAGGTGGGTGGGTGTTTTCCGACCCGTGTTTGCGTACCCGATCGTAATGTAGTATAATATTTAAAAATGAAAATTTTCTAAATATTATTTCGTATACATTTTTATTCAAAGCATTTTATAAAAATACTTTTAACATAGTATAAAAATATATCTTTGTTTTTGTTCAGATTGACGGATAGTTTTCAGTATCTAAAATGTATTTCAATTTCTAACGGAGTACGTAATTATTATCCTCAATAATAATACTTGAATTAAAAATGTTTTTCGCTCGCTTACATTTTGAGTTTCTACGTTTTGTTAGGTTCGTGTATTTGCGATCATTAATTAATCGTTTCGGTTTATATATATACATATATATATATAATACTTGTGTACTTGAGTATTGACACGTATGTAATTACGTGTTTTAAAAGTTTAAATTAGGTGCTAATTTTGGGTTATTTTGACCGGGTGTCACATTCTCCCCTTGTTAGGAGAATTTCGTCCCGAAATTTGTGCGTAGTAATTGTCTGTGTATTTTCTAAGAAAGTGTGTGAGTCTACTGTGAGTGCTATAACCTCATTCTAATATTACATCCCTCCCCTTGTTAAGCTAACGTCCTACTGGCCATTAAAGGAATAGAGGGAGTGTGTTGTAAAGTAGTTGACCATTTTGTCGGTAGGACAAGGTCAGTCAGTCAATAAGGTGTAGCTACACTTTGTACTAGTAGCCTAAAGTAAATAGTATCTTTCACTATGTTCCCACAATACTAGACCCTATCAGTCTCCTACAGAAACTATATGGTTCAGCCTACATTTGTTTCAGGTGGGATGTTACCCATCGTATATAAAAATAACTTTTAACCGGCATGTTTTCCCGGTATACAACAGAGTAGGATATGTTATTCCTATATATCTGCAAGCTAAACATTGTCTCTTAAAGAAACTATAGAATCTAAATTGTCTCCTTTCCCTAATCCTTTCGTGTACTTAGAATCTAGAGAAACATAATAGTATTTAAGCAACAAGTAAGCTCTACCAAGGTAATTTGTATGTAGGCAGTCGGTAATGGTCAGTGTCGTCATAGTATAAGTTAAATTCTATTAGTTTCGTATAGAATTAAGTTGTTACGTGGAAGCGTACCCTTAGTGTTGTTTGGATTAAACTTAGTCTCACTGACATTGCTTGCCAGGATTTCTTCACTCTCATCATCTAGTAGTGGGCAGTTAATTTTGAAGTGTCCAGCAGTTCCACACTTGAAGCAGACCTTCAAAGATTTAGAATTAGTGCCCTAAGGAGGTAATTTGCAATCCTCAACTTGGTGTCCAAACATTTTGCATCGGCTGCAGGGCTCGATACAAGATCCTTTGTGGTGTCGGTTACATAGGGAGCAGAATGGTAGGTTTCCTTTGTAAGTACCAACTGTTTTTGCTTTCTTTGCTTCATGTACAGCAGGATTTGAGATGGAAATTTCTTCCAATTTCCTCTTACCGATTGCCACTCTTGGCTCAGTATTCTCCTCAACCGGATTATCATATTGGGTTAATTGTGAGGTCGGGCTGTCAGCTGCGACATTCGCCTCTTGAATGATTGGTTGAAACGACCTCAGCTGTCGTAGGTTGTCTTCCATTGTTAGCATGCGTAATTCGCATTTGTGAGCGCGCATTTCACTCTGATAAGCAATTTGTCGTAGTTCGATGATGTCTCCCCTGGCTTCAGTCAGCTGACTTCGGAACAAGTCTAGAGTTTCCTTAAGGAAGTGAACAACTTCCGTGCCTATGTTACTAGGAGTGGGTGTATCAAGCAGAGCAGTAGTAGTAGCGGTGTTATTGATGGTGGGGTTAGGAACAGAATTTGGTTGAGCTGTCCTAGTAGTTCCTTTGGTGAAAGTCAATCCAGCTTTTGTTGCTGATTCAGTCAGTTGTCTCTCAGTTTCCCTCACCGACATCATTTCCTCTGACACCTCCTCAGTTTCTAGCCTCAACTCACTATCCAAAGTGAGGAGGTAAGGAAACATCACATGCTCCTCACTGAGCTGATCGTCATCCGACGTGTAGTTGTTAGCAGCGTGCTTAGTCATTTCCTACAGTTAGATGTTTCGTGTTAAGGTGATATTTTTGGGTAGTTATTCTCAATTACCACTAAAGCACATAGTATTTCATATTACACAATTCAGGTCATCTTCATCACAACATAACACAATTCAAGTAAGTACGAATTGTACACTCCTAGGAATGGATGATTGCACTAATGACCTAGAGTAGTTTATCAATTCCTAATTCTATCTTGTACTTAGAATCTAGGAAATACACAAGAATAGTTAAGCAGTATATAAGATTTTTCCAAAGTAAATATGGAAATAGTAGAGTCATTTATAAACGTGTGTACCATCGTTGAGCAAGTCAGCAAGCGTCGGGTTTGGGTCTTCCCTAGCACGGAGTACGTAGGCTCTTCCTCGAGCAGGGTTGTTGTTTTTGTTTTTCAGCTGAGGGCAATCCTTCCTGAAATGCCCAGTACCATTGCACTCATAACAAGTCTTGGGTGCAGAAGTGTTGGTACCAGTTGCAGCTGTCTTGCAATCCTTGGCCAGATGCCCGAATCTCTTGCATTTGGTGCATGGACACGCACCATCATGATGAAGGCTACATTTTGAGCAAAATGGTTTACTTCCCTTATATTCTTTCTTGTCGCCCGAGCCAGTTGGGTAGGTTTTAGCAATCTCAACCTTTTTGTTGGAGATGGTGGGGTTTCCTTCCCACTTACGCTTGCCAGAGTTTCCAGTAGGTGTTACAGGTGTCTCGCGCCTGACTACTTGCGCCATAAGCTCATGTGCCATACGAATAGCACTCTGAATAGTTCCAGGTTTTGACGAAGTAACATTCCCTTGAATATCCTTCGGGAGTCCACGGATGTACCTCTCAATCCGCTTACGTTCAGGATCTACCATAGATGGGCAGAGAAGAGCGAGCTGCTGAAATCGGGTTGTATAGCCGATGATGTCATTTCCCTGAACTGTCAAGTGCCAGAATTCATCTTCCAACCTCTGGAGTTCCTCATTGGGACAGTACTCATCCCTTAGCATCCTTTTCAGTTCTTCCCATGGGATTCCATATGCAGCATCAATTCCCACAGACTGAATGTACGAGTTCCACCATGTCAGAGCACTTTCCAGAAATGTACAGGTGGCATACTTAACTTGGCAGTCTTCTGAACAGTTACTGATCCTAAAGACTGACTCCATCCTTTCAATCCACCTGACCAATCCAATGGCACCTTCTGTGCCCTTGAAGTTCAGAGGTTTGCACTTGAGAAAGTCATTGTAGCTGCAGGGTTTAGCAACAGGAGCAGAGTTCGCAGATGGTGATGATCTGGTAGCTAGAGCTTCGGCCACTCCTTGAGAAACAAATCGTGCGAGTTCAGCCGCGCTGAAAGTTTGTCTTTTCGGTGGCATGTTCCTTCAATAACAGCCAGGAAAAATGTGAGTTTTTGTGTAAAAGTATGATTATCATAGTTGCATATATAACAGTAATATAATACAACACAAGTGACAATCAACGGTGTAGAAAAATGAAGATTGTAATCATTTAACAAGCGAGTTCAAAAGATTACAAGAGTTAGAGTTTATAAGTGCTGTCGGGGATATTACGTCCGAACAGATATCAGAAGTTATGCGGAATGTGATTGGGGTAGAAGGAGATTTGTATTTAGAAAAATACGAAATCAGGATATTAAACATGATGGGTGAGTGATTGACGGTCCTCTGATGACCAGTTCGTGTAGAATAAAGTATTGAAGTTCTTAATCTCTACCTAGGTAAGTCTATTTCGAAGAGATGACCCTCTCTTACTAGGGCACATCCTGGTACTATTTTCCTGACTCGATCAACTTACCACAGGCCTATTCCAAAGTGTGTTTGTACAGTGAGTGTGTTACTAATTATCGGAGGATATTAATAAGCCTAATCATATAGGTGTAACCTATATACACTTATTATCCACCTAGTTGTGTCTATCACAGAACAAGTACAAGTCACGGTTCTCTCGTGGTCAGAGTCAACTAGTGCATTCCTGTTTAACATAACCCCTTTCAGATCTTACATCATCTTTATTTAATTGTACATAGTTGATCAGGCTATGTTAAATTAAACTTGTATGACGAAATCCCTGAACTAGTTATATCTAATGAGGAATACTGCCTAACGGTCATAGTCTAGGCCCACTAAATGCAACCTAGTTCGCTATAACCTTAGGCTCTGATACCAATCTGTGACACCCCCAAATTTAATGCTTTGCGGAAGCGAGTTTTGGGTGTCACTAATCAAATATCAAAACACCAAAGTACAAGCAAACGACTCTAAATGAGACGTTTTAGAAAATACATTACATTACATAAGTTTTCAAAAGTAATACAAAGTTTAAGTCATAAGTTTGAAACATAGTAGTGAGTTCGCAAAATGATTTCAGAAGATTTTAATACATAACCATTATACAAAATGTAATGCAAGAAAATCTTCATGTCTAAATAGATGCATGCGACTCGTGATAGCTAGCTTATCCTGTAGTCCATTCCTACTGTTGCTGAGTACCTGAGAATACATCACTAAAAAGGTCAACCAAAAGGTTGGTGAATCTCACAGGTTTATAGTATACAGAAATAAACAGTTTGAGTAAATCAGTAAGTAAATCATTTAACATCAGTAAGACATTAAAGTATAATTGTACAACAGTAGTAATTTAGTAAAATAGTATTTCACAAACATAGTAAAGTCGGTATAGTCTGTCAATTTATTGCCATGTCATGAGCCATTATAGTCGAAGCTTAACATGTCTGTAATTTGCCCCCGTGAGCACTAATCCAAAAATACTCATATAAAACGAATAAGAAACGCCTGTTTATACTAGTGCGGTTCGTGGTGGCGCTACCACCCCAGGCGGGGATTGTCAGTCCCATATGGATCCATATACTAAAATTCGCGCTTATCGTATAATTGACGACTATGATTCAGAGGACTTCATTCGATTAAAAGTAAACTCATGCTATTCAGTAAGGTAATACGTCGGTAAGTAAGTAAATCAGTAACACAATACATTTGTATATGTATTCAAATCAGTAAGCAATTTAGTCAGTAAAACAATACATTTGTATATGTATAAAGTCAGTAAGTAAATAAGTCTGTAAAATAATACATTTGTATATGTATTAAAGTCGGTAGAATAATACATTTTGTAATTGTATTAAAGTCGGTAGAATAATACATTTTGTAATTGTATTAAAGTCGGTAGAATAATATATTTTGTAATTGTATTAGTAATTCAAGTAATTTTGATAAAGAATCACTTTTCATAAACATGTACATACAGTAAACAAGTAATATCAGTAATTAAATACATTTAGTAAACAAGTGATGCATCTCCCCCAAAGTAAAACAGTAAAAAGGGGCAGTGAGACTCACCTGATGAGCAAGCAATCCTAAAGTGCGCACGTATTCCAAGTGTAATCCCCTAGTGTCCTAAACACGTGAGATTATATATTTGTAAGTGTACGCGTAATAATTCGTTTGTTTAGTTGTTCGTTAAGTTAATTACGTTCAATGTATTCGAATTGTATTACATTTGAAGTTTCATTATATCCGTTACTCTTTATTTCATAAGTTACAAAATTTGGCACGAGTCCGAAAACCGAAATATGCCATTTTCGACCCCTAGACGACCCCGGAAGGATTAAAACTGGCTAGGCTAAGGTACTTAGCCTTGACCATTGAGTTGTTTTTGAATGACCGAGCGAATTTGAGCCCAATCCGTTACAATAATTTTTTTTTTCATCGAGAAGCTACCCTGTTTTAAGTTGTTAAATCGTCGACGTTTTTGAAAATTTATGTTTTCTGTTTTAGCTAGAATTCGCAGGGCTAGTTTATTGATCCGTTGGATCATGAAATATGACGGGGGAAATCCGCCGTATTGGTTTAAATACGCCGTATTCAAAGGTTTCAAAGGGAATACGCCGTATTGGTTTGAATACGCCGTATTCAATGATTTAAAAGGGGAATACGCCGTATTGGTGTGAATACGCCGTATTCAATGGTTTCGAAGGGGAATACGCCGTATTCCCTGGAATACGCCGTATTCCGAGGAGACGCGGGAAAAAAATGTTTTCTGGGCGGGAATACGCCGTATTCCCTTGAATACGCCGTATTCCGAGGTCTGGTTCGAGTCTGTTCGTGCAGAAAACATACAAAACCAGTTCTAAATCCTATTTCCGCTTACAACAACTTAATACAAAGCTAATACATGTAATATAATGTATTATAAACATGAAATTAACGAGAATTGATGAATGTTCTTACTTAGTAAAAATTGGAACCGAGAGGTGTTGATGATGATGAAGAACACGATGATGATGATGATCAAGATGAAGGTGTTGATGATGATTATGGTGTTGTGTTGTTGTTTGTGTTTGATGATCCAAAGATCCAAAGAGAAGAGAGCCGAGAGAGATTGAAAATGTGTGAGTGTGTGTGTAAAATAATTGAGGTCGGGTAATATAACCGACCTCAATTATTGAGGTGGGTGAGTGTTTTCCGACCCGTGTTTGCGTACCCGATCGTAATGTAGTATAATATTTAAAAATGAAAATTTTCTAAATATTATTTCGTATACATTTTTATTCAAAGCATTTTATAAAAATACTTTTAACATAGTATAAAAATATATCTTTGTTTTTGTTCAGATTGACGGATAGTTTTCAGTATCTAAAATGTATTTCAATTTCTAACGGAGTACGTAATTATTATCCTCAATAATAATACTTGAATTAAAAATGTTTTTCGCTCGCTTACATTTTGAGTTTCTACGTTTTGTTAGGTTCGTGTATTTGCGATCATTAATTAATCGTTTCGGTTTATATATATACATATATATATATAATACTTGTGTACTTGAGTATTGACACGTATGTAATTACGTGTTTTAAAAGTTTAAATTAGGTGCTAATTTTGGGTTATTTTGACCGGGTGTCACAATAGTATACGGCATTATCGATATGCTTGCCCCCAAGTCAGCCAGCACATGCGTGATGTCTAAACTTCCAATAAGACAAGGAAGAGTAATACTCCTGGGGTCTTTCATCTTTGGTGGTAGTTTGTTTTGCATTACCGCTGAGCATCTCTCGTTCATAGTTACCGTGGTTGCCTCCTTTAGTTTACTCTTGTTGGTCAGCAATTCCTTCAAGTATTTTGCATACTTTGGCATTTGAGCAATTGCTTCCACAAACGGAATATTGATATGAAGCTGCTTCAAGTTTTCTATGGACTGATGGTACTGAGCTTCATCCTTTCCTCTCCTTAAGGCTGCTGGGTAAGGAGGAGGTGGAACATGATCCTTAGCGTATTGCTTGTCTCTAGCAATTTGATCAGCCACAGAATCCTCCTTTGGACTTTTAACAACTTCTACTTCCTTCTCTTTCTTAGGCAGGGGTTGAGATACATGTTTCTTCTTGACTATCGGATCTTCATGAACCTTTCCACTTCTAGTAATTACAGCCTTCGCCTGATCACGTGGATTGGTTTCAGTAAATCCGGGAAGAGTTCCAGGAAATCTCTCTTGGAGAACTTTAGCAATGTTGGAAATGTTTCCTTCAATATGCTTAATGGCAGCTTCTTGATTTCTCACTAATGCTTCCGTAGTGTCCATCCGTTGTCTAGAACTAGCAATGAATTGCTCATTAGTGACAAAAACTTTTCCCATCATCTCCTCCAAATTGGATTTCTTCTCGGGAACTGATGCATCCGATTGATCCTTAGTAAAATGACCAGGCTGAGTTTGACGAAATTGGCGGCCTCCATCTTGGTATGGTCTTCGGAAAAAGGTTCCACCACCTTGGCGGTAATTTCCCTGAGCTTCTCCGAATTTAACTTCCTCCTTTGCTTCTCCAGACTCCATCTTGGGACAATCCTTTACCAAATGCGTTCCTCCACAGTTGTCGCACCCTACTTGGATTGCATGAACAGTCTCAGTTACCTTCTTTATGTCTCTTCCCATACTGTCAAGCTTAGCAGTGATGGCGGTGAGACCATCATTATTGCCTACTGACCTTTTTCTCCGAGAGGTGCCATCATCCCAAAGTTGAGAATGCTTGGCTTGATCACGAATGGCCTCTAAGGCTTCCCTAGGAATCTTCTTTTGGATAGATCCTTGAGCATCAAATTGTTGTCTTGTAGCACGATCCACTCCTTTGTAGAATACCATAACGTTTTGTTGGTCGTTTAGATCGTGCTGTGGACACTTATGCATCAAGTCCTTATACATTCCCCATGCTTGATGAAGCGACTCATCGATGTCTTGCTTGAAATTCCGAATGTCGTCGATCATCTTTGACGTCTTGGACGGTGGGCAGTACATCTTGAAAATTTTCGTACGAAGATCTTCCCAAGTGGTGATGGATCTGCCGCACCCCCAAACACACATGGCAGCGGAAGGATGAGGTGTCACGGGGGCGCCGACCAAATTAAATATCATCACACAAAGATTACAACAAACAACCTCTACATGATACGTTTGAAAAATGGTTACATTACCATAATCAAATGTTTACAACTGTTACCCAAAAACATTGGAGTTCGCAAAAATAGTCTAGAGATTTCTAATACATAGTTGTTGATACAAAATATCGTAATGCAATTAAATCTCTTGTTTGAAAATATGCGACTCGAGCTATGCTTTCCAAAAGCATCCTACTGTCTTGTTTCCTGTGAGTAGTCCTACTGCATCTGTAAACCTGAGATTACATACTAAAAGGGTCAACATAAAGTTGGTGAGTTCATAGGTTTGCAGTAAATAAACAGTTGTGAACACAATCAAGTTAAAATATTGAACGAGTGCAATGTAGCGAATATACAATTGTCATGAGCATCATAGTCGAAGCTTAACACGTCTGTAAAGTACAATCAAGTACTCGAAATTTGCCCCCGTGAGTGCTAATCCAAAAACACTCATGTGAAACGAGTAAGAAACGCCCATTTATACAGTACGGTTCATGGTAGTGCGTGCTACCCTGGGCGGGGATGGTCAGTCCCAAATGGATCCATTTACTAAAACTCGCGCTTAAGTCGATAATTAACAACTATGATTCAGAGGCCTTCAGTGGATTAATCGTAACTCATGCAAATCAGTATATCAATAGTCTGTAAGTCTGTAAAATAGCAAGTCTGTACATGTGTTCAAGTAAAAACAGTTGTATAAAACATGTGTGTATGTATTCTGTACATTAATAGTCTGTAAGTCTGTAAGATAGCAAGTCTGTACATGTGTTTAAGTAACAGTAGTTGTGTAAAGCAGTTGTATAAAACATGTGTGTATGTATTCTGTACATTAATAGTCTGTAAGTCTGTAAGATAGCAAGTCTGTACATGTGTTCAAGTAAAAGTAGTTATGTAAAGCAGTTGTAGTATGTATTCTCCCCCAAAACAATTTAAAACAAGTAAAAAGGGGCTATGAAACTCACCTGAGTTCTAGCAAATAGTAAGCAAGCAGTGTCAAATAGCAAGTAAAGTGTGATCCAACGTGTAACCTTCTAACTTCCTAAACGTATAAGGTTGTATGAGTAGATGTCTTGAAAGATCATTTATGTAAGTGGAGGGTTAATGTCCACTTATGATAGTGGTTCACTCAACTAATATGTCCAAATAAGTTTGTTTTATCAAAAGTGGGTACGACCCGTTGGTGTAAGTTTGTAATAATAATTCTAAAAGATATTGTTATTATGTTTGTTTCATTGAATACTTTGTAATTGTATAAGTCATGTGTTATCGAGTTGTTCATCGTATGTAGTTATCGGTTGATACACAAGTTGAGTACTTAGTGAGAGTAAAGATTTAATTTTGGTCCAAAGGTTCTAAGTGTCGGTTTTTCGTTCGGGAGTGTTTTCTAGTCTTGTTTTTGGTCCAAGTTACAAATTATGTCACCCGAACCCGTTTTGTTTACAATTCTTTCCAAAAATAGTAAGTTTCCAAAAATAGAAAGTTTGACGTTTTCGAAACCGAACCCCGTTTTTGTTGGCTTGCTTAAATATGTTCAAATGTCATAAAAACTCAGCCCTTTCACTTTTAGTAGGTCAACAAGTGTCGGTTTTTATGTTACATCCTATACAGTCCACTTTTGCTATTTTCCAGATTTTACATCCACTTGTCGGATTTTTATAAAATCCTATTTTCCGAAATAGAATATGAAAAAAATCACAGGCGATCCTAAAGGTATTATAAAGGTCCAGTAATTTTTGTAGGCCTTTTAGAAAGGTCTGAGTATTTTATAAAATTTCGTTTTCCTCTGAGGTCCAGAAATTGACCAACTTGAAAGCATCCATGAAGATTAAATTACTGAGCAAAATACACAAGGAATCAATAAAAGTGGTCTTCATAAAAGTGCTAACCAATGAAATTTATGAAATTTGGGCGGTAGTTTCAAGTCATTTGGAGGTGTGTAGCTTAAGTTATGGTCAAATTACTGAGAGAAAAGTTTCGGACTTTGTAGGACAGATTGTCTATGTGTTTTTATACAAATTATTAAAAATACTAAAAAACTCAGAAAAATATGAAGCTTGCGGCGTTGGAAAGTTAACTTCTTAATATTGATTTTAGACTATAAAAACGTCCAATTTCATGAAGAAATGATTTTTACAAAAATCGTTGAAGTTTTGATTACTTTCTGGACAGAAAGTTAAAGTAACTTTTTCTTGAGTCTTAAGTGATAAAAATGATTTTTAACAAAGTTTTGGACATGAATCTTGTTGAGTGAGCTTATGAACATGTTATTAGTGTAATAATATGAAGAGAATAAGTTCCTTACAATGGATCGAATGAAGGAAAGAAGGAGGTGATGTTGAGCTTGAATCCTTGTAATAAGTTAAAGTTTTGTTGTGGTGGTTGATGGTGGTTCTATGGTGGTCAAAGGGGTTTTGTGTGGTGGTCAATGGTGGTGGTAGGGTGGAGTTGTGGTGGCTGATTTTCTGGAGTTGGAGAGAGGAGTGAAGTTCTAGTGAGAGGTTGGAGAGAATTTTGAGAAAGAGTGAGTGCTGAATGAGAGTGCATGTGAGGTGAGTGGATGTTGTAAGAAAGAAAGTGATCATAATTTTGCATGAAAAATGAGAGGGGAAGAGGGGGTGGTGGCAGGTTTTTGGGGGGCCCATGGGGTGGGTTTGTGATTTAAATCTCAGTCTCAGTCTGTGTTACGTATTGTGGTCGTTTACCCGTTATTCGTGTTAAAATGTTAAATCGCCTAACGTTATTTTGCGTCGTTTTAATTAATGATATATTTTGGATTATTTTTCATTGAAGTATTATTAAAATACTTTATTTTAGGTTACCGAAATATTTATCGGGTTTTGTTTCGTTGCCGAATGCGATTCACGCGTTTTTACCGAGTTTGTTACGTTTTTATCAAAACACCTAGGTTTTTCGTGCATTATTATATCAAAATAATAATATGTGATAAATAACTTCTAAAAATAGATTCAAGTTATTTATAGAAAGGTTTTCACCAACGTCGTATAGTTTGTCGGACTCCATCCGGTTGTTTCGCGTAATTACAACTAATTACGTAAGCGTAATATAAAACAATTACGTAGGTGTATATTAACAATAATATACATATAGTTACAAGTATTTAGCCTAAATCATATCTAAATACACGTAATTAGGGTTTCGGTTAAGTTTAAAAGTTAACCTAAATTGCCCGGTGTCACATTCTCCCCCTGTTAGGAGAATTTCGTCCCGAAATTAGTTTGCAGTTACGGTCTGCGTGGGTTCTGTGAGAGAGTAAGTGCGTGTTTCTATCGTGTCTGAGATTCATATCCACAAGTGAATCCGGACCTCACCTTGAGATTCACCGGCCTTGATGTTGGGTAAGCCATCAGGGTCTAAGTTCTTAGTTTTCTGTTGTAAGGTTTCTGTAAGTTTCTTAACGAAATAATTCTTGTTTTACCTTTTCTCCCCTTGTTAGATCAATGTTCTACCGGTAACAGTAAGAATACAATAGGTTTCTCATGGCAACGATTCGGATGGGATTCTTAGATGGCATCGAGAAAGGAAAGGGAATGGAAATTTCGATGGTTTATTAGGTCTAGGGAGAAAAGTTTTGTCTGCTAAGTTCGAAATGAGGTTCCGAATTACAATTTCACGGCTAAATTTAATCTCTTATTTATGCGTTATTCTTAGCTTCTAAGTCTGTGGGGCGTGATCGCGTAATTTAGTACCGAATAAGATTGGAAACAGTCAAGTTATTGAGAGGTAACTTACCCGTAACAATGTTATGGGTTTTGTCGAGCATTGTTGTTCTGGTTGTTACTTCGTGATGTAAACACATCCATTTGTATACGTTTGGAAAATTATCCCAGGCGGGGTAGGCAGAAGTTGATCCGGTAGATCGACTAGTAGTTTCAGCTACTGCTCGTGATGATGATTTTGATTAGCGAGATTGTAACAACCCCAAATTTAGGGTCAATTTAAAATTTCCCTAATTACGTGTTTATTACTTGTATATAATATGAAATAGGATTATATACATTATTTACTATACATATATATGGATGGAATATATATATATACGCGTATACGATTCGTACAAATCGTATAAAACAACAATTGTACAAACATACGGACGTTGGTAAAACAATTATTAAATGATGTGAGATTATTTAATTACTTTGACTACTACTTTATATTATGTTTATAATAAAACGAAAACGTACGTTTTAATTAAAACGTCACCGAACTCTCCGAAAACTCGACCAACCGACAAAACAAAACAAAGTTATGTTTTATAACTCAAAAACTAGTATTTTGATAAAATACTTCAATTTAATTATCGGGTAATATTTCGTATTTTAAAACGTATATTTAATAGCGTATAAAAATCATTTTTAACGTTTAAACGACCGGGGAAACGAACACCGCACGGAGCACAAACGCGAGGGGACGAAAAATTGGTGAGACCACACCATGTGGCCCCACCATGGGCCGGCCAAGGGTCAAGGGGACAACCCCCCCATACCCCTTTGATCAAAATCATAACCAAACTCACCTCCTCACTCAATCTTCCTCTCCTCTCTCTCTCTCTCAATCGGTTTTCTCTCTCTCTCTCTAAAAACCAACACTAAATCACCATAAAAACACCACAAAACCATCTCGGAAGCTAGGCTCGTTTTGGAGAAAAGTGATCACGAGAACGAGGGCTACAATCCTATCTTTTCGGATTTTCGTTTCGACGACTTTGTAAGTTTTCCGGCGACCCGAAACTTTTCTGATTACATTTATTTTGCTAGATTATTGTTCCCCTAGCTTAGTAATGTCCAACTATATAATTTAAACTCGTTTTTGAACACTTTTACGGAAATGTCGGTTTTGGTCATTTTAAATAAAACGACACCTCGAACATTAAAAACGACATCCAACAATTTTTATGAACTCTATATAACATACTAAAACTAGTGTAAAAGTTTCATACCCAACGGAACTCGTTAAACTCGTTTTCGACACAAGCTAAAACCTGACCAGGCGCTAGTGTCGCATGGCTCACGCCAGTTATGCGACACTACGTCTGAGTGACGCATAGGTCACGAACAGCCCATACACGACACTTCATTAGTGCCGCTAAAACACAAATAACGTCACTCCTTTAGTGACGCAACCATATAACATTCAGCATAAACAATCACGACACTTCCTTAGTGTCGCTATCATATAACTATCAGTAGTAACTTACGGCACTTCCTTAGTGACGCTAGAACACTTATACCGACACTTCGTTAGTGTCGCTATTATCAGTATAAACTTATAACTTTCAGTAGAAACGAATAACACCTAGTTACTACCGATGACGTCACTCAACCCTCGCACCGTCACTTCACCAGTGACGCATAAATGCATATACCGACATTTGTCGAGTGTCGCCCCATAAACTGATTTACTTCCTTATACCGTCACTTCTTCAGTGGCGCATAAATACGTATACCGACACTTACCTAGTGTCGCCCTGATATCAAATTGCTCACTTATACCGTCACTTTATTAGTGGCGCACTGTTTGACCACGACACTGAATACCGTCACTATCATAGTGACGCACTGATGAAAAACAATACTTAATAACGTCACTTACTTAGTGACGCATTATCTGAATACCGACACTACTTAAGTGTCGCATACATCTTGAAACAGATAATATGATACGACACTACATAAGTGTCGCATGATATCCAGAAGTGACGCATACAAGTGACGCTAAAACAGGCTGTTTGACACTTACATTTTATACAAGTATGTAACATGCTTAAAACGCGAACGTACTTTACTCGGCGTTGCTGATACATGAAAATATTATACTTTTGAAAGTATACAACGATACTTGAATACGTACAAGACTATACTAAACTTAACGTGGGATTTCACTCACACACGCGTACGAGATTACACTCGGAAATACTTAGGAGGTTACACTCCAACGAACTTACACTTGTACACTACTTACGTGCTGGATTACACGCTAACGAATACGAGGTTTCACTCGTACCCTTTGGGGTTAAGCCCATTGGAATTTACGCAACACTACATGTTGTAATACAAACAAACGATCATACGAGTATACTTTACAACTGTACAACTACTATGAATACATAATAATAATGGATGGAATTATTATTATACACCGATAACAAACGGACCGTACAACTTTTATACAAACTACGATTTACAAACAAATACAAACGTACAAACAAACTAATGGACATTAACTAGTTTGGGAACAACTAGCATGGATACTTTACAAGTATTCCATTTACTTACTAAACCTTATGCGTATTAGGACGCTAAGGGTTGCTAGTTCGGGATACTACTTGCTTACTTACTGCAATGTCTGCCAGACTCAGGTGAGTCTCACAGCCCCTACTTTACTGTTTTATACTCAGGGGTGAGATGCATTACTGTTTTACATGAACACACAAAACTTACTTGCTGCCATGATTTACTTACTGTACGAGATTACGGATACGCCAATTGCATGAGTTTTCGACTAATCAAATGAAAACCTCCTTAATCATAGTTGTTAGTTATGTGATAAGCGCGAGTTTTAGTATATGGATCCATATGGGACTGACAATCCCCGCCCGGGGTAGCACGCACTACCACGAACCGTTCCTGTAGAAACGGGCGTTTCTTACTCGTTTCATATGAATGTTTTGGATTACATTCATGGGGGGTACCTATATTTACTGTACGTTAAGCTTCAACTATGGTGGCTCATGGCAATTGTATCAAACGGTTAGCATAACCTGCAACCACCCACTTATTAAAACTTAAGTAAGCGATGAGCATAACCTGTGATCGTTACTTACTGGCTGGCTATGAATTACAAATACTACTTGTGTGTTCAAACTATTTACTACTTACAAACCTGTGAGATTCACCAACCTTTTTGGTTGACCGTTTTAGTAATGCTTCTCAGGTACACAGCATCAGTAGGGATGCCCAGCAGGATAAGCTTTCTTAGCTCGAGTCGCATGCATTTACAAGCTTGGAGATTTTATTACATTACTTTTGTACTTACTGTTATGTATTAGAATCTCTAGGAATTTACTTGAACTCGAGCTTGTATTTTGAAACTACTTATGTATTAATGTAATAACTTTTCGAACGTCTCATTTAGAATCGTTCACTGTATCCTTTGTGCTTGTGATTATTGATTAGTAACACCCAAAACATCGCTTCCGCAAACTGTTAAATTTGGGGGTGTTACAGATTGGTATCAGAGCCTAAGGTTATAGTGAACTAGGTTGCATTTAGTGAGCCTAGACTATGACCGTTAGGCAGTATTCCTCATTAGGTATAACTGGTTCAGGAATTACAGCATACAAGTTTAATTTAACATAGCCTGATCAACTATGTACAATTAAATGAAGATGATGTGAGTTCTGAAAGGGGTTATGTTGAACCGGAATGCATTAGCTGACTCTGACCTCGAGAGAACCGGGACTTTTACGTGATTGTGCTAGACACGAACTAGGCGGTTATGTGATATATATATATATATATATATATATATATATATATATATATATATATATATATACATAGGCCTCTTTCCCCGATACGATACTCTCTCTCGACTACTACGAAATTAATATTCTTTAAAATTTCATCGAACAAACGACAACTCGATTCTCGTCATTCTGTCCTTATTTAACTTTTATGAATTCACGATTACCAACATACGTCCGAAGATCTCCACACCATTATAACCGACAACCATAGTTACTCGAACATCCTTCGATATGAAGATCGAGACCTTGTTTTCATTTGCTATTCCTACCTAATTCTACGTTTATAACATTCTACAATGTACACTACTGTACCGTTAGGTGTAACCTAATAAAACCATTTTCAACTCAATTTTTCGTCAGACTTCAAATTATACAACCAACTTTTACTATCAAAATTTTATAACAAATGTATTTTTATCAAACATGTTACAAAAATTTCTCACAAAAATGTTTTATAAAATTTTCAAAAACTTCAAAACCGTATAAACTTATTTATAGTACACAACTTTAAACAACCTTCAAACTTTGGCGTAGTTTCTCTAAACTTACTAAATCATCACAATCATAATTCTTGTTCAAACCTTCACATGTTCTTTATTTGTTGTTTCAAGGAACATGCCTCCTCGATGACAAATCACACTTACTGAAGCCGAAGTCGCGGGTATTATTGCCCGTAGTGTGGCCCAAGCCCTAGCTGTCCGAGCAACCACACCTGGTAGCGAAGATACGGCTAACAATACACCTCCACCCAAAACCTGCACCTACAAGGACTTCCAAAACTGCAAACCCTTGAGCTTTGCAGGTACTGAAGGAGCGATCGGTCTGATTCGTTGGACCGAGAAAATCGAATCAGTATTCCTCATCTGCAACTGCAAGGAAGAGGATAAAGTTAAGTTCGCCGCTAGCACCTTTTCTGACACCGCCCTTACCTGGTGGAACACCTATGCACAGACTGTGAGCGTTGCCGATGCTTACAAACTACAGTGGGATGAACTGAAGAACATGCTGAGGGGCGAGTACTGCCCAAGAGACGAATTGAAACAACTAGAGATAGAATTCTGGAATCACAAGATGCAGGGTGATGACATCACCGGTTACACCAACCGCTTTCACCAGCTGGCACTTTTGTGCCCATCCATGGTTGATCCCGAGTACAAGAGGATCGAAAAGTACGTTGATGGACTTCCCGAGCGACTCCAAGACTTAGTTACTTCGTCCAAACCGGGAACTATTCAGAGCGCCATTTGTAATTCTGTCCGCCGTGGCTCGACTTCAACCCCGTCTGCGAATAACAAACGTAAATGGGAAGTGAGTCCCCACTCATCCAACTCTACCTCTGACAAAAAGCCTGCAACTGTCAATGCCAATGACTCAAAGGCTTACAAGGGGAGCAAGCCTTACTGCTCCAAATGTAGTCGCCATCATAATGGCTCCTGTCCCTGCACCAAATGCAAGAAATTCGGGCACCTGGCCCAAGACTGTCGAACCAATCCCACTGGTACTGATACTCCTGCACCCAAAACCTGCTATGAGTGCAACGGTACCGGGCACTTCAGAAAGGATTGCCCTAAGCTGAAAACCCGAACCAACTACACGAAGAGTAGAGCTTATGTAATTAACGCTAGGGAGGATGACCCAAATCCGAGACTCTGTGATTTACTCAACCCGGGTACACTCATTCTTTGATTTCCCGAGACTGTTTTCCATAAATCTCTCGCTTAATGATTATGTGTAACTGTCTATTATTCTGTGTGTTTCCTTTGATCTTAAGTACCCAATAGGATTAGGAAACGACCGACTATACGAATTCCGAATATATAACTTGTATTACAATTGGACTACCAATAACAAACGCTTTTCCCAAATATCTCACACTGGTTGAGACCGGGAACTCGTATATTATTCGTTACTTTAAACAAGTCATCCAATAGAACTTCATTTACTAGTAACAATTCTTAAATAGAATAATTATTTCGTAGGAAATGACAACTCACTCCGTCAACAACCCTACCTTGGATGATGAACTGCTCGGTGAGGAACCAATAATGTTTCCTTACCTCCTCGAACTCGAGTGTGATACCGAACCTTCTGTTGAATCAGCAACAGTACCTGCTTCTCCTGTTGCTCTAACCGCTGCAAAAGCACCGGTTAATGTAACCTTGACTACTGAATCAGTCAGCCACCTCAACCAAACTATTGATTCGCTGCGAAAACAACTGACTGAAGCACGGGAAGACATTGATGACCTACGACGAATTGCCTTCCAAAATGACCTGCGTATGCGTGAATACGAGCTACGTTTGATAGCTTTAGAAAACCCTACTTCACCACCAACTTCACAAAATACTCCTGCTGAAAAGGATAATGACACTGACTGTACCCCACCTCCAGCAAAAAGGGTGAAGGTTTACTTGGGAAATAAACCTTTCTGTTCCCGATGCACTCGGCATCATGAAGGACCGTGTACCATACCCACCAGTCGATGCAAATCCTACCCTAAAAGTACGAACCCTCCTAAAGCGACACTCTGCTTCAACTGTGGGAGTGCTGGCCATCTCAAGGCCCAATGCCCACTACCTCCAGGCAACAAAAATTAGGGTACGTTACCACCTGACGATTTATTAATTTCAAACACTGTAGGACCTACCCTACTACTGTAGGCTACTAGTACACATTGTAGCTACCTGACTAGTATCGAACTACCGATTACTACTTCGAACAAATTTCGGGACGAAATTTTATTAACAAGGGGAGAATGTAACAACCCCAAATTTAGGGTCAATTTAAAATTTCCCTAATTACGCGTTTATTACTTGTATATAATATGAAATAGGATTATATACATTATTTACTATACATATATATGGAGGGAATATATATATATACGCGTATACGATTCGTACAAATCGTATAAAACAACAATTGTACAAACATACGGACGTTGGTAAAACAATTATTAAATGATGTGAGATTATTTAATTACTTTGACTACTACTTTATATTATGTTTATAATAAAACGAAAACGTACGTTTTAATTAAAACGTCACCGAACTCTCCGAAAACTCGACCAACCGACAAAACAAAACAAAGTTGTGTTTTATAACTCAAAAACTAGTATTTTGATAAAATACTTCAATTTAATTATCGGGTAATATTTCGTATTTTAAAACGTATATTTAATCACGTATAAAAATCAATTTTAACGTTTAAACGACCGGGGAAACGAACACCGCACGGAGCGCAAACGTTAGGGGACGAAAAATTGGTGAGACCACACCATGTGGCCCCACCATGGGCCGACCAAGGGTCAAGGGGACAACCCCCCATACCCCTTTGATCAAAATCATAACCAAACTCACCTCCTCACTCAATCTTCCTCTCCTCTCTCTCTCTCAATCGGTTTTCTCTCTCTCTCTCTAAAAACTAACACTAAATCACCATAAAAACACCACAAAACCATCTCGGAAGCTAGGCTCGTTTTGGAGAAAAGTGATCACGAGAACGATGGCTACAATCTTATCTTTTCGGATTTTCGTTTCGACGACTTTGTAAGTTTTCCGGCGACCCGAAACTTTTCTGATTACATTTATTTTGCTAGATTATTGTTCCCCTAGCTTAGTAATGTCCAACTATATAATTTAAACTCGTTTTTGAACACTTTTACGGAAATGTCGGTTTTGGTCATTTTAAATAAAACGACACCTCGAACATTAAAAACGACATCCAACAATTTTTATGAACTCTATATAACATACTAAAACTAGTGTAAAAGTTTCATACCCAACGGAACTCGTTAAACTCGTTTTCGACACAAGCTAAAACCTGACCAGGCGCTAGTGTCGCATGGCTCACGCCAGTTATGCGACACTACGTCTGAGTGACGCATAGGTCACGAACAGTCCATACACGACACTTCATTAGTGCCGCTAAAACACAAATAACGTCACTCCTTTAGTGACGCAACCATATAACATTCAGCATAAACAATCACGACACTTCCTTAGTGTCGCTATCATATAACTATCAGTAGTAACTTACGGCACTTCCTTAGTGACGCTAGAACACTTATACCGACACTTCGTTAGTGTCGCTATTATCAGTATAAACTTATAACTTTCAGTAGAAACGAATAACACCTAGTTACTACCGATGACGTCACTCAACCCTCGCACCGTCACTTCACCAGTGACGCATAAATGCATATACCGACATTTGTCGAGTGTCGCCCCATAAACTGATTTACTTCCTTATACCGTCACTTCTTCAGTGGCGCATAAATACGTATACCGACACTTACCTAGTGTCGCCCTGATATCAAATTGCTCACTTATACCGTCACTTTATTAGTGGCGCACTGTTTGACCACGACACTGAATACCGTCACTATCATAGTGACGCACTGATGAAAAACAATACTTAATAACGTCACTTACTTAGTGACGCATTATCTGAATACCGACACTACTTAAGTGTCGCATACATCTTGAAACAGATAATATGATACGACACTACATAAGTGTCGCATGATATCCAGAAGTGACGCATACAAGTGACGCTAAAACAGGCTGTTTGACACTTACATTTTATACAAGTATGTAACATGCTTAAAACGCGAACGTACTTTACTCGGCGTTGCTGATACATGAAAATATTATACTTTTGAAAGTATACAACGATACTTGAATACGTACAAGACTATACTAAACTTAACGTGGGATTTCACTCACACACGCGTACGAGATTACACTCGGAAATACTTAGGAGGTTACACTCCAACGAACTTACACTTGTACACTACTTACGTGCTGGATTACACGCTAACGAATACGAGGTTTCACTCGTACCCTTTGGGGTTAAGCCCATTGGAATTTACGCAACACTACATGTTGTAATACAAACAAACGATCATACGAGTATACTTTACAACTGTACAACTACTATGAATACATAATAATAATGGATGGAATTATTATTATACACCGATAACAAACGGACCGTACAACTTTTATACAAACTACGATTTACAAACAAATACAAACGTACAAACAAACTAATGGACATTAACTAGTTTGGGAACAACTAGCATGGATACTTTACAAGTATTCCATTTACTTACTAAACCTTATGCGTATTAGGACGCTAAGGGTTGCTAGTTCGGGATACTACTTGCTTACTTACTGCAATGTCTGCCAGACTCAGGTGAGTCTCACAGCCCCTACTTTACTGTTTTATACTCAGGGGTGAGATGCATTACTGTTTTACATGAACACACAAAACTTACTTGCTGCCATGATTTACTTACTGTACGAGATTACGGATACGCCAATTGCATGAGTTTTCGACTAATCCAATGAAATCCTCCTTAATCATAGTTGTTAGTTATGTGATAAGCGCGAGTTTTAGTATATGGATCCATATGGGACTGACAATCCCCGCCCGGGGTAGCACGCACTACCACGAACCGTTCCTGTAGAAACGGGCGTTTCTTACTCGTTTCATATGAATGTTTTGGATTACATTCATGGGGGGTACCTATATTTACTGTACGTTAAGCTTCAACTATGGTGGCTCATGGCAATTGTATCAAACGGTTAGCATAACCTGCAACCACCCACTTATTAAAACTTAAGTAAGCGATGAGCATAACCTGTGATCGTTACTTACTGGCTGGCTATGAATTACAAATACTACTTGTGTGTTCAAACTATTTACTACTTACAAACCTGTGAGATTCACCAACCTTTTTGGTTGACCGTTTTAGTAATGCTTCTCAGGTACACAGCATCAGTAGGGATGCCCAGCAGGATAAGCTTTCTTAGCTCGAGTCGCATGCATTTACAAGCTTGGAGATTTTATTACATTACTTTTGTACTTACTGTTATGTATTAGAATCTCTAGGAATTTACTTGAACTCGAGCTTGTATTTTGAAACTACTTATGTATTAATGTAATAACTTTTCGAACGTCTCATTTAGAGTCGTTCACTGTATCCTTTGTGCTTGTGATTATTGATTAGTAACACCCAAAACATCGCTTCCGCAAACTGTTAAATTTGGGGGTGTTACAGATTGGTATCAGAGCCTAAGGTTATAGTGAACTAGGTTGCATTTAGTGAGCCTAGACTATGACCGTTAGGCAGTATTCCTCATTAGGTATAACTGGTTCAGGAATTACAGCATACAAGTTTAATTTAACAAAGCCTGATCAACTATGTACAATTAAATGAAGATGATGTGAGTTCTGAAAGGGGTTATGTTGAACCGGAATGCATTAGCTGACTCTGACCTCGAGAGAACCGGGACTTTTACGTGATTGTGCTAGACACGAACTAGGCGGTTATGTGATATATATATATATATATATATATATATATATATATATATATATATATATATATATATATATATACATAGGCCTCTTTCCCCGATACGATACTCTCTCTCGACTACTACGAAATTAATATTCTTTAAAATTTCATCGAACAAACGACAACTCGATTCTCGTCATTCTGTCCTTATTTAACTTTTATGAATTCACGATTACCAACATACGTCCGAAGATCTCCACACCATTATAACCGACAACCATAGTTACTCGAACATCCTTCGATATGAAGATCGAGACCTTGTTTTCATTTGCTATTCCTACCTAATTCTACGTTTATAACATTCTACAATGTACACTACTGTACCGTTAGGTGTAACCTAATAAAACCATTTTCAACTCAATTTTTCGTCAGACTTCAAATTATACAACCAACTTTTACTATCAAAATTTTATAACAAATGTATTTTTATCAAACATGTTACAAAAATTTCTCACAAAAATGTTTTATAAAATTTTCAAAAACTTCAAAACCGTATAAACTTATTTATAGTACACAACTTTAAACAACCTTCAAACTTTGGCGTAGTTTCTCTAAACTTACTAAATCATCACAATCATAATTCTTGTTCAAACCTTCACATGTTCTTTATTTGTTGTTTCAAGGAACATGCCTCCTCGATGACAAATCACACTTACTGAAGCCGAAGTCGCGGGTATTATTGCCCGTAGTGTGGCCCAAGCCCTAGCTGTCCGAGCAACCACACCTGGTAGCGAAGATACGGCTAACAATACACCTCCACCCAAAACCTGCACCTACAAGGACTTCCAAAACTGCAAACCCTTGAGCTTTGCAGGTACTGAAGGAGCGATCGGTCTGATTCGTTGGACCGAGAAAATCGAATCAGTATTCCTCATCTGCAACTGCAAGGAAGAGGATAAAGTTAAGTTCGCCGCTAGCACCTTTTCTGACACCGCCCTTACCTGGTGGAACACCTATGCACAGACTGTGAGCGTTGCCGATGCTTACAAACTACAGTGGGATGAACTGAAGAACATGCTGAGGGGCGAGTACTGCCCAAGAGACGAATTGAAACAACTAGAGATAGAATTCTGGAATCACAAGATGCAGGGTGATGACATCACCGGTTACACCAACCGCTTTCACCAGCTGGCACTTTTGTGCCCATCCATGGTTGATCCCGAGTACAAGAGGATCGAAAAGTACGTTGATGGACTTCCCGAGCGACTCCAAGACTTAGTTACTTCGTCCAAACCGGGAACTATTCAGAGCGCCATTTGTAATTCTGTCCGCCGTGGCTCGACTTCAACCCCGTCTGCGAATAACAAACGTAAATGGGAAGTGAGTCCCCACTCATCCAACTCTACCTCTGACAAAAAGCCTGCAACTGTCAATGCCAATGACTCAAAGGCTTACAAGGGGAGCAAGCCTTACTGCTCCAAATGTAGTCGCCATCATAATGGCTCCTGTCCCTGCACCAAATGCAAGAAATTCGGGCACCTGGCCCAAGACTGTCGAACCAATCCCACTGGTACTGATACTCCTGCACCCAAAACCTGCTATGAGTGCAACGGTACCGGGCACTTCAGAAAGGATTGCCCTAAGCTGAAAACCCGAACCAACTACACGAAGAGTAGAGCTTATGTAATTAACGCTAGGGAGGATGACCCAAATCCGAGACTCTGTGATTTACTCAACCCGGGTACACTCATTCTTTGATTTCCCGAGACTGTTTTCCATAAATCTCTCGCTTAATGATTATGTGTAACTGTCTATTATTCTGTGTGTTTCCTTTGATCTTAAGTACCCAATAGGATTAGGAAACGACCGACTATACGAATTCCGAATATATAACTTGTATTACAATTGGACTACCAATAACAAACGCTTTTCCCAAATATCTCACACTGGTTGAGACCGGGAACTCGTATATTATTCGTTACTTTAAACAAGTCATCCAATAGAACTTCATTTACTAGTAACAATTCTTAAATAGAATAATTATTTCGTAGGAAATGACAACTCACTCCGTCAACAACCCTACCTTGGATGATGAACTGCTCGGTGAGGAACCAATAATGTTTCCTTACCTCCTCGAACTCGAGTGTGATACCGAACCTTCTGTTGAATCAGCAACAGTACCTGCTTCTCCTGTTGCTCTAACCGCTGCAAAAGCACCGGTTAATGTAACCTTGACTACTGAATCAGTCAGCCACCTCAACCAAACTATTGATTCGCTGCGAAAACAACTGACTGAAGCACGGGAAGACATTGATGACCTACGACGAATTGCCTTCCAAAATGACCTGCGTATGCGTGAATACGAGCTACGTTTGATAGCTTTAGAAAACCCTACTTCACCACCAACTTCACAAAATACTCCTGCTGAAAAGGATAATGACACTGACTGTACCCCACCTCCAGCAAAAAGGGTGAAGGTTTACTTGGGAAATAAACCTTTCTGTTCCCGATGCACTCGGCATCATGAAGGACCGTGTACCATACCCACCAGTCGATGCAAATCCTACCCTAAAAGTACGAACCCTCCTAAAGCGACACTCTGCTTCAACTGTGGGAGTGCTGGCCATCTCAAGGCCCAATGCCCACTACCTCCAGGCAACAAAAATTAGGGTACGTTACCACCTGACGATTTATTAATTTCAAACACTGTAGGACCTACCCTACTACTGTAGGCTACTAGTACACATTGTAGCTACCTGACTAGTATCGAACTACCGATTACTACTTCGAACAAATTTCGGGACGAAATTTTATTAACAAGGGGAGAATGTAACAACCCCAAATTTAGGGTCAATTTAAAATTTCCCTAATTACGTGTTTATTACTTGTATATAATATGAAATAGGATTATATACATTATTTACTATACATATATATGGAGGGAATATATATATATACGCGTATACGATTCGTACAAATCGTATAAAACAACAATTGTACAAACATACGGACGTTGGTAAAACAGTTATTAAATGATGTGAGATTATTTAATTACTTTGACTACTACTTTATATTATGTTTATAATAAAACGAAAACGTACGTTTTAATTAAAACGTCACCGAACTCTCCGAAAACTCGACCAACCGACAAAACAAAACAAAGTTATGTTTTATAACTCAAAAACTAGTATTTTGATAAAATACTTCAATTTAATTATCGGGTAATATTTCGTATTTTAAAACGTATATTTAATCACGTATAAAAATCAATTTTAACGTTTAAACGACCGGGGAAACGAACACCGCACGGAGCGCAAACGTTAGGGGACGAAAAATTGGTGAGACCACACCATGTGGCCCCACCATGGGCCGGCCAAGGGTCAAGGGGACAACCCCCCATACCCCTTTGATCAAAATCATAACCAAACTCACCTCCTCACTCAATCTTCCTCTCCTCTCTCTCTCTCAATCGGTTTTCTCTCTCTCTCTCTAAAAACTAACACTAAATCACCATAAAAACACCACAAAACCATCTCGGAAGCTAGGCTCGTTTTGGAGAAAAGTGATCACGAGAACGATGGCTACAATCTTATCTTTTCGGATTTTCGTTTCGACGACTTTGTAAGTTTTCCGGCGACCCGAAACTTTTCTGATTACATTTATTTTGCTAGATTATTGTTCCCCTAGCTTAGTAATGTCCAACTATATAATTTAAACTCGTTTTTGAACACTTTTACGGAAATGTCGGTTTTGGTCATTTTAAATAAAACGACACCTCGAACATTAAAAACGACATCCAACAATTTTTATGAACTCTATATAACATACTAAAACTAGTGTAAAAGTTTCATACCCAACGGAACTCGTTAAACTCGTTTTCGACACAAGCTAAAACCTGACCAGGCGCTAGTGTCGCATGGCTCACGCCAGTTATGCGACACTACGTCTGAGTGACGCATAGGTCACGAACAGTCCATACACGACACTTCATTAGTGCCGCTAAAACACAAATAACGTCACTCCTTTAGTGACGCAACCATATAACATTCAGCATAAACAATCACGACACTTCCTTAGTGTCGCTATCATATAACTATCAGTAGTAACTTACGGCACTTCCTTAGTGACGCTAGAACACTTATACCGACACTTCGTTAGTGTCGCTATTATCAGTATAAACTTATAACTTTCAGTAGAAACGAATAACACCTAGTTACTACCGATGACGTCACTCAACCCTCGCACCGTCACTTCACCAGTGACGCATAAATGCATATACCGACATTTGTCGAGTGTCGCCCCATAAACTGATTTACTTCCTTATACCGTCACTTCTTCAGTGGCGCATAAATACGTATACCGACACTTACCTAGTGTCGCCCTGATATCAAATTGCTCACTTATACCGTCACTTTATTAGTGGCGCACTGTTTGACCACGACACTGAATACCGTCACTATCATAGTGACGCACTGATGAAAAACAATACTTAATAACGTCACTTACTTAGTGACGCATTATCTGAATACCGACACTACTTAAGTGTCGCATACATCTTGAAACAGATAATATGATACGACACTACATAAGTGTCGCATGATATCCAGAAGTGACGCATACAAGTGACGCTAAAACAGGCTGTTTGACACTTACATTTTATACAAGTATGTAACATGCTTAAAACGCGAACGTACTTTACTCGGCGTTGCTGATACATGAAAATATTATACTTTTGAAAGTATACAACGATACTTGAATACGTACAAGACTATACTAAACTTAACGTGGGATTTCACTCACACACGCGTACGAGATTACACTCGGAAATACTTAGGAGGTTACACTCCAACGAACTTACACTTGTACACTACTTACGTGCTGGATTACACGCTAACGAATACGAGGTTTCACTCGTACCCTTTGGGGTTAAGCCCATTGGAATTTACGCAACACTACATGTTGTAATACAAACAAACGATCATACGAGTATACTTTACAACTGTACAACTACTATGAATACATAATAATAATGGATGGAATTATTATTATACACCGATAACAAACGGACCGTACAACTTTTATACAAACTACGATTTACAAACAAATACAAACGTACAAACAAACTAATGGACATTAACTAGTTTGGGAACAACTAGCATGGATACTTTACAAGTATTCCATTTACTTACTAAACCTTATGCGTATTAGGACGCTAAGGGTTGCTAGTTCGGGATACTACTTGCTTACTTACTGCAATGTCTGCCAGACTCAGGTGAGTCTCACAGCCCCTACTTTACTGTTTTATACTCAGGGGTGAGATGCATTACTGTTTTACATGAACACACAAAACTTACTTGCTGCCATGATTTACTTACTGTACGAGATTACGGATACGCCAATTGCATGAGTTTTCGACTAATCCAATGAAATCCTCCTTAATCATAGTTGTTAGTTATGTGATAAGCGCGAGTTTTAGTATATGGATCCATATGGGACTGACAATCCCCGCCCGGGGTAGCACGCACTACCACGAACCGTTCCTGTAGAAATGGGTGTTTCTTACTCGCTTCATATGAATGTTTTGGATTACATTCATGGGGGGTACCTATATTTACTGTACGTTAAGCTTCAACTATGGTGGCTCATGGCAATTGTATCAAACGGTTAGCATAACCTGCAACCACCCACTTATTAAAACTTAAGTAAGCGATGAGCATAACCTGTGATCGTTACTTACTGGCTGGCTATGAATTACAAATACTACTTGTGTGTTCAAACTATTTACTACTTACAAACCTGTGAGATTCACCAACCTTTTTGGTTGACCGTTTTAGTAATGCTTCTCAGGTACACAGCATCAGTAGGGATGCCCAGCAGGATAAGCTTTCTTAGCTCGAGTCGCATGCATTTACAAGCTTGGAGATTTTATTACATTACTTTTGTACTTACTGTTATGTATTAGAATCTCTAGGAATTTACTTGAACTCGAGCTTGTATTTTGAAACTACTTATGTATTAATGTAATAACTTTTCGAACGTCTCATTTAGAGTCGTTCACTGTATCCTTTGTGCTTGTGATTATTGATTAGTAACACCCAAAACATCGCTTCCGCAAACTGTTAAATTTGGGGGTGTTACAGAGATGTTCACTTTTACTTGGAAGGCGGCGCAAAGGAGGCTCGAGGGCTTATTAAGGAAGGCGGCAAGGGCCGACGAAGGGGGGGAAAAAAGACCTTTTCTGGTCCGCCCTTGAGCCGGGGGGTGCTTGTGGGAGGGGTGTACTATAAGTAGGATAATTATTCCTAAATAGTCGGTCGTAGTAAGGTCAGTTACTATAGGGTTCGTAGTAGTAGGAAAATATTCTATGTGGTTCGTAGTAGGAAAACATTCCTATGTGGTTCGTAGTGAGTGTGAACAGTTAGTTGGATTAAATCCAATATAAATTGCTGGAAACGCATTTCCAATAAGTAAACTGTTAAGAGACCCAAAGATGGTCTAATGTAAAAGTTGTCAGAAAACGTAAGTCGTAATCCCAAGAGGTATATGTAAGAATTTGCTTGCTAAGTTCAAAGTGCAAGTTCTACGATGTGCTTGGCACCTTGATCGGTGGGGTGTGATTGTGTATTGGACTAAACTAATCCGGTATCGTATAAGGTTGAAATAATTATGTCATTGTCTCCTTTAGTTTTATCCTCCAATAGTTTCATATTGGTCGTTGTCACCTCTATCACTAACGTCTCGGTTTGTCTCTATAAAAATTAACTTCATCCGATTTTGTAAGATCGAGTATTGCTACTATCAAACCATCTACTAAGAGAATCTTATTACGTACTAGTCTATCGTACCTATGCCTTTATTGGAAAACCACAATCCAACTTCTTATCTTAGAATTTCCTTAGAAATGTTTCAGGAGTAATCGGTATTCTAGTTTCAAAATGGGATTAAAGGTTAGATCATAGAGAAAGATTGAGTGAAAATCAAGTGTTTGTTGATATATATGGTTTTCTTTTGCCAAAAACGTCATCGTAATTTTTGATAACCTTGTTGATAATTTATGAATTTTGAAAATTCTGTAAAAACATTTTGTGGCAAAATTTGTTTAAAATCGCTGCTGACGTAAATCTGTTGAAAAACTCTTGTCATTAACAAAACGGGGAAAATGTTGTTTAACAAAAATCCATTGAAAAATTGAAGTTGTGGGAAATTTCGAGTAACCGTTTGATGAAAATTCGTTAAAGGCTCAAATAGATGAAAATACGTTGAAAACTCTGGTCATTGAAAAGTGTTGAAAATTCTATTTGTCAAAAATATGTTGGAAGATTTATGTTTGTGAATAATTCGTGGAAAATGTCTGACGAAAGATTTATTTGAAAATTGTTTCCTACACACAGTACATGTTTAGTGGAATTTTTACTAGTCCTAAGCGAGTTCTATTTTGCACACTAGTCCTAATTGCAAGGCAGCGACTTCGTCTCTAGTCTCCATCACTTGAAGATGGATAATTTCTATGGTTTCGCTAAGATTTTTTTTTTCGATCCTCAAGGATCTGTGCAACTCGGCCCTATGCCAGGTGCATCCCACCTAAACGGATTTCGTGTTTTTCTAACTCCATAGTGTCTATTCTATTTTCGTGGAGGCGTAGCCTAGCAGCTAGTACCAGAACGGTATGGTAAGTGGGTTCAGGTGCGTATAGAGAGGTTCGCATGTCGATAGCTTCTTCATCCTCTGTAGAAATCTATATTCCTTCTTCAGTTCTCCAAGTCTCAAGTGTTGCGGGTAACCAATTCCATTGGCGGACATCTGCCATACGACGGGTCCTAGTGGGTGGAGTATCAGTAGTAGTGGTATGAATAGGACAAGTTCTAGTTCGAGGTGATGTGTTTGTTCTTCTAGTCGTGTGTAGCACGCGCGCTCCATGGGTCTATGATACAAGTGGGAACGAAGAGTGCGAAGTGACGGGAGGAGGGGTAGTTCATCTAGGTGTTGAAGTATCGTACGGTTTAAGTTCTATACGTGCTCCCGAGTGATTTGGTAGCGAGCGAAAAGAAGAGGGTGAAGTAGGCGTCACTTATTTAGGTGGCGAATCCTTTGGTGGATTCTCTTCAAGTGAGTCCTATTCGATTATTTCGTTGCCCGATATGGTTGGGCGAGTGGGTACCGTGGAAATCTCCACAGTAGTATGTAAGGCTAGAGCCTCGTTTTTGATGTCAGGTGACGTAGTTATGGGAGTGGTTGCCGTGAAGAATGGAAAATAAGTTTGTATACATAAGGTTATATATATATATATACACATATATATATAAAAACCTAGCACATAAGCATGTATAAAGGTTGGTCCCGTTCTATCCTCGGTCTATGTCTGCTATTGTATTCTCGTTCACTACAACTATTTCAGGTCTTGCATTGAATATCCTTTAATTGTACATAGTTGATCAAGCTATGTTAAATTAAATTCAAATGATGCAATCGCTGAACCAGTCATACTAAACAAAGAATACTAACCTAACGGTTATAGTCTAGGTCACTAATGCAATCCTAGTTCGCTACAACCTTAGGCTCTGATACCAATCTGTCGCACCCCCAAACACACGTGGCAGCGGAAGGATGAGGTGTCACGGGGGCGCCGACCAAATTAAATATCATCACACAAAGATTACAACAAACAACCTCTACATGATACGTTTGAAAAATGGTTACATTGCCATAATCAAATGTTTACAACTGTTACCCAAAAACATTGGAGTTCGCAAAAATAGTCTAGAGATTTCTAATACATAGTTGTTGATACAAAATATCGTAATGCAATTAAATCTCTTGTTTGAAAATATGCGACTCGAGCTATGCTTTCCAAAAGCATCCTACTGTCTTGTTTCCTGTGGGTAGTCCTACTGCATCTGTAAACCTGAGAATACATACTAAAAGGGTCAACATAAAGTTGGTGAGTTCATAGGTTTGCAGTAAATAAACAGTTGTGAACACAATCAAGTTAAAATATTGAACGAGTGCAATGTAGCGAATATACAATTGTCATGAGCATCATAGTCGAAGCTTAACACGTCTGTAAAGTACAATCAAGTACTCGAAATTTGCCCCCGTGAGTGCTAATCCAAAAACACTCATGTGAAACGAGTAAGAAACGCCCATTTATACAGTACGGTTCGTGGTAGTGCGTGCTACCCCGGGCGGGGATGGTCAGTCCCAAATGGATCCATTTACTAAAACTCGCGCTTAAGTCGATAATTAACAACTATGATTCAGAGGCCTTCAGTGGATTAATCGTAACTCATGCAAATCAGTATATCAATAGTCTGTAAGTCTGTAAAATAGCAAGTCTGTACATGTGTTCAAGTAAAAACAGTTGTATAAAACATGTGTGTATGTATTCTGTACATTAATAGTCTGTAAGTCTGTAAGATAGCAAGTCTGTACATGTGTTCAAGTAACAGTAGTTGTGTAAAGTAGTTGTATAAAACATGTGTGTATGTATTCTGTACATTAATAGTCTGTAAGTTTGTAAGATAGCAAGTCTGTACATGTGTTCAAGTAAAAGTAGTTGTGTAAAGCAGTTGTAGTATGTATTCTCCCTCAAAACAATTTAAAACAAGTAAAAAGGGGCTATGAAACTCACCTGAGTTCTAGCAAATAGTAAGCAAGCAGTGTCAAATAGCAAGTAAAGTGTGATCCAACGTGTAACCTTCTAACTTCCTAAACGTATAAGGTTGTATGAGTAGATGTCTTGAAAGATCATTTATGTAAGTGGAGGGTTAATGTCCACTTATGATAGTTGTTCACTCAACTAATATGTCAAAATAAGTTTGTTTTATCAAAAGTGGGTACGACCCGTTGGTGTAAGTTTGTAATAATAATTCTAAAAGATATTGTTATTATGTTTGTTTCATTGAATACTTTGTAATTGTATAAGTCATGTGTTATCGAGTTGTTCATCGTATGTAGTTATCGGTTGATACACAAGTTGAGTACTTAGTGAGAGTAAAGATTCAATTTTGGTCCAAAGGTTCTAAGTGTCGGTTTTTCGTTCGGGAGTGTTTTCTAGTCTTGTTTTTGGTCCAAGTTACAAATTATGTCACCCGAACCCGTTTTGTTTACAATTCTTTCCAAAAATAGTAAGTTTCCAAAAATAGAAAGTTTGACGTTTTCGAAACCGAACCCCGTTTTTGTTGACTTGGTCAAACCTACTCAGTTTGACCCGAAACTTTTACCAAACCCTTAAATATGTTCAAATGTCATAAAAACTCAGCCCTTTCACTTTTAGTAGGTCAACAAGTGTCGGTTTTTATGTTACATCCTAAACAGTCCACTTTTGCTATTTTCTAGATTTTACATCCACTTGTCGGATTTTTATAAAATTCTATATTCCGAAATAGAATATGAAAAAAACCACAGGCGATCCTAAAGGTATTATAAAGGTATAGTAATTTTTGTAGGCCTTTTAGAAAGGTCTAAGTATTTTATAAAATTTCGTTTTCCTCTGAGGTCCAGAAATTGACCAACTTGAAAGCATGCATGAAGATTAAATTACTGAGCAAAATACACAAGGAATCAATAGAAGTGGTCTTCATAAAAGTGGTAACCAATGAAATTTATGAAATTTGGGCGGTTGTTTCAAGTCATTTGGAGGTGTCTAGCTTAAGTTATGGTCAAATTACTGAGAGAAAAGTTTCTGACTTTGTAGGACAGATTGTCTATGTGTTTTTATATAAATTATTAAAAATACTAAAAAAACTCATAAAAATATGAAGCTTGTGGCGTTGGAAAGTTAACTTCTTAAAATTGATTTTAGACTATAAAAACGTCCAATTTCATGAAGAAATGATTTTTACAAAAATAGTTGAAGTTTTGATTACTTTCTGGACAGAAAGTTAAAGTAACTTTTTCTTGAGTCTTAAGTGATAAAAATGATTTTTAACAAAGTTTTGGACATGAATCTTGTTGAGTGAGCTTATGAACATGTTATTAGTGTAATAATATGAAGAGAATAAGTTCCTTACAATGGATGGAATGACGGAAAGATGGAGGTGATGTTGAGCTTGAATCCTTGTAATAAGTTAAAGTTTTGTTGTGGTGGTTGATGGTGGTTCTATGGTGGTCAAAGGGGTTTTGTGTGGTGGTCAATGGTGGTGGTAGGGTGGAGTTGTGGTGGCTGATTTTCTGGAGTTAGAGAGAGGAGTGAAGTTCTAGTGAGAGGTTGGAGAGAATTTTGAGAAAGAGTGAGTGGTGAATGAGAGTGCATGTGAGGTGAGTGGATGTTGTAAGAAAGAAAGTGATCATAATTTTGCATGAAAAATGAGAGGGGAAGAGGGGGTGGTGGCAGGTTTTTGGGGGGCCCATGGGGTGGGTTTGTGATTTAAATCTCAGTCTCAGTCTGTGTTACGTATTGTGGTCGTTTACCCGTTATTCGTGTTAAAATGTTAAATCGCCTAACGTTATTTTGCGTCGTTTTAATTAACGATATATTTTGGATTATTTTTCATTGAAGTATTATTAAAATACTTTATTTTAGGTTACCGAAATATTTATCGGGTTTTGTTTCGTTGCCGAATGCGATTCACGCGTTTTTACCGAGTTTGTTACGTTTTTATCAAAACGCCTAGGTTTTTCGTGCATTATTATATCAAAATAATAATATGTGATAAATAACTTCTAAAAATAGATTCAAGTTATTTATAGAAAGGTTTTCACCAACGTCGTATAGTTTGTCGGACTCCATCCGGTTGTTTCGCGTAATTACAACTAATTACGTAAGCGTAATATAAAACAATTACGTAGGTGTATATTAACAATAATATACATATAGTTACAAGTAATTACAAGTATTTAGCCTAAATCATATCTAAATACACGTAATTAGGGTTTCGGTTAAGTTTAAAAGTTAACCTAAATTGCCGGTTGTCACAGGATCCGGCAGGTTCATTTGAAATCCATCGTTTTGCGGCTCCCTTAAGTGTTATCGGGAACACTGGGAGCATGACTTGATCGCGTGTGACGTTGGGAACGTTAAACATATCGGCAATCTCCAGGACTATCTCAACGTGCTCTGATGTGACGCAAAAAGTCATGTTTTTAAGTACGATATTTCACACTTTTTGGGCACATCATTAGTGAAAACATTCAAAAACAATCAATATTTACTAAAATTCACTAAAGTGCTCCAAATATAGACGTTACTACAAAAATCACTAAAAACGTCCAAATAACGAGCAAAACAGAGCGAATAAACAACGACCAATTATCACACCCTCATTTACCTTATGATAAACATATTCTAACCTTATGGTATGATGTAATAGGTAAAAACGAGACGGGAGAATCAAGAATCATGCAAATTGGATAAAGAACGGAAGAGATACGGCTTCTACAGATCGTTAAAAGTCATTTCGGCTATGCTTGAGCTATACACATCCAATTTTTGTGAAATTGGTACCATTAGAAGCGTAACGGAATTACGAAGCCGCATGCGAAAGAATCAGGATCAAACGGACGCATAACGAAGGAGATACGGGCGTTTTAAGCAACGAACGAAGACCGATGGACCCCGTATACGGCCCTGGAGACCGTATACGGCCTCTACAGTACCGTATACGGATGCTACAGTACCATATACATCCCCACCTACCCCGTATAAGGCCCTCCTAACCCCAATTGGTCTCCGTTCGTGCTTCGTTTGCTTGTACGCTGTGCTGTTTCGCTTGTACGACTGATTTGGGACTTCACCTATAAATAGGGGTCACCTCCTCCACATTTTGACACACCATTCTTCATTCCACTCATTTCCTCACTCTCACTTTCTCTCTCACACACTCTCTCTCTACTCTCTCTCTCTCTTCTTTTTCTCTCTCTAGAATTAGGGTTAGCATCAGTTAGTTCTCAGTTAATATTTAACTGGGACTAACGGAGGGACTACTTTTGTAATAGCGTAGGGAATAGTTCAGGGGCTTATTTGTAATATTGTTGAAGATATTGCGGAGGTTCTGCTTGTACTCTCTCTCTAACGTTTATTCAATCTACGCTTTATTAACGGTTACTTCTTTCCTTATCTGTTATAATGATGATTGCTATTGTTATTATGCTAGATTTAGGACCTGTTATTATGCGTAGTGAGTAGTTATATTGTGTGTTTGTTGTGATGTAGTTAGTCGTTAATTGGGATGATGTCATTATGAAACAACGGAAGTAACGTTATACGGCTTTCATTTGTATAGCGCCGGAAACATCACTAATGTGTGGAGTACGGAACGTGGAAGCTATGAAAGTCGTGGGCACAATCCGTTGTGGAATAATGTTCCCAACTATTATATTATAAATGAAAACTCGGTGCTTTGATTACGCATTCCATCTATGATTTTAAACCGCATATTCAACTAACGCCTTTCCACCAATAAACGTGGTTAAAACCTTTTGATAAGATGTGATATCGGCGGTAATTAATTATCTATGTTTTGGTTTTGGATATCTGGAAATACTTTATACGTATTGTACACCGTGAATAAACTCCGGATTAAATATCTGTGTTTAAATAACATGGTCTGGTTTTGAAGCTGTGGAAATGCTGTTTTAAACAAGTATTGTACACTGTGAATAAACTAGGGATTTATTGGTTAAATATAAGTGAGGGCTGGTTTAATTCATAAATGGGGAATCTCTGATCTAAAATACAAACTCAGTTTATGAATCCAGAAAGGAAGACGAGGAATCATCGAGTATTCCAAATTTGTCTATCACCCCTGGATTCTACAAAACCATTGATGGAAAGTAATCAAACACCAACCAAGTCTTAAACCTAAATGTTTTATTCAATTAAGTATCACTGTGGTGTTAAGAACGGTCGGACCGTTAGTGGGTCTGTTACTCTATGCATGCGCCCAGGAATATTCGTATTCCAGAAAAGGGTCACTGTTCCGTAACAGGGCAGTGTTGAGAGTTGAGCAGCCTCCTCCGATCAGAATCACGATAGCCTAGTTACTCAGTGACATACTGATTGAGCAATCAATTAGTAGGGTGCTAGTGCTTACACCACAAATACTTAAGACAAATAAAATACAAATCTTTAGAAAGACGTTTTCATAACTTAAACTAAAACATCATCCCAATGCAAGGCTAACGAAGTCACAACAAACACCCCCTCTATTTTGACTGCTATCCCTTTATTTTATTTTATTGCGTAGTTTAATTATTAGAATAAATTAGAAAACAAACAAAAACAAACCTCCAACTACTTTTAAAACAACCTTCACTAGCTAGATTCGGACATCTTGATTTCTCTGTTTCACAATACCGTTGGTTTTAAAGAACGACCCTAGGTCATACTTGCTGCTATACACCTTTAGCACTGGTAAACTTAGGCCCCAGAATTTACAAATTTTAAAACTCCACTGACACGTCGCCAGTAGTCGGTGCAACGACAGGTTAATTCCTAACCGACCGCTGGTGGCGCGTCAAGTTTTTGGTGCCGCTGCCGGGGAATTTACTGTAGGACTCAGAGGCGTCATGATGAACTTTCTTTCTAGTGATCCTTTAGGATGGTTCTCTCTTCTTAAATCCCTAAAAATTCTTTCAACCCTTCCTTTCCCGTATCCCGAAGACGACATCCTACCCATCCGGCAAGAAAAGCGATCATCTTCCCACAATCCTACAACCACCGCACGCATCACTCTCGCCGATTACAACAAACCCTCGATAGAAGTTCGAGGAGGACTGTAACACCTGCTAAATTAGGATAATTACTTATGCCTAATTGATTGTAACTAGTTGTAATTAGTATGTAATAGGACTAATTGCAGACTCTATTTGTACATATATAAGGTGAATTATATATATATGTGTGTACTTACGCGATTTGGATTAATCGTACGAATTAACCGGACGGAGTCCGACACAGTTACTTGGACGTTGGTGACAGAAACTTACCTAAATAATGAGAACGTATTTATTATATAAAATACACAGCGAACAAACATTATTTATAATACCGCGACGACAATTTAAATAATTTAACGAATATGTATTAAACGCGAGTTAAAAATTTTAATACTTCGACAAATGTTTTTATAATTAATTTCAAGGTATTTCATTAAAATATTCCCGTCATCTTTTAAAAATATAACTGCTTGATTTAACGTTTAAACGACGGAGGAAACGAACACCGCACGGAGCGCGGAGGCGCGGACTGAAAATGGGAGGCTTAACCTCCCACTTTCTTTTCTCTTTCTTTTCACTTTCTCATTTCTTTCTCTTTCTTTCTCTTATTTCTCTCTCAACTAACAAAACCACCACCATCTTACAAAATCACAAAATAACACCACGAAACGACGCCGAATCATACCACTCCTTTGGAATAAAAGAACCCCGGCATCCCGATCTACCTTTCCATCTTTTCGGATTTTCGATCCGACATTTTGTAAGTTTCCGACAAAACCCGAAACTCTCCGTTTTTGCTCATTTTTACGTTTTTATGGTTTATATATGCTTAAAATGTCCAAAAATGGGTTGGGTAAAAGATTTGGACCAAACGGAAGTTTTTCGACCGTTTTTCCGGCCACCAATTTCCGATCAGACCGCTACGTCGCAGAGACGCTGGGCTATCTGCGACGTAGCTCAAAACGTCGCACTTAGCGACGTCGCGGCCTACGTCGCACAACCCTTCGTGACGTCGCATTGTGCGACGTCCGTCACTACGTCGCATTTAGTTGCTACGTCGCGCCTAGCGACGCCAGCCCCTACGTCGCATTGATTTGCGAAGGTCGCATCATGCGACGTACATGCCTACGTCGCACCCTACGTCGCATGCTACGTCGCATGCTACGTCGCACAAACCAGAACCTTGAAAAGTCAGATTTTACTAAGTGTCGAGCTTACACAACTTCAAATACTTATGTCATACGACTTAACAAACGTCATAGAACATACTTTCTATTACAATTACACTAAATTGCGTTATAAATGATAACACTTTGAATCATTATTACAAACCGTCACCAACGGGCCATATTTGTTTTCAAACTACAACGGATTACTAAACACACACTTGGACATAATGAGTTGTGTACACAACTAGCCTAGATGGTCTTGCGAGACATCTACTTACTTAAATTCATATGTTTAGGCATTTGAAGGTTACGGGTTCGGAGAACCTACGGTTGAGATTACTTACTCGTTTATTGATATAAACGTACTTGCAAAGACTCAGGTGAGTCTTACGGCCCCACTTTTACTGTTTTATCTTATTGGGGGAGATACATGCTACTACTTTTTCCTTGAACACAAGTACTAAACTGTTTACTATACCAAACGAAATTGCATGAGTTTACTTACAAACAGAAGTCTCTCCATCATACATCGTTAGTTATGGACTTAAGCGCGAACAGTAGTTAATGGATCCATTAGGGAAATGACCCTCCCCACCCGGGGCAGTAGCGCTGCCACGTACCGATTTACACGTATAAACGGGTGACAACTTATTCGTTACTGATGCTTGCTCATTTACAAGCATGTCACGGGAGCAAACATATTATTTACGGGTTAAGCTTCGATTATGAGCCTCATGGCAACGGTATAAACTTATTTATTTACATTTGCTGGATTGCAAATACTGATTTTTCGATTGCTGGATTGCAATGGCTGATTTTACGCCTACGGGCACTACTAATGAAATCTCGTGTTCAAAGCCGATATTATTTACAAACCTGTGAGATTCACCAACCTTTTGGTTGACACTGTTTAGCATGTTTTCTCAGGTACCTGGATGGAGTAGGATTACTCCAGGATTTTAGCTAGAGTCGCATGATTTCAACACAACTGCATTAACGGAGATTCTTAGCATTATCTTTTGTATATTTTGATTATGTAATAGAATCTCCCGCTATACGCGTGGACTCTAGGGGAAACTACATTTTGTATACGAAAACACTAAGTTTTCAAACATTATATCTATGGAATGTAACTAATTTACAAAACGTCTCATTTAGAGGTCGTTTGCTGTATATCTTGTGCTTTGTATATTGATTAGTAACACCCAAGTATGCTTCCGCAAAAACAGTGAATTATTGGGGTGTTACAGATTGGTATCAGAGCCTAAGGTTATAGTGAACTAGGTTGCATTTAGTGGGCCTAGACTATGACCATTAGGCAGTATTTCCATACTAGGCATGATTGGTTCAGGAATTTCATCATACGACTTTAATTTAACATAGCCTGATCAACTATCTACAATTAAGGAAAGATGATGTGAGGTCTGAAATGGTTATGTCGAACAGGAATGCGTTAGTAGACTCTGACCACGAGGGAACCGAGACTCTTACTTGTTATGTGCTAGACATACGCTAGGCTATTATGTGATATACGAGTATATACATACATAGGCCTCACTCACTGAATATACTACTAGGCTATTATATATTAAATATATATGAATAGGCCTCGCACGTAAACACACTCGCTATAGAGATAGCCGACGTTTCTCTGGCGGCACTTACGAATTTCTCTCAGTGGTTTGCACCGACCATGACAGACTTCACCTTGTGGCGTACTCTAATGATTTTATGAAAATCACATCTAACACCCGGAAACAACGTACTTCCAAGGACTAAAATCCTCTCTCTGTCATTTCTATAGAACTCAAAGCCGCGAATTCCCAAATGGACGACTACGTGTCTGATAGTGACCAGGTCCACGAGGAACAAATCCAGTACACGTATATCGATGAGGACATCGTACCAGAAGAAGAAATCATGCTGGAGGGAAACGAAAATCAGAATTTCGGAATGACTGGCATCGACATAGAAGAATATGAAAGAGTGCGAGATCAGGCCGTGGGACTAGACGGCCGAAATTGGGCACTTAAGCGTAAGTGCATGGACTATGAACAAAGATTGAGAATCTCAAACCGATCTGTCCCTACGCGAATCAAAGATAAGATCCGTTACTGGAAGAAAGTGGCCACCAACCTAACCCGTAGAACCAAAACATGGATCAAACGTTTGGGCAGGAAATCAACGGAGGAGACTAGGTACCGCTCAACGACTCAAAGATACAGGGACATGCTTGAGGCACGCTACCACCCACACGACCTGAACCTGGAGTCGGGAGACGAATCCAAAGGCCAGGAACCCTAACTAAGAATGAACCAACCGACTAGCAGAAACTGTGGACCGCCTTGTCGCGCTAATGGAACAAATTAATCTACATTAAGATTTGTGTAGCTTTTGTCTTGTAATCTATCTCGTAATCTAGGGACTATCTAGCACTACTCTATAAACTAGTCGGATGTAACAATTCCCGACACCTTTTGTAATATCTCTGTAGGATGTAACTTTTGAGCTCACTTTATCTATCAATATCCTTTGTTATCTCAACTCACATTAATTGTCATTTTCCATGTTGATGTTATGTATTACTGCTTTTATACATGTACATATGTGACAATTACCAGCTCATACAAAATCTCATGTATCTTCATTTCTTTTATTGAAGAATCATGCCGCCAAAGACACGACCATACACCGACGCCCAGATTACCTCCCTTATAACCCAGGCTGTTACTGAAGCCTTGGCTCGGAATACTCCACCAAATTCCTCGAGGAACAGCGATGCCGCTGAAACCATTACTGCTAAACCCTGTTCATACAAAGACTTTCAGAACTGCAAACCTCTAAACTTTGCAGGTACTGAGGGAGCTATCGGTCTAGTACGCTGGATCGAGAAAGTTGAGTCTGTATTTCTTATCTGCAACTGTGCGGAGGGAGATAAGGTTAAGTTCTCCGTTAGTACTTTTACTGACACCGCACTCACCTGGTGGAACACTTATGCCCAGACTGTGAGTGTTGCTACTGCTTACCAACTCCCGTGGGAGGAGTTGAAGAAGATGTTGAGGGGCGAGTATTGCCCCAGGGATGAATTGAAACAACTAGAAGTGGAATTCTGGAACCACAAGATGCAGGGTGATGACATCACCGGATACACCAACCGTTTCCACCAACTGGCACTTCTGTGCCCAACCATGGTCGATCCTGAGTACAAGAGGATCGAGAAATTCGTTGACGGTCTTCCTGAGAGACTCCAAGACCTGGTGACTTCATCCAAACCGGGTACTATTCAGAGCGCCATCCGTATGGCCCATGAACTAACGGCAAATTCTGTCCGCCGTGGCACAACTTCAACCCCATCTGCAAACAACAAACGCAAGTGGGAAGGTAACCCCAACTCATCCAACCAAACCTCCAACAAAAAGCCTGGGTACATTAAGGCTTATTCATCGGGGACTTCGGAAAAGAAAGGGTACAGCGGGAACAAGCCCTACTGTTCCAAATGCAGCCGCCATCATGACGGTTCTTGCCCTTGCTCCAACTGCAAACGGTTCGGGCATCTAGCCAAGGATTGCCGAATCAACATATCTACCCCCAACACTAATGCACCAAAGGCCTGCTTTGGGTGCGGAAATACAGGGCATTTCAAGAAAGATTGCCCAAAGCTGAAAAATAACAACAACCCTGCTCGCGGCAGATCATTCGTTATCAAGGCTGGGGAAGCCAGACAAGACCCGAACGTCGTGACGGGTACGTTCCTTCTCAACGACCTTACTGCTTCCGTGTTATTTGATACCGGTGCCGATAGAAGCTTCATTTCTGAGAAATTTAGCCCTTTACTTGATATAACTCCCACTGCCTTAGATACTAAATACATTGTTGAATTAGCTAATGGCAAACTGATTGAGACTGATAGTATCATACACAACTGTACACTTAACCTCACGAACGAAACGTTTCCCATTGATTTAATCCCTGTCGAGATCGGCAGCTTCGATATTATTGTCGGTATGGATTGGTTATCCAAGCACCGAGCTGAAATCATCTGTCATGACAAACTCGTTCGCATACCTCTTGTCTCCGGTGGAACCTTAGTCCTACAAGGGGAGACCGGCAGACGGAATCTGAATATTGTCTCCTGTCTGAAAACTAGAAAATATCTACGAAAAGGGTATCAAGCCATCCTCGCACATGTAACGGAAAAGAAGTCGGAGGAGAAGCGACTTGAGGATGTTCCGATCGTGCGGGATTTCCCGGAAGTCTTTCCTGAAGACTTGCCCGGACTTCCGCCACCTAGACAAGTTGAATTTCAAATCGAACTTGTGCCCGGAGCTGCACCCGTGGCACGAGCCCCTTACCGTTTAGCACCATCCGAAATGCAGGAGTTGTCTAACCAACTACAGGAACTCCTGGACAGAGGATTCATTCGACCAAGTTCCTCACCTTGGGGAGCTCCGGTCTTATTCGTGAAAAAGAAAGATGGATCTTTCCGCATGTGTATTGACTACCGAGAACTGAATAAGCTAACCATAAAGAATCGGTACCCACTTCCTAGAATCGATGACCTATTTGACCAACTCCAGGGATCGAGTGTTTACTCAAAGATTGATCTACGGTCGGGTTATCATCAACTCCGAGTCCGTGACAATGATATCCCAAAGACGGCCTTTCGAACTCGTTATGGGCATTACGAGTTCCAAGTGATGCCATTCGGTTTAACCAATGCACCGGCCGTATTCATGGACCTTATGAATCGGGTGTGCAAACCATATCTTGACAAATTCGTCATTGTGTTCATCGACGATATTCTGATTTACTCTCGTAATGAGCAGGAACATGCTCAACATCTGAAAACCATTCTAGGACTTCTGAAACACGAAGAGTTATATGCCAAATTCTCTAAGTGTGAGTTCTGGATTCGAACCGTTCAATTCCTCGGGCACGTGATTGACAGCCAAGGAATTCATGTTGATCCCGCCAAGATTGAAGCAATCAAGGGCTGGGAGTCACCGACCACTCCAACCGAAGTGAGACAATTCTTAGGTCTTGCTGGTTATTACCGCCGATTCATCGAAAACTTTTCAAGAATAGCTGTTCCACTAACCACACTGACTCAGAAAGATAAGAAGTTCGATTGGACGGATAAACAAGAGTCAGCCTTCCAGCTATTGAAAAACAAACTTTGCAGTGCACCAATCTTGTCCTTACCCGAGGGCACCGACGATTTCGTAGTTTACTGCGACGCCTCACACCAGGGACTTGGTTGTGTGTTGATGCAACGGGAAAAAGTCATTGCCTATGCCTCACGACAACTGAAAATACACGAGAAAAACTATACGACCCACGACCTCGAGTTAGGTGCTGTGGTCTTCGCATTGAAAATCTGGAGACATTATCTCTACGGTACGAAAAGCACTATCTTTACCGATCACAAAAGTCTCCAACACATATTCGATCAGAAAGATCTAAACATGAGACAACGTCGCTGGGTTGAGTTACTTAGTGACTACGACTGCGAGATCAAATACCATCCGGGCAAGGCTAACGTAGTTGCCGATGCCTTAAGCCGAAAAGAACGAGTGAAACTCCTTCGAGTCCGAGCACTTTCTATGACAATTCATAACGAGCTTCCTGCTCAAATCCTTACCGCTCAACTTGAAGCACTCAACGATGAAAACTTGAAAAATGAAGCCCTGCGAGGCTTGGATAAACAATTCGAAATCAAACCCGATGGAACTCGATACTTCTCTAACCGGGTGTGGTTACCCAAATTCGGAAACTTGCGAGATTTGGTGATGGCTGAAGCTCACAAATCTCGATACTCTATACATCCCGGATCTGACAAGATGTATCATGACGTCAAAGGGTTGTATTGGTGGCCTAACATGAAAGCTGACATCGCCTTGTATGTCAGTAAATGCCTAACCTGTTCCAAAGTAAAGACCGAACACCAAAGACCCTCTGGGTTGCTTCAACAACCTGAAATTCCTCAATGGAAATGGGAACAGATTTCCATGGACTTCATTACCAAACTACCGAAAACTTCGAGTGGTTGCGATACCATTTGGGTGATCGTGGACCGTCTCACGAAATCTGCTCATTTTCTGGCCATCAAGGAAACCGACAAGATGGAGCGTCTGACTCGCATCTATGTCAAAGAAATCATCTCGCGACACGGTGTACCTATCTCGATCATCTCGGATAGGGACAGCCGTTTTACTTCTAACTTTTGGAAATCGCTACAGAAATCTCTTGGTACTCGTCTGGATATGAGTACTGCTTATCACCCGCAAACCGATGGCCAAAGCGAGCGAACTATTCAAACACTGGAGGATATGCTACGAGCCTGCGTAGTCGACTTCGGTACTTCTTGGGAAAATCACTTACCGTTGTGTGAGTTTTCGTACAACAACAGTTACCATACCAGCATAAAGGCTGCACCCTTCGAGGCACTTTACGGACGTAAGTGCCGATCACCCATCTGTTGGACTGAGTTAGGAGATTCTCAACTCACGGGTCCAGAAATCATTCAAGAAACTACTGAGAAAATCGTTGGTATTCAAAACCGGCTGAAAGCCGCACGTGATCGTCAGAAAAGCTATGCTGACGTGAGACGCAAACACCTTGTGTTCCAGGTAGGAGACAAGGTACTTCTCAAAGTGGCACCGTGGAAAGGTGTTATTCGATTCGGGAAACGAGGCAAACTAAATCCTAGATACATCGGACCATTCGAAATCCTTGAAAGAATTGGTCCAGTGGCATATCGCCTGCAACTTCCTGCTGAACTTAGCAGCGTACACAACACATTCCACATTTCTAACTTGAAGAAATGTCTGTCTGACGAGACGCTGATTATACCGCTCGACGAAATTCAAATCGATGATAAACTTCATTTTGTCGAGAAACCTATGGAAATCATGGACCGTGAGGTCAAGCAATTGAAACAGAGTCGTATTCCCATAGTAAAAGTCAGGTGGAATTCTAGGCGCGGCCCTGAGTTCACCTGGGAACGGGAAGACCAAATGCGACAGAAATATCCACATCTCTTCCCAGACAATGCACCGTCCGTGCACTCAAGCTAATTTCGGGACGAAATTTCTTTAACAAGGGGAGAATGTAACACCTGCTAAATTAGGATAATTACTTATGCCTAATTGATTGTAACTAGTTGTAATTAGTATGTAATAGGACTAATTGCAGACTCTATTTGTACATATATAAGGTGAATTATATATATATGTGTGTACTTACGCGATTTGGATTAATCGTACGAATTAACCGGACGGAGTCCGACACAGTTACTTGGACGTTGGTGAAAGAAACTTACCTAAATAATGAGAACGTATTTATTATATAAAATACACAGCGAACAAACATTATTTATAATACCGCGACGACAATTTAAATAATTTAACGAATATGTATTAAACGCGAGTTAAAAATTTTAATACTTCGACAAATGTTTTTATAATTAATTTCAAGGTATTTCATTAAAATATTCCCGTCATCTTTTAAAAATATAACTGCTTGATTTAACGTTTAAACGACGGAGGAAACGAACACCGCACGGAGCGCGGAGGCGCGGACTGAAAATGGGAGGCTTAACCTCCCACTTTCTTTTCTCTTTCTTTTCACTTTCTCATTTCTTTCTCTTTCTTTCTCTTATTTCTCTCTCAACTAACAAAACCACCACCATCTTACAAAATCACAAAATAACACCACGAAACGACGCCGAATCATACCACTCCTTTGGAATAAAAGAACCCCGGCATCCCGATCTACCTTTCCATCTTTTCGGATTTTCGATCCGACATTTTGTAAGTTTCCGACAAAACCCGAAACTCTCCGTTTTTGCTCATTTTTACGTTTTTATGGTTTATATATGCTTAAAATGTCCAAAAATGGGTTGGGTAAAAGATTTGGACCAAACGGAAGTTTTTCGACCGTTTTTCCGGCCACCAATTTCCGATCAGACCGCTACGTCGCAGAGACGCTGGGCTATCTGCGACGTAGCTCAAAACGTCGCACTTAGCGACGTCGCGGCCTACGTCGCACAACCCTTCGTGACGTCGCATTGTGCGACGTCCGTCACTACGTCGCATTTAGTTGCTACGTCGCGCCTAGCGACGCCAGCCCCTACGTCGCATTGATTTGCGAAGGTCGCATCATGCGACGTACATGCCTACGTCGCACCCTACGTCGCATGCTACGTCGCATGCTACGTCGCACAAACCAGAACCTTGAAAAGTCAGATTTTACTAAGTGTCGAGCTTACACAACTTCAAATACTTATGTCATACGACTTAACAAACGTCATAGAACATACTTTCTATTACAATTACACTAAATTGCGTTATAAATGATAACACTTTGAATCATTATTACAAACCGTCACCAACGGGCCATATTTGTTTTCAAACTACAACGGATTACTAAACACACACTTGGACATAATGAGTTGTGTACACAACTAGCCTAGATGGTCTTGCGAGACATCTACTTACTTAAATTCATATGTTTAGGCATTTGAAGGTTACGGGTTCGGAGAACCTACGGTTGAGATTACTTACTCGTTTATTGATATAAACGTACTTGCAAAGACTCAGGTGAGTCTTACGGCCCCACTTTTACTGTTTTATCTTATTGGGGGAGATACATGCTACTACTTTTTCCTTGAACACAAGTACTAAACTGTTTACTATACCAAACGAAATTGCATGAGTTTACTTACAAACAGAAGTCTCTCCATCATACATCGTTAGTTATGGACTTAAGCGCGAACAGTAGTTAATGGATCCATTAGGGAAATGACCCTCCCCACCCGGGGCAGTAGCGCTGCCACGTACCGATTTACACGTATAAACGGGTGACAACTTATTCGTTACTGATGCTTGCTCATTTACAAGCATGTCACGGGAGCAAACATATTATTTACGGGTTAAGCTTCGATTATGAGCCTCATGGCAACGGTATAAACTTATTTATTTACATTTGCTGGATTGCAAATACTGATTTTTCGATTGCTGGATTGCAATGGCTGATTTTACGCCTACGGGCACTACTAATGAAATCTCGTGTTCAAAGCCGATATTATTTACAAACCTGTGAGATTCACCAACCTTTTGGTTGACACTGTTTAGCATGTTTTCTCAGGTACCTGGATGGAGTAGGATTACTCCAGGATTTTAGCTAGAGTCGCATGATTTCAACACAACTGCATTAACGGAGATTCTTAGCATTATCTTTTGTATATTTTGATTATGTAATAGAATCTCCCGCTATACGCGTGGACTCTAGGGGAAACTACATTTTGTATACGAAAACACTAAGTTTTCAAACATTATATCTATGGAATGTAACTAATTTACAAAACGTCTCATTTAGAGGTCGTTTGCTGTATATCTTGTGCTTTGTATATTGATTAGTAACACCCAAGTATGCTTCCGCAAAAACAGTGAATTATTGGGGTGTTACAAGGACCCATACGCTACCCGGAGACTGAAGGAGCATCATTCGAACTCAAGCACGATGTAGTGCAGCTAATCCTGAATCGCTGCCAATTCAACGGACTACCGAACGATGACCCCTACTCCCACCTCAATAAATTTTTCACCCTATCCGACTCTTTCAAGCAAAATGGGGTTGAGCAAGATACAATCCGCTTATATCTGTTCCCCTACTCTCTTTCTCATCACGCACAGAATTGGTTCGAGGAATTAGAAACCAACTCTATCTCCTCATGGGCGGAAATTGAAGATAAGTTCTTAACAAAGTACTTTCCCCCATCCAAACGAATTAAGTTAAAGAAAGACATCTTGAACATCCAACAGTTTCATGATGAATCAATCTTTAGTGCATGGGAAAGATTTAAGAGGTTTCTTAGAAGATGTCCTAACCACCAAATCGAACGATCAACTCAGTTGTGCACGTTTTACAATGGTCTCGCACCGCACCACAAGCCAATGCTCGATGCCGCTGCTCGAGGAAACTTCACACGTTGCACGGATGACGAAGCCTGGAATCTGATTGAGAGCATGACCTTGAATCACAACGATTGGAACACTGATGAGCACTCATCATCATCGGCACCACTTGCCCTTCCCAATCCTGTGCAAACTGAGGCGATCAAATCTCTGACGGAACACATCGGAACGCTAACCAAGGAAATAGGAAAGCTGAAGAAACCTCCTCAACAAGTCTACCTTATTCAGTCCTATCAGAACTGTACCAATCTACAAGCTACGAACCCTGTTGATGGAACAGCCTACTATGACCAGTTCCGAACCCATCCACGTCCACCTGATTATACTCAAACCTCTTCTCCTCGAGCCAACCAATACCCACCAATTCAACCACCCAACCAATTCCAATACCCAACCTACCACCAACCACCATTACTTCCTGGAACCACACCCACTAGGCCAATTACTAGTCCAGACGACACCCTCATACAAATAATCCAAACGATTACGGCTAGACAAGACCAGGTTGATCTCTTCCTAAGAGACCAACTAACTTTACTAAACACTCTTGTAACCCAAGTAGGTCGACTAGCATAACGTATCGACACTAGACCACAGGGTAGTCTGCCTAGCAGCACCTTTCATAACCCACATACTATGGAAGCCAACCACGTAACCAACCAAGACTCCAAGGTGGCACCGAGCCAACCTTCAGTTCTTTCTCCGGTGAAAGAACAATCTCCTGTCACACAGACAGTTGAGAAAAAGTCTTCTCCAAACCCTAAAAAGGAAAGCTTACCATTTCCAGGACGTCTCAAGCAACAACCTAATGAAGTCAAAGCTTTCAAGTATGCTGAATATGTTAGGAGGCTTATCTCAAACAAAGACAAGGTACCCGAAGTAACTAATGTTCCGCTAACTGCTGAATGTTCAGCTATCCTTCAAAATCGTCTGCCGGAAAAACAAGGAGATACCGGACGTTTTACCCTTCCCTGCTCTATCAACCAATCTGGTGATATTCGCTCTTTGACCGATCTAGGAGCAAGTATCAACCTAATGCCACATTCATTATTCAAAAGATTAGAATTAGGAGACCTTAAACCCACTAAAATGAGTGTCCAGCTAGCTGACCAATCCATTAGATACCCTAAGGGAATAGCTGCGAACATTATGGTTAAAGTCGACAAGTTCTTTTTCCCAACTGACTTTGTAGTAATGGATATTCAGGAAGATATAAACATCCCAATAATCCTAGGTAGACCTTTTATGAACACAGCCAGAGCAGTTATCGATGTGCACTCTCAGAAGATCAGCTTACGCGCTCACGGAGAAAGCATCACATTCAAGACCGATAAGAACGATTGTGTTCCGATGGAGAATAGTGAGCTATATACGGTCTCTATTAGCCAAGACACATCTGATGATGAGATCTCTGAACCAGGAGCTAAGCAGGAAGAAGAGATGAAAGAAGAAAAGAAGCCTCTTGCCAAAGAAGATATTTATCCTCTTGATTCTCCAAAACTGCCTGATCCACAAGCCTTATCTCAAGAAATCATCTGCATCCCAATCGTCTCTACTCATGAGCAAATGATTTCTGTGATAGACAAATATGATGGTGACCCTCATACTATAATAGCAGCTATTAGAAATTCTACCAATGATTACTCTATGCATCAAAGATGGCTAATAGCGGTTATTGAGGCAGCATCCACTATCTATCTCACTAGCAAGGGAACCCAAGATCCGCTCTACCTTAAGCATTGCATCAGAGTATTCGCAGATGCACTCAAATCTCAGCTCAAGAAAGAAAAGAACAACGCGAATGAACTACTCTTCTACATTGAACAGAGACAAATATACCGCAAGGTGTATGATGTTCTCATGGGCTCTGCGTTTCCTTATTCATCAAAACATAGGGAGAAGTTGGGTGCTATCAGAAGAAATATTGAAGATGCTACTGACTTCATGGTGATGAGGAATCTACAGGCATTCCTTGAATTATTAGCTGAGAAAGATCATATGAGTACCAAAGAAAGCAATCGATTTATCATCAAGTCTAATTTAGAACATCATATTAAATTGATAATCGAAGAGCTTAGGTACATCACTAAGGACGAAAGCAGGCGTAATCACCCCCTCACTGTTAAAAATATGTCTCTACTCGATGTTGTCACTTTTGTGATAACTCGATTACATGAGATATTGAATGCAGAAGACGCCAAGAAAGCAGAGTATATCCTCCAAGCTGGATATCGCGAGATATTCAACAAACTGATTCATATTTTCAAAAACTCTGGCTTTCCTTTCACCCTTCATCAGCACCAGCTAATCAAAAGCTTGTGCAAGTCTACAGCTGTATTCGAAGGAGATCCTCATAGTGAAGAATTCGAAGATGTGAAGTTGAAGTTACTGAAATTTATGGACTCCTTCAGACTTAAGCATCCGATTAGAGAATACATCACGACAAGCACAACCACTATGATTGACCCTAACGGGCCAGTCACTAAGGCGGTTGACTATATCACAAACGGATTGCTAGGTCTTTCTAGAGAAGCCTCAGAACAACTTCGAAATTTCAAAGTGGATACCATGGAACCACTAGATCTAATCTCAACCATGGCCTGCCACTTCCAAAGGATCTATCCTCCGCGATACTCTTTCCCACAACCCAGGGCACATAATGTCACTATCACTTGCCCTGGGAGCTCCTTCCCGGACACCTAATCTTGGAGGTGTAAAGTCGAGCTCTCGACTCTAACAGCAGCGCTTCTCGGGAGGCAACCTGTGGAATAAGACGTGTAGAGAGAAACGTGTCAATAAGTGAAGAAGATCTCCGACTATCCTTCACACTTGGTCGTACCTAAATGATTTATAAAAACCTTCTGATATTACAACTCATTTGCAAATAAACCACTCGTCTCAGAAAACAGGAAATCACTTTGAAAAACTGATAATTCATGTGTTTCGAGCATTTGAGGTACTTGCATACTACTTTCATGCATTATGCTCGAACTCGTTTAATAACACATGTTTTATAAAACTGATTTGTAGTAGAAAACATCTTTTCAAATTCTGAGACAGTGATTTCTCTTTTCATTTGCAAAAATATTGAGTTTGTAAAAAGGGTACGACCAACGTGTTCACACTTACGAGATTAATTCGCAAGAGAATGATGAATGAATGAAACCAATAGCAAGACGCTTGAAGCCGACCCAATCTTCATGGATGCAGAAAAGGATCCTGGCAACATCTCTTTTCAGCAAATTCAGACTCTCAGCTTCAGTGCAGCTCACTATCTGGGGAGTGTCTTAACCCTTTACCCTCTTTTGTTTATGATTCTGTATATTATTTGCTCTGTTAAGTTTGTTAAAGTAATCTATACTCTATCCTAAGCTTATCACTAAGTGTGGGATTCCAGCCCAAAAACAACCACTTGAGAAACATTTTCTTACATGTTCAAACTCTAAGTGTGGGATTCTACTTTCAGTAAATCTCAACTCAAGAGAACATTAGGGATAATGTTCCTCTAAGTGTGGGATAGCAGGTATAGAATACCTTGGTTAGTTTTTTATGATCTTTAATGTCCAAAATAGCAAACTCAGAAAATGTTCCTCAAATTTTTCAAAATTTTTCAAGAAAATTAAAAAGTATGAGCCTAATCACTTGATTAACTCTACTATTTTGAGTCATAATATCTTTTGAGAGGAGCTATTTTCAAATATGAGTAAGATATTTCGGAATCTAGGGAAAATAAGGTAGAAATTTCTTAAGTAAGAAATGATAATCTAAAAGGAGCATGACGAAGCACATACAACCCTATCTGCAGTGAGGTATCTTGAGCCTAAAAGCATTCATCTTTAATGCTTCACTATTCATTTCTTGTGTGTGCCGATGCATGTATCTCTGAATTAGAACTTGCTCTTGACATACGCTTCGAGACCACATTGGTGTGTACCGTACGCGGTATAGGTACAATTAGATAACCTTGACATTCCCTAGGATATAACCCCCTTTTTACATATCTCTTCAAGCCCAAAACCCTTCCGATACTCATTTTTAGTATCGATGATCCGCCTAGTAAACCCCATTGAGCCTAAATCTTTCGTTTCATAAAACCCTCATATTTAAACCCTACTTCCCAAAAATATCCCCAAACTTATCTTAGAATTTCTGAGGTTGTGAAAAACATCTTTTAGAACATCCGCTTCGATTATGCTCCCAAGTCTTCCTCTTTCGTGTTCTCCAAAGATATATATCTCTAAAAGGTGAGAAAAATTGGCACCGCAAAAGGACTCGAAGTTCAAGATCAAAGATCATAGTTATGAAAAGGATTTCTAAACGAATCAAAAGAAAATATCCTTGGAAATTCTCTGGAAAAGAAGTTCTGAAGAAAGAAAAAGAAAATAGAAAAATAGAAAATGCAGAAAAAGAAATAGAAAAAGAAGAAAAAAAAAAAGAAAAGAAAAATAGTTCCGCATGAATAAAGCTACAAAGTCCTTCGAAGTATCATCCTCACAAGAAAAAAATCTGATAGAAGATGAATAGCTATCTCCTTTCCGTTCTAAAATAAAGTTGTTCATGATCTCGGTAGTTTTAAGATAAGCAAACCTTTACAACTCAAAAATACCACTATCCATACCCTTTAACCCTCACCAAATACTACAACCCTCATAAATGTCTTGGGATAATTAGCACCGTCCTCACCTAAGTGGTGGAGATCCGATTCTCGATCAAGCCTATGATGATGAGTGCTGCATGACTAGCTATTTGAGCGATTTCACTTGTTCTAGATTGATAGGAAACCCGATACACTTTGAGTGAATTGAGTGACCACCTTTTGTGAGATCGCCTAGTCATGTGTACTCCAAGATCATAAGATTTGGAAGTATGCCTAAGAGAATTTTTTCTTGTTTAAGGAAGGATCATCTTATCTGTCCCTATATTCTGACATTATGTTACTTATATCTGGAAGTGGTAACTCTTAAAAATGTTTTGACTTGCTCTAAAATATTTTTAAAATGTTTTCAAAAACTGAGTGTTGCTTGAGGACAAGCAACGTCTAAGTGTGGGATAACTTGATGTGACGCAAAAAGTCATGTTTTTAAGTACGATATTCCACACTTTTTGGGCACATCTTTGTGAAAACATTCCAAAACAATCATTATTTACTAAAATTCACTAAAGTGCTCCAAATATAGAAGTTACTACAAAAATCACTAAAAACGTCCAAATAACGAGCAAAACAGAGCGAATAAACAACGACCAATTATCACACCCTCATTTACCTTATGATAAACATATTCTAACCTTATGGTATGATGTGATAGGTAAAAACGAGACGGGAGAATCAAGAATCATGCAAATTGGATAAAGAACGGAAGAGATACGGCTTCTACATATCGTTAAAAGTCATTTTGGCTATGCTTGAGCTATACACATCCAATTTCTGTGAAATTGGTACCATTAGAAGCGTAACGGAATTACGAAGCCGCAGGCGAAAGAATCAGGTCAAACGGACGCATAACGAAGGAGATACGAGCGTTTTAAGCAACGAACGAAGACCGACGGACCCCGTATACGGCCCTGGAGACCGTATACGGCCTCTACAGTACCGTATACGGCTGCTACAGTACCATATACGGCCCCACCTACCCCGTATATGGCCCTCCTAACCCCAATTGGTCTCCGTTCGTGCTTCGTTTGCTTGTACGCTGTGCTGTTTAACTTGTACGGCTGATTTGGGACTTCACCTATAAATAGGGGTCACCTCCTCCACATTTTGACACACCATTCTTCATTCCACTCATTTCCTCACTCTCACTTTCTCTCTCACACACTCTCTCTCTACTCTCTCTCTCTCTTCTTTTTCTCTCTCTAGAATTAGGGTTAGCATCAGTTAGTTCTCAGTTAATATTTAACTGGGACTAACAGAGGGACTACTTTTTGTAATAGCGTAGGGAATAGTTCAGGGGCTTATTTGTAATATTGTTGAAGATATTGCGGAGGTTCTGCTTGTACTCTCTCTCTAACGTTTATTCAATCTACGCTTTATTAACGGTTACTTCTTTCCTTATCTGTTATAATGATGATTGCTATTGTTATTATGCTAGATTTAGGACCTGTTATTATGCGTAGTGAGTAGTTATATTGTGTGTTTGTTGTGATGTAGTTAGTCGTTAATTGGGATGATGTCATTATGAAACAACGGAAGTAACGTTATACGGCTTTCATTTGTATAGCGCCGGAAACATCACTAATGTGTGGAGTACGGAACGTGGAAGCTATGAAAGTCGTGGGCACAATCCGTTGTGGAATAATGTTCCCAACTATTATATTATAAATGAAAACTCGGTGCTTTGATTACGCATTCCATCTATGATTTTAAACCGCATATTCAACTAACGCCTTTCCACCAATAAACGTGGTTAAAACCTTTTGATAAGACGTCATATCGGGGGTAATTAATTATCTGTGTTTTGGTTTTGGATCTGTGGAAATACTTTATACGTATTGTACACCGTGAATAAACTCCGGATTAAATATCTGTGTTTAAATAACATGGTCTGATTTTGAAGCTGTGGAAATGCTGTTTTAAACAAGTATTGTACACTGTGAATAAACTAGGGATTTATTGGTTAAATATAAGTGAGGGCTGGTTTAATTCATAAATGGGGAATCTCTGATCTAAAATACAAACTCAGTTTATGAATCCAGAAAGGAAGACGAGGAATCATCGAGTATTCCAAATTTGTCTATCACCCCTGGATTCTACAAAACCATTGATGGAAAGTAATCAAACACCAACCAAGTCTTAAACCTAAATGTTTTATTCAATTGAGTATCACTGTGGTGTTAAGAACGGTCGGACCGTTAGTGGGTCTGTTACTCTATGCATGCGCCCAGGAATCTTCGTATTCCAGAAAAGGGTCATTGTTCCGTAACAGGGCAGTGTTGAGAGTTGAGCAGCCTCCTCCGATCAGAATCACGATAGCCTAGTTACTCAGTGACATACTGATTGAGCAATCAATTAGTAGGGTGCTAGTGCTTACACCACAAATACTTAAGACAAATAAAATACAAATCTTTAGAAAGACGTTTTCATAACTTAAACTAAAACATCATCCCAATGCAAGGCTAACGAAGTCACAACAAACATCCCCCTATCCTGACTGCTATCCCTTTATTTTATTTTATTGCGTAGTTTAATTATTAGTATAAATTAGAAAACAAACAAAAACAAACCTCCAACTGCTTTTAAAACAACCTTCACTAGCTAGATTCGGACATCTTGATTTCTCTGTTTCACAATACCGTTGGTTTTAAAGAACGACCCTAGGTCATACTTGCTGCTATACACCTTTAGCACTGGTAAACTTAGGCCCCAGCATTTACAAATTTTAAAACTCCACTGACACGTCGCTAGTAGTCGGTGCAACGACAGGTTACTTCCTAACCGACCGCTGGTGGCGCGTCATGCTCATTAGCATCTTCCGAATCTTCTCCTCTAAAAGGAGTCTCTCTAAGCTCCTTGAGGAATTGTACCTTGATTTCGAACTCCACTTCTCGCGCAATAGCGGGCCTCACTACTCCTGGCCCAAGGTCGGTGCGCATTCTGCTAGAGTACTGTTCGAGAGTCATGTTAGCGATATCTTCTGCCATTATGTTATCCGGTTCTGATTGATCGCTAAAAAGGAACTGTAAATACTCCCCGAAGTCGCTTTCTAAATACGAACTGTAGTTGCGGGTTCGCGGGGTGAAAAGGTTATTGGTAAAAACCTCGTAATCGTCGACAAGAAAGGTGTTAATTAACGGCGAGTTAGGTGGTGCGGAGGGGGCGCGTCTTCTTTGATGAAATATACGTTCTGGTTCTTCGAAACTTCCTGCAAATAGGGTCGGGCTCCGTTGTTCGGGTTATAAACTTCCTGCAAATAACTTATAAATTCAGCAGAACAAGCAACTCTGACAACCTGAACAGAACAACTCAAACTAATATTCACAATAGTAATCTAACAGACAAAAGTTGAAACGAAGCTAATAACTACTAAATAAATAAAATAAATAAAATAAATAAATAAATAAACAACTAAACAAACTCCAAATTATTGAATCAAAACAAACCGTTCCCTGGCAGCGGCGCCAAAAACTTGATGTCGTGTAAACGGGGCTTTAGTTTTTAAAATGGAAATCACCTTATTTGTTAGTACACAACTCATGCAAGAATACCTGATCGTATAATAGTATAGTATGATAAGTCAGGATCGAACACAGGGAACGGATGTTAATTCAAATAAAATAGAAATTGATACAAATAATTAAAACATATAATAAGAGGGGAACGTTTTAGTTCCGTTCGAACAATTGACTGACAATTATGAAAAAATTGAATTATTAAATGAAAATTAAAAGAAAAAAATTAAATAACAAGTACTCAAATAAAATTATTTAATTCAAATGATAGAAGAAATACATTTGTTTAGATTACTTTCCTCATAATACAATTATCACTTTATTGAATTGCTAAAATATGGATTTTATTGTGATATGACAAATATTACCAATTATCCTTACAAGATTAATTGATTAAACACAATTAAGAAAGATATAAAGTTGTTTTCAACACGTTAACAGTTCAATTTAACGTTATCCACCAAACTGTGTTATAAGTTAAACCTAAACCGTTTATATGATTTACTTTTGCAACTTGAATCAACAAAGTTTATAACTAATTAATAGTAATCACATTCATTACCGATTATTAACCATTATTGATCATAACCTATCAAACTCAATATATCTAGTGATAATTCTCAATTAAAATCAACAATCATCAATAATAATCTATCAATAAAGAAATCAATCATAAATCAATAGATCATCACGTTAGGTAATCACCAATAATAAATAATTAAACATGGATCATCAAGTAAACATATAAACATTCATAAAATCCAATATAAATCCGCAATTCAATAATCAAATCATCATCCGAGTATCATCATCTAAACAAATGTAATAAAAACTTAGCCAATCATATTGTTACAGAAACTCAGATTCACAAATGAAACCGAAATGATAACCAAACGAAAAGGTTTAAAGTATTCGAACCGAGAAACCGAAGATACGAATGAATAAACAAAAGAACTTCAATTCTTCTTGCTCTCTACCATTAAAATGCTCTGGAAATAAGGCTAAAATGTGTGAAAATCGGCTGGAGAAAAATGAGAAATGATAACCCTCAAAATGAAGCAAATGAGGCTATTTAGGATTTCTGCCGAAACGATCCATACGCCGGATGGAATAATCCATCCACCGTATGGATGCTAAAGCCCAGAGTTTTGATGCCCGTCTGATCCAGTCCAGCCCAACATTCCATACGCCGGATGGATTAATCCATCCGCCGTATGGATCGAAAATTACACTTTTTCAGCCACTCGACTTTTATTCTTCAAACTTCAACCATTTTAGCTTCTTTTCTTCAATACTAGCTCGCTTTCTGCTTCTTTTTTTTGGATTCAAGCTCCAATAAACTCCTATATGCAAATATAAATGAAATCAGTATCTTATTCACACAAAATGCATAAGAATTCATCTAAACAAGGGGTAATTAGTACTATAATTTAGTACATTTTGGCGTTCATCAGTGAACGTGTTAGGTTTTAAATTTATATGAGCTGGGGCTCAGTCTATAAGTGTTTGGGGATAAATTTTACAGTCAGTATTCAGGATCCTGAAGTGTTTAGTTACTATTGAAAGTTATATCAAGATATGTTCAGGATCAAGCTAACACTAGGGATCCCGAGATTGTGTATTTATATGATGCAGGTTATCAAGATCTTAGATATATTCAGGATCCCGCTTGGATCAAGGATCCCAATTATATATGAGTATTTAGGTATATTTAGGATCCTGAGTACTATAGAAATCTCAAATATACTCAGGATCTCACATATGTTTAGGATCTCGAATGTGCAGGATCTTGGATATATTAAGTGTCTCGGGATCAGATGTTATTAATCTTTGTTTATCAGTTTATGTTCAGGATCCTGGATGATTAGGATCCCAGACGATCAGGATCAAGGATATGTTAGATATCCTGGAATCAAATGTTACTAATCATTATTTGTCTGATTATGTTCAGGATCTTGGATGATTCAGGATCCCAAGTGGTCAGGATCCAGGATATATTCGGTATCCCGGGTAAAACGTTACTAATCCCTATTTTTCCGTTGTGTATCTTGACCAAGTCTTGCAGGATTTAAACGTGGGTCAATTATATCATTAATTTCGGATCAAGGCTTGAAAGAAGTAAAGAAAACGTGTGAAAAGGCTTAGTCAAGGTGGAAGACTGGAGGATCCCGAAAATCTCGGGATAATCCCTGATTTTTAGGAAAGTTAGTTATCTTGTATATACTATATATATGAGGCAATGTGATTGTTAGGAACAGATTTGAACACCTCCAACACTCTGCAACTTCATCATTTCACGATCAAAACACACTTTTACTTCATCTTCTTCATCGATTCATCACTTTCATCACCAAACACCCTTTAGATCGATCATATTGTGCTCTTTCATTGTATTATACCGAATTTCAGCAATAAAATCAACAAAGGCAAGGAACGATTGTTCCTTCCCGAGGTTTTATGCCGGCGATCTATCAAGGTCAAGGGCTTTCCTCGTACATCCTTGTGTCGATCGCATTTATTTTACGTTTTTGTTACTTAATTTGCATTTCATTGATCTTTTGATCATATATTCTGCATTATCCCGAATTTTACATAAGTTAATACATTGATTTTTTTTATAAACATTTATTTTATACAAAATCAATTGTATGTTATTATTAAACTCGTGTTATTCTTCGTTTTCTCGAACCATATTAATCGTTTTCATCACAAAACTGTGTTATCTCGGATTATAGTGCATTATTTTGCATTACCCTTGCTTTTACTTGCATTTTTTGTTAGTATTCACGTTTATCTCGCTTGTGATTACATTTTGATCATAAGATTTGTATTATTAAATCTATTTCAAGCATTTTCATAGGTTATAATCATATTTTTGTTGCATTACTAGCGTTATCCTGAAATTACTTGGCATTTTACTTAAAAGTTTTGCGTTAATCTTATTATTAATAAACACTTGTTTAAACCCTTAGTCACATTTTTGACAAGTCTTCTGTTTGTATCTTATTTTCATTGCGAAATTCATATTGTTTCATTATAAATTTACGTCTTTAGTAGATTATCTCGAAAATCATAACAAGCACACTACCTCACTTTACTGATTCGATCACTTAATTACTTAGGGTAATTTTTTGACCAAAACAATTTGGCGCCCACCGTGGGGCAAGTGGTGCTTTTCATAATCAATTTCTCGTTAAAATTCTTGTAAAATCATATTTTCCAAAAGTTTTTGTCAAAAATGTCGACACAAGGACATTCTCTCTCTTTTAATATGCCATCATCGACCTCTGAGGTGACTGGTCTACCTCCCATTTCACCTTTTGCATCATCACAATCAAGGCCGGAAAATACGAACAGAAGGATGGTCTCCGTGGAATCTACTTTCTCAGGATCCGGGATACCAGATCAGGATCCCGTTATTATTTATAACCGGGATATTTTGACTATGTTTACACAGGTTAAGGATCAGCTTGGACGAGTGGAACGGAGCAACGAGATCCTAAGGAAAGATATGGAGAATTTGAGGACAAGGGATGATATCCCTATTACTCAAGTTACTATTCCCATCTGGGGCAGGATCTCAGATTCTGACACTTCACCTCCCTCAGGATACCGAGGAAATTTTATTGCCATGCAAGGAAGTACCGGGATCACGGATCCAGTTTATGCTACAGGGATCCCCATGACAAGGGATCATGAACGAAATCCAGGATTCTCATTCAGGACCTCAAATGATGGTATCTTGTGTGCTCTGCAAAATCTTGGAGATAAAGTGAGATGGCCAAAGAAAAAAGTTAGGGATTTTGCTTGGAAAGATAAATCCAAATGGTGTGCGTTCCATGAGGATTTTGGTCATGTCACCGAAAATTGTGTAGCTCTTAGAAAAGAAGTCGATCATTTCTTTAGCAAGGGATACTTAAAGGAACTGATCAGAAAGAAAGGATCTCACTAAGGATTTCTAGGAGGCTCGGGATCCCGAAGTTCAGGATATTTATAGGATCCCGCACGTAGCATGATTCCAACCGCCTGACGCTAAGGTAATAAATTTTATATCTGGTGTTTCTAACATGTGTGGCGCATCTTTCTCTGCAGCTATAAGATATATTAAGGAATGTTATACTACAACAATGAAATCTACTACCAAGCCTACGCCAGTATAGAAATTAAAGACGCGAGCACGGGGCATCTTGGAAGCAACTGAATAGGATGTCAAAGAAGTGCCGCTAAACATTGATGATCCTGAAGAGAAAGTACTTGTAGGATCCACAATTCATAGGGATCTTGAGCAAGATGTTGTGAAGTTCCTGAAGGATAGAAAAGCAACCTTTGCCTAGAAACTCGAGGATATGACAGGTTGCTCAAGTCTGGTATGATTCGGGAAGTTAAACTCCCGAGATGGTTGGCAAACGTGGTGGTAGTTCAGGAGAAGAATGATTCAATGGTGGATGCTACTGCTGGGCACGAGATCCTAACCTTCATGGATGCATCATCAGGATTTCAACAAATTTAGATGGAACCATCTAACCAGGAGGATACTGCATTCATAACCCATACAGGTATATATTATTATATTGCTATGCCCTTTGGTCTTAATAATGCATGTGCTACCTACCAAAGGGTAGTCGACACGATATTCAAAGGACAACTAGGACATGCTTATGATTGCGAAGTCAAACGAGAGCTCAGGATCATTTCCAGGATCTCTAAGTGACCTTTGATATCCTGGATCAGTACAACATGAAGCTTAATCCCACTAAATGTCACTTTGGAGTGGGGGCAATAAAGCTCTATAGCTAGATAGTGGCTAAAAAAGAAATAGAAGACAAAAAGTTTAAATGTGGAGAGAAGCTTGAAGCTGCAATTAAAGAATTATTCATTATCAGGTACAGTTGTTGATGAAACCAGAAGATGGGAAGCCATCATTCCTATACGTGGTGGTATCCCGAAATGCAGTTAGTGATGTGCTGGTCAAGCATTATGAGGGACAACAGTATCCTGTTTACTATGTAAGTAAAAGTCTATTAGATGCCGAGACCAGGTATTTCTATCTTGAGGAACTTATACTTGCATTAATTATGGTATCTAGGAAATCTAGACATTATTTTGAAACACAATCTATACATGTTAAATCCAATTATACTATTAAATCAGCTTTAAGAAAACTAGAAATGTCAGGTAGAATGACTAAATGGTCGGTAGCACTAAATACTTATAACCTTATATATGAACCTAGGAATGCTATAAAATCGTAAGCCTTAGCAATGTTTATAGTTGACTTCGCTAATGATCTTTAAGATGAAGTAGATTTAGAAATCCTACAACGAGATGAAGTAAAAGGTAAATGGACACTAGATATTGATGGTAACGAGCTTGATAAAGCTCAAAGTGATCTTGATAGGAATCCCCATAATCTGATTTTGCAAGAAGAAGCGGCTAATTATTTAAGTGCTTATCAGAATGCGGTTTTAGATGAGGAGAGGTTTCTTAAACAGAAAGCAAAAGCTGATTGGTTAAAACTTGGTGACACGAACTCAGCCTATTTTCATAATGCAGTTAAAGGGAGACATAATCGATCCCGTATTGAAGTGATCATGGATAATATGGGGGCTGTTTTTGAGGGTAATGATGTTCCGAGTGTCTTTGTTAGCCATTATGAGAACTTTTTGGGTGTGGCGGGCTGTTCTTCCATGGTCCCGGATATGGGGCTGTTTTCTAAACGTCTTGATGGGAGAAAGTCAGAGTCTATGGTGAGATCTATTACCAATGAGGAAATCAAATCGGCAATTTTTTCCATTGGTGATAATCAAGCTCCGGGTCCGGATGGGTTTTCTTCGTGTTTCTTTAAGAAGGCATGGGACATAGTGGGCAATGATATATGTTTGGCGGTGAATGATTTTTTTCGTAATGGGAAGCTTCTCCAAGAAATAAATCATACGATTATTGCTCTTGTGCCAAAAATCACTACTCCTTCTCGAGTAAACGATTATCGGCCTATTTCTTGTTGCAACGTTATTTATAAGTGCATTAGTAAGCTGATTGCCAATCGTATTCAAGAAGGATTAGGGGATGTGGTTAGTATAAATCAATCTGCGTTTGTGCCTGGTTGGAAGATTACTGATAACATATTGCTTACTCAAGAACTTATGCATAATTACCATTGTGCTCGTGGTCCTCCTAGATGTGCTTTTAAAGTTGATATTCAAAAGGCATATGACACTGTGGATTGGAACTTCCTGAAGATTATTCTTGGAGGGTTTGGGTTCCACCCAAAAATGGTGTCTTGGATAATGGCTTGTGTTACTAGTGCCTCATTTTCTATTAGCATTAATGGAAGCTTACATGGGTATTTTAAAGGCAAAAGGGGTCTTAGACAAGGGGATCCAATGTCTCCTTATCTATTTACTCTGGTAATGGAAGTCTTAACTCAGATCTTGCAGCGTAAGGTTAGAGAGGATGAGAAGTTTTGTTTTCACAGAAGGTGTGAGGAGCAAAAGATTGTTAATTTATGTTTTGCGGATGATCTTTTCTTGTTTGCTCGTGGGGACACCAACTCAGCCCGTGTGATTATGGACGGATTGAATGATTTTAAGAACATGTCGGGGCTTACCCCTAGTATACCAAAAAGTACAGCCTTCTTTTGCAATGTTGTGCTTTCGGTTAAACGCTCTATTCTTGATTCTATGCCGTTTGAGGAAGGGGTTTTGCCTGTCAAATACCTTGGTGTTCCTCTTATCTCAACAAAATTATCATATAGGGATTGTGCGGTATTGGTGGAAAAGGTAAAGAATCGTATTGGTAGTTGGAAGAATAAGTGTCTATCGTTTGCGGGAAGGGTACAACTTATTCAATCGGTTCTATCTTCTCTTCATGTATATTGGGCCTCGGTTTTCATTCTCCCTCAGCGTATTATTCAAGACATTGAGCAACTCATGCGTGGGTTCCTTTGGTGTCAAGGTGATATGAAGAGGGGAAAGGCTAAAGTTACTTGGGATTCGGTTTGTTTACCCAAAATTGAAGGTGGATTAGGTATTCGGAGCTTGGTTACTTTTAATATCTCCCTGATGTCATCTCATATTTGGAGTATCCTTAACCATAGGGAATCCCTTTGGGTTAAGTGGATACATTCTTATAAGCTGAAGGGTAGAAGTTTTTGGGATGTTAAAGAGTGTGGAGCTATGAGTTGGGGGTGGAGAAAGCTTCTTCAAATCAGGGATATTATCCGGCCCTCTGTGTGGTCCCAAATTGGTAATGGTTTGTTGACTAATATTTGGTTTGACAGGTGATGTGCCGTTAGCCCTCTTAGTAGTTTCATTTCGCCTAGGCGAATTACGAATGCTGGATTTTCTATTAAAGATAAGCTAGCGGAGTTGGTTCATGAAGGTGCTTGGAAATGGCCGGTTGAGTGGTATGTTCGATTTCCCATTCTAAATCAGATTGCTTGTCCTACGTTGCATTCGAATCAGAAGGATAAGTTTTTATGGAGTGATCGGAATGGAAATCGAAGGGAGTTCTCTGTTACTCGTGTGTGGGATACTATTAGGGATAATAGTGTGGAGATACCATGGGCTCATATTGTATGGTTTCCGCATTGTATCCCACGACATGCTTTCCATCTGTGGCTGGTCATGCGAAGGAAGTTGAAGACACAAGACACTCTTAAGCAATGGGATGTTGGTCCTTCTACTAACTTAAACCTGCTTAGGTGTCCTTTGTGTAAGCTGGTCCAGGATTCTCATAACCATCTCTTCTTTGAATGCGTATTTTCCTTGCAGGTTTGGTCTTCGGTTAAACACTTGGTGGGAATGCAAGATATATCCGGTTGTTGGGAGGATATTATTGATTGGATTCAGCCTATATCCAAATCGAGGAAAGCTAGAAGTATAGCCGGACGTATTCTGATTGCTGCAACTTCATACTACATTTGGCAAGAGAGGAATAATCAACTTTTTCGCAGGAATACTAGATCTGTTGCTCAAGTCCGTGACACCATCATTTCGATTGTTCGTCTGAAGCTGCTTACATTCAGATTTAAGAAGACGTCTCAAGTGTTGAAGATGATGGATGCTTGGAATCTGCCTAGTTCGTGTGTTTCTTAATGGTTAGAAGTAAAGACATGATGATTACATGCTCGTTTACTTTATATTGGTTGTGTTACCTTTTTATTTTAGATTGACCTATGTTGTCTCTATGTATATGGCATGTCATATACATAAGGTTTAGCTGTGTTAGCAGGGTGGTCCATGTGATGTTGGTTTTAGCTGTGCTTGTTATGTAGTGGTTTTTGCCTATGTAACGGGCTGAGGTGTGAGAGTCACTCACACCCTTTGTACTTAAACGTTTTTCTTTGGAGTAATATATTCACCGGGTGAAAACCCTTTACCCAAAAAAAAAGACACTAGATATTGATGGTGCCTCTAATATAAGGGGAACTGGAATAGGTATCATATTAAAATCTCCTTAGAAAAATATTATATCTCAAGTTATTACTTGTGAAATCCATGCTACTAATAACGAATCAACGTATGAAGCTTTAATTACATGATTATAATTATCTGATTGATTATCTTTGATTATCTGATTGATTTCTTATTAATTGCTAACCATTATAATGACTCTTATGCTGTTAAGCATGAGAAATTGGTATTATAATGAAAAGCTTGCAGGTGTTTTCGAGATATCTAACATTGAGCAGGTACCATGAGAGGATAATGTCTTAGCAAATCTAGGATTAGCTCTCAGGATCCCGCCAAACGTCAGGATCTCGATTGTTCATATCCTATCACCCGCTATAGAGGATAAGAAAGAAGAGCAGATTACTTTTCGAAGTGGATTGAAGCTGAAGCATTTGTGAAAGTAAAAGAAAAGGATGTGATCTCGTTCATCAAAAGAAATATCCTGACCAGTTCATCCCCAAGCTAACGGACAAGCAGAGTCCAGTAACAAGATTATCATCGACAACCTTAAAAAGAGGCTGGATGCCAGGAAAGGGAGATGGGCTGAGGAGTTACCTTTCGTTCTATGGGCTGATAGGACTACTGAAAAACAAGCGACTAAACAAACTCCTTTTGCTCTGGTGTTTGGATCTGAAGCTATGATCCCGACAGAAATAGTGATCCCGATGACAAGATCCTGGAATGCTATTCATCTAAAGTTCTATTATGTGTAAGTTGAATATTTACATTCAACGTAAAGAGGTACCTTTATAATCTTAAACTTTTCATTTTATTTATTTTACTTATTAATATATATATATATATATATATATATATGCATGCTACTATTATCAGTATGTATGTATATGTGTGTTTAATCTTTTTTCATTATTCTCATATGAACATCGTATTGACTTAAGTATTGGAAGGGTGTTAGGCAAACTAACACCCACCTTTACCCAAGATCTTGTATTTGTTGTAGTGAATGCATTTGGTAATCATGCAACGAGGATAAGAGGTTGGCTGCCTCTCTCCCCCGATTAGGAATCCCAGGGATTCCTCTAAAGGTTTTGAGGATGCTGAAAACGTATAATCACCTCTCTTTCATATGGGTTACAACACTCACCCCAGGAGCTGCCGTGTTTGATTACAGAATCAGGGTTATGGGACCAGTGATGCCTCTGGTACCCGACAATTTCATGACCATTAACGTATAGATCAAATTCTTTTGGTTGTCGGCACTGAGTGCACTAGGTGTCGACCCCTCAGGATAGTAATGTTTTCACATTACACTTAGCAAAAGGTTTGTAATGTTTTCACATTACCTAAAGGTTTTGGCGTATTCACGTCACTAAAGAACACAAGGCTTATCATGTTTATTGTTTGGGGCTAAATTTTACAGTCAGGATTCAGGATCCTGAAGTGTTTAGTTACTATTGAAAGTTATATCCAGGATCATGGATATGTTCAGGATCAAGCTAACACTAGGGATCCCGAGATTGTGTATTTATATGATGTAGGTTATCAAGATCTTGGATATATTCAGGATCTCGCTTAGATCAAGGATCTCGATTATATATGAGTATTTAGGTACATTTAGGATCCTTAGTACTATAGAAATCTCAGATATACTAAGGATCTCACATATGTTTAGTATCTTGAACGCTCAAGATCCTGGATATGTTAAGTATCCCGGGATCAGATGTTATTAATTTTTGTTTATCAGTTATATGTTCAGGATCCTGGATGAATAGGATCCCAGACGATCAGGATCCCGGATATGTTAGATATCCTGGAATTAAATGTTACTAATCATTATTTGTCTGCTTATGTTCAGGATCTTGGATGATTCAGGATCCCGGGTGATCAGGATCCAGGATATATTCGGTATCCTGAGTAAAACGTTACTAATCCCTATTTTTTCGTTGTGTATCTTGACCAAGTCTTGCAGGGATAAAACATGGGTCAATTATGCCATTATTTTCGGATCAAGGCTTGGAAGAGGTCAAAGAAAACGTGTTAAATGCTGAGTCAAGGTGGAAGACTGGAGGATCCTGAAAATCTCGGGATCACCCTGATTTTTAGGAAAGTTGGTTATATTGTAAATACTATATAAATAAGGCATATGATTGATAGAAAAAACACTTTAACACTTCAAACACTCTGCTACTTCGCTTTTACACGATCAAACACACCTGCACTTCATCTCTTTCACCCCGTTCATCACAAAAACACTTAGATCGATCATATTGTGCTCTTTCATTGTATTATCCCGAATTTCAGCAATAAAATCAACAAAGGCAAGGAACGATTGTTCCTTCCCGAGGTTTTATGCCGGCGATCTAACAAGATCATGGGCTTTCCTCGTATATATGTGTGTCGGTTGCATCTCTTTAACGTTTTCATTGTTTAATTTGCATTTCATTGATCTTTTGATCATATATTCTGCACTATCCCGATTTTATCCTACATTTATCATAAGTATACGTATTTATCTTGCTTATGATCATATTTTTATCATAAAACTCGCATTATCAATCTGTTTGATGCATCTATATTGACCGTAATCACATTTTTGCTGCATAACTTGCATTATCCCTAAAATACTTTGCATTTAACTTAGACTTTCGCAATTATCTTGTTGATGAACACTTGTTTCACTTTAAATAAGTATTATTTAAACCTTTAGTCATATTCTTGAGAAGTCTTCTGCTTGTATCATATTTGCATTGCGAAATTTATATTGTTTCATTGTAGATTTACGTTTTTAGTCCATTATCTCGAAAATCTAAACAAGCACACTACCTCACTTTACTAATTTGATCACTTAATTACCTAGGGTAATTTTTTGACCAAAACAATTTGGAGCCCACCGTGGGGCAAGTGGTGCTTTTCATAATCGATTTCTCGTTAAAATCCTTGTTAATTCCTCGTTTTCCAAAAGTTTTTGTCAAAAATGACAACACAAGGACATTCTCTCTCTTCTAATATGCCATCATCGACCTCTGAGGTGACTGGTCTACCTCCCACTTCACCTTTTGCGTCATCACAATCAAGGCCGGAAAATACGAACAGAAGGATGGTCTTTGTGGAATCTACTTTCTCAGGATCCGGGATACCAGATCAGGATCCCGTTATTTTTCTAACCGGGATATTTTGACTATGTTTACACAGGTTAAGGATCAGCTTGGACGAGTGGAACGGAGCAACGAGATCTAAGGAAAGATATGGAGAATTTGAGGACAAGGGCTGATATCCCTATTACTCAAGTTACTATTCCCATCCAAGGCAGGATCGCAGATTCTGACACGTCACCTTCCTCAGGATACCGAGGAAATTTTATAGCCATGCAAGGAAGTACCGGGATCACGGATCTAGTTTATGCTACAAGGATCCCCATGACAAGGGATCATGAACGAAATCCAGGATCCTTATTCAGGATCCCAAATGATGGTAACATATTTACTAATTATTCTGCTGATAATACATTTAGAACTAACATTTCGCAGGATCCTAGAGTAAGCCATGTTGTGGCTAGAGAGTTTCAAAATTTGAAGGATATGATATCCAACGTTCTTGGAGTTGTGCAACCTATACCTGAGGTCGCACCAACAGCTCATATGATCCCAAGATTTTAACCTTCAATCTGTGATGTTGGGATCCCAAAGGGATTTCAAACTCCTGACATGAAGCTATATGATGGTACTACCGATCCCGAAGAACATGTAGCTAAATATCGAGAAAGGATGGAGATTGTCCCCATCCCTGAAGATCTTAAGGAGGCATGTTTGTGTAAATATTTCGGCTCCACCTTAACAGGATCCGCGCTAAAGTGGTAACTGAATATTCCTCCTTACTTTATTACTTCTTTTGCTCATATGGTTAATTTATTTAATAATCAGTTTTCATCTAGTGGGACCTTTGAAAGTTTAACTGATGATTTGTATAGGGTCGTTCAAAAGTCTAATGAAACCTTAAGAGATTTTGTAAGCAGGTTTGAACGAGAATCCTTGAGGATCCCTAATCTGGATATGTCAACTGTCGCACAAGCTTTCAAGATGGGGATCAAAAGAGATTCTCCATTTTATCAAGATCTTGTTGTAAACCCATGCAGGAACCTAGATGAGATCAGAAATAAGGCCTTGAGATTTATTAAGTTGGAAGAAGATGTTGTGATCCAGAAGAGGATTGAAACTTCGTCCACTTACGAGAAACCCAACAGAAAGATGAATTCACCCTCGTTCAAGTCAAACAGGATTAAACCATATTCAAAGAGAATGGCAAAAAGTATTCCAAGCTAACTGATTATTGTTTTTATGATGATGTTACAGGTATTTTGTGTGCTCTGCAAAATCTTGGAGATAAAGTGAGATGGCCAAAGAAAAAAGTTAGGGATTTTGCTTGGAAAGATAAATCCAAATGGTGTGCGTTCCATGAGGATTTTGGTCATGTCACCAAAAATTGTGTAGTTCTTAGAAAAGAAGTCAATCATTTCTTTAGCAAGGGATACTTAAAGAAACTGATCGGAAAGAAAGGATCTCACAAAGGATTTCTAGCAGGCTCAGGATCCTGGAGTTCAGGATAATTACAGGATCCCGCACGTAGCAGGATTCCGACTGCCTGATGCTAAGGTAATAAAATTTTACATATGGTGTTTCTGACATGTAAGGCACGTCTTTCTCTGCAGCTAAAAGATATGCTAAGGATTGTTATAAAGCATCAATGAAATCTACCACCAAGCCTCCGTCAGCATAGCAGTCAAGGGAAGAAAGCATGGGATATCTTGGGGTACAATCTGACAAGATATCAAAGAAGTGCAACTCCGTTCTAAGGATCCTGAGGGAAAAAGGATAGTATGGATTTTGATGCTGATATGTTTAAGGAAGAAAGGTTCCTGATTTTGGCAAACATGGTGGGGGGATACGAGTGTAATTGGTAAAACATTATTCGTATACATGATGCGTACAATAACTAAGGATCCTGAAAGGTCAGAAACTTTCAATCTATTACTTAAGTAAAAGTCCACTAGATGCTGATGCCAGGTATTCCTATATTAAAATTTTTATGATCGTGACAATTATTTTGAAACACATTATGTTAAATATAAAAACCAGGAATGTCACTTAGGATAACTAAATTAGATATTCATGATCCCATATAGGATCATAAAGACATGCTTAAATTTTACGTCCAAAGTAAACTTTATTATTAACCTTATTGGTAATCTTTAGAATAGGATCCAAGGATATATGCTGGTTATGTTCTTAGCTAGATTATGATACTTTATTAAAATCACCTCAAGAACATGACACACAACAGGATATTAATTGTGACTCTAAATTGTCAATAATGAAGTAGATTACAAAACATCAACATGAGATTAATAATCGAATAAGGATATTGGTATAAAACATATATGTGTATGTTAATCACTTATCTTCATAATTGGAAATATGCCCTAAGGATAGATAGAATCCCTTTGTATTTGGATATAGCTTGAGATTATGCAGGTAATCTCGGGATCTACAACTGACGTCGTACATATGATCCTGAATATGAAGATAATTGCATACATCAGGTTCTGGGGGCAAGTCAGGATCATGGATGTAGAGAATTATTGAAAATTTTTCTCAAAATGAAATACTTTGAGGATCCTGAAGTACAAGCAAAAATGAAAGCTATTCTGGTGGCATACGTGGAAACATTTAGAACCGATGCATCCAATTATCCATCCATGTCTATACATAAGGTAAAAAAAATTGGTGCTTAATTGGGTTGGATACTAGATAAGGGGGCATATTGGAGAGCTGCTTCCAAAATCTTGGAATGTTGTACTACAACAACGAAACCTACTACCAAGCCTACGCCAGCGTGGTAATTAAAAGAAGCAAGCATGGGGGATCTAAGAAGTAACTGAACAAGATGTCAAAGAAGTGCAGCTTAGCATCAATGATCTTGAAGAAAAGGAAGTACTTATGGTTGTGAAGTCTAAGAGAGCTGAGGATCATTTCCAGGATCTTCAAGTGGACTTTGATATCCTGGATCAGTACAACATAAAGCTCTATGGCTATATGGTGACTAAAAGAGGAATAGAAGACAAAAAGTTTGAATGTGGAGAAAAGCTGCGGGATACATTTCGAGAGTTAGAGAATTATTTATCACCCGTACCATTGTTGACGAAGCCAGGAGATGGAAAGTTATGATTCCCATACAAGGCAGTATCCCGAAACGCAGTCAGTGCCGTATTATCTAGAGATCCTGAAGGTCGACAACATGATATCTATTATGTAAGTAAAAACCTACTTGAGGGTAATCTCATCTTGAAAAACTTATATTTGCTTTAATTATGGCATACTCGAAACTTAGGCACTATTTTGAAATACACCTCAGACATGTTAAATCTAATTATCCTATTAAGTCAGCTTTTTGAAAACTAAAAATGTCAGGTAGAATGACTAAATGGTCGATAGCACTAAATACTTATAACCTTATATATAAACCTAGGAATGCTATAAAATCGTAAGCCTTAGCAATGTTTATAGTTGACTTCACTAATGATTTTTAAGATGAAGTAGATTTAGAAGTCCTACAACTGAATGAAATAAATGGCAAATGGATGGTATCTACCGATGGTATCGCTAATGTAAAGGGAACTGGAATAGGTATCATATTGAAATCACCTTAGGAAAATATTATACCTCAAGCTATTACTTGTGAAATTCATGTTACTAATAACGAATCAACATATGAAGCTTTAATTACATGATTATAATTGCCTAGAGATATAGAAATAAAGCATTGTTAATTATCTGATTGATTCCTTATTAATTGCTAACCATTATAATGACCCTTATGCTGTTAAGCGTGAGAAATTAGTATTATGTTTAGATATAATGAAAAGCTTGCAGGTGTTTTCGAGATATCTAACATTGAGCAGGTACCATGAGAGGATAATTTTGAGGTTGATGTCTTAGCAAATCTAGGATTAGCTCTCAAGATCCCACCAGGTGTCAAGGTCTCGATTGTGTATATCATGGAGCTCGTTATTTCTCAAGAAGAGATTCTGGGAGCAAATCGGGATCCTGGATGGAACCGGTCATGAAATACCTTCAAGGTGACGTAATCCCAACTGAGATGGTGATCCCGACGACAAGATCCTGAAATGCAATTCGCTTGAGGATCTATCATGTGTAAGTTGAGTATTTACATTCGACTTGAGGAGGTACTCTAATTATTCTTACTTTTAATTAATCATTTAATTTCGATATATATAACTATATAATGATAAGCATAAAATATTATACATATTTGTTTTCATTTATGTCATTCTCATTCAAGTATGAAACTAACTTAAGCATCGGAGGGGTGTTAGGCAAACTAACACCCACCTTTACCCAAGATCTTGTATTTGTTGTAGTGAATGCATTTGGAGATCATGCAACGAGGATAAGAGGTTGGCCACCTCTCTCCCCCGATTAGGGATCCCAAGGATTCTTCTAAAGGTTTTGAGGATGCTGAAAATGCATAATCACCTCTCTTTCATATGGGTTTCCACACTTACCCCTGGAGCGGACGTGTTTGATTATAGAATCAGGGTTATGGGACCGGTGATGCCTCTGGTACTCGACAATTTCATGACCATTGACCTATAGATCAAATCCTATTTGGTTGTCGTCACTGAGTGCACTAGGTGTCGACCCCTTAAGATAGTAATGTTTTCACATTACACTTAGCAAAAGGTATGTAATGTTTTCACATTACCTAAAGGTTTTGGCGTATTCACATCACTAAAGAACACAAGGCTTATCATGTTTATACACTGAATATCGCGCAAGAGTTGTAATGTTTTCACATTACCTAAGGATAATGGTATCTTCATACCATACAAAAGATGGATTATCACTAGGAACGGAGATCCCATGAATTAATGTAATGTTATCACATTACAAGAACATGATTTTGTTGGCTTTGCCCAACCTTAATTCTATTGGTTTATAATGTTTTCACATTATCAAAAGTATTCTTTCGAAAAGATCTAAGAGTTTATTAAAACTATAAAAACTTGCCTTAAAGATCTCAAAAGTAATTACAAATGATTCGACATTTACATGTCACAAAAGTTGGTTTATCAAAACTTATCTAAAGGTTTGTAACGTTTTACACATTACCAAAATATTTTTCGGATTTAATCCAAAGATTATGTTGAATGTTATAATGTTTTCACATTATTCAAAATTTTTTACATTCTCAAATGATTGCAATATTTTGCATTGCTTAAAGATCTTGAAAACGCTTATGTCGATTTCAAAGATAAATAAAAATCATAATAATTTGATACTATGGAGATAACATGAATATTTTCATGATATCAAAATCATATAACGATGATATATTTCAGCATCACTGGATTATCCCAAGAGAGATTTGTTTCAGGAATCCCGAGCCAAAGATCATTAAAATGATCTTGATGTTTACAGGTTATTCGGAAGACTTTGACACTGTTGTGTCATCATAAAGTCTTAGTAATGTTTTCACGTTACTTTGGCGACCTTTGATGTTGTTACATTACAAGATATAATCGTCATCATTAAGGGTTTTTAATATGCTTCTCAAGCCGATGTATGTTTCAGGATCCTAAATCCTGATTTCAAGATCATTGAGGTGACGTCTCAAGATATTCTGAGGAAATCTCCTCAGAATCCTGAAGTTAATATCCTATAATGGGAGAATCTTCCCATTATCTTGAGATCTGCATTATCCCAAGTGTATCATGAAGGAATCTCCTTAGGATCCTGGTCATCAGTATAATATAAATATATATTGAGGGAATCTCCTCAATATCCTGAAGACAAACGATATATAAATCCTAATCTTATTGGTAGCATTGGTTTCTTTGGCTTTCTTCTTTGAGTGTCTTGAATAAACTTCAAGATCCTGACATTACTTAGAAATTTTGCAATCGAAGGTCTGTTTCAGGATCCTAAAATATTGGAATTCTAGGAACAAGATTATTCTAAATATCTTGAGGGAATCTCCTCAAGATTCTGAGTTTATGGATGAAATAAACATATATTGGGGGAATCTCTCCGATATCCTTGAGATAGAAGATAAATAACATCAAATGAGAAGACAACCTTCCTGCTTCCTTTCTCTCCATCGTCTTTATCTATGGTGAGTTTTGCTCACTAATAAGAACCTATCTTTTAGGATTGTTCAACGAGAATCAAGAGGAGCCTCTGTATGCTTTCTCTCTCTCTCCACATTCATCTTCCGAGTTTGAGCCTTGCTCATCACTGAAGCCCATCTCGTTAGATGGCTTCATTCGATTCACACCACCCTTGGTCTCATTCTATACATTCCAACGGGTTATCCACGTAAGTCACGGAGAGTAACGAATCGAACCAAGACAACCCACACTCGGGATTAGCTTATCTTGAATAAAAGTTCAACAAGTGGCCAACATAAACCACTTGAACATTGTCATGTCCAACCGTATCAGGATCTCACCCTGAATTATTAGCAAAGCCCACGTATGTATAACATTGACAAGAATGGAGGCATGCCTCCCTTCTGGATCTTGAAGATAGTTGATTTGTGAAGATTTTCAAAGAAACACCATGATCAAGGTCGTGAAAGTCCATGGTACTTTGGATAAACGAAAAAGCTACGCCAAGCCATGAGTACAGTTTGGGAATAACATAGATTGGTCACGGATTAAACATAGGATTCAGGTATGTTTATCACTCTTTGAAATCGTTGTGCTATTTTTCATTGAAACTCGATGAAGAACGGGTAACCGAAGCCATTATAAAGCTCGAAGTCATGCAAATGAGGCATGAAAGGATTTATACTTATCAAAATTCCAATAAACATGGGCATGGATACGGATGCACGGTAATATCTTGCCTAACTTATTTAATGCTTATTTTAAGAAGTTGTGTCACCATCAGGGACCTGAAGATAACACAACTTGGGGGCAATTGTTTGGGGCTAAATTTTACAGTCAGGATTCAGGATCCTGAAGTGTTTAGTTACTATTGAAAGTTATATCCAGGATAATGGATATGTTCAGGATCAAGCTAACACTAGGGATCCCGAGATTGTGTATTTATATGATGTAGGTTATCAAGATCTTGGATATATTCAGGATCTCGCTTAGATCAAGGATCTCGATTATATATGAGTATTTAGGTACATTTAGGATCCTAAGTACTATAGAAATCTCAGATATACTCAGGATCTCACATATGTTTAGTATCTTGAATGCTCAGGATCCCGGATATGTTAAGTATCCCGGGATCAAATGTTATTAATCTTTGTTTATCAGTTATATGTTCAGGATCCTGGATGAATAGGATCCCAGACGATCAGGATCCCGGATATGTTAGATATCCTGGAAATAAATGTTACTAATCATTATTTATCTGCTTATGTTCAGGATCTTGGATGATTCAGGATCCCGGGTGATCAGGATCCAGGATATATTCGGTATCCCGAGTAACACGTTACTAATCCCTATTTTTTCGTTGTGTATCTTGACCAAGTCTTGCAGGGATAAAACATGGGTCAATTATGCCATTATTTTCGGATCAAGGCTTGGAAGAGGTCAAAGAAAACGTGTTAAATGCTGAGTCAAGGTGGAAGACTGGAGGATCCTGAAAATCTCGGGATCACCCTGATTTTTAGGAAAGTTGGTTATATTGTAAATACTATATAAATAAGGCATATGATTGATAGAAAAAACACTTTAACACTTCAAACACTCTGCTACTTTGCTTTTACACGATCAAACACACCTGCACTTCATCTCTTTCACCCCGTTCATCACAAAAACACTTAGATCGATCATATTGTGCTCTTTCATTGTATTATCCCAAATTTCAGCAATAAAATCAACAAAGGCAAGGAACGATTGTTCCTTCCCGAGGTTTTATGCCGGTGATCTAACAAGTTCATGGGCTTTCCTCCTATATATGTGTGTCGGTTGCATCTCTTTAACGTTTTCATTGTTTAATTTGCATTTCATTGATCTTTTGATCATATATTCTGTACTATCCCGATTTTATCCTACATTTATCATAAGTATACGTATTTATCTTGTTTGTGATCATATTTTTATCATAAAACTCGCATTATCAATCTGTTTGATGCATCTTTATTGACCGTAATCACATTTTTGCTGCATAACTTGCATTATCCCGAAAATATACTTTGCATTTAACTTAGACTTTCGCATTTATCTTGTTGATGAACACTTGTTTCACTTTAAATCAGTATTATTTAAACCTTTAGTCATATTCTTGAGAAGTCTTCTACTTGTATCATATTTGCATTGCGAAATTTATATTGTTTCATTGTAGATTTACGTTTTTAGTCCATTATCTCGAAAATCTAAACAAGCACACTACCTCACTTTACTAATTTGATCACTTAATTACCTAGGGTAATTTTTTGACAAAAACATTTATACACTGAATATCGTGCAAGAGTTGTAATGTTGTCACATTACCTAAGGATATTGGTATCTTCATACCATACAAAAGATGGATTATCCCTAGGAACGGAGATCCCATGAATTAATGTAATGTTATCACATTACAAGAACATGATTTTGTTGGCTTTGCCCAACCTTAATTCTATTGGTTTATAATGTTTTCACATTATCAAAAGTATTCTTTCGAAAAGATCTAAGAGTTTATTGAAACTATAAACTTGCCTTAAAGATCTCAAAAATTATTACAAATGGTTTGACATTTACATGTCACAAAAGTTGGTTTATTAAACTTATCTAAAGGTTTGTAATGTTTTACACATTACCAAAATATTTTTCGGATTTAATCCAAAGATTATGTTGAATGTTATAATGTTTTCACATTATTCAAAATTTTTGACATTCTCAAATGATTGCAATATTTTGCATTGCTTAAAGATCTTGAAAACGCTTATATCGATTTCAAAGATAAATAAAAATCATAATAATTTGATACTATGGAGATAACATGAATATTTTCATGATATCGAAATCATATAACAATGTTATATTTCTGCATCACTGGATTATCCCAAGAGAGATTTGTTTCAGGAATCCCAAGCCAAAGATCATTAAAATGATCTTAATGTTTACAGGTTATTCGGAAGACTTTGACACTATTTATCATAAAGTCTTAGTAATGTTTTCACGTTACTTTGGTGACCTTTGATGTTGTTACATTACAGGATATAATCGTCATCATTAATGGTTTTTAATATGCTTCAGGATCCTAAATCCTGATTTCAAGATCATTTAGGTGACGTCTCAAGATATTCTGAGGAAATCTCCTCAGAATCCTGAATTTAAGATCCTATAATGGGAGAATCTTCCCATTATCTTGAGATCTGCATTATCCCAAGTGTATCCTGAAGGAATCTCCTTAGGATCCTGGTCATCAGTATAATATAAATATATATTGAGGGAAGCTCCTCAATATCCTGAAGACAGAGGATATATAAATCCTGATCTTATTGGTAGCCTTGGTTTCCTTGGCTTTCTTCTTCTTTGAGTGTCTTGAATAAACTTCAAGATCCTAACATTACTTATAAATTTTGTGATTGAAGGTCTATTTCAGGATCCTAAAATATTGGAATCATGGGGAACAAGATTATTCTAAATATTTTGAGGGAATCTCCTCAAGATTCTGAGAGAATGGATGAAATAAACATATATTAGGGGAATCTCCCCAGTATCCTGAAGAAAGAAAATAAATAGAAGATAATAACACACATCAAATGAAAAGGCAGCCTACCTGCTCCCTTTCTCTCCATCGTCTTCATCCGCGGTGAGTTTTACTCACTACCAAGATCTTATCTTTTCAGATTGTTCAACGAGAATCAAGAGGAGCCTCCATATGCTCTCTCTCTCTCTCTCCACGTTCATCTTCTGAGTTTGTGCCTTGCTCATCACTGAAGACCATCTTGTTAGATGGCATTCATTCGATTCACACCACCCTTGGTCTCGTTCCACACATTCCAACGGGTTATCCACGTAAGTCACGGAGAGTAACGAATCGAACCAAGACAACCCACACTCGGGATTAGCTTATCTTGAATAAAAGTTCAACAAGTGGCCAAATAAACCACTTGAACATTGTCATGTCCAACCGTATCAGGTTGATCTCACCCTGAATTATTGGCAAAGCCCACGTATGTATAACATTGACAGGAATGGGGGCATGCATCCATCCTGGATCTTGAAGATAGTTGATTTGTGAAGATTTTCATAGAAACACCATGATCAAGGTCGTGAAAGTCCATGGTGCTTTGGATAAACGAAAAAGCTACGCCAAGCCATGAGTACAGTTTGCGAATAACATAGCTTGGTCACGGATTAAACATAGGATTCACGTATGTTTATCACTCTTTGAAATCGTTGTGCTATTTTTTTGGGGTAAAGGGTAAAATTCTTACCCGGTAAATATATTCCCAAAATCATTAAGAATAATGGATGTGAGTGAATCCCACACCTCAGCCCGTTACATAGGCAAAATGACTACATAACAAGACACAACCACTAATCAACATTTGACTCAAACAAAGACCAACAAAAAATAAACAAAACGACCTTTAAACAACCATTACATTTGACTCAATCACTTCAAATATAAACTATCTTCGAATCTGTCCGCGGAGATTAATATCAAAAGCCTTACAGAAAGCTTCCTGTTCTTCAGTTAAATCATAAACATTATCCCCATACCCGTCGTAAGACTCGTTATCATCAAAATACTCAAGGTTACTAGGGTAACCACCTCCTCCTGAGCCTAACCCAGATGCCATATATTGGGAAGTCTCATTAAAAACCTCCTTCACATCACTCTCCGAGTCCTCCATATTGTTATCCACTTTTGTTGTTGAACTAGTATTAGTAGTGCCACCAGGAGAAGCAATGGTTTTTCCACGATCCTCCATCTTTTTATCCAAATGCACACTTGAAGAAGCCAAATTCACCCCTTTATCATCTAACTTATTCAGTACATCAAAAGGATTAGAGATGGTCATCTTACCAGCCTCATTCAGCTTCTGTTTGGGTACAATCGCCTGTTTAATAGGTGCAACGGCCACTTTCTTTGGATTACCGACCACTAAGCCCCTGAATGGTTTCCTCAGAGGTTGAAACCCTTCAGAATCTTTCTTTTTCTTCATCTCAGCCCCTTTTCCAACATTCTCATTACTCTTTTTGTCCAATACATCAGGAACACGCTTGGGGCATTGATCCTCTGCATGCCCAAAAACCGTACAAGCATTACATCGAGGAGGCTTCCATTTGAATTCCAGATGAACCGTATGAAGAGAATATCCAGACCCTTCCACAAACGGAACAGAAACCACCATAGTATCCTTAGGAACTCGATCAGCCCTAACATCAATCAAGGCACGAGCAAAATCTAACCGACCCCATGAGTTGGCACACATAGAGCTGGTATACGAGTCAAGCATAAGAGGGTTACCCAACTTAGAAGCAATAGCACTTAATCCATCCTCAGTAAAGGCAGCTATAGGAACCCCGTGGAACTTAACCCAAATCGGAACAGATACTAAGTCCTCCTTCAACAAAGAAGCAGTGGAAGACCACTTCTTTAATACAATTGGAATTTTCTGAATAAACCATGGACCATTCTCCAAAACCCCATCCAACCCTGTATCTGAATCAAACTTAAAAAAGTAGAAACCTTGCGCATTCATCATAGCTTTGGTGATGTCAAATTTATTCCAAGCATTCATAACATAGTTCTCTACAGCAGGAAACATAACTCTCTTACCAAGGAAATAACCATACAATGTGTTCTCAAAACGCGCATTTGCCTTCAAAACCGAGGATATTGGAATCCGAACATCTGCATTTTCCAAGCTAGGCTGAGTCTCAAGCAGCCTAAAGTTAACCTTCTGAACAATTGGTCCCCCATTCACGACACTAGCATATGAAGATTTAACCGGAGTACCCTCACAAGAACTAGAATCATGAACTTCATCTTGATAGGTAGACGGAACCGGAAGACCATCAGCTCCAACCAATTTACCATCAACCATTCTAACTGATTTAGAACCCAAACTTACTTTTTTAACCGTAGGTAGACCATCTCTCTTTTCCCCCGTCATTAGAAAAATCAACTAAGTCAAACGACCCTTAAACCTGCTAACTAAATCCAAGCAACAACAAACCAATAACCAAGTAATTCAAAGCAAATCGCCAAAGCCACAAGTTATCCAATATTCAAAAATATGCAATCTGCTCAAACAACCCCGAACGTAATATGTTATGCAAATTAAATATTCAGAAATCGAAATCAGAAAAGCATTCGTGTTGCCCAAGAATAAATCCCAAGATTAGTGAACGTATAACCCAAGCAAAACACCCTGGTATCTTAACTTAGATCAAACAGAAACCACAAGTTGAACAATTGAAGTAACAATTAACAACCCTAATCTACCGAAACCCTAATGCAACACAATCTGGTCGAATAATAGTCAAACTAGTATGCGTTTGTAATCAGATCAAATCTGCTAGAAAATAAAACCCTAATTGATTATAACCAATTCGCACCAAACCCTAAGGCATGAAACAAAATCGGCAAAGATCAATCGAGTATATTGTATATCCAATTCAGATTTGAATGCAATAACCGATACTGTTTGGCGTCGTCTTCCACAAACAAATTAAAAAACGTAATAACAAACCCTAAAAAACGAAATCAGAAAACCCTAGAAAAACCGTATCAACCAAAGCGCTCAACAAATCAATTCTGATCACACAATAAACCAACGATTTAATGATAGAACCAGAATAATTCGCAAACATCTTGAATTAATAAACAGAGATTCGATCAGGAAAAGAAAACGAATTAGGGTTTTAGTGGGGGACAAAATCGCCAAATCTATAGAGAGAACAAGGGAATTCATTCTCCCGTTGTGCTATTTTTCATTGAAACTCGATAAAGAACGGGTAACCGAAGCCATTATAAAGCTCGAAGTCATGCAAATGAGGCATGAAAGGATTATACTTATCAAAAATCCAATCAACATGGGCATGGTTACGGATGCACGGTAATATATTGCCTAACTTATTTAATGCTTATTTTAAGAAGTTGTGTCACCATCAGGGACCTGAAGATAACACAACTTGGGGGCAATTGTTTGGGGCTAAATTTTACAGTCAGGATTCAGGATCCTGAAGTGTTTAGTTACTATTGAAAGTTATATCAAGGATCATGGATATGTTCAGGATCAAGCTAACACTAGGGATCCCGAGATTGTGTATTTATATGATGCAGGTTATCAAGATCTTAGATATATTCAGGATCCCGCTTGGATTAAGGATCCCAATTATATATGAGTATTTAGGTATATTTAGGATCCTGAGTACTATAGAAATCTCAAATATACCGAGGATCTCACATATGTTTAGGATCTCGAATGTGCAGGATCTCGAATATATTAAGTGTCTCGGGATCAGATGTTATTAATCTTTGTTTATCAGTTTATGTTCAGGATCCTGGATGATTAGGATCCCAGACGATCAGGATCCCGGATATGTTAGATATCCTGGAATCAAATGTTACTAATCATTATTTGTCTGATTATGTTCAGGATCTTGGATGATTCAGGATCCCAAGTGGTCAGGATCCAGGATATATTCGGTATCCCGGGTAAAACGTTACTAATCCCTATATTTATGTTGTGTATCTTGACCAAGTCTTGCAGGAGTTAAACGTGGGTTAATTATATCATTAATTTCGGATCAAGGCTTGGAAGAAGTAAAGAAAACGTGTGAAAAGGCTTAGTTAAGGTGGAAGACTGGAGGATCCCGAAAATCTCGGGATAATCCCTGATTTTTAGGTAAGTTAGTTATCTTGTATATACTATATATATGAGGCAATGTGATCGTTAGGAACAGACTTGAACACCTCCAACACTCTGCAACTTCATCATTTCACGATCAAAACACACTTTTACTTCATCTTCTTCATCGATTCATCACTTTCATCACCAAACACCCTTTAGATCGATCATATTGTGCTCTTTCATTGTATTATACCGAATTTCAGCAATAAATCAACAAAGGCAAGGAACAATTGTTCCTTCCCGAGGTTTTATGCCAGCGATCTATCTAGGTCAAGGGCTTTCCTCGTACATCCTTGTGTCGATCGCATTTATTTTACGTTTTTGTTACTTAATTTGCATTTCATTGATCTTTTGATCATATATTCTGCATTATCCCGAATTTTACATAAATATACATTAATTTTGTTTATAAACATTTATTTTATACAAAATCAATTGTATGTTATTATTAAACTCGTGTTATTCTTCGTTTTCTCGAATCATATTAATCGTTTTCATCACAAAACTGTGTTATCTCGGATTATAGTGCATTATTTTGCATTACCCTTGCTTTTACTTGCATTTTTTGGGTAAAGGGTTACCCCGGTGAATTTTATTACGATCAAAGAATTAAGTACAAAACGATGTGAATGAGTTCCACATAAACCTCGAAACAACCAGCTATTTAAGCTTAAAACCAACTAAATGTATATGACATGCCATATATGTCGCACCCCCAAAACACGTGGCAGCGGAAGTATGAGGTGTCATGGGGGCGCCGACCAAATCAAATATCACAACACAAAGATTAAAGCAAACGACCTCTATATGAGACGTTTGAAAACATTACATTTCCATAATTCAAATGTTTTTAAAAATATCTGGAGTTCGCATAAACCGTTAAGAGATTTCGAATACATTACTGATAATACAAAATACAGCTAAATGCAATCTAGTCTCTGGATGTTTGAAAACAATGCGACTCGAACTAAGCTTTCCATAAGCTTTATACTGCGGCAGGTTACCTGAGAAATACATACTAAAAGGTCAACATAAAGTTGGTGAGTTCATAGGTTTGTAAACAATCGTTTAGTTATGATCCACAAGATTTCCAGCTGTATCATTCAAAAATGACAGTTAAAAGTATCGTTAGCCAACGATAAGTAAAAGTATTGCATAAAGCAATATAAGTATACCATTTGCAATGAGTCTCATAGTCGAGCTTAACGTTGTTTGCCTCCGGTAAGTGTACTAATCCGATACACTTCTAAATCGCAAATAATATTGCATCCGTGGGTTGACTAGCGCGACTAGTCCGGATGGGGATTGTCAATCCCCGATAGTACTATCCATTAATATTCACGCATATATTAACGAACTATGATGGGTAGAGGGCTTTAATGTATTAATCAGGTCTCATGCAATCCGTGTAAAAAGTTGTTACAGTACTTGTGATCATAAAAGCAGTTGTATAAAACAGTTGTATGTATTCTCACCCCAGTTAGAAAACAGTAAAAAGGGGCTATGAAACTCACCTTAGATTAGCAAGTAGCAAGCAAATATCAAATAAGCAAGCAAAGTCCAAAGCGCAACCTTCTATCGTCCTAAACGTATAAGGTTGTGTAAGTAGATGTCTTATAAGACCATCTATAGCGATTGTATAAGTGGGGGTCAATGTCCACTTAAGCCAATCGTGTAGGTGGAGGGTTAATGTCCACCTAGAGCTAGTTCATCAACTAGTATGTCCAAATAAGTTGTTCAAGTTCGATTGTTAAAAACGTATACGACCCGTTGGTGAAAGTTTGTAATAATAATTCATTTAGACATTATTATTAAGTTTGTTTTGCTGTAAACTATTCATTAGTACATATCGTGTGTTGCAAACCGATTATTTTCGTTTGTATAAGTCTTAAACCGTAGGTCAAACTGGTCAAACCTGGTCAAACTGGTCAAACCTGGTCAGACCTGGTCAAACTGGTCAAACCTGGTCAAACTGGTCAAACCTGGTCAAACTTGGTCAAACCTGGTCAAACCTAGTCAAACCTGGTCAAACTGGTCAAACCTGATCAAACTGGTCAAGGTTGGTCAAACTTAGCATCACTAGCTAAATGTAGCAACACTAGTAATTGTAGCATCACTAGGTTAGTGTCTCTACTTGAGACTTAGGATATTTTCAGAAATGTAGCATCACTAGCAAAATGTAGCAACACTAGTAATTATAGCATCACTAGGTTAGTGTCTCTACTTGAGACTTAGGATATTTTCAGAAATGTAGCATCACTAGCAAAATGTAGCAACACTAGTAATTATAGCATCACTAGGTTAGTGTCTCTACTTGAGACTTAGGATATTTTCAGAAATTGTTCTAAGTGTCGGTTTCTAATTCGGGAAACTTTCTAAGTTTAGTTTTAGGTCCAAGTTACTAACTAAGTCATCCAAACCCATTTTTGTTACCACTTTCCAAAAATAGTAATTTTTGTCGTTTTTAGAAACCGAGCCGTTTTTGTTGACTTGGTCAAACCTACTCGGTTTGACCCGAAACTTTTACCCAACCCATATATCAGTTTAAAGAGTCCAAATAATTTGTCGGTGTGTGTCGGAGTCATCCAAAGTGTCGGTTTTAATTACACTTCTTAAAACTTCAAGATTCAACGTTTTCGGTTTATGTCGGGTCATTACGCCAACTGATTTCGACTATCTCTCGTCCAAATCAAACCTCAAAACTTTTACCAACTGATCTACTAAGTGTCTAGACTAACATGTCAAATTTCCAGCATTTAACAAGTCCGTTTACATATTAAATAAATTCCGCGAAAGTTCCGAACACAATTCTCGAAAACTAACATGTCAGTCCTATAAATCGGCTCGTAGAGAAAAATAAGTATGTTTCTGGAAAAAGTTCAAAACACGAAAGTTGTAGATCTTTTCGATACGAAGATTTCAAAAAAAATGCGTCTTCTAAATCTCAATATTTGATTTTATACGAATATTTTTGTAAACTGTCGATTTTTGGGCAGATTATGTATCTTTTTAGATGTTTCATAAAAACGTATTTTATCAAAGATTTTGGACAAAAACAAGTTAGATGAGTAACAAAACAAGTAAATGTTCATCATGAAAGTAAATCTAATGAAGAGTTTAGGTGATTTATACCAAGAAAGTAATGGAGAAACAAGGATGATGATGATGATGGTGCTCTTGAGCTTGGTTCCCTCTTCTTCTTGTTCCTTGATTCCTTGTGGATAATGGTGATTGAATGGTGGTTTGGGAGGTGAATAACAACTGAATTTTCAGTTGTTCTTGGTTGAGAGAAAAGTGTGCTTAGGGAGAAATGATGGATGGAGTGAAGATGTGAATGTGTAAGAAATGAGTTGCTTGCATGTTCTTTGAGTGGTCTTGAGAAACAAAAGAAATCATTGTGTCCACATGGGGAGGGGGAGAGGGGCCGGCCAAGGGAGGGCCCCACAGGGGTATTTTAGTCATTTCTCATTTCCTATTTAATTAGTTACGTTCTCCGCTCGTTTATTCGATTGTTTAGACGTTTATTCGCACGTTAAATATTTTATACACGTTTTTAAGTAACGATTTAAATTCCAATATTTTCACTTGAAGTATTTATTCTAAATACTTGAAAAACATTTAAAAATGTTCCGTTAATTCGTCGGCGTCGATTTGCGTGTTAGTTCTACGGAGGTTTAATCGCGTAACGTTTTAATTGGACATTTTTATTGACGAATTATTATACCATGTTTTCAGTAATAATTTCATACAAAATAATATATTTTAAATTATAAAAATATATTTTTGACTTTCGTTCGATTGTCGGGCGCGTTCCGCGCGTTTCTGTTGCCTTTGAGACGTTTTAGCCAAAACGCCTTAGTTTTTCGAGTATTATTTTAACAAAATAATAATATATGATAAATTACTTCTAAAAATAGATTCAAGTTATTTATAGAAATGTTTTCACCAACGTCGTATTTTGTGTCGGACTCCGTCCGTTTATTTCGCACAATTTCACCAAATTGCGTAAGCGTAATATAAATCAATTACGGGAGTGTATATTCACATAAATATACAAATAGTTACAAGTAATTACAAGTATTTAGCCTAATACTAAACTAAACACACGAAATTAGAATTTCTAGTAGGTTAATCAGTAACCCTAAATCGTCGGGTGTCACATTCTCCCCTTGTTAGGAGAATTTCGTCCCGAAATTAGTTTGTTGCCGCAGTCTGTGGGGTATCTAGGAATAGATGTGGGTGTTTCAGTCGCATTTGGTCTTCCTGTTCCCAAGTGAATTCAGGATCGCGCCTAGAATTCCACCGGACTTTAATGATGGGAATACGACTCTGTTTCAAGCGTTTGACCTCACGGTCCATGATTTCTATCGGCTCCTCGATGAAATGGAGTTTATCATCTATGTGGATTTCATCGAGCGGGATTACAAGCGTCTCATCAGACAGACATTTCTTCAAGTTAGAAATGTGGAATGTGTTGTGCACGCTACTGAGTTGGGGCGGTAGCTGCAGTCGATATGCCACCGGACCAATTCTTTCAAGAATCTCAAAAGGTCCGATGTACGTAGGGTTTAGATTGCCAAAACGAATGACACCTTTCCAAGGTGACACTTTTAAGAGTACTCGGTCCCCAACCTGGAATTCGAGTGGTTTGCGTCTCACGTCAGCGTAACTCTTCTGACGATCACGTGCGGCTTTCAGCCGGTTTTGGATGGTCACGATTTTCTCGGTCGTTTCATGGATGATTTCAGGACCGGTGAGTTGGCTATCGCCGATTTCGGTCGAACAAATGGGTGATCGGCACTTTCTACCATAAAGTGCCTCGAAGGGTGCGGCACCAATGCTGGTGTGGTAACTGTTATTGTAGGAGAACTCACACAAAGGTAGATGGTTTTCCCAGTTTTTGTCGAAGTCAACTACCCACGCGCACAGCATATCTTCTAAAGTTTGGATGGTTCGTTCACTCTGACCATCAGTTTGTGGGTGATAAGCGGTACTCATATCCAGACGAGTACCGAGAGCTTTCTGAAGTGTTTGCCAAAATCGAGAGGTGAAGCGGCTATCTCTATCGGAGATGATCGAGATGGGTATGCCGTGTCGTGCTACAACCTCTTTGATGTAGATGCGAGCCAAGCGCTCCATCTTGTAGGTTTCTTTGATATCTAGGAAATGGGCAGATTTCGTGAGACGATCAACGATCACCCAAATGGTATCGCAACCACTCGGTGTCTTTGGTAGTTTAGTAATGAAATCCATAGTTATGTTTTCCCATTTCCATTGAGGTATTTCGGGTTGTTGCAGCAACCCAGAGGGTTTCTGGTACTCGGCCTTAACCTTGGCGCAGGTTAAACATTTGCTAACATAGGTGGCGATGTCAGCTTTCATGTTGGGCCACCAATACCGTTGTCTGATGTCATGATACATTTTGTCAGAACCAGGATGTATGGAGTATCGAGATTTGTGAGATTCATCCATCACCAAATCTCGTAGGTTTCCAAAGTTTGGTAACCAGATTCGGTTAGAGAAGTGTCTGGTTCCGTCGGGTTTGATTTCGAATTGTTTTTCCATGCCTCGCAAGGCCTCATTTTTGATGTTTTTCTCGTTGAGTGCTTCGAGTTGAGTGGAATGAATTTGAGAAATAAGATCATTGTGGATGGTTAAACCAAGGGCTCGAACTCGAAGGGGTTTCACTCGTTCTTTTCGGCTTAGGGCATCGGCAACAACGTTAGCCTTACCCGGGTGGTATCGGATTTCACAGTCGTAGTCACTAAGTAACTCGACCCAATGACGTTGTTGTAACACCCCCAAATTTAATGAATTGCGGAAGCATACTTTGGGTGTTACTAATCAATATACAAAGCACAAGATATACAGCAAACGACCTCTAAATGAGACGTTTTGTAAAATAATTACATTTCATAATTAAATCGTTTGAAAACATATAGTTTTCTTTACAAAATATATAAGCCTAGAGTCCGCGTATGTGGCGGGAGATTCTATTACATAACCATAACTACAAAAGATAATGCCAAAGAATCTCCGTTATATGCAGTTTGGAAATCATGCGACTCTAGCTAGTAATCCTGGAGTGATCCTACTCCGTAAGTGTACCTGAGAATACATGCTAAAAAGGGTCAACCAAAAGGTTGGTGAATCTCACAGGTTTTATCAGTAAATAATTCAGTTTGAACACAAGATTTCATCAGTAGTGCCCGTAGGCGTATATCAAGTATTTGCAAATCTCGCAAAAGTAAAGAAATCAAGTTATACCGTTGCCATGAGGCTCATAATCGAAGCTTAACCCGTAAATAATCAGTTGCTCCCGTGACGTGCTCGTAATTGAGCAAGCATAAGTAAACGAATTAATAGTCGCCCGTTTATACATAACGGTTCGTGGTAGCGCTACTACCCCGGGCGGGGAGGGTCATTTCCCTAATGGATCCATTAACTACTGTTCGCGCTTAAGTACATAACTAACGATATATGATGGAGAGACTTCAGTAAATAGTAAGTAACTCATGCAATTCCGTTTGGTATAGTAAACAGTTTAGTACTTGTGTTCAAGAAAAATCAGTAGCATGTATCTCCCCCAATAAGTTAAAACAGTAGAAGTGGGGCCGTAAGACTCACCTGAGTCTTTGCAAGTACGTTTATATCAATAAACGAGTAAGTAATATCAACCGTAGGTTCTCCGAACCCGTAACCTTCAAATGCCTAAACATATAAAGTTAAGTAAGTAGATGTCTCGCAAGACCATCTAGGCTAGTTGTTTACACAACTCATTATGTCCAAGTGTTTGTTTAGTAATCCGTTTGTAGTTTGAAAACAAATATGGCCCGTTGGTGACGGTTTGTAATAATGATTCAAAGTGTTATCATTATATGTATCGTTGAATCAGGTTTCGTTATTTGTAAGTGTTCAACACTTAGTGTGAAAAGTATTTACAACATTTAATGACGGGGGTCCGGGGGCAGCGCCCCTGGTAGCGGGGTCCAAGGGGCGGCAGCCCCTGGCGGGGTCCAAGGGGCAGAGCCCCTGGCTGGGGTCGAGCTGCCAGGTCAGCTTGGAAAATTTTTATTTCTACTATATTGCTTTGACGAAAAACGCATCTGGATCCGAATTTGGGTAAAATCAGGGGTTAAAATCTTGGTTCCGACACTTAGTAAAAATCTGTGTTTTTCTAGCTTCTGGTTTGTGCGACGTAGCATGCGACGTTGCAAGCGACGTAGGGTGCGACGTCGGGTGCGACGTCAGGTGCGACGTCGGGTGCGACGTCGGGTGCGACGTCGGGTGCGACATCGGGTGCGACGTCGGGTGCGACGTGGGCATGTACGTCGCATGATGCGACCTTCGCAAATTAATGCGACGTAAGGGGCTGCGTCGCTAGTGCGACGTTGGGATTTTTGTGCGACGTAGGTCGCGACGTCGCTAAGTGCGACGTTGGCCACTTAATGCGACGTTTTGAGCTACGTCGCAGATAGCCCAGCGTCTCTGCGACGTAGCGGTCTGATCGGAAATTGGTGGCCGGAAAATCGGTCGAAAAACTTCCGTTAGGTCCAAATCTTTTACCCAACCCATTTTTGGACATTTTAAGCATATATAAACCATAAAAACGTAAAAATGAGTAAAAACAGAGAGTTTCGGGTTTTGTCGGAAACTTACAAAATGTCGGATCGAAAATCCGAAAAGATGGAAAGGTAGATCGGGATGCCGTGGTTCTTTTATTCCAAAGGGATGATGAGATCCAAGATCGTTTAGCACGTTTATTTGTCGATTTTGATAGATTGGTGGTGATGAAAAGTTGAGAGAAAAAGTGAAAGAGAGAGAAAGAGAGAAAGAAAATAATGAAAGAAAAGGTGGGGGAATGGGAGGTTATCTCCCATTTTCGCTCCGCGTTCTCGTTCCCTGTGGTGTTCGTTTGCTTCGTCGTTTAAACGTTAAATAATCATTTTATATATTAATTGGTACGTTTTAAATTACAATTTATTACGCGATATTTTATTTAAATATTTTACAAATCACTTTATATTTGAATTATAAAATGGTGAGTTATTTTATTTAGTTTGCGCGTTTTTAATATCTAGATTTGTGTATGTTTTGTTTGTACGATACGAATGAATACGAAATATTATCATAATGATATCTTTGACATAAAAGCGTTATTAAAATTTGTCACCAACGTCCGTATTAAATTGAATCGAAATACATTCGATTTAAATTGCGTACGATTTAACTAAATCGCATTTTCGTATATATTCAACAATATATAATTCGATACATAAATTAGCCTAACACAGAACTAATTACATGTATTAACAAAGAATTAGGCACTAATCCTAGTCCTAATTTGCCGGTTGTTACAGTTGTCTAATGTTTAGGTCCTTCTGATCAAAGATATGTTGAAGGCTTTTGTGGTCAGTGAAGATAGTACATTTTGTACCATACAGGTAGTGTCTCCAGATTTTGAGTGCAAAAACTATAGCTCCCAATTCAACGTCATGTGTGGTGTAGTTCTTTTCGTGGATTTTCAGTTGTCGTGAGGCGTAGGCGATGACTTTTTCACGTTGCATTAACACGCAACCTAGTCCTTGGTGTGAGGCGTCGCAGTAAACTATGAAATCATCGGTACCTTCGGGTAAGGACAGGATTGGTGCACTGCAGAGTTTCTGTTTCAGAAGTTGGAAGACTGACTCTTGTTTATCGGTCCAATCGAATTTCTTATCTTTCTGAGTCAGTGAGGTTAAAGGTAGGGCTATTTTGGAGAAGTTCTCAATGAATCGCCGATAATACCCAGCAAGGCCTAAGAATTGTCGTACCTCGGTTGGAGTAGTAGGTGCTTTCCAGCACTTGATGGCCTCGATCTTGGCTGGATCAACATGTATCCCTTGACTGTCAACGACATGCCCTAGGAACTGTACTGTTCGCATCCAGAACTCACACTTGGAGAACTTGGCGTATAACTCCTTGTGTCTGAGTAATTCCAAGATAGTTTTGAGGTGTTGGCCATGTTCGGTTTCGTTGCAAGAGTAGATCAAGATGTCATCAATGAACACAATGACAAACTTATCTAGATATGGTTTGCACACCCGATTCATAAGGTCCATGAATACAGCCGCTGCGTTGGTTAAGCCAAAAGGCATCACTTGGAATTCGTAATGCCCGTAGCGGGTTCGAAAGGCGGTTTTCGGGATATCGGCGTCTCGAACGCGGAGTTGGTGATAGCCAGACCGAAGGTCGATCTTTGAGTAAAAGCTCGAACCTTAAAGTTGGTCAAATAAGTCATCGATTCTAGGAAGTGGGTATCGGTTCTTGATGGTAAGTTTGTTCAGTTCACGGTAATCGATACACATTCTGAAGGATCCGTCCTTCTTTTTAACGAATAGGACCGGAGCTCCCCAAGGTGAAGAACTCGGTCGAATGAATCCCTTGTCCAGGAGTTCCTGTAATTGGGTGGACAACTCCTGTAACTCGGATGGAGCTAATCTGTATGGGGCTCGTGCCACGGGTGCAGCACCGGGCACAAGGTCGATTTGGAATTCGACTTGTCTAGGCGGGGGAAGGCCTGGCAAGTCTTCGGGAAAGACTTCTGGAAAGTCTTGGACGATAGGCACATCCTCAAGTCGCTTTTCAGCCGACTTCTTTTCGGTTACATGTGCAAGGATTGCCGGGTACCCTTTCCTCAGGTACTTTTGGGTTTTCATACAAGAGATGATGTTCAGGTTTCGCCTACCAGTCTCCCCCTGTATGATCAAGGTTCCACCGGTAGCGAGAGGTATACGCACGATCTTCTCAAAACAGACAATTTCAGCACGATGCTTGGACAACCAGTCCATGCCTACGATGACATCAAAGCTTCCGATTTCAACAGGGATGAGGTTTATGGGGAAAAGTTCGTTGGCGAGGTTTAGAGTGCAGTTAGGTATTACACTATCGGCCTCTATCAGTTTGCCATTTGCTAATTCTACTATGAACTTAGCATCTAAGGCGGTGGGAGTAATGTTGAGTAACGGACAAAACTCATCAGATATGAAACTTTTATCAGCACCAGTATCGAATAAAACTGAAACGGTTAGATTGTTGAGGAGAAACATACCCGTAACAACGTTGGGATCTTGATGGGCCTCTCCAGCATTGAGTACAAAAGCTCGACCGCGAGGGTTGTTGTTGTTATTGTTGTTCATGTTGTTGTTGTTGTTGTTGTTTCGTTTCGGGCAATTATTCCTGAAATGGGCAGTGATGCCACACTCGAAACAAGCCTTTGGTGCATTGGGGTTGGTATTTGAGTTGGGGGTTCGACAATCTTTAGCTAGATGTCCCTGCCGTTTGCACTTGGTACAGGTACAGGGGCCTTCGTGGTGTAGAGTACACTTGGAACAGTAAGGTTTGTTCCCAACGTACCCTTTCTTGTCCCCCGACCCTGAACCGGAGGTGTAGGCCTTAATAGTCTCGGCCTTCTTGGTTTGCTGTTGCTGCTGATTGTTGTTATTTCTGGACCATTTTCTTTTGTTATCCCCGGTGGTTTTCACTGTGGGTGTCCCACGGCGAACAATTTGAGCCATGAGCTCGTGTGCCATTCGGACAGCACTTTGGATGGTCCCGGGTTTGGAAGAGATGACATTGCCTTGGATGGAATCAGGTAGCCCCAAATGTATCTTTCGACATGTTTGAATTCAGGGTCCACCATGGATGGACAAAGGAGAGCAAGCTGGTGAAATCTGGTTGTGTAGCTAGTAATGTCTTTTCCTTGAACTGTGAGGTTCCAGAATTCATGTTCGAGCTGTTGGAGTTGCTCGCGTGGACAGTATTCTTCCCTCAGCAAGTTTTTGAGTTCATCCCAACACATTTGATAGGCAGCATCAATACCATGAGTTTGGGCGTATGAGTTCCAGAAGGTGAGTGCACCCTCAGCTAGAGTGTAGGTAGAGAATTTGACTTTGTTCTCTTCTTGGCAGTTACTTATGCGGAAAACGGACTCCATTTTCTCATCCATCGCATGAGACCGACGGCTCCTTCGGTTCCTTTGAAATGGAGAGGTTTACAATTCATGAAATCTTTATGGGTGCAAGGCTTTGGCACAGGTGGGTTGTTGCCTGCACCTCCTGGATTTCCTTGGTTCGGATCGGGATTGTTTCTGGCAGCTTCTAGGGCTGCTTGGACCCTCTGATTGACAAGTCTTTCGATATCAGCGGAGCTCATTTGACGTTTTGGTGCCATGATTCTAAAAGAAAGAAAATAAGAGGCACATAAGATTTCAGTGAGTAGGATCTTAAAGTCTTTGCAGGTGTACACAAGAAGGTAAAACAAGTATGTACAGCAAGATATTCAATAAAACAAGGAAGCAAATTTCATAACCATACAAAGGCGCGAGTTCAAATGATTACAATACTTTGAGAGTTCATAAAACATGTCGGGCAGTGCTACATCCGGTCTTAGTTCAAGAGTTTACAAAAGACAACATAAGATAGATAAATGGGCACATCCCGCCTTAATAGGTTACAAGATAAAGATCAAACTAGTCTTAACGCAAGTTTATTCGTTCCATTAGTGTGACAAGTCAGTCCACGGTTCCTGCAAGTCTGCCAGCTTGTCTGGCATTATCCTCAACCAAGGTTAGTCGTTGCTCTAGTGTTCGGGTGTACTCTTCAGCTTCCCGTGAGTGTTGTTCACATTCTTCCAATCTTGCTTGTAGGAGATCAACCGCGCCTCTGTCATCAATTACTTGTTGGTGAATCATCTCTATAGTACGCGTCGCGGCCTCCTGTTCTCGAAAAAGTTGTGCAATGCGGTCGTGTGATTGGCTCATCCAGTATGTTTGTACCACATATTCCTCCCGCTCTAAGCTTTCAAGTCTTGCCTCGTGGCGGTGAAGTCGAGCGGCTAACACGGGTACAGTGTGGTGTATTGGTTCCTGGGTGTATAGAGAGATGTCCATGGGGTCATCATGAATTTGTATGTTCTCCTCATACCTCCAAGTGTTGAGAGTTGTGGGTAGCCAGTCCCATCTACGGGCGTATGCGGGACGGCGTGTGTTATTTGAAATGGAGTCTGAGTAAGGGTTGGCTCGAGATGATCGGGCACTCCTTGGGCGAGTACGTAACACTCGGGCTTCGCCAGTGATGTAGTAAAGTCGTTCAGGAGAGTTTGGTGCTGAAGACATAGTAACGATCCCCTCAGTGGCGGGTAGTGTTTGGGCTTCGTTTTCAGAGTTGGAAGACGTAGCGGTGGGAGTGGTTGCCATTTTCTGTGGCAAGGAATTCAGTATACGTAAGGTTACATATAAAATATATTAACCTAGCACATAGGCACGTATAAGGGTTGGTCCCGTTCTATCCTTGGTTTTTGTTACTACTGTACCCTCGTTCACTACTACTGTACCCTCGTTCACTATAACCATTTCAGGTCTTGCATCGATTCTCCTTTAATTGTACATAGTTGATCAGGCTATGTTAAATTAAATTCAAATGATGCAATTGCTGAACCAATCATATCAAACAAGGAATACTAACCTAACGGTCATAGTCTAGGTCACTAATGCAATCCTAGTTCGCTATAACCTTAGGCTCTGATACCAATCTGTCGCACCCCCAAAACACGTGGCAACGGAAGTATGAGGTGTCATGGGGGCGCCGACCAAATCAAATATCACAACACAAAGATTAAAGCAAACGACCTCTATATGAGACGTTTGAAAACATTACATTTCCATAATTCAAATGTTTACAAAATATCTGGAGTTCGCATAAACGGCTAAGAGATTTCTAATACATTACTGATAATACAAAATACAGCTAAATGCAATCTATTCTCTGGATGTTTGAAAACAATGCGACTCGAACTAAGCTTTCCATAAGCTTCCTACTGCAGCAGGTTACCTGAGAAATACATACTAAAAGGTCAACATAAAGTTGGTGAGTTCATAGGTTTGTAAATAATCGTTTAGTTATGATCCACAAGATTTCCAGTTGTATCATTCAAAAATGACAGTTAAAAGTATCGTTAGCCAACGATAAGTAAAAGTATTGCATAAAGCAATATAAGTATACCATTTGCAATGAGTCTCATAGTCGAGCTTAACGTTGTTTGCCTCCGGTAAGTGTACTAATCCGATACACTTATAAATCACAAATAATATTGCATCCGTGGGTTGACTAGCGTGACTAGTCCGGATGGGGATTGTCAATCCCCGATAGTACTATCCAATAATATTCACGCATATATTAACGAACTATGATGGGTAGAGGGCTTTAATGGATTAATCAGGTCTCATGCAATCCGTATAAAAAGTTGTTACAGTACTTGTGATCATAAAAGCAGTTGTATAAAACAGTTGTATGTATTCTCACCCCAGTTAGAAAACAGTAAAAAGGGGCTATGACACTCACCTTAGATTAGCAAGTAGCAAGCAAATATCAAATAAGTAAGCAAAGTCCAAAGCGCAACCTTCTATCGTCCTAAACGTATAAGGTTGTGTAAGTAGATGTCTTATAAGACCATCTATAGCGATTGTATAAGTGGGGGTCAATGTCCACTTAAGCCAATCGTGTAGGTGGAGGGTTAATGTCCACCTAGAGCTAGTTCATCAACTAGTATGTCCAAATAAGTTGTTCAAGTTCGATTGTTAAAAACGTATACGACCCGTTGGTGAAAGTTTGTAATAATAATTCATTTAGACATTATTATTAAGTTTGTTTTGTTGTAAACTATTCATTAGTACATATCGTATGTTGCAAACCGATTATTTTCATTTGTATAAGTCTTAAACAGTAGGTCAAAGTTGGTCAAACTGGTCAAACCTGGTCAAACTGGTCAAACTGGTCAAGGTTGGTCAAACTTAGCATCACTAGCTAAATGTAGCAACACTAGTAATTGTAGCATCACTAGGTTACTGTCTCTACTTGAGACTTAGGATATTTTCAGAAATGTTGCATCACTAGCAAAATGTAGCAACACTAGTAATTATAGCATCACTAGGTTAGTGTCTCTACTTGAGACTTAGGATATTTTCAGAAATGTAGCATCACTAGCAAAATGTAGCAACACTAGTAATTATAGCATCACTAGGTTAGTGTCTCTACTTGAGACTTAGGATATTTTCAGAAATTGTTCTAAGTGTCGGTTTCTAATTCGGGAAACTTTCTAAGTTTAGTTTTAGGTCCAAGTTACTAACTAAGTCATCCAAACCCATTTTTGTTACCACTTTCCAAAAATATTAATTTTTGTCGTTTTTAGAAACCGAGCCGTTTTTGTTGACTTGGTCAAACCTACTCGGTTTGACCCGAAACTTTTACCCAACCCGTATATCAGTTTAAATAGTCCAAATAATTTGTCGTTTTGTGTCGGAGTCATCCAAAGTGTCGGTTTTAATTACACTTCTTAAAACTTCAAGATTCAACGTTTTCGGTTTATGTCGGGTCATTACGCCAACTGATTTCGCCTATCTCTAGTCCAAATCAAACCTCAAAACTTTTACCAACTGATCTACTAAGTGTCTAGACTAACATGTCAAATTTCCAGCATTTAACAAGTCCGTTTACATATTAAATAAATTCCGCGAAAGTTCCGAACACAATTCTCGAAAACTAACAGGTCAGTCCTATAAATCGGCTAGTAGAGAAAAATGAGTACGTTTCTGGAAAAAGTGCAAAACACGAAAATTGTAGATCTTTTCGAGACTAAGATTTCAAAAAAAAAAAATGCGTCCTCTAACTCTCAATATTTGATTTTATACGAATATTTTTGTAAACTGTCGATTTTTGGGCAGATTATGTATCTTTTTAGATGTTTCATAAAAACGTATTTTATCAAAGATTTTGGACAAATACAAGTTAGATGAGTAACAAAACAAGTAAATGTTCATCATGAAAGTAAATCTAATGAAGAGTTTAGGTGATTTATACCAAGAAAGTAATGGAGAAACAAGGATGATGATGATGATGGTGCTCTTGAGCTTGGTTCCCTCTTCTTCTTGTTCCTTGATTCCTTGTGGATAATGGTGATTGAATGGTGGTTTGGGAGGTGAATAACAACTGAATTTTCAGTTGTTCTTGGTTGAGAGAAAAGTGTGCTTAGGGAGAAATGAAGGATGGAGTTGTATTAATCTTGTGATAAGAAAAGGCTGGCTCTCTCTCTCTAAAATTGGCGATTAGGGTTTTCATCATGGAGCTTTAATCGTGTGATTAATCTGGTATTCTATAGCGTATTCTGATTGGATTTTTGGTTTTCTCGTGATTTATTTATGCAATAGATTCTTTCGTGTGGTTTCTTTTGGTTTTCGTTTTCGTTTTTTTTTTTTAGAGAGATGGCAGGTTCGGCAAATAAGAAAAAGAAAAAGAAAGATGGTAGGGTTTCTGGTATGAAGAAGGATGGATCGAAGAGTGTAGATGGTCATAGTAGTGATGCGTCGTCTGACTCAGATGTTGCACAGGTCATATATCCGGTTCATGATGGTTCTGCGGCGGCTGGTAATCCGGTGACGGGCTCTAACCCTAATCCGGTTTCTGGTATTACTATTCCGGTTTATGATTTTGCTAATACTGCTCAAGCTGATCCGGTGGATGTGCCTAGGGTGTCTGATTCGAGTAAGAAGATAGATGCGGCTTCTATTAATGATGATTCACCTCGGCTTTCCAATGTCTTGGGAAAGGAAGCGTTGGAGGATTTACCTTCATCTCATGCTTATAAACCATTAATTAGCAGAATTCCGAGACGGAGTGTTGCAGCTGATCAGAAGGTTGGGGTTGATCAGGTTGGGCAATCGTTGCCTTTTAAAATCCCTGGTCAATCTTCGTATAATGATCCGGATTCTTATGTCAAGGATGGTGATGTTGATTCAATCCATGTGGTGCAAGATCATAAGCTTGACGAGGGTACCGTTTTGGTCGACGAGCAGGTGGAGCTTGCTCCAATTCATCATGTTCCTGTCTCCATTCCTGATTCGAATACTCGCTCATCAACTTATGATAATATTAATGTAAACACGGATCTGAAGGGTGATGAAGCATATGATACGGATGTAAGTGATGATGAGTCTCATGATATGAAGGATAATCCTTATGTTAATGTAGGCAATGTTTCAAATCCTGCCATTCATACAAACGAGAATTCAAATCGTGTCAATGTGAATGGGAATACGGGTTTTGGTACTAGAGGTTTGGATCGTCTAATGGCTGCTACGGTTTCTGTTTCTGTACCGAGTGGTTCCAATCAGACTTCAAAATCCTATGCTCAGGTGGCGGACATGGCTTCTAATCGTAAGGTTAAATTCTCAACGTTGAACTTGGATCCACCATCTGGTGTGGATGCTGATCTTGAGATACCAATTGCTACGGTTAGGGAGGCTAGTAAGAGATATGAAAACACGCTATATGGATATTTTATGGAAAGAGGTTAGCCTTTCCAGTTGTTCAGAATTATGTAATGAATGTTTGGCGTAAGTTTGGTATTGAACGAGTAATGATGCACGCCAATGGTTTCTTTTTCTTTAAGTTCAACTCGGAATATGGAATGAATCAGGTTCTAGAGGGTGGTCCATGGATGATTCGGTTGATCCCGATAATTCTTAGAAGGTGGACGGCGGATGCTAATTTGGCTAACGAAGATTTAATTAGAGTCCCGGTTTGGATTAAAATGCATAATGTTCCTCTGCTAGCATTCAATGAGGTTGGTTTAAGTGGCATTGCTACAAAGGTTGGTACGCCATTAATGTTAGACTCGTACACCAGTACTATGTGTATGGAATCGTGGGGTCGCCCGAACTTTGCTCGTGCTATGATTGAGGTTGATTCGGGGACTGCTTTGAAAGAGAGTGTGGTGGTTTCTATCCCTAAGATGGATGGCAATGGTAAAACATTGTATACTGTTCGTATCGAGTATGAGTGGAAGCCGCCGAGATGTGGAGTATGTAATATTTTCGGACATAGGGACTCTGAATGTCCTAGGAATGTGAAGAATCAGAATACTGTGGAAGTGCTTTCTACGGAATTCACAGCTCCAAAGAAAACAGCTCGTGCTCCTGTGAAACAAGGTAAACAAGGTGATGGTTTTATCATACGGTCTCAAAAGCAGAAGCTGATATATAAACCAAAAGAAACAGGCCAATCTTCAAAGCCAAGTGGACCGATTAACCCCATGAATAAACTTCCTGTTAATAACAGATTTAGTGCATTAAATACTGAATCTTCATATTTGGAGAAGCTGGACGTATCAAGTAAAGCTCCTCATGATCGAGGCAAGAGTTTAGCTGATATGGAGGATGTTGTTAGTGATGTGGAAGGAAGGGAAAATGAAACATCTGAGTATGTGGGTTCTTTAAATATAAATCCTGAGGGGGCAAGCACTCCCGGTAGAGATGGTTCTCATGATTAGTCTCGCATCCTGGAATATTAGGGGTCTGAACCAACTCCCAAAACTGAGGTTCAAGAAGTGGTTAAAGCTAATAATTTGAGTGTATGTGCTGTATTAGAGTCCCATGTCCATGCATCCAAACTTAATCCGTTATGTTCTATTCTTTTCCCTCATTGGAATTGGACTTCTAATGTGGGTCAATGTGTTGGAGGTACGCGTATTATTTTAGGTTGGGATCCTGCTGTAGTAGATCTATCTGTTATTCATGCTTTGGATCAGGTTATTCATTGTCGCATCGGTATACGTGTGGTGATGAAGGAATTTTTTTGCTCCTTTGTTTATGCGGGTAATTCTATTACACATAGGAGGGATTTGTGGTTTGATCTCCGAAAGCATAATCAGTTTATTAATGGAAGACCGTGGGGGATAATGGGAGATTTTAATGCTCCTCTTAATTTAGAAGATTCATCGGTGGGTTCTTCTATTTTTACTTCTGCCATGCGGGATTTTAAAGAGTGTGTTGAAGACATTAATGTCACAGATGTTAATAGTTCGGGTTTTCACTTTACTTGGAATCAAAAGCCTATGACTAATGATGGTATTTTCCGGAAAATTGATAGGGTGTTGGGGAATGTGGAATTTTCTACGCTATGGCCGGGATTGGTAGCAATTTTTCAACCTTATCGTATTTCTGATCATACTCCAATGGTGTTGAAATTACCTGTTACCACTGAAAGGTTTCACAAACCTTTCAAGTTTTTTAACTTTTTGGCTACTAAGCCTGAATTTTTACAGATTGTTGATGAAGTGTGGCGAAATCCAACTTAGGGGGTTAATATGTATCGGATTACTTCTAGTCTGAAATTGTTGAAAAAACCTCTTCGTAGATTAATGTGGAACCAAGGGAACTTGCATGATAAGGTTGTTAAGCTTCGTCTTGAAGTAGATAGAGTTCAACAAGAATTGGATTGTCACCCTGATTCAATCGCTTTAAGAGAGGAAGCCGGGCATTATCTATTGGCTTATAAAGAGGCTGTTATTGATGAGGAAAAATACTTAAAGCAAAAATCAAAAATCGATTGGCTGCGTGATGGGGATGGCAATACGAAATATTTTCACAATGTGGTGAAAGAGAAGGCTAGTAGAAGTCGGATAAATACTGTTTTTGATGTTCTTCATGAAGGTGATCAGGTTCCGCTTGCTTTTGTAGATCATTACCGTAAGTTCTTGGGATCTAATGGCAATATTCAGCAGTTAAATGATGAGGAGCTGTTCCAACGCAAGCTTCCTATTGATATTGCTAATTCCATGGTTCGTGAGGTTACGAGGGAAGAAGTTAAAATTGCTATGTTTTCCATTGGAAATGATAAATCTCCGGGTCCCGATGGGTTTTCTGCTGTATTTTTTAAAAAGGCTTGGAATATTTTGGGTAATGATGTTTTCTTGGCTGTCCGTGATTTTTTCTCTAATGGTAGGTTACTGAAAGAAATTAACCACACTGCAATTGTGTTAATTCCTAAAGTAACAACTCCATCTAATATCTTGGATTTTCGGCCAATTTCTCTATGCAATGTCCTTTATAAATGTATTAGCAAGGTGATGACTACTCGAATTAAAGAGCGATTGGGAATTGTGGTGAGTGAGAATCAATCTGCGTTTGTTCCTGGAAGGTCAATCTCGGATAACATTCTCTTAACTCAGGAGTTAATGCGTGACTATCATCTATCTAAAGGTACATCGAGATGTGCTTTTAAGGTGGATATTCAGAAGGTATATGATACTGTTGATTGGAGGTTTTTAAGAACGGTTTTAAATGGGTTTGGTTTTCACCCCCACATGGTTCACTTAATCATGACATGTGTTAGTACCGTTTCTTATTCTGTTTGTTTGCATGGTCAGCTATATGGATTTTTTAAAGGAGGTCGGGGTCTTCGTCAAGGTGATCCGATGTCTCCATATCTGTTTACTCTAGTGATGGAGATTCTAACTCTTATTCTTCGAAGGCAGGTGGTGGATGCGGAAGGATTTAGTTATCATAAGTTCTGTGATCTCCAAAATATTGTGAACATATGTTTTGCGGATGATTTATTTCTTTTCTGCAAGGGTAATGTCCGCTCTGTTAAGGTGATCTCTGATGCATTGAATGAATTCACTGGAGTGTCGGGTTTAGCCCCTAGCCTTCCTAAGAGCACGGTATTTTTTTGTAATGTGCCTGATTCAGTTAAACATGCTATTATGAATATCATGCCGTTTGCTGAAGGTTCTCTTCCGGTTCGGTATTTGGGAGTTCCTCTCATATCTACTAGACTTTTAGCTCGTGATTGCAATCCTTTGGTTGAGAAAGTCCGTAACCGAATCGGGAATTGGAAAAATAAATGGCTTTCATTGGCAGGTAGACTTCAATTGGTGGTTTCGATTCTTACTTCATTACAGGGCTATTGGGCAGCATTACTCATGCTTCCTTCTAGTACTATTACCGAGATTGAAGGCTTGTTAAGAGGATTCCTGTGGTGCCAAGGTGAGCTGAAACGAGGTAAAGCAAAGGTTTCGTGGAAAGTTGTGTGTCTCCCGAAGGATGAAGGAGGTCTTGGTATCAAAAGAATTGATGTGTGGAATAAAGCTCTTATGACTAGACATATTTGGAATCTCTTAATTCATAAAGACTCGCTGTGGGTCCGTTGGATTTATTATTATAAGCTTAGAGGGAGAAGCTTTTGGGAAGTCCCGATTACAGGAAGCTTGAGTTGGTGTTGGCGGAAGATTTTAATGATGAGAGATTTAGTTAGAAATAATTTCTGGTTCCGTATTGGAGATGGATCTTCTGTTTCTGCGTGGTTTGATATTTGGGACACAATTTGTCCTTTATCTCGACATCTTTCTCGTTATTCTATTACTAGAGAATTTCATATTCAGGATAAGATTGTGGATATTGTGGAGAATAACTCATGGAAGTGGCCTATGTCTTGGATTTCGAGATTTCCTATATTAGCTCAGCTACCTAACCCAATTTTGTCTAATACTCCTGATAAGTTGTATTGGCGCAAGATTGGAGGTGAGTTGACTGATTTTAGTATCTCTCATGTTTGGGATTCATTTAGACCGAGGGCGTCTAAAGTTGATTGGACGTATGTTGTGTGGTTTCCTCAATGTATTCCTAGGTATTCTATTCATCTTTGGTTGGCGTTGCAAGGAAAGCTGAAGACACAAGATAGATTGAAGCAATGGGATGTTGGTCCTTCGACCGACTTAAACCTGCTTCGATGTTCTTTATGTAATTCTCAACAGGATTCCCATGCTCATTTGTTTTTTGAGTGTTCTTTTTCTTCACAGGTGTGGTTGGATGTTTTGAAGTTTGCTGGTTATTCTTTCAACTCAGTTCGGCTTCAAGATTGTGTTCAATGGGTGAAACCGGTTGCTGCAAGAAGATCTATTCGAAGTATCATCTACAAGTTATTACTTGGAGCTAAGTCTTATATCGTTTGGTATGAGAGGAATCTCCGATTATTTAATAACCAAAGGCGATCCAGAGAACAAGTGGTGGCTTCCATTATAGAGGTTGTTCGTCTCAGAATATTTTCTTTTTCTCTCAAGTCTTCTGTTGCTGTCAAGAAGGCGATGGAAGTGTGGAAGATTCCGAGGTCCCTCGTGCGTGAGGATTGATTTCTGATATGAAGCGTCTGCAGTGGTTTATTGCTTGGCTTTCTTTGTTAGGCTTAGTCTTTATTCAGGCTATTTTTGGATGTTTTTTGGTTGTTATATACTTGGCCTGTCAAGTATATATGCTTAGGCTATTCTAGTCTAAGTTTTCACTTGTATTGTATTGTTATATCTTGAGTAATAAAATTTACCGGGGTATCCCCCTTTACCCAAAAAAAAAATGAAGGATGGAGTGAAGATGTGAATGTGTAAGAAATGAGTTGCTTGCATGTTCTTTGAGTGGTCTTGAGAAACAAAAGAAATCATTGTGTCCACATGGGGAGGGGGAGAGGGGCCGGCCAAGGTAGGGCCCCACAGGGGTATTTAAGTCATTTCTCATTTCCTGTTTATTCGATTGTTTAGACGTTTATTCGCACGTTAAATATTTTATACACGTTTTTAAGTAACGATTTAAATTCCAATATTTTCACTTGAAGTATTTATTCTAAATACTTGAAAAACATTTAAAAATGTTCCGTTAATTCGTCTGCCTCGATTTGCGTGTTAGTTCTACGGAGGCTTAATCGCGTAACGTTTTAATTGGACATTTTTATTGACGAATTATTATACAATGTTTTCAGTAATAATTTCATACAAAATAATATATTTTAAATTATAAAAATATATTTTTGACTTTCGTTCGATTGTCGGGCGCGTTCCGCGCGTTTCTGTTGCGTTTGAGACGTTTTAGCCAAAACGCCTTAGTTTTTCGAGTATTATTTTAACAAAATAATAATATATGATAAATAACTTCTAAAAATAGATTCAAGTTATTTATAGAAATGTTTTCACCAACGTCGTATTTTGTGTCGGACTCCGTCCGGTTGTTTCGCAATTTCACCAAATTGCGTAAGCGTAATATAAATCAATTATATATTCACATAAATATACAAATAGTTACAAGTAATTACAAGTATTTAGCCTAATACTAAACTAAACACACGAAATTAGAATTTCTAGTAGGTTAATCAGTAACCCTAAATCGTCGGGTGTCACAATATACACTTAAACATCACATCTAGTTGTAAAACATAAAAAACAACCAATACAAAATAAACGAACACCCAATAAGCAATACCGCTCTCCTAGCCATTAAGCAAACAAGAATGAGGCAATCTCCAAGTTTCAAGCAGTCTCGTAACTCGATCAGATTTTTTAAATCTGAAAGTAAGCAATTTTAACCGAACGGTAGTCAAGATAACAGCACAAAGTTGACGAACAGATCTGGTCTCCTTTCCAAACAGTCGGTTGTTTCGTTCTTGCCAAATGAAATAGGAAGCAGCAGCGAGAAGAACACGACCAACAATACTCCGAGCTTTCCTAGTCCTAGAAATAGGCTGAATGTATGCAATAATATCCTCCCAACAAGCTGAAAGATGCTGCATATCCGCCAAACCTTTAACCATATCCCAAACCTGCGATGAGAATTGACATTCAAAGAAAAGGTGGGTATGAGAATCTGGTTGTAGCTTACATAAAGGACATCTAAGCAGGTTTAAGTTGGTAGATTCACCAACATCCCATTGCTTGAGAGTATCATGAGTTTTAAGCTTCCTACGCATGACGAGCCACAAGCGAAACTCATGTCTAGGAATACAATGAGGGAACCACACTATATTATACCAAGAAACCTCATCAGATCTCTCCCATATAGTGTCCCATACTCGCGAGACTGAAAAATCTCTATAAACACCCATATGATCACGCCATAGCAGCTTATCCTGCTGATCTATATTTAACACCGGGCAGGGGATAGAGTTGAGTATCGGGAACCGGCCATACCAATTCGACTGCCATCTCCACCCATCACCGTCCACCATATCAGCTAACTTATCCATGAGAGAAAAACCAGCATGCGTAATATGTCTAGGAGATAAATGATCCATAATTGGGCTACTAGCGCACCAATTATCAAACCAAACATTAATAAGATTACCATTACCAATGCTATACCATACAAATGGTCTCACAACATCACGAATTTGGAGCAATTTCAGCCAACCCCAGCTAATTCCAGCACGAAGAGGAACATCCCAAAAACTTCTACCCTTCAATTCCCGGTGAGAAAGAATGCTCCAAATATGTGAGAACATAAGAGCAACATTAAAAGTTTCCAAGCGCCGAATACCTAGACCCCCTTCCAATTTAGGGAGACATAAAGCTTCCCATGCAACCTTAGCTTTACCGCGCTTCATATCACCTTGGCACCATAAAAAACCCCGTAAAAGCTGTTCAATTTCAGAAATAATGCGACTCGAAAGAATAAACATTGACGCCCAATACACATGCATAGAAGAAAGAATTGAAAGAATAAGCTGTAGACGTCCGGCAAACGATAATGATTTGTTCTTCCAATCACCAATCCTGTTCTTAACTTTTTCCACCAAACCCTTACAATCCGTGTATAAAAGATTTGTGGATATAAGAGGAACACCAAGATACTTAACCGGAAGCTTACCTTCCTCAAAAGGCATAGACATCAGAATATTTTGCTTAACATGAGGGAGGACACTACAAAAGAATGCCGTACTCTTTGGGATGCTTGGGATCAACCCGGACATCTCTTTAAACTCATTCAAGCCCTCTAAAAGAACCCTGACCGAGATAACATCACCACGAGCAAATAAAAATAGATCATCAGCAAAACAGAGGTTCACAATTTTCTGCTCATCACAACCCTTATGAAAACAAAAAGCAGGCTCATCTTGGGCTTTTCGCTGCAAAACCAGGGTAAGCATCTCCATTACCAAGGTAAATAAGTAAGGAGACAACGGGTCTCCTTGACGGAGGCCACGTTTTCCTTTAAAATATCCATGCGAATTTCCATTAATATTAATAGAGAAGGAAGCAGTGGTAACACACATCATAATCCAATCAACCATCTTAGGATGAAAGCCAAAACCCTTAAGAATCGTTCTTAAGAACTTCCAATCAACCGTATCATATTCCTTTTGAATGTCCACTTTAAATGCACATCTAGGGGGACTACGATGACGGTGGTAATCATGGATGAGTTCTTGAGTAAGAAGTATATTATCAGAGATCCTTCTCCCAGGAATGAACGCAGATTGGTTGATACTCACAATACTTTTCAAACCATCTTTAATACGATTAGATATCAGCTTACTTATGCATTTATAAATAACATTACTGCAAGAAATAGGGCGATAATCATTTATCCGTGCAGGAGTAGCAACTTTCGGCACTAATGCAATGATAGTATGATTTATTTCTTGCAGCAAATTGAAGAAATCACGAACAGCCTTTCAAACGTCATTACCCACTACATCCCATGTTCTTTTAAAGAACATAGACGTAAACCCATCAGGTCCCGGCGATTTATCATTTCCAATAGAAAACATAGCATCTATAACTTCTGAATCAATGACCTCTCGAACCATATTAGCAGCCACATTAGTATCTAGCCGATTTGAAAACAAGCTCATAACAGGTCGCTTCGTTATAACACCCTCCACTCCCAAAAAAAATTTATAATGATCAACAAACGCCTTGGGGATATCCTCACCTTCATAATCGTTACCCATTTGATCCGAAATCCTGGATATTCTACTCCTTTGTTTCCTACTTTTAACAGACTTATGGAAGAATGCGGAATTAGAATCACCAACCCTTAGCCATTCAACCTTAGATTTCTGTTTTAGGAACCTTTCTTCATCCAATACGGCTTCTTGAAAAACTTTAAGATAACACGAAGCTTCCTCCCTTAGCTCCTGATTTGACGGGTCTTTGTCAAGAGCAAGCTGCACCGCATCAAGTTCCTTACGGAGCTTATCAACACGGCTATGTAGGTTACCCTGATCAAACAACAATTTACGAAGTGGCCTTTTCAAGTATTTCATCCTTTTAACCACCCGAAACATATTATGCCCCTCAACATCAGTCGCCCAAACACTCTTAACCAAATCATTAAAACCCTCCTTATAAACCAGGAAGTTTGAGAATCTGAAAGGACCATGCTTAAATTTCTGGTTTATTGGAAGTTTCAAGACACATGGAGAATGATCCGATATTCTATACCTTTGGAAAATAGCATAAGCATTCGGATTAGTGTCACTAAACTCCATATTATTCATTACACGATCAATCTTCTTCATGGTTCCACCCTTGCCTCTAGGTTTCTGATTCCAAGTGAAGTGAATACCAGTACTATTGGTATCCATAATTTCCAAAGCTTCAACACACTCTTTAAAATCATTCATAGCTGAATTAAATTTAGCTCCTAAATAATGGTCCTCAATATTAAGAGCAACATTAAAATCTCCTAAAAGAGTCCAAGGTTTACCCCTGACAAACAATTTATGAACCCCGAGATTGTGCCATAATTCCCTTCGCCGAATATAGTAATTGTCCGCATAAACAAAAGAGCAAAAGAAAGACTTTTGATCCTGTTTAACTACAATTTGAGTGTGCATAACCTGATCAGAAGAGAAGAGGACCATAACATTAACAATATCCGGATTCCAGCCCAAAATTATTCTTGATCCCTTTGAACAAAGATGTCCATTTGAAGTCCATTCCCAATTACAGAACACCTTCTGACAAACTTCTTGTAAATTCGAAATATCAACATGCGACTCAAGAATACCACAAACACTTAGTTGGTTTTCTTGAATAACTTGACGAACCTCCTTTTGTTTAGGGGCGCGGTTCAACCCCCGAATATTCCATGACGCAAGGCTAAACATTATCAACCTTGTGCCCGGGAGTGCTTGCCCCCTCAAAATGTATTTCCAACTTGCTAGTAGAAGCAACAAAATTTGCCGTCTCATCATAAACATTTTCTACCTCCTCATCAGAATCCTCATCAGACTACTTGCATTTTTTGTTAGTATTCACGTTTATCTCGCTTGTGATTACATTTTGATCATAAGATTTGTATTATTAATCTATTTCAAGCATTTTCATAGGTTATAATCATATTTTTGTTGCATTACTAGCGTTATCCTGAAATTACTTTGCATTTTACTCAAAAGTTTTACGTTAATCTTATTAATAAACACTTGTTTAAACCCTTAGTCACATTTTTGACAAGTCTTCTGTTTGTATCATATTTTCATTGCGAAATTCATATTGTTTCATTATAAATTTACGTCTTTAGTAGATTATCTCGAAAATCATAACAAGCACACTACCTCACTTTACTGATTCGATCACTTAATTACTTAGGGTATTTTTTTGACCAAAACAATAAGTACTACCTACTTTTGGGGAGTAAGTAGTAAGTATAACTCGAGTGTCGTTCTTAAAATTGGAGCGAATGGAACTAAAAGGGACTTACCCTAAACGAGCTTTCTGATAGGATGGGTTTATAAAAGTAGGTAGGTTTTGGTTGGTTTATCTAATACTAAATAAAATAAGTAAATAAAATAGAGAGTAGGCAACAGGTATAGCGTGATTGCTGAAACTTTGATAATTAGGGTTTCTGGATGATATTCATTATAAAGATGATTGGAGACTACCTTGGGCAAATCATCAGACGGACAGTCGGTGTAAACTCTAGGACCCTACGTTTTAGTCTAAAAGTCTAAAAGCATATGTCACTGAATCCTAGGTTATCCTGATGCTGATCAGAAACAGGTTGTTTAAACCCCCCTCACTTGTCTTAAAAGACTAAGCGACCTCTACGGATGATATATCCTGGGTGTAGGCATAAGGTAACAAACTGCAATTATATATCTGACCTTTCTTAACACCTAAATCTATTTGAGTTTATCTAGGTATGTACAAATTGTATGCTATATATGTTGAGCTGTCGGTTATGTTGAGTTAAGCGGTTTAAGCATCTTGTATTACAGCCGAATACTTGCTTTCTTTTCAGAACTCATTTATATCAGGTTTAAGCATAATTAACTCCGTCATGAATTAGACCCTCCTTTGCTATCAGGCGTTCATCCCTAGGAATACTCACGGTGTACAATGCATTTGGCATATCCACAGTGTTCCAGACTCAAGGTATACTCACGGTGTACAGTGCATTTGGCATATCCACAGTGTTCCAGATTCAAGGCATACTAACGGTGTACTGTACATTAAAGTAGTTCCACAGTTGTATGTTAACCTTGGTGTACTAACGGTGTACGGTGCAGCGAGCATTTCCACAGCTGTATTTTAACCTTGGTGTACTAACGGTGTACGGTGCAGCGAGCATTTCCACAGCTTTATTGTTCCTAGACCCATATTCTTAATAGGGTGACTTCTAGGTATTCCACGATGAAATAGACCTACGGCAGTTCCTTAGCTTCCACGTTTTTGTGCTCCACACGAGATGTTTCCAATGCTATACGAAGTACTGTGCCGATTTATGGAATATTCATAGCTTCATACGGTAATATGAGATAACTATATCTATGTAGTATTAGGGTTGATCAGATCCTATCCTAAGGCAATAGTCACGTGAAAGACTAGAAAGGGTGGAAACTTGATTAAGTCTATATTCATGTAAAACTCAACCAGATATACAGCAAAACAATCACCAATCATAGCATGTTATATATGAATTAAATATCATCCATAATCCTAATATCTACATTTCAACAATCACAGTATCAAACTACGTAAATAGCATGGCAATATTCGCAACACAAACAAAGATATCATGCAAACAAAACATAATAACCGTAAGTAAAGGAATAAGTAATAACCAGTATTTAAGCAGCGTAACACTGAGTAGTACAAGCCAGAGTCTTGAAAACTTCAATACAATAAAATTCCCAAGCTACAGCTATCTTCCCCACTCGAACCGTGCCTACATCTCTCTAGTTCTCTAGAGAGAAACTAGAGAGAGAAACTACACTAAACTAATCTAGAGAGAGAAAATACTTAGAGAGAGAGTGAGAAAAAAATGAGAGAAAATGATGTGATGAAGGTGTGTGAAATGAGGATGAGGAGTGCTCTATTTATATGCAACCAAGGATGCAAGAGTACAAGTCCACAAGCATGCACGTACAAGTAAACGAAGCATAACAAGAGACCACAAGAAGCAACCAGGCCGTACACGGCCCTATACAAGCCGTACACGGCCTTCTCTAGGCCGTACATGGCTAGGGGGTGGCCGTGTGGTAGGCCGTGTGATTTTTTCGACTTTTCACGTTGCTTCCAAAAGGCCGTATCTTCTTCGTTTCACATCCGTTTGACTTGATTCTTTCGCCTACGGTCTCATAATTTCGTTACGCTTCTAATGATGCCAATTTGGTAGAAATTGGAGGTGTGGAGCCCAGGCGTGTCCAGAATACGTTTCGTAGTCTTCGGTTGTGCAGTTTGTAGCATATCTTCTTCATCCTTGATCCATCTTGAGCAATCCTTATATCCACGTTCTTGTAATCTCCATGGCTTCAAAATAAGACAGTTATGAGGTCATGGTATGAAGTTTACAGTGGAATTAAGGTTAGGCTCAAAATGGTGCCTATTTAGGTCAGTTTTTCGCCCTTTTTGCTTGATTTTCAAAAGACCAACAAGTTTATACATTTCTAACAAAAGTTGGTGAATAATGATGATTTTAAGATGTATTTGTTAGAAAAGAGCTAAATATGGGACAATTAATGCATGTAAAAACTTGACTTTTTGCGATACATCAGACATTGCTTTATTTTTAAGTGGGGGATGGGGGAAAAGAAGTGTGATTGTCCTGAGTTATAAATCGAAAAATATTGGTAGACTTAAAAACTTTGTTTTTAAGGCATGATTTTTAGGGAACATTGTGACACCCGACGATTTAGGTCAACTGTTAGACCTAAGCTAGGACCCTAATTACGTGTATTTAGATGTGATTTAGGCTAAATACTTGTAATTACTTGTAACTATTTGTATATTTATGTGAATATACACCTACGAAATTATTTAAAATTACGCTTACGTAATTTGATGAAATTGTGCGAAATAACCGGACGAAGTCCGCCTAATTATACGACGTTGGTGAAAACATTTTTATAAATACTTTAATCCATTCTTAGAAGTTATTTATCACTTATTATTATTTTGTTAAAATAATACACGAAAAACCTAGACGTTTTGGTTAAAACGTCTCAAAAGCAACGAAAACGCGCGAATTTATTTCGGCAACCAAATAAACGTCAATAATTAATTTGACAACTTAAATTAAGTATTTTAAATAATACTTCAATGAAAATTTACCCCAAAATATATTGCGTCTTAAATCGATAACAAAAACGTGCAAAAATAATGTTACGCAATTTAAGCTCCGTAAAACGAGCATGCAAATCGAGACCGGTAAATTAACGGAACATTTTTAAAAATGTTCCAAGTATTTTAAACTTTTATATCAATTAAGAATATCAAAATTTAAATCGTTGATTAAACACGTACAATTAACGTTTTACGTACGAATAAACATCGAAACAATCGGGTAAACGAACGGGAAACATAACAAATTAAATGGTAAATAAGAAAATGACTAAAATACCCCTTGTGGGCCCCCTTGGTCATTCTCCCCCTTCCCCCATGTGACCCCATGTGCTCCACCACCCTCACCACCTCTCTTTGTTCATGCAAAGGAATCATCCACTCTTACACTTCACTCCATAACACTTCATCATTTCTCACTTTTTCTCTCAAGAAAACACATCCATTTTCTTCTCACAATCTAAGAAAAACACAGCCCTCAAACACCCAAATTATCATCACCATTAAATCATCATCATACTTGCAAGATCAAGAGGAGGAAACAAGCACAAGATCATCATTTTCTTCATCAACTTCATCTCCTTCCTTTGTTCTTCATTTTGTTGGTATAAATCCCACCACTCTCTCTTCAAATTTACTTGCATGATGTTTATTTATGTATTATCTAGCTCATCTAACTTGAATATGTCCAAATCAATGGTTAAAAATCATTTTTATGAATCATACACAATCATGCAACAATCTGTCTTCAAATACACAGGTCACAAAAATGGTCGTAACTTGAGTTCTAGGAAGAATTAGATAACGAATTCTTTTTTAAAAGTTGCGTATTGAAAAGATCTACAACTTTCGTGTTTTACACTTTTTCCAGATCTGTCCGTATTTTTGGCTATAATCTGATCTTTGAGTCTGGTCTGGAAGTTTTTGAAAACCGAGTTCGGTTCCTTCGCGAATTTATTTAAATATGTAAATGGACACTATAGTTTCTGTAAAAATTATATGTTAGACCAGAAACATTGATGATCAATTGGTAAAATTTGTGAGACTTGATTTGGAACAGAAGTGATAGAAATAAAATGGCGAACCAAACCGACAAAAGTCGAAAATTATGAAATCTTAATATCTTAAGTTGCATGTTAAAAACCGACACTTTGGGCGAACGCCGACACGAACCAACAAATTTTATGGACTCTATAAACTGATGTATGGGTTGGGTAAAAGTTTCGGGTCAAACCGGGTAGGTTTGACCAAGTCAACAAAAACGGCTCGGTTTCTAAAAACGATAAAACTTACTATTTTTGGAAAGTTGTAACAAAAATGGGTTTGGGTGACTTAGTTAGTAACTTGGACCTAAAAACTAAACTTAGAAAGTTTCCCGAATTAGAAACTGACTCATAAGTTGAGAAGTGACTCATAAAATCAGAAGTGACTCTATAAGTGACTCATAAATTGAGAAGTGACTCTATAAGTGACTCATAAATTGAGAAGTGACTCAGAAAATCAGAAGTGACTCTATAAGTGACTTATAAATTGAGAAGTGACTCATAAAATCAGAAGTGACTCTATAAGTGACTCATAAATTGAGAAGTGACTCATAGTTTGACCAACCTTAACCAGTTTGACCAGGTTTGACTAGTTTGACCAGGTTTGACCAGGTTTGATCGGTTTGACCAGGTTTGACCAGTTGACTAGGTTTGACCAGCTTTGACCAATGAGTTGACCAACTTTGACCTACGGTTTAAGGCTTATACAAAATAAAATAATCTATTTGCAACACACGATTTGTACTACTGAATAGTATACAACAAAACAAACTTGATAATAATGTCTAAATGAATTATTATTACAAACTTTCACCAACGGGTCATACACGTTTTTGATAAACGAACTTGAACAACTTAATTAGACATACTAGTTGATGAACTAGCTCTAGGTGGACATTAACCCCCCCACCTACACGATTGGCTTAAGTGGACATTGACCCCCACTTATACAATCGCTATAGATGGTCTTATAAGACATCTACTTACCCAACCATATACGTTTAGGATGTTAGAAGGTTGCGCTTTGGACTTTGCTTGCTATTTGATTATTGATTGCTACCTGCTTAACTCTAGTGAGTTTCATAGCCCCCTTTTTACTTGTTTGAACTGTTTGGGGTGAGAATACATGCACTATTTTATGAACTGTGATGTGAACTCTTTTATGAACTGTTGTTAGGAAAACACTTATACGTATTGCATGAGTTACTTTCTTTTCCACTAAGGCCAATACAACCATTTAAATCTGCTGATTTACGCTTGCGATATTGCGGTAAAGCAATACAAAACGATATTGCGGTAAAGCAATGCAAAACGATATTGCGGTAAAGCAATGCAAAACGATATTGCGGTAAAGCAATGCAAAACGATATTGCGGTAAAGCAATGCAAAACGATATTGCGGTAAAGCAATACAAAACGATATTGCGGTAAAGCAATACAAAACTATATTGCGGTAAAGCAATACAAACATTTCGACATTGTGGTAAAGCAATACAAACTATAAATCTTGTGATTTACAAATACGATATTGGCAATAGTATACAGAACTTGATTTATACAGAAACTCTGTTTTACAGAACTTTATTTTACAATAAGAAAATCATGTGTTTACATTATTACTTTACAGACACACTTACTTATCGTGGTTTAGCGATACAAAACAAAAATCTTGTGTTTCATACCAACTTTATGTTTAACAAACCTATGAACTCACCAACTTTATGTTGACCTTTTAGCATGTATTTCTCAGGTTCACAGACGTCGTAGGACTTCCCACAGGAAACAAGGCAGTAGGATGCTTTTGGAAAGCATTAGCTCGAGTCGCATGTTTTCACAAACAACAAGAGATTAGATTGCATTACGATATTTTGTATCAACATTTATGTATTAGAAATCTCTAACGGTTTATGCGAACTCCAGATATTTTGTAAACATCTGAATTATGGTAATGTAATATTTTTCAAAACGTCTCATATAGAGGTCGTTTGCTTTAATCTTTGTGTTGTGATATTTGATTTGGTCGTAGCCCCTGTGACACCTCATGTTTCCGATGCCACGTGTTTTGGGGGTGCGACAGATTGGTATCAGAGCCTAAGGTTATAGCGAACTAGGATTGCATTAGTGACCTAGACTATAACCGTTAGGTTAGTATTCCTTGTTTGGTATGACTGGTTCAGCGATTGCATCAATTGAATTTAATTTAACATAGCCTGATCAACTATGTACAATTAAACGAGATTCGATGCAAGACTTGAAATGGTTATAGTGAACGAGTATACAGTAGCAGACGTAGACCGAGGATAGAACGGGACCAACCTTTATATGTGCTTATGTGCTAGGCTTTTATGTGTATATATATGTGTAACACCCACCGAATTAGGACTAGTAATTAGTGTCTAATTCTCTGTTAATACATGTAATTAGTTCTGTGTTAGGCTAATTAATGTATCAAAATATATATTGATGAATATACGATTATGCGATTTGATTAAATCGTACACAATCTAAATCGAATGTAATTCGGTTCAATTAATGCGGACGTTGGTTAACAATTTTATTAAATGATATAACATTATTTAATACGATATATTATATCCAGAATATTATTTTTATATAATATTTCAATCACAGTTCGTATCGTACAAATAAACGTCTACACGATTAAAATGTTAAACGCGCAACCAAAACAAAACAAATTAAAGTTTCGTTTTATAACATGATTATTGAGTAACTGGTAAGATACTCCAACAAAAATATCGTATAATTAATTGTATTTTAAAACGCACGATTTAAAGGTATAAAAATATTTATTTAACGTTTAAACAATCGGGAAAACGAACACCGCATGGAGCACAATCGCGGAGACTGAAAATGGGAGGTTAAACCTCCATCTCCCCTTTTCTTTTTCTCATTTACCACCTCCACCATCTCTCTCCTCTCCTCTTTCTCTCTAATTAAACACCAAACCACCACCACACTAATTCGCAAATTACTACCACCAAACGACGTCGGATCATACTACTCTTTTGGAAGAAAAGCACCACCGCCACACGATCTACCTTCCTATCTTTTCGGAATTTTATTTCGACACCGCGTAAGTTTCCGACAAAACCCGAAACTCTCCGTTTTTACTCGTTTTTACTTGTTTGTTGTTTATATATGCTTAAAATGTCCAAAAATTGGTTGGGTAAAAGATTTGGACCAAACGGAAGCTTTTCGACCGATTTTCCGGCCACCACTTTCCGATCAGACCGCAACGTCGCAGAGACGCTGGGCTATCTGCGACGTAGACCATTACGTCGCAATACCCCTCACAACGTCGCATATAGCGACGTCATCCCTATCGTCGCCTTAATTGGCCGACGTCGCACATAGCGACATCGACCCTTATGTCGCAAGAACCACAACGTCGCATATAGCGACGCCAACCACAACGTCGCACTGAATTGCGAATGTCGCACATAGCGACGTCACGATCAACATCGCAGTTAGGACCTGCGACGTCACACCCAACGTCGCATAAAACAAAATGCTGAAACCCAGATTTTTACTAAGTGTCAGAACAAAGATTTTACCACCTAATTTTACTCCAAATTCAAATTTCGGATACGTTTTCACTAAAGGAAAGTAGTAGGAATAAAAATTTTCCAAGCTGACTTGGCAGCTCGACCCCAACCAGGGGCTCTGCCCCTTGGACCCCGCCAGGGGCTGCCGCCCCTTGGACCCAGCTACCAGGGGCGCTGCCCCCGGACCCCCGTCACTTAGAGTTTGTAATTACATTTCACACCAAGTGTCAAACTCGTATAACACTATAAAATTTAAATAATAATAGTTGAGATTATTATTAAAACTAATCACCAACGGGCCGTACACGTTTTTAAACACTTAACAAATCAACCAAATCGAAACCATTTGGACATTCTAGTTGGACGAACAACTACAAGGGTGATCTTTTAAGACACCAACTTATTTACTTATAACCTTGTGCGTTTCGGACGCCAGAAGGTTGCAGGGTTCTGAGAACCGACATACTTACGGACTTAGATCCGCGTTACTTGGTTGATTTCTCCTACATTACTTGCTAGGCTCAGGTGAGTATTACAGCAGCACTTTTATTGTTTTACATACGGGGTGAGATACATCGCTTACTTTTCTTGAACACAAGTACGAACTATTCATTTTACTATACGGGATTGCATGAGTTACTTACTTTCTACTGAAGTCTCTCCATCATATATCGTTAGTTATGGACTTAAGCTCGAACACTAGTTAATGGATCCATTAGGGAAATGACCCTCCCCGCCCGGGGTAGTAGCGCTACCACGAACCGTTCTGTATAAACGGGCGACTATTATTCGTTACTTATGCTTGCTCAGTTACGAGCATGTCACGGGAGCAACTTATTACTTACGGGTTAAGCTTCGATTATGAGCCTCATGGCAACGGTATAACTTACTTACTTTACATTTGCTGGATTGCAAATACTTGATTTACGCCTGCGGGCACAACTGATGAAATCTTGTGTCCAAAATCTGATATTACTTACAAACCTGTGAGATTCACCAACATTCGTGTTGACCTTTTAGCATGTATTCTCAGGTACCCAGACGGAGTAGGATTACTCCAGGACATAGCTAGAGTCGCATGATTTCAACTAAATTGCATTAACGGAGATTCTCAGCATTATCTTTTGTACATTTTGATTATGTAATAGAATCTCCCGCTATACGCGTGGACTCTAGGGAACTACATTTTGTATACGAAAACATTGAGTTTTCAAACATTTATTTCATATGAAATCGTTTTACAACGTCCCATTTAGAGGTCGTTTGCTGTATATCTTGTGCTTTGAATATTGATTAGTAACACCCAAGTACGCTTCCGCAAATCATTAATTTGGGGGTGTTACAGATTGGTATCAGAGCCTAAGGTTATAGTGAACTAGGTTGCATTTAGTGGACCTAGACTATGACCGTTAGGCAGTATTTCCTTATTAGGCATGACTGGTTCAGGAATTACAGCATACAACTTTAATTTAACATAGCCTGATCAACTATGTACAATTAAGGAAAGATGATGTAAGGTCTGAAACGATTATGTTGAACGGGGATACGTTAGTTGACACTGACCACGAGAGAACCAGACCATTACTTGATACGTGCTAGACACTAGGCTGGATATTATGTACTTACCTATATATTAGCCTCGTCTTACTTACACTCTGCCACAGGAATGGCAAACACACCACCAAATTCGTCACGCTCTCATCCACATGGATCACAAAACGCACGAGTAGCCAGGAGAAACACTAGGCCACCTCGAAGCAGCCCCTATCCTGTTCATAACTCTCGGAACTCGGCACACCCCACGGTGCCAGTGTTGGCTACCCAACTCCGCCGTCAGGAGCAAAGGCTCGAGAATCTCGAACGGGAACAACACCGAATGACCTATCTGCTCCGCCAAGCTCTTGATCATATATCACAACTCTAGCGAGAACGAGAAGATACCAGCCTCTCTGTAAGCATAATTCAGGATTCAATGACCGCTGAATTAGGTGCGGATGAACTCATAAGAGACCGACTAGAGGAATGTGAACAGCGTTCACAGGAGGCTGAGGAGTACTCTCGAGCACTGGTACAACGAATGGCCTTGGTTGAAGACAACGCCAGGCAAGCCAACAGACTTGTAGAAACCGTGGACCGCCTTGTCGCGCTGATGGAGCGGATTAATCTGCATCAAGATTAGATTAGTCTGTAACTTGTAACTAGTTAACTTCTTAATTAGGACCTATGTAATTCAACCGGATGTAACAATTCCTGGCACTTTTGTACTACTACTGTTCTGTAACCTTATGGAAAAACTTGTACCGTGTATCCAACTCGATTATCTAAATGGAATGTGATTATCACCTCATACTGTTATCGTGTATCTCATCATATACACTTGTGATATATCAGAAATTTCATGCAATTATCTTATTTCTTTTCCTTGTTCTTTTCTTGTTCAGCATCATGCCACCTCGCCGACAAATCACCCTTAGTGAAGCCGAAATTGCGGGTCTGATTGCCCGCAGCGTGGCCCAAGCCTTGGCCACCCGAACACCAACTCCTAGTAGCGAAGATACAGCTACTAATGGGCCACAATCCAAACCCTGCTCTTACAAGGACTTTCAAAACTGCAAACCCTTAAGCTTTGAGGGTACCGAAGGAGCGATCGGTCTGGTACGCTGGATCGAGAAAATCGAGTCTGTACTCCTTATCTGCAACTGCACGGAGGAAGACAAGGTCAAGTTCTCCGTCAGTACTTTCTCTGACACCGCTCTCACCTGGTGGAACACCTATTCCCAGACTGTGGGTATTGCTAATGCTTACAAACTCCCGTGGAAGGAGTTGAAGAAGATGTTGAGGGGCGAGTATTGTCCCAGGGATGAATTGAAATAGCTGGAAGTGGAGTTTTGGAACCACAAAATGCAGGGCGATGACATCACTAGTAACACCAACCGCTTTCACCAACTGGCATTTCTGTGCCCAAACATGGTCGATCCTGAGTACAAGAGGATCGAGAAATATGTCAATGTACTTCCTGACAGACTTCAAGACCTGGTGACTTCATCCAAACCGGGTACTATCCAGAGCGCCATCCGTATGGCCCATGAACTGACGGCAAACTCTGTCCGCCGTGGCCCAACATCAACCCCATCTGCAAACAACAAACGCAAATGGGAAGGAAACCCCAACTCATCCAACCAAACCACCAACAAAAAGCCTGAGTCTGTTAAGGCTTATTCCTCGGGGACTACAGAAAAGAAAGGGTACATCGGGAACAAACCCTACTGTCCTAATCATGCCCTTGCACCAACTGCAAACGGTTCGGGCACCTAGCCAAGGATTGCCGAGCCATTATTCCTACCCCCAACACCAATGCACCAAAGACTTGCTTTGGGTGCGGAAATTCTGGGCATTTCAAGAGCAATTGCCCCAAGCTGAAGAATAAGAACAACAACAACAACACCCGGAACAGAGCCTTCGTGATCAACTCAGGGGACGCCCGTCAAGATTCGAATGTGGTCTCGGGTATGTTCCTCCTCAACAACTTATCTGCTACTATTCTATTTGATACTGGTGCTGATAGGAGCTATATTTCTGATGAGTTTTGCCCACTACTTGACATCACCCCCGCGGCCTTAGATGTTAAGTACACCGTAGAACTTGCAAATGGTAAACTCATAGAAACCGATAGTGTGATACCTAATTGCACTTTAAACCTAGCCAACGAAATCTTCTCAATCGATCTTATGCATGTTGAACTAGGAAGTTTCGACGTCATCGTGGGTATGGACTGGTTGTCCAAGCATCGGGCCGAAATTGTTTGTCATGATAAGATCGTCCGCATCCCTCTCGTCGTCGGTAGAACCTTGATCATACAGGGGGAGACCGGTGGGTCGAGACTAAACATAATCTCCTGTTTGAAAACCCGAAAACATCTGAGGAAGGGTTATACAGCAATTCTCGCACACATCACGGAGAAAAAGTCGGAGGAGAAGCGACTTGAAGATGTGCCAATCGTTAGAGACTTTCCCGAAGTCTTTCCAGAAGAACTACCTGGTTTACCTCCACCTAGACAGGTTGAGTTCTCGATTGATCTCGTGCCGGGTGCTGCACCGGTGGCCCGAGCACCGTACCGCCTAGCCCTATCCGAACTTCAGGAGTTGGCTACTCAGTTGCAGGAACTCCTGGATAGAGGATTCATCAGACCGAGTTCTTCACCTTGGGGAGCTCCGGTCTTGTTTGTCAAAAAGAAAGACGGTTCATTCAGAATGTGCATCGACTACCGAGAGTTGAACAAGCTAACCGTCAAGAACCGATACCCACTTCCCCGAATCGATGATCTGTTCGATCAACTTCAAGGATCAAGCTGTTATTCAAAGATTGATCTTCGATCAGGTTATCATCAATTGCGTGTTCGTAATGCCGACATCCCAAAAACCGCATTCAGAACCCGTTATGGGCATTATGAATTCCAAGTGATGCCATTCGGTCTAACCAACGCACCGGCTGTATTCATGGACCTTATGAATCAGGTTTGTAAACCTTATCTTGACAAGTTTGTCATCGTCTTCATTGATGACATCCTCATCTATTCGCGCAACGAACAAGAGCATGCGCAACATCTCAAAACCATTCTAGAACTACTTAGACACGAGGAGCTTTATGCCAAATTCTCCAAGTGTGAATTCTGGATACAAACCGTTCAATTCCTTGGACACGTTATCGATAGTCAGGGAATTCATGTAGATCCTTCAAAAATCGAGGCTATCAAAAATTGGCAACCGCCGACAACTCCAACAGAAGTACGACAGTTTTTAGGACTGGCCGGGTACTATCGACGATTCATCGAGAACTTCTCAAAAATAGCCCTACCGCTCACGACACTGACTCAAAAGGATAAAAAGTTCGACTGGACTGATAAACAAGAGTCAGCATTTCAACTTTTGAAACAAAAGCTTTGCAGTGCTCCCATTCTATCCTTACCCGAAGGCACCGATGACTTCGTGGTATACTGCGATGCTTCACATCAAGGTCTCGGTTGTGTATTGATGCAACGAGACAAGGTCATTGCTTACGCCTCGTGACAACTCAAGGTTCACGAAAAGAACTACACTACTCATGACCCCGAACTTGGAGCTGTCGTGTTCGCTCTCAAAATCTGGAGACACTACCTCTATGGCACTAAGTGCACAATCTTTACCGACCACAAGAGTCTTCAACACATATTCGATCAAAAGGATCTCAACATGAGGCAACGTCGATGGGTCGAGTTGCTTACCGATTACGATTGTGAGATCAAATACCATCCGGGTTAGGCAAATGTTGTTGCCGATGCCCTCAGTCGAAAAGAAAGGTCGAAACCACTTCGAGTCCGAGCCCTCAGTATGACTATTCACAATGATCTAAACCTTCAAATTCTCGCTGCTCAACTCGAAGCCTTGAAACCCGATAACGTTAAAAACGAAGCCCTGCGAGGCATGGATAAACAATTTGAAATTAAACCTAATGGAGTTAGGTATTTCTCTAACCAAATCTGGTTGCCTAACTTTGGGAATCTGCGGGACTTAGTGATGGATGAAGCTCACAAGTCCAAATATTCTATCCATCCGGGATCCGATAAAATGTACCACGGCATCAAGGAATTCTATTGGTGGCCGAACATGAAAGCCGAAATAACCACATACGTCAGCAAGTGTCTTACTTGCTCAAAAGTCAAAGCCGAATATCAAAAGCTGTCCTGCTTACTTCAACAACCCGACATTCCCGAATGGAAATGGGAACAAATCGCCATGGATTTCATAACCAAATTACCCAAGTCATCGAGCGGTTGCGCTACCATTTGGGTGATCGTCGATCGTCTCACAAAATCTGCACACTTCCTGGCAATCAAGGAAACCGATAAAATGGAACGCCTCGCACAAATCTACATCAAAGAAATTGTTTCTCGACACGGTGTTCCTACCTCGATTATCTCCGATAGAGATGCCCGTTTCACCTCTCACTTTTGGCAATCACTTCAGAAATCTATGGGTGCTCGTCTCGATATGAGTACCGCATACCACCCTCAAACCGATGGCCAAAGTGAACGAACTATTCAAACACTGGAAGACATGCTACGAGCTTGCGTAGTTGACTTCGGTGCAAACTGGGAGAGACACCTACCATTGTGTGAGTTTTCCTACAATAACATTTATCACGCCAGCATTAAGGCTGCACCTTTCGAGGCACTGTACGTTCGTAAGTGCCGATCACCGATCTGTTGGACCGAAGTGGGAGATAGTCAGCTCACTGGTCCCGAACTCATACATGAAACCACTGAGAAAATTGTTGAAATCCAGAACCGACTCAAAGCCGCGCGTGACCGTCAGAAAAGTTACGCTGACGTGAGACGCAAACCCCTCGAGTTCCAGATTGGGGACCGAGTACTCCTGAAAGTATCGCCTTGGAAAGGCGTAATCCGATTTGGCAAACGCGGGAAATTAAATCCCAGGTACATTGGGCCTTTTGAAATCCTCGATCGGATTGGCCCCGTGGCATATCGATTGCAGCTGCCATCCGAACTCAGCAGCGTGCACCCTACCTTTCACATTTATAACTTAAAGAAATGTATGTCTGACGAGACACTTATCATACCACTTGATGAGATTCGAATCGATAACAAACTTCACTTCGTTGAGGAACCCGCTGAAATTATGGACCGTGAGGTCAAACAACTCAAACAAAGTCGTATTCCCATCGTCAAAGTCAGGTGGAATTCGCGGCGTGCACCGGAATTCACTTGGGAATGGGAGGACCAAATGCGACTCAAGTATCCTCACTTATTCACTGATTCTACATCGAACGCGACCTCGAGCTAAATTTCGGGACGAAATTCTTCTAACAGGGGGAAAATGTAACACCCGCCGAATTAGGACTAGTAATTAGTGTCTAATTCTCTGTTAATACGTGTAATTAGTTATGTGTTAGGCTAATTAATGTATCAAAATATATATTGATGAATATCCGATTATGCGATTTGATTAAATCGTACACAATCTAAATCGAATGTAATTCGGTTCAATTAATGAGGACGTTGGTGAACAATTTTATTAAATGATATAACATTATTTAATAATGATATATTATATCCAGAATATTATTTTTATATAATATTTCAATCACAGTTCGTATCGTACAAATAAACGTCTACACGATTAAAATGTTAAACGCGCAACCAAAACAACACAAATTAAAGTTTCGTTTTATAACGTGATTATTAAGTAACTGGTAAGATACTCCAACAAAAATATCGTATAATTAATTGTATTTTAAAACGCACGATTTAATGGTATAAAAATATTTATTTAACGTTTAAACAATCGGGAAAACGAACACCGCACGGAGCACAATCGCGGAGACTGAAAATGGGAGGTTAAACCTTGACGCGCGCCCAACGGTCGGTTCAGGAATTGCTTCCCGTCGTTGCGGACCTTTCCGCTGGGCACGGCGTCAGTGAGTAGTTTTAAATTTATATTTTGTCGGGGGAGCCTAATCCTCCGTACTATCTACTGGTACTTGGTACGAATACCTGATACTAGTATATGGTAAGGATGATCCAGGGTCGTTCCTCACGACGGCAGAATTGAAACAGAGCTCGTTCAGATAACTTAGTGATCAAGCTAGGGTTTAGATAGTTGGATAGGTATTTGATTTGATTTTTATCTAATTAAAACTACTAAAACTAATAAAACATAAAAGTAAAAGGAAGCTAGCACATATGTAACACTTAAACATAACAAAGACGTGGTTCACCATGATTTAGGATAGCATATAAGAAACTAGAGAGAGGAACTAACTACAAGAATAATTCTCCTCTAACTCCTAAGAGTAGTGCTAGAGAGAGAATGTGTGAGAGAGAAAGTGAGAAATGAGAAATGAGAATGGTGTGTGAAATGTGGAGGTGATGGACTCTATTTATAGGCAAAGATCGACTAGGAGCCAAAGCAATGAGCCATGGAGCCAAACTTGGAGCCAAAGTTGAAGCCATTCTTGGAGCCAAAGAAATAATGCTTGGAGCCAAAAGAGAAATACGTATAAACATCAAAGCGCATCGTACAAGCGAACCAAGCATGAAGGGGGATGACTTGATGGACCCAAGCCTTGCCAAAACAGCATATGGGGTTAGAAGGGCCGTATATGGCCTTAAAAGGCCGTATACGGTCATGTGGGGCCGTATATGGCTTGCCAAGGCCGTATACGGGGTGTTTCGGCTTTCCTTCGTTGCTTAAAACGTCTGTATCTCCTTCGTTACATGTCCGTTTGACGCGATTCTTGTGCTCACGGTTTTGTAATTCGGTTAAGCTTCTAATGGTACCAATTTCACAGAAATTGGATGAGTGTAGCTCAAGCATGTTTAGAATGACTTTTAACGATCTGTAGAAGCCGTATCTCTTCCGTTCTTCACCCAATTTGCATGATTCTTGATTCTCCCGTCTCGTTTTTACCTATTGCAACATATCATAAGGTTAGAATGTGCTTATCATAAGGTAAATGAGGGTGTGAGAATTGGTTGTTGTTTATTCGCTCTGTTTTGCTTGTTATTTGGACGTTTTTAGTGGTTTTTGTAGCAACGCCTATATTTGGAACACTTTAGTGAATTTTAGTAAATAATGATTGTTTTGGAATGTTTTCACTAAAGATGTGTCCAAAAAGTGTGGAATATTGTACTTAAAAACATGACTTTTTGCGTCACATCAAGTTATCCCACACTTAGACGTTGCTTGTCCTCAAGCAACACTCAGTTTTTGAAAACATTTTAAAACATTTTAGAGCGAGTCAGAAAAGTTTTAAGAGTTACCACTTCCAGGTATAAGTAAGATAATGTCAGAATATAAGGAAAGATAAGATGATCCTTTCATAAACAACAAAAGATTCTCTTAGGCATACATCCAAATCTCATGATCTTGGAGTACACATGACTTGGAATTCTCACAAAAGGTTGGTCACTCAATTCACTCAAAGTGTATCGGGTTTCCTATCAATCTAGAACAAACGAAATCGCTCAAATAGCCAGTCATGCAGCACTCATCGTCATAGGCTTGATCGAGAATCGGATCTCCACCACTTAGGTGAGGACGGTGCTAATTATCCCAAGAAATTCATGAGGGTTGTAGTGTTTGGTGAGGGTAAAAGGGTATGGATAGTGGTATTTTCGGGTGTAAGGGTTGCTTATCTTAAAAACAACTGAGATCATGAAAAACTTTATTTTAGAACGGAAAGGAGATAGCTGTTGGTCTTCTATCGGAATCTTCTTGCGAGGATGATACTTTGAAGGACTTTAAGCTTTATTCTTGCGGAACTATTTTTTCTTTTCTTTTTTTTTTTTTTTTTTGCTTTTTCTTCTTTTTATTTTCTTTTTCTGCTTTTTTTTTTTTTTTGTATTTTCTTTTTCTTCTTCAGAACTTCTTTGCCAGAGAATTTCCAAGGATGTTTTTCTTTTGATTTTTTCAGAAATCCCTTATCTTGAACATTTCGAGTCTTTCTATGGTGCCAATTTTACGCTCCAAGGATTCTCAAGAGAGATGACTTTTGGAGAACACGAAAGGGTAAGACAAGTGAAATGGATATTCTATAAGATGTTCTTCATAACCTCAGAAATTCTAAGATAAGTTTGGGGATATTTTGGGAAATAGGGGTTAAAGATGGGGTTTAATGAAACGAAAGGTTTAGGCTCAACAGGGTTTACTAGGCGGATCATCGATACTAAAAATGAGTATCGGAAGGGTTTTGGGCTTGAAGAGATATGTAAAAAGTGGGTTAAATCCTAGGGAATACCAAGGTCATCTAATTGCACCTATACCGCGTACGGTACACACCAATGTGGTCTCGAAGCGTATGTCAAGAGCAAGTTCTATTTCAGAGATACATGCATCGGCACACACAAGAAATGAATAGTGAAGCATTAAAGATGAATGCTTTTGGGCTCAAGACACCTCACTGCAAATAGGGTTGTATGTGCTTCGTCATGCTCCTATTAGATTATCATTTCTTGCTTAAAAAATTTCTACCTTATTTTCCCTAGATTCCGAAATATATTACTCATATTTGAAGATAGCTCCTCTCAAAAGATATTATGACTCGAAATAGTAGAGTTAATCGAGAGATTAGGCTCGTACTTTTTAGATTTTCTTGAAAAATTTTGAAAAATTTGAGGAACATTTTCTGAGTTTACTATTTCGGACATTAAAGATCATAAAAACTAACCAAGGTATTCTATACCTGCTATCCCACACTTAGAGGAACATCGTCCCTAATGTTCTCTTGAGTTGAGATTTACTGAAAGTTAAATCCCACACTTAGAGTTTGAACATAAATGTTTATCAAGTGTTTGTTTTGGGCTGGAATCCCACACTTAGTGATAAGCTTAGGATAGAGTATAGACTACTTAACAAACCTAACAAAGCAAATAATATACTGAATCATAAACAAAAGAGGGTAAAGGGTTAAGACACTCCCCAGATAGCGAGCTGCACTGAAGCTGAGAGTCTGAATTTGCTGAAAAGAGATGTTGCCAAGATCCTTTTCTGCATCCATGAAGATCGGCTCGGCTTCAAGCATCTTGCTATTGGTTTATTCATCCATCATTCTCTTGTGAATTAATCTCGTAAGTGTGAACACATTAGACGTACCATTTTACAAACTCAGTTTTTATTGCAAATGGAAAGAGAAATCACTGTCTCAGAATTTTGAAAAGATGTTTTCTATTACAAATCAGTTTTATAAAACATGTGTTTTTAAACGAGTTCGAGCATAATGCATAAAAGTAGTATGCAAGTACCTCAAATGCTCGAAACACATGAATTATCAGTTTTCAAAGTGATTTCCCTATTTTCTAAGACCAGTGATTTATTTGCAAATGAGTTGTAATTCCGGAGAAGTTTTCATAAAGTATTTTAGGTACGCTCAAGTGTGAAGGATAGTCAGAGATTTTCTTCACTTGTTGACACTTTCTCTCAACACGTCTTATTCCACGGGTTGCCTCCCGAGCAGCGCTGCTTTTATAATCGAGAGCTTGACTTCCAAAAGGATAGAAAATAATATGAAGTGATGTCATCCTCCGGACACAAGTAGAGCTTCATTTTTGTGTCTAGAAGTGTTATCTCCTCTCCCCTGCAAAGCAATGCTCCAAAGATTTTCAAATTTAATGAACTGTGAGCTCCCCTTGTTGTCTTCTCATTATACTCAAAGATTCCTTTATCCATAGGCGTCGGTTCCTGTTTGCTAGGCATTTGTACAAGTAGAACAAGCAAATGTGATCTAACAAACAAGTGATTATCTTCCAAATCATAGACTCACTAGTTTGCAAATAACCTATCAAAGTGAGTACTTTGTAGATGAAACAAATCAGTGTATGACTTGGAATCAAATCTCACACAAAAAGTGTTAGTTTCCTATAATTTCACCGTAGCACAAACAATAGATATGGAAATACTAGCATGAGTAGTTTAAATCAGGCAACCAAGTATAAAGATTTCCAAAGCACACATTTTTAAACGAGTTCGAGCATAATACACACATTGACATACAAATCAGGTTATCAGATAATTCAGTTAAAGATCTTTTATGTATGTTCACAGAAACATATGTAAGTACCTCCAATGCTCGAAATATGTGAATAAGATTACTAAGGTTCCTAATTCTCATTCTAGTAGGATTCCATGTTTGTGAGTGAAGGGACATTAAGAACTTGAGATTTTAGATAATGGTTAAAAATAGATGTTGCAATAAAGTTCAAACAAACGGGAGTAGGAAGTTTTAAGGTTTTGACAAAAAATTTCAATGAAGTAATTTCGCAAAACATCCTTTTTGTTCATAAAAATAAAGAAAACTTGGAACATTCATTTTAGGGTTTCATTTTCTATTTATTGGGTTAGCATATTACTATTACCAAAACTATGTTAGACACGGGTTGCCTCCCGAGAAGCGCTTGTTTTTGTTCGAGTCTCTAGCTTGACTCTAGCACTATTTGTCAGGCAATCCTAGAGGCTTCCTTGCATCCATCAATAGACACAAGGGGTAATATTGGTACATACCTAAGAGTCTAAGGCAAGTTGAGGTTAAGGCATGTCCAATATTAGGAGATGGTTCAAAGTGAGGGAATGGTTTTACCGGATGTATAACAAATCTCTCAACTTCTAATACCTCCTTAGGTAGGATTGTCGGAATGGGTTGGTCAAAGGAATCCTTATTACTCCAGGACGTATATGTTATTATGTGGTGGAGAGAAGGTTTGTAGGGAAACCATGACGCAGAACCCGCCTTACTTCCTATGGTCTTTGGGTCAATGAGAATGTTGTACTCTGGGCATGGAGGTGGGACAGTATCCGTTATGGTCTCCAATCTTGTAACAACATTCTCATCGACAACTTGGGTAGTGGGCTCTATATCAATAGAAGGTTCAACTAGATCAATGGGTGATTCATCCGGAAAGATATGTGGGATATCATCAACCACAACTTGTTGTGGGATAGTATCAACCACGTCGGTTTGAATTAGAATGAGATCACTACTCAGAGTTGGTGTGCATTCCTCTGGTCCTTCTGAAGCTGAATCTTCTATGTAAATCTCCACATCCGGGTTCTCAATTTCTATTTCTTCGTCTACCTCATCATACTCGTCACCCTGGCCAGTAGTTTCAAGTTGCAGTGGTTCGGAAAGTTCCTCTAGAATGAACTCTTCGTCGGTCTCAGACGTAGATAGGTTAAGAACGGGTGGAAGTGAGGATTTAGAAGATTGGGTAGGTGTAGGATTTGAAGAAGTTTTGCAACCAGACTCATGAGAACGAAAGTCTATGTCAAGTGATGTAGATGTGGTGTGTGGGTGCCTCTCATCTTCCTGTAGCCTATAATCAGTTGTAACTTGATTCCTAATTCTCTCACTACTCACTTGGACTAGTGTTTCAATTTTAGACAGCTTATCAGTACATCTTCTAAGCATGTCGTCTTGTTCTTTAAGTAAATGTTCAAGTGGGTCGTAAGAAGGCGAAGGAGTAGCATTACTGCTAAGATAAGCTATGGGCATATCTCTCAAGTTAGAACTTTCATACGGTTGTGGTTCGTGTACAGAGTAAGATGAGTGTCGGTAGACATTGAATGGGCCAGGATAGTAAGGTTGGTTTTGATGTTGTTGGACAGCATAAGGGTCATATTGGTATTGTGATTGAAGATCTAAATACCCTATGTTATCCGGATAAGTCATACTATACCCTTGACATTCATTATCTACGTGGGCATCACTCCTACATCTATCTTGGTTTAAATTAATGAGACTTTCCAATTGATCACTTAGTTGTTGTACAGTTACCATTGCCAAGTTATCAATAAAGACAGCACAAGAATAAGGTTTTAGAATTAAAGTTGGGGTGAGAAGGAAAATTAATTTAAACTACGCTACGCTAACTTAATCTAACTAATCTATGGGCAGAAAGTAACTTCGGATAGGGATGGTGAATCCCAATCCAAAAGGATCGCTTAAAAACTAAATTTATCTAAACAGGCTCCGAATCGTACTACCGTCCCCGGCAGCGGCGCCAAAAACTTGACGCGCGCCCAACGGTCGGTTCAGGAATCACTTCCCGTCGTTGCAGACCTTTCCGCTGGGCACGGCGTCAGTGAGTAGTTTTAAATTTATATTTTGTCGGGGGAGCCTAATCCTCCGTACTATCTACTGGTACTTGGCACGAATACCTGATACTAGTATATGGTAAGGATGATCTAGGGTCGTTCCTCACGATGGCAGAATTGAAACAGAGCTCATTCAGATAACTTAGTGATCAAGCTAGGGTTTAGATAGTTGGATAGGTATTTGATTTGATTTTTATCTAATTAAAACTACTAAAACTAATAAAACATAAAAGTAAAAGGAAGCTAGCACATATGTAACACTTAAACATAACAAAGACGTGGTTCACCATGATTTAGGATAGCATATAGTTAGGATGATGTTTATTGGGGACACAGTCAGTTAACAGACAGATAAACTTAGTTGTAAACACTAGGACCCTACTTATTTAGTTCCGGATCTAAATACGTATGTCACTGAGTACCTAGGCTATCATGAACCCTGATCAGATCAGACTGTTTTCAAACCCCCCTGAACTTTTGCTTGAATAAGACAAAGTCACCCTTGATTTATCTAGGGAGCAGGCATAAGGCAACAGGTCGCAATTGTATTTACTAACCTTTCTTAACCCCTAAGTCTATTTGTTATTATCTAACTGTGTACTGGTTGTTAACTGTTGTTATTCTAAACTATCGGTATTGTAGAGTTAAGCAATGTTTATGGAGCATTAAGCCCTCTTGACAGAACTCTGTATTCATTCATTGAAGCATATATTCTACCGTCATAAACATAGACCCTCCTTTACATTCAGGCGTTCATCCCTAGGAATACTCACGGTGTACAGGGCAATTAGGCATTTCCACAGTGTTCCTGATCCTAGATGTACTAACGGTGTACCGGGCATTTAAGCATTTCCACAGCTTTCCAGATCTTAGGTGTAATAACGGTGTACAGGGCAACGAGCATTTCCACAGCTTTAATTCCTAGACCCGAGTTCTAGAAGGGTCACTTCTAGGTATTCCACGATGAAACAGTCCTATGGCATTTCCTTAGCTTCCACGTATTTGACGCTATACGAAGTACTGTGCCGTTTTACAGAAAGTTCATAGCTTCCTACTGTAACCGGAGATAACTGTATCTACGTAGTATTAGGGTTTGCAAAGTCCTATCCTAAGGGCAACAGTCACGTGAAAGTCTGGAAAGGGTGATGAGGCACTAGATCTATATTCAGGATAAGCTTAGACAGATAACAAAGTATAACAACTCCCAGTTATATAATGATCGGGAACATTATTCCACAACGGATTGTGCCCACGACTTTCATAGCTTCCATGTTCCGTACTCTACACATTAGTGATGTTTCCGGAGACAAATGAAAGCCGTATAACATTACCTCCGTTGTTTCATAATGTTGTTATCCCAATATCATATATTTGAAGTAACATCATCACTACTATTTAAATCATGACAAACATACAAGCACAATACTCACAATGCATAACAATAAACATTTCTAATATTAATAAATCACATACATCAAACAAGAACAATATCACAAATTAATATTAGAAATGTTTATTGTTATGCATTGTGAGTATTGTGCTTGTATGTTTGTCATGATTTAAATAGTAGTGAAATGATACCGATACGAATTGCGAGCAGAATAACAACTTGTATTTCTTCATTAAAATTCAAGCATTACATAAGCTAGCATCTACTAATTAACTACATAACTAATCTCTCTCTAGTTCTCCTCTAACTCCTAAGAGTAGTGCTAGAGAGAGAAACTAGAGAGAGGAACTAACTACAAGAATAATTCTCCTCTAACTCCTAAGAGTAGTGCTAGAGAGAGAATGTGTGAGAGAGAAAGTGAGAAATGAGAAATGAGAATGGTGTGTGAAATGTGGAGGTGATGGGCTCTATTTATAGGCAAAGATCAACTTGGAGCCAAAGCAATGAGCCATGGAGCCAAACTTGGAGCCAAAGTTGAAGCCATTCTTGGAGCCAAAGAAATAATGCTTGGAGCCAAAGGAGAAATACGTATAAACATGAAAGCGCATCGTATAAGCGAACCAAGCATGAAGGGGGATGACCGGATGGACCCAAGCCTTGCCAAAACAGCATATGGGGTTAGAAGGGCCGTATATGGCCTTAAAAGGCCATATACGGTCATGTGGGGCCGTATATGGCTTGCCAAGGCCGTATACGGGGTGTTTTGGCTTTCCTTCGTTGCTTAAAACGCCTGTATATCCTTCGTTACATGTCCGTTTGACGCGATTCTTGCGCTCACGGTTTCGTAATTCCGTTACGCTTCTAATGGTACCAATTTCACAGAAATTGTATGAGTGTAGCTCAAGCATGTTTGGAATGACTTTTAACGATCTGTAGAAGCCGTATCTCTTCCGTTCTTCACCCAATTTGCATGATTCTTGATTCTCCCGTCTCGTTTTTACCTATTGCAACATATCATAAGGTTAGAATGTGCTTATCATAAGGTAAATGAGGGTGTGAGAATTGGTTGTTGTTTATTCGCTCTATTTTGCTTGTTATTTGGACGTTTTTAGTGGTTTTTGTAGCAACGCCTATATTTGGAACACTTTAGTGAGTTTTAGTAAATAATGATTGTTTTGGAATGTTTTCACTAAAGATGTGTCCAAAAAGTGTGGAATATCGTACTTAAAAACATGACTTTTTGCGTCACATCAAACCTCCATCTCCCCTTTTCTTTTTCTCATTTACCACCTCCACCATCTCTCTCCTCTCCTCTTTCTCTCTAATAAAACACCAAACCACCACCACACTAATTCGCAACTTACTACCACCAAACGACGTCGGATCATACTATTCTTTTGGAAGAAAAGCACCACCGCGACACGATCTACCTTCCTATCTTTTCGGAATTGTATTTCGACACCGCGTAAGTTTCCGACAAAACCCGAAACTCTCCGTTTTTACTCGTTTTTACTTGTTTGTTGTTTATATATGCTTAAAATGTCCAAAAATGGGTTGGGTAAAAGATTTGGACCAAACGGAAGCTTTTCGACCGATTTTCCGGCCACCACTTTCCGATCAGACCGCAACGTCGCAGAGACGCTGGGCTATCTGCGACGTAGACCATTACATCGCAATACCCCTCACAACGTCGCATATAGCGACGTCATCCCTATCGTCGCCTTAATTGGCCGACGTCGCACATAGCGACATCAACCCTTATGTCGCAAGAACCACAACGTCGCATATAGCGACGCCAACCACAATGTCGCATTGAATTGCAAATGTCGCACATAGCGACGCCACAATCAACGTCGTAGTTAGGACCTGCGACGACACACCCAACGTCGCATAAAATGGAACCCTGAAACCCAGATTTTTACTAAGTGTCGGAACCAAGATTTTACCACCTAATTTTACTCCAAATTCAAATTTCGGATACGTTTTCACTAACGGAAAGTAGTAGGAATAAAAATTTTCCAAGCTGACTTGGCAGCTCGACCCCAACCAGGGGCTCTGCCCCTTGGACCCAGCTACCAGGGGCGCTGCCCCCGAACCCCCGTCACTTAGAGTTTGTAATTACATTTCACACCAAGTGTCAAACTCGTATAACACTACAAAATTTAAATAATAATAGTTGAGATTATTATTACAACTAATCACCAACGGGCCGTACACGTTTTCAAACACTTAACAAATCAACCAAATCGAAACCATTTGGACATTCTAGTTGGACGAACAACTACAAGGGTGATCTTTTAAGACACCAACTTATTTACTTATTTACTTACAACCTTGTGCGTTTCGGACGCCAGAAGGTTGCAGGGTTCTGAGAACCGACATACTTACGGACTTAGATCCGCGTTACTTGGTTGATTTCTCCTACATTACTTGCTAGGCTCAGGTGAGTATTACAGCAGCACTTTTATTGTTTTACATACGGGGTGAGATACATCGCTTACTTTTCTTGAACACAAGTACGAACTATTCATTTTACTATACGGGATTGCATGAGTTACTTACTTTCTACTGAAGTCTCTCCATCATATATCGTTAGTTATGGACTTAAGCTCGAACACTAGTTAATGGATCCATTAGGGAAATGACCCTCCCCGCCCGGGGTAGTAGCGCTACCACGAACCGTTCTGTATAAACGGGCGACTATTATTCGTTACTTATGCTTGCTCAGTTACGAGCATGTCACGGGAGCAACTTATTACTTACGGGTTAAGCTTCGATTATGAGCCTCATGGCAACGGTATAACTTACTTACTTTACATTTGCTGGATTGCAAATACTTGATTTACGCCTGCGGGCACAACTGATGAAATCTTGTGTCCAAAATCTGATATTACTTACAAACCTGTGAGATTCACTAACATTCGTGTTGAACTTTTAGCATGTATTCTCAGGTACCCAGACGGAGTAGGATTACTCCAGGACATAGCTAGAGTCGCATGATTTCAACTAAATTGCATTAACGGAGATTCTCAGCATTATCTTTTGTACATTTTGATTATGTAATAGAATCTCCCGGTATACGCGTGGACTCTAGGGAACTACATTTTGTATACGAAAACATTGAGTTTTCAAACATTTATTTCATATGAAATCGTTTTACAACGTCTCATTTAGAGGTCGTTTGCTGTATATCTTGTGCTTTGAATATTGATTAGTAACACCCAAGTACGCTTCCGCAAATCATTAATTTGGGGGTGTTACAGATTGGTATCAGAGCCTAAGGTTATAGTGAACTAGGTTGCATTTAGTGGGCCTAGACTATGACCGTTAGGCAGTATTTCCTTATTAGGTATGACTGGTTCAGGAATTACAGCATACGACTATAATTTAACATAGCCTGATCAACTATGTACAATTAAGGAAAGATGATGTAAGGTCTGAAACGATTATGTTGAACGGGGATACGTTAGTTGACACTAACCATGAGAGAACCAGACCATTACTTGATACGTGCTAGACACTAGGCTGGATATTATGTACTTACCTATATATTAGCCTCGTCTTACTTACACTCTGCCACAGGAATGGCAAACACACCACCCAATTCGTCACGCTCTCATCCACATGGATCATAAAACCCACGAGTAGCCAGGAGAAACACTAGGCCACCTCGAAGCAGCCCCTATCCTGTTCATAACTCTTGGAACTCGGCACACCCCAAGGTGCCAGTGTTGGCTACCCAACTCCGCCGTCAGGAGCAAAGGCTCGAGAATCTCGAACGGGAACAACACCGAATGACCTACCTGCTCCGCCAAGCTCTTGATCATATATCACAACTCTAGCGAGAACGAGAAGATACCAGCCTCTCTGTAAGTATAATTCAGGATTCAATGACCGCTGAATTTGGTGCGGATGAACTCATAAGAGACTGACTAGAGGAATGTGAACAGCGTTCACAGGAGGCTGAGGAGTACTCTCGAGCACTGGTACAACGAATGGCCTTGGTTGAAGACAACGCTAGGCAAGCCAACAGACTTGTAGAAACCGTGGACCGCCTTGTCGCGCTGATGGAGCGGATTAATCTGCATCAAGATTAGATTAGTCTGTAACTTGTAACCAGTTAACTCCTTAATTAGGACCTATGTAATTCAACCGGATGTAACAATTCCCGGCACTTTTGTACTACTACTGTTCTGTAATCTTATGGAAAAACTTGTACCGTGTATCCAACTCGATTATCTAAATGGAATGTGATTATCACCTCGTACTGTTATCGTGTATCTCATCATATACACTTGTGATATATCAGAAATTTCATGCAATTATCTTATTTCTTTTCCTTGTTCTTTTCTTGTTCAGCATCATGCCACCTCGTCGACAAATCACCCTTAGTGAAGCCGAAATTGCGGGTTTGATTGCCCGCAGCGTGGCCCAAGCCTTGGCCACCCGAACACCAACTCCTAGTAGCGAAGATACAGCTACTAATGGGCCACAACCCAAACCCTGCTCTTACAAGGACTTTCAAAACTGCAAACCCTTAAGCTTTGAGGGTACCGAAGGAGCGATCGGTCTGGTACGCTGGATCGAGAAAATCGAATCTGTACTCCTTATCTGCAACTGCACGAAGGAAGACAAGGTCAAGTTCTCCGTCAGTACTTTCTCTGACACCGCTCTCACCTGGTGGAACACCTATGCCCAGACTGTGGGTATTGCTAATGCTTACAAACTCCCTTGGGAGGAGTTGAAGAAGATGTTGAGGGGCGAGTATTGTCCCATGGATGAATTGAAATAGCTGGAAGTGGAGTTTTGGAACCACAAAATGCAGGGCGATGACATCACTAGTTACACCAACCGCTTTCACCAACTGGCAATTCTGTGCCCAAACATGGTCGATCCTGAGTACAAGAGGATCGAGAAATATGTCGATGGACTTCCTGACAAACTTCAAGACCTGGTGACTTCATCCAAACCGGGTACTATCCAGAGCGCCATCCGTATGGCCCATGAACTGACGGCAAACTCTGTCCGCCGTGGCCCAACATCAACCCCATCTACAAACAACAAACGCAAATGGGAAGGAAACCCCAACTCATCCAACCAAACCACCAACAAAAATCCTGAGTTTGTTAAGGCTTATTCCTTGGGGACTATGGAAAAGAAAGGGTACATCGGGAACAAACCCTACTGTCCCAAATGCAATCGTCATCATGATGGTTCCTGCCCTTGCACCAACTGCAAACGGTTCGGGCACCTAGCCAAGGATTGCCGAGCCATCATTCCTACCCCCAACACCAACACCAAAGACCTGCTTTGGGTGCGGAAATTCTGGGCATTTCAAGAGCAATTGCCCCAAGCTGAAGAACAAGAACAAGAACAACAACACCCGGAGCAGAGCCTTCGTGATCAACTCAGGGGACGCCCGTCAAGATCCGACTGTGGTCTCGGGTATGTTCCTCCTCAACAACTTATCTGCTACTATTCTATTTGATACTGGTGCTGATAGGAGCTATATTTCTGATGAGTTTTGCCCACTACTTGACATCACCCCCGCGGCCTTAGATGTTAAGTACACCGTAGAACTTGCAAATGGTAAACTCATAGAAACCGATAGTGTGATACCTAATTGCACTTTAAACCTAGCCGACGAAATCTTCTCAATCGATCTTATGCATGTTGAACTAGGAAGTTTCGACGTCATCGTGGGTATGGACTGGTTGTCCAAGCATCGGGCCGAAATTGTTTGTCATGATAAGATCGTCCGCATCCCTCTCGCCGTCGGTAGAACCTTGATCATACAGGGGGAGACAGGTGGGTCGAGACTAAACATAATCTCCTGTTTGAAAACCCAAAAACTTCTAAGGAAGGGTTATCCAGCAATTCTCGCACACATCACGGAGAAAAAGTCGGAGGAGAAGCGACTTGAAGATGTGCCAATCGTTAGAGACTTTCCCGAAGTCTTTCCAGAAGAACTACCTGGTTTACCTCCACCTAGACAGGTTGAGTTCTCGATTGATCTCGTGCCGGGTGCTGCACCGGTGGCCCGAGCACCGTACCGCCTAGCCCTATCCGAACTTCAGGAGTTGGCTACTCAGTTGCAGGAACTCCTGGATAGAGGATTCATCAGACCGAGTTCTTCACCTTGGGGAGCTCTGGTCTTGTTTGTCAAAAAGAAAGACGGTTAATTCAGAATGTGCATCGACTACCGAGAGTTGAACAAGCTAACCGTCAAGAACCGATACCCACTTCCCCGAATCGATGATCTGTTCGATCAACTTCAAGGATCAAGCTGTTATTCAAAGATTGATCTTCGATCAGGTTATCATCAATTGCGTGTTCGCAATGCCGACATCCCAAAAACCGCATTCAGAACCCGTTATGGGCATTATGAATTCTAAGTGATGCATTCGGTCTAACCAACGCACCGGCTGTATTCATGGACCTTATGAATCGGGTGTGTAAACCCTATCTTGACAAGTTTGTCATCGTCTTCATTGATGACATCCTCATCTATTCGCGCAACGAAAAAGAGCATGTGCAACATCTCAAAACCATTCTAGAACTACTTAGACACGAGGAGCTTTACGCCAAATTCTCCAAGTGTGAGTTCTGGATACCAACCGTTCAATTCCTTGGACACGTTATCGATAGTCAGTGAATTCATGTAGATCCTTCAAAAATCGAGGCTATCAAAAATTGGCAACCGCCGACAACTCCAACAGAAGTACGGCAGTTTTTAGGACTGGCCGGGTACTATCGACGATTCATCGAGAACTTCTCAAAAATAGCCCTACCACTCACGACACTGACTCAAAAGGATAAAAAGTTCGACTGGACTGATAAACAAGAGTCAGCATTTCAACTTTTGAAACAAAAGCTTTGCAGTGCTCCCATTCTATCCTTACCCGAAAGCACCGATGACTTCGTGGTATACTGCGATGCTTCACATCAAGGTCTCGGTTGCGTATTGATGCAACGGGACAAGGTCATTGCTTACGCCTCGCGACAACTCAAGGTTCACGAAAAGAACTACACTACTCATGACCCCGAACTTGGAGCTGTCGTGTTCGCTCTCAAAATCTGGAGACACTACCACTATGGCACTAAGTGCACAATCTTTACCGACCACAAGAGTCTCCAACACATATTCGATCAAAAGGATCTCAGCATGAGGCAACATCGATGGGTCGAGTTGCTTACCGATTACGATTGTGAGATCAAATACCATCCGGGTTAGGCAAATGTTGTTGCCGATGCCCTCAGTCGAAAAGAAAGGTCGAAACCACTTCGAGTCTGAGCCCTCAGTATGACTATTCACAATGATCTAAACCTTCAAATTCTCGCTGCTCAACTCGAAGCCTTGAAACCCGATAACGTCAAAAACGAAGCCCTGCGAGGCATGGATAAACAATTCGAAATTAAACCTAATGGAGTTAGGTATTTCTCTAACCGAATCTGGTTGCCTAACTTTGGGAATCTGCGGGACTTAGTGATGGATGAAGCTCACAAGTCCAAATATTCTATCCATCCGGGATCCGATAAAATGTACCACGGCATCAAGGAATTCTATTGGTGGCCGAACATGAAAGCCGAAATCGCTACATACGTCAGCAAGTGTCTTACTTGCTCAAAAGTCAAAGCCGAATATCAAAAGCCGTCCGGCTTACTTCAACAACCCGACATTCCCGAATGGAAATGGGAACAAATCGCCATGGATTTCATAACCAAATTACCCAAGTCATCGAGCGGTTGCGCTACCATTTGGGTGATCGTCGATCGTCTCACAAAATCTGCACACTTCCTGGCAATCAAGGAAACCGATAAAATGGAACGCCTCGCACAAATCTACATCAAAGAAATTGTTTCTCGACACGGTGTTCCTACCTCGATTATCTCCGATAGAGATGCCCGTTTCACCTCTCACTTTTGGCAATCACTTCAGAAATCTATGGGTACTTGTCTCGATATGAGTACCACATACCACCCTCAAACAGATGGCCAAAGTGAACGAACTATTCAGACACTGGAAGACATGCTACGAGCTTGCGTAGTAGACTTCGGTGCAAACTGGGAGAGACACCTACCATTGTGTGAGTTTTCCTACAATAACAGTTATCACGCCAGCATTAAGGCTGCACCTTTCGAGGCACTGTACGGTCGTAAGTGCCGATCACCGATCTGTTGGACCGAAGTGGGAGATAGTCAGCTCACTGGTCCCGAACTCATACATGAAACCACTGAGAAAATTGTTAAAATCCAGAACCGACTCAAAGCCGCGCGTGACCGTCAGAAAAGTTACGCTGACGTAAGACGCAAACCCCTCGAGTTCCAGGTTGGGGACCGAGTACTCCTGAAAGTATCGCCTTAAAAAGGCGTAATCCGATTTGGCAAACGCGGGAAATTAAATCCCAGGTACATTGGGCCTTTTGAAATCCTCGAACGGATTGGCCCCGTGGCATATCGATTGCAGCTGACATCCGAACTCAGCAGCGTGCACCCTACCTTTCACATTTATAACTTAAAGAAATGTATGTCTGACGAGACACTTATCATACCACTTGATGAGATTCGAATCGATAACAAACTTCACTTCGTTGAGGAACCCGCTGAAATTATGGACCGTGAGGTCAAACAACTCAAACAAAGTCATATTCTCATCGTCAAAGTCAGGTGGAATTCGCGGCATGAACCAGAATTCACTTGGGAACGGGAGGACCAAATGCGACTCAAGTATCCTCACTTATTCACTGATTCTACATCGAACGCGACCTCGAGCTAAATTTCGGGATGAAATTCTTCTAACAGGGGGAGAATGTAACACCCGCCGAATTAGGACTAGTAATTAGTGTCTAATTCTCGGTTAATACGTGTAATTAGTTATGTGTTAGGCTAATTAATGTATCAAAATATATATTAATGAATATCCGATTATGCGATTTGATTAAATCGTACACAATCTAAATCGAATGTAATTCGGTTCAATTAATGCGGACGTTGGTGAACAATTTTATTAAATGATATAACATTATTAAATAACAATATATTATATCCAGAATATTATTTGTATATAATATTTCAATCACAGTTCGTATCGTACAAATAAACGTCTACACGATTAAAATGTTAAACACGCAACCAAAACAAAACAAATTAAAGTTTCGTTTTATAACGAGATTATTAAGTAACTGGTAAGATACTCCAACAAAAATATCGTATAATTAATTGTATTTTAAAACGCACGATTAAAAGGTATAAAAATATTTATTTAACGTTTAAACAATCGGGAAAACGAACACCGCACGGAGCACAATCGCGGAGACTGAAAATGGGAGGTTAAACCTCCATCTCCCCTTTTCTTTTTCTCATTTACCACCTCCACCATCTCTCTCCTCTCCTCTTTCTCTCTAATTAAACACCAAACCAACACCACACTAATTCGCAAATTACTACCACCAAACGACGTCGGATAATACTACTCTTTTGGAAGAAAAGCACCACCGCGACACGATCTACCTTCCTATCTTTTCGGAATTTTATTTCGACACCGCGTAAGTTTCCGACAAAACCCGAAACTCTCCGTTTTTACTCATTTTTACTTGTTTGTGGTTTATATATGCTTAAAATGTCCAAAAATGGGTTGGGTAAAAGATTTGGACCAAACGGAAGCTTTTCGACTGATTTTCCAGCCACCACTTTCCGATCAGACCGCAACGTCGCAGAGACGCTGGGCTATCTGCGACGTAGACCATTACGTCGCAATACCCCTCACAACGTCGCATATAGCGACGTCATCCCTATCGTCGCCTTAATTGGCCGACGTCGCACATTGCGACATCGACCCTTATGTCGCAAGAACCACAACGTCGCATATAGCGACGCCAAACACAACGTCGCACTGAATTGTGAATGTCGCACATAGCGACGCCACGATCAACGTCGCAGTTAGGACCTGCGACGTCACACCCAACGTCGCATAAAACAGAACCCTGAAACCCATATTTTTACTAAGTGTCGGAACCAAGATTTTACCACCTAATTTTACTCCAAATTCAAATTTCGGATACGTTTTCACTAAAGGAAAGTAGTAGGAATAAAAATTTTCCAAGCTGACTTGGCAGCTCGACCCCAACCAGGGGCTCTGCCCCTTGGACCCCGCCAGGGGCTGCCGCCCCTTGGACCCAGCTACCAGGGGCGCGGCCCACGGACCCCCGTCACTTAGAGTTTGTAATTACATTTCACACCAAGTGTCAAACTCGTATAACACTACAAAATTTAAATAATAATAGTTGAGATTATTATTACAACTAATCACCAACGGGCCGTACACGTTTTCAAACACTTAACAAATCAACCAAATCGAAACCATTTGGACATTCTAGTTGGACGAACAACTACAAGGGTGATCTTTTAAGACACCAACTTATTTACTTATTTACTTACAACCTTGTGCGTTTCGGACGCCAGAAGGTTGCAGGGTTCTGAGAACCGACATACTTACGGACTTACATCCGCGTTACTTGGTTGACTTCTCTTACATTACTTGCTAGGCTCAGGTGAGTCTTACAGCCCCACTTTTACTGTTTTACATACGGGGTGAGATACATTGCTTACTTTTTTTGAACACAAGTACGAACTATTCATTTTACTATACGGGATTGCATGAGTTGCTTATTTTCTACTGAAGTCTCTCCATCATATATCGTTAGTTATGGACTTAAGCGCGAACACTAGTTAATGGATCCATTAGGGAAATGACCCTCCCCGCCCGGGGTAGTAGCGCTACCACGAACCGTTCTGTATAAACGGGCGACTATTATTCGTTACTTATGCTTGCTCAGTTACGAGCATGTCACGGGAGCAACTTATTACTTACGAGTTAAGCTTTGATTACGAGCCTCATGGCAACGGTATAACTTACTTACTGTACATTTGCTGGATTGCAAATACTTGATTTACGCCTGCGGGCACAACTGATGAAATCTTGTGTCCAAAAACTGATATTACTTACAAACCTGTGAGATTCACCAACATTCGTGTTGACCTTTTAGCATGTATTCTTAGGTACCCAAACGGAGTAGGATTACTCCAGGACATAACTAGAGTCGCATGATTTCAACTAAATTGCATTAACTGAGATTCTAAGCATTATCTTTTGCACATTTTGATTATGTAATAGAATCTTCCGCTATACGCGTGGACTCTAGGGAACTACATTTTGTATACGAAAACATTGAGTTTTCAAACATTTATTTCATATGAAATCGTTTTACAACGTCTCATTTAGAGGTCGTTTGCTGTATATCTTGTGCTTTGAATATTGATTAGTAACACCCAAGTACGCTTCCGCAAATCATTAATTTGGGGGTGTTACAATATATATATATGTATAATCTTAGGTACACTAAACTTATTTGCCACCCTTTGTAACACCCCGCAAAATTTATCGCGATTATTCACGTTAATCACTTGCATTATTAGGCTAATTCCCTAATTGATTGAATTCACAACACATTTTAGAGGTAAGTCTAGCAAAGCCCAACTAGTTAATACGCGTAGTATTACTTATTTGTAATTAGATGTAATTACATACGAAACGATTGGAACAAACACGACAAAAATATACGACTGTTGGTGAACAAAATTATTTAATAAAACGGAATTATTAAATAACGTTATTAACTATTAAATATTATGTCGATAATATTTACCAAGTATTCCGCAAACTAAAACAACTCGAAACCTTTCTGACAAAACGAAACAAAATAAACTTTTAAATTTTTATAACTTAACAAAAACATCTTTATAAAATATCTCAACTAAAAATAAATTCGAATACATATTTAAAAAGTTACCAAATTAAAATAGTATAACATTTAACGATCGGGTAAACAAACACGGAACGCAAACACGGAAGGCGAAAAAGGGAAACAAAAGCCACCTCCCACCTCCCTTTTCTTTCATTCCTCTCTTTCACTCTCTCTCTCTTCACTCCTTTTTCTCTCATCTCTCTCTCTAAACTTAACCAAAAACCACACAAATCATACCAAAACTACACAAAAAACGCGCCGAATCAACTAACCATTTAGAGAAAAACGATCACGGGATCACGATCTACACTTCTACCTTTTCGGATTTCAAAACCGACACGCGTAAGTTTCCGACATTTCCCGTAAATCCTTAGATTTCGAAGTTTTCTTTGATATTTCATGTTTAATATACTTAATATAACATGTTTTAGTGTTCTTAACAACCGAAAATGTCCAAAATCGACCAAAAACCCGTTTTTACCAAGCCGTTCGTCGAACAGTTGGAAGTGTCGCTATGTGCCAAAAACAGTGCTAGCGACACTAGATAAGTGTCGCTATGCCTAAGTGTCGCCCTTATAGAGACACTACTTAAGTGTCGCTGAAACCCTTAACCAGATCCATCCTAGCGACACTACCTTAGTGACGCCACAATTGAACAAGTGTCGCCTATAGCAACACTAACCAAGTGTCGCTACCCAATTAAAAATCAGGAATCTAGCGACACTCACCTAACTAGTGTCGCCTATAGCAACACTAGCCCAGTGTCGAGAAAAACAGAAAGTTTACAACTTTTTCACTAAGTGTTGAGACTGAGATTTTACCACCTGATTTTACTCCGAAATGAAGTTTCAAATGCGTTTTTACTACAGCAACATAGCAGAAATAAAAATTTTCCAAGCTGACTTGGCAGCTCAACCCCAACCAAGGGCTCTGCCCCTTGGACCCCGCCAGGGGTTGCCACCCCTTGGACCCCGCTACCAGGGACGCTGCCCCCGGACCCCCGTATTCAATTTCGTAATTTATAGAAATGCAACGAAACAAAACATAATTATACTTTTTGAAACTATGATTTCAAACTATCACCAACTAGTCGTATACCTTTTCACAAATACAAAATACAAACCTAAACAATTAAACGAACGATTTGGACATAACTTGGTTGTACGAACACTAGCATGAGTGATTAGCTTAGACATCCACATACTTATTAAATCTCATACGTTTAGGACGTTATGAGATTTCGGACTGTACTTGGGCTTAGGTTTGCTAGCACTCGCACGCAACTTAACGCGACAGGTGAGTTCACAGCCCCTACTTTCACTATTTTAACTGCTTTTGAATAGGGGTGGAAAACATAGTCAAACACTTTTACATACATAATTGTACACACGTTTTACTCGAACGATTAGAGTACACTGAACTGTTAAACTGTTACACAAACCGATGTTTACAAAACAACGTTTTCACACTACAAAACTATAAACGTACTAAACTTATTTTGGAAATGCTGGAGAACGATCAGTAATACTTTACCAAACTGATTGGGTAACTGATGGGTCCTTCTGACATGGACCGGATCCTACTGACATGGATCCACTATACTTGTTGAATAAAAGTCCCTATCGACATGGGCACAAGATCCTACTGACATGGATCAAGGGACACTGACACTCCCTACTGTTGAAAAGTCCCTACTGACATGGGCACTGGATCCTAATAACATGGATCCACTATTGTGATTAAACTGTTGGAAAGTCCCTACTGACATGGGCACTGGATCCTACTGACATGGATCCACCGAGTAACTTATAGGATACGGACATTCCTACGAATGACTAATAGGATACTAACATTCCTACGAAAACAACTATTAGGATATTGACATTCCTACGAGAGACAACTACTAGGATACTGGCATTCCTACTATAACTAGTACTGAACCATGGGCAACATCCCAACAAAACATACTTGGAACTAGGATACGAACTTTCCTACGAATAACTACTTTTGAAACGTATCTGGTTTAACGATCAACAATTACAAACATAAAACCTGTGAATTTACCCAACCTCGTTGTTGACTTTTTACTATGTTTTTCAGGGAATTAGCTGCACACGTAAGGACCGCCTGCACAAATGGAAATCTAGGCGACCCTTGAAGATTTAGGATGCCACATACTTTTTGAAACATATGGATTTCTTTTGTATAACTAATATGTTTTAGTCATATTTACGAAATCCACTTTTGTACAACTTAACTACGTATACGATTCATTAAATCGTAAACTTTGTAACTAATACTTTTGGCATTTTAATATATATGTTTGATTGTAATCATAAGCTCTGAATATGTAAACGTGGCATCCCCAGCTTATACCAATGCTTCCGCTAAACAAAATTAGGGGTGTTACAGATTGGTATCAGAGCCATTGGTTATAGCGAACTAGGAAACTTTATGTGACTTAGAGACCTAGAGACCTAGACTATAGCCTTGGCTAGAACGCACATGCATACACACATTTTCATACGATAAAACCATTGTCACGATATCTCAACACACGTAAAACTATCTATCGAATCTTATCACGTCCGATTTGCTCATCCTCATTTGACCTCATATGAACCTGATCGTGTTAAACGATTGATCAAAAGAAGTATGTATTTAGCATCATATAATGACGCCTGGCCAACGTGATTATATTATACTAAGTACATATGGGTGTTTCATAGTCTTAAGATACGTACGGGGAAAACTTGTCAATTTTTCCAAACGCTTGATAACTAGAACTTTGTTCTTCGCTTTCTTCTTCTTTGGCATTGACTTCTGCAATTTCTTTCCTTGCAGAACGTCATCATGCCGCCTAAAAGAAATACTCGAAACAGTCAACGAAATGTTCCTCCTCCACCTCCGCCTCCGGAAACAACCGAGCAAATAATCGAACGCCGCGTGGCTGAAGCTATTGCTCAGTACGAGGCAAGTCGAAATCGAGACCATGTGGCAAACAACAGTGGAGCCACCCCAGTTAACAGCGAAACACCAACGAATACCCAGCAGGGGTGTTCCTACAAAACATTTCAAGCCTGCAAACCGAGTACCTTCACCGGGACTGAAGGGGCCATTGGCCTAGTCCACTGGATTGAGAAAACGGAGTCAGTGATCGATATCAGCGACTGCGCCGATGACAAAATAGTGAAATACGCCACCTGCACTCTAGCCGACAAAGCACTAACCTAGTGGAACGCTCACCTTCAGATTATTGGACGCCCAGCTGCTTACTCCATCACCTGGGAAACCCTGAAGCGAATGATGATGGAAGAGTTTTGCTCCCAGAGTGAGCAACAGAAAGTGGAAACCGAGCTATGGAACATACAAATGATCGGCACTGACATTACCGATTACACAACTAGATTCCAGGAGCTTGCACGTCTTTTGCCTCACATGGTAACCCCCGAAAGCAAATGCATTGAGCGTTACAACAGGGGTTTGGCCCAACAAATCCGAGGCATGGTTATGTCCTCCAAACCTGCCACTTTTAGGAGCGCAGTGGATCTGGCTCAAAGCTTGACCGACGACGCGGTCTTGATTGGAACCTTGAAAGCTACCACAGGAAAAACTGAACCTACCCGTACTGATGCGGGCGAATCTGGAACCCATAAACGCAAATGGAACAACGAGGGTAGCGACCGTCAGGGTCAACAAAACAGGAACCCGGGAAACGCCCGAGCCTTTGCCGCAATCACCAACACTGAACCAAAACCCTACCTTGGTAACAGGCCCAAGTGTGGGAAGTGCGGGAAACATCATGAAGGAGACTGCTCCTTCTGCGATAACTGCAAACGATATGGGCACAGAACTCAGGCATGCCGAACCCACCCTGCGAACAACGAACAACGAAACAATGGGTGCTTCAGGTGTGGTGAACCCGGACACTACCGAAACCAATGCCCACAGTTCAACAACCCCAACGATAAAAACCGCCACAATCAAAAAAACAACCGCGTCGTTAACAGGGACAACGCCCCCGGCCGCGCATACATACTCCGTGCACCGGAAACAGTGGCGGACCTCGGCTAGCATGGTACGTTTTAGCGACTATTGCTACGATTTAACATTTCCTTATTCAAACATCGATTCGAAACAGATACGTGCTAAACATTGATTATTTATCGAACTCACGACTTATCGAACTATACCGCGAGTATACTTAAACTGTTGAAACTATTATGGCAACAAAGAGCGCCACATAAACTATTGCTACCATTGACAACGCGACTTGATTTTAAATCTCGGGACGAGATTTCTCTAACAGGGGGAGAATGTAACACCCCACAAAATTTATCGCGATTATTAACGTTAATCACTTCCATTATTAGGCTAATTCCCTACTTGAGTGAATTCACAACACATTTTAGAGGTAAGTCTAGCAAAGCCCAACTAGTTAATACGTGTAGTATTACTAATTTGTAATTAGATGTAATTACATACGAAGCGATTGGAACAAACACGACAAAAATATACGACTGTTGGTGAACAAAATTATTTAATAAAACGGAATTATTAAATAACGTTATTAACTATTAAATATTATATCGATAATATTTACCAAGTATTTCGCAAACTAAAACAACTCGAAACCATTCTGACAAAACGAAACAAAATAAACTTTTAAATTTTTATAACTTAACAAAAACATCTTTATAAAATATCTCAAGTAAAAATAAATTCGAATACATATTTAAAAAGTTACCAAATTAAAATAGTATAACATTTAACGATCGGGTAAACAAACACGGAACGTAAACACGGGAGGCGAAAAGGGGAAACAAAACCCACCTCCTGTAACACCCCCAAATTTGATGATTTGCGGAAGCTTGATTTGGGTGTTACTAATCAATAACAAAGCACAAAGATATATAGCAAACGACTCTATATGCGTCGTTTTAACAAAATATATTAATAACTGAAATGTTTACAATATTTAAAGCTTTACATGGCTCGAGTTTAAATAAAATGAGATTTCAGTACATAAGTACTTGTACAAAATATACTAATGCAAGAAAATCTCAATCGTCTGTATGCTGACTCGAGCTAAATCCTGAAGCAGAAACATCCTACTGCTGGGTACCTGCGATATATGCTAAAAGGTCAGCTATAAAGCTGGTGAGCTCACAGGTTTGAAATCAAGTAATATCGTATGAACCGCAAGATTTAAATAATGAATTGCATCCAGCAATTAAATAATGAATTGCATCCAGCAATTAAATGATAATCATCGTGTATACAGCCATGAGCACATAGTTGAGCTTAACTCGAGGGCCGGGTCCCCTATAGAGAATTCCGGGCGAGGTGCCTCCACGAATGCCTAATCAACATTCGTCTTCCCAAATATTAGTACGTCCGTTTACCCGGTTAGTGCTTGCTAACCCGAACGAGGAGGGTCAATCCTATATGGTACCATATACTAATATTCACGCTACAACGTATTAACAACTATGCTGACGGAGGACTTTAAATGATTAGTTTCGAAAAACTCATGTAGTATATGAAAAGTTGGTACTTGCGTTCACATGTTAAAAGTTGAGCAGTATATCACACCCCTGAGTAAAACAGTAAAAAGAGGGGCTATGAGACTCACCTGAGTCTGAAAGCATTTAAACAAACGTAAGTTGATTAGCCGAATATGAAGTCCAAAGACTTGTAACCTGAGGGTGTCCACGACACGCGATGGTTATAAATATGATTGGGTATCTCAAAAGATCACCCCGGTAGTTGTTCGTCCAACTATAATGTCCAAATATCCACTATTTGGTTGATAAGTTTAAGTATTTGAAAAGTGTACGGCCCGTTGGTGACGGTTTGAAATGATAAACTTTAAGTATTATTATCAAATTATTGATGTTTTGCACTTACAAAGGTGTCCCAAAGTGTTTTATAAGTCGTATCGTATAAGGATTTGAGGTTGTAAAAGTTCGACACTTAGTGAAATTTTAGTTAGAAAACCTGCTGTTTTATGCGACACTATATGCGTCCCTTATGTGTTCTATGCGTCACTTATGGAGTGTCGGGTATTGGTGTCAGTATAAGGGTATGCGTCACTGAGATAGTGTCGTGTATCATCTTATGCGTCACTTAAGAAGTGACGGGTTCCGTAACATTGCGGCACTCAAGCAGTGTCGTATAAAGTAATGATTTCTGAGATTTAGGCGTCACTTAAGAAGTGACGTGCAATATAGCGACACTAAAGAAGTGTCGGGTAAAAGAGTATGGCGGCACTAAGGGAGTGTCGTTAAGTAGTGTCGGGTAACATATAGGGCGGCACTAGAGAAGTGTCATTAAATAGTGTATGCGTCACTCTTGAAGTGACGGTATGAGGTTCGGGTGACGTCATCAATAGTAACCGGACGTCACTTGTTTCTACTGAAAGTGATGAGCTTCTACGGATAATAGCGACACTTACGAAGTGTCGCATGGTTTCTGCTGATAGTTATATGTTTGCGTCACTACCGAAGTGACGGTGTATGTGCTATAGCGGCACTTAAGTAGTGTCGCTATATAGGCGACAGAGAGGCATAGCGACACTGAAGTGTCGCTAGCACTATTTTTGGCATTTTAGCGACACTAAGAACTGTTCGACGGATTTCGAGCAAAAATCGTGTTTTCGGGTTTCCGATCGGTTCAATATTTTTACCCAACCCTTTTAGGGACATTATAAGTTGTTACCAACTACTAACAAGTGAAAACATTTAAAAACGAGAGATTTCGGGATTTGTCGGAAACTTACAAAGTGTCGGATGAGAAATCCGAAAAGATAGAGTGGTAGATCGTGATGCGGTGAGTCTTTTATTCCAAAGGAGCTTGAAGATCCGAGGTAGTTTAGTATGTTTATTTTGCGATTTTGTGAGATTGGAGGTGATGAACTTTTGAGAGAAAAAGGAGGAAGAGAGAGGAAAGAAAGAGAGAAATGAGAAAATGAGGAGGTGGGTTGGAGGTTATCCTCCAACTTTTCAGTCCCGTTCTCCGTGCGGTGTTCGTTTGTTCCGTCGTTTAAACGTTAAATAATTATTTTACATATTAAATGGTACGTTTTAAAATACAAATTATTATGCGATATTTTATTTTATTATTTTTCAATTCCATTTGAGTTATAAAATGTAAGTTTGTTTATTTGGTTTGCGCGTTTTAATATTTTAAATTGTGTAAATTCTGTTTGTACGATACGAATGGATACGAAATATTATCATAATAATATTTTTGACATAAAAGCGTTATTTAATAAAATTGGTCACCAACGTCCGTATTAAGTTGAATCGAAATACATTCGATTTAAATTGCGTACGATTTAACCAAATCGCATTTTCGTATATATTCAACAATATATATAATCTGATACATTAATTAGCCTAACACAGAACTAATTACATGTATTAACATCTGATTTAGGCACTAATTACTAGTCCTAATTTGGCGGGTGTTACACCTCCCACCTCCCTTTTCTTTCATTCCTCTCTTTCACTCTCTCTCTCTTCACTCCTTTTTCTCTCATCTCTCTCTCTAAACTTAACCAAAAACCACACAAATCATACCAAAACTACACCAAAAACGCGCCGAATCATCTAACCATTTAGAGAAAAACGATCACGGGATCACGATCTACACTTCTACCTTTTCGGATTTCAAAACCGACACGCGTAAGTTTCCGACATTTCCCGTAAATCCTTAGATTTCGAAGTTTTCTTTGATATTTCATGTTTAATATACTTAATATAACATGTTTTAGTGTTCTTAACAACCGAAAATGTCCAAAATCGAGCAAAAACCCGTTTTTACCAAGTTGTTCGTCGAACAGTTGGAAGTGTCGCTATGTGCCAAAAACAGTGCTAGCGACACTAGATAAGTGTCGCTATGCCTAAGTGTCGCCCTTATAGCGACACTACTTAAGTGTCGCTGAAACCCTTAACCAGATCCATCCTAGCGACACTACCTTAGTGACGCCACAATTGAACAAGTGTCGCCTATAGCGACACTAACCAAGTGTCGCTACCCAATTAAAAATCAGGAATCTAGCGACACTCACCTAGTGTCGCCTAACTAGTGTCGCCTATAGCGACACTAGCCCAGTGTCGCCAAAAACAGAAAGTTTACAACTTTTTCACTAAGTGTTGAGACTGAGATTTTACCACCTGATTTTACTCCGAAATGAAGTTTCAAATGCGTTTTTACTACAGCAACATAGCAGAAATAAAAATTTTCCAAACTGACTTGGCAGCTCGACCCCAACCACGGGCTCTGCCCCTTGGACCCCGCCAGGGGTTGCCACCCCTTGGACCCTCTACCAGGGATGCTGCCCCCGGACCCCCGTATTCAATTTCGTAATTTATAGAAATGCAACGAAACAAAACATAATTATACTTTTTGAAACTCTGATTTCAAACTATCACCAACAAGTCGTATACCTTTTCACAAATACAAAATACAAACGTAAACAATTAAACGAACGATTTGGACATAACTTGGTTGTACGAACACTAGCATGAATGATTAGCTTAGACATCCACATACTTATTAAATCTCATACGTTTAGGACGTTAGGAGATTTCGGACTGTACTTGGGCTTAGGTTTGCTAGCACTCGCACGCAACTTAACGCGACAGGTGAGTTCACAGCCACTACTTTCACTATTTTAACTGCTTTTGAATAGGGGTGGAAAACATAGTCAAACGCTTTTACATACATGATTGTACACACGTTTTACTCGAACGATTAGAGTACACTGAACTGTTAAACTGTTACACAAACCGATGTTTACGAAACAACGTTTTCACACTACAAAACTATAAACGTACTAAACTTATTTTGGAAATGCTGGAGAACGATCAGCAACGCTTTACCAAACTGATTGGGTAACTGATGGGTCCTTCTGACATGGACCGGATCCTACTGACATGGATCCACTATACTTGTTGAATAAAAGTCCCTACCGACATGGGCACAAGATCCTACTGACATGGATCAAGGGACGCTGACACTCCCTACTGTTGAAAAGTCCCTACTGACATGGGCACTGGATCCTAATAACATGGATCCACTATTGTGATTAAATTGTTGGAAAGTCCCTACTGACATGGGCACTGGATCCTACTGACATGGATCCACCGAGTAACTTATAGGATACGGACATTCCTACGAATGACTAATAGGATACTGAAATTCCTACGAAAACAACTATTAGGATACTGACATTCCTACGAGAGACAACTACTAGGATACTGGCATTCCTACTATAACTAGTACTGAACCATGGGCAACATCCCAACAAAACATACTTGGAACTAGGATACGAACTTTCCTACGAACAACTACTTTTGAAACGTATCTAGTTTAACGATCAACTATTACAAACATAAAACCTGTGAATTCACTCAACCTCGTTGTTGACTTTTTACTATGTTTTTCAGGGAATTAGCTGCACACGTAAGGACCGCCTGCACAAATGGAAATCTAGGCGACCCTTGAAGATTTAGGATGCCACATACTTTTTGAAACATATGGATTTCTTTTGTATAACTAATATGTTTTAGTCATATTTACGAAATCCACTTTTGTACAACTTAACTACGTATATGATTTATTAAATCGTAAACTTTGTAACTAATACTTTTGGCATTTTAATATATATGTTTGATTGTAATCATAAGCTCTGATACGTATGCATTTACTATGTAAATGTGGCATCCCCAGCTTATACCAATGCTTCCGCTAAACGAAATTGGGGGTGTTACACCCTTCACGGCAACCACTCCCACAACTACATCACCCAACTCTGAAAACGAGGCTCTAGCCTTACTCACTACTGTGGAGATTTCCATGGTACCCGCTCGCCCAACCGAATCGGGCAACGATATAATCGAATAGCACTCACTTGAGGAGAATCCACCTAAGGATTCGCCAACCAAACAAGTGACACCTACTTCACCCTCTTCCTCCTGCTCTCATCATAATCATTCGAGAACACGTATGGAATTAGAACCTCGTAAGGATTCGTCATCTAGGCGCGTTACATTTACTCCGTCTACTTCACACCCTTCCTTCCAACTTTTATCGTAGACCTATGAATCGTGTGCGTTACACACGACTAGAAGGACAGACAAACCTCCTCGAACTAGACCTTATCCTATTCACACTACCTACTCGAAATAATATCTCCAACACTTGGATGGATTCCAACGACTTAGGTATGACTCGGTTTATGACTTTAACTACTCTGAACACAAACAATCTTAATAACAACTTAATCATTTCGATCACTACTGCAATGGATGCTAGCAGCTACGGAATTACCAACTATCTCGAAAAAGATGGCCAACTCCACTATGAACCGAATATATCATCTCTTAATATTGTGCCTTATTGGTCACTGATCATATTACCTTGTACCGATTAATCGTCATATTGTGATGTCACGTATCATTTCGATAACATAGTGTCGCCTATAGCAACTACGGAATTACCTATGAATCGCGTGCGTTACACACGACTAGAAGGACAGACAAACCTCCTCGAACTAGACCTTATCCTATACACTTAATCATTTCGATCACTACTGCAATGGATGCTAGCAGCTACGGAATTACCAACTATCTTGAACAAACATCTTTACTAAACACTTGTTCATTTCGAAACAATAACATAGTGTCGCCTATACCAACTACGGAATTACCTATGAATCGCGTGAGTTACACACGACTAGAAGGACAGACAAACCTCCTCGAACTAGACCTTATCCTATTCACACTACCTACTCGAAATAATATCTCCAACACTTGGATGGATTCCAACGACTTAGGTATGACTCGGTTTATGACTTTAACTACTCTGAACACAAACAATCTTAATAACAACTTAATCATTTCGATCACTACTGCAATGGATGCTAGCAGCTACGAAATTACCAACTATCTCGAAAAAGATGGCCAACTCCACTATGAACCGAATATATCATCTCTTAATATTGCGCCTTATTGGTCACTGATCATATTACCTTGTACCGATTAATCGTCATATTGTGATGTCACGTATTATTTTAAGCGCGTCTACGATAATCTTAGCTTTCATTTAAGGTCTCATCCATTCTTTCATCTCCTTTCGTTTAAGAACACGCCACTACGAGAATCAACGGAAAGTTTTAACACCCTACAATAACAAGAGTTCTCAACAGATTTCTACCAACTCAAGTTTTCAAAGAAATATCATAGAATTTTCACTGAACATCTACCCGGAATTGTTTACAACCTATAAATATTTAACTCGATCCTAATAGACTGAAATTTTCAACGTCTTGTCGACGACAAGAGTTTCCAACATATTCAATTGGCTAAAGTTTCCAATGGACATTAGGTTTTCAAACAAATTTTTTTTACCAAAGGAAATTGTTTCGACAAATTTTACATCGGCTCCCCCACAAAATGTCTCATAAAGATTTTCGAAATTTATAAATTACTTGTCGGTACAAAGCTCAAATCTTGAAATGTTAAGCAAAATTTCATTGACGTTTTATTAGACAAAAATTTTATATATGAGTAAACACATGACTTTCACTCAGACTTTCTAAAGACAAGATCGCAATGTAGGTAATATAGATGATAACGTTAATTTAACTGGAAATGATACCAGCAGTTTTATGATAAAACATGAGATAGATACAACTCCTTTTATATACCAGAAATTTATGTAACTTTAGAGGCTAAACCCTCTTTTTACAAATTCATAGTTTTAATAAAACAATTTTCTCGTAAGTAATGGCAAGTCCCACTGTAGACAAACACATGTCTGACGACAACCAACTCTGTGATGAACCAACGACATTCCCATACCTACTCACTGTAGATGAAGATATTTCTTGATAACTTAACTATTTCACTCTTATTCGATACTGGACGAGTTTAGTCCACTACACGATCACACCCAACCGATTTAGAACTTGCACTATGAACTTAGCAAGCAAATTCTTCCATAGACCTTAGGGAATACGTCCTACATTTTCTAACGACTTTTACATTACATTAGACCAATTGCAGGTCACTTTTATACATATGGGAAATGCGTTTCCAGCAATTTATATTGGATTTAATCCAACTGACTGTTCACACTCACTATGAACCACATAGGAATGTTTTCCTACTACGAACCATATAGGAATGTTTTCGTAGTTTTCCTACTACGAACGATATAGGAATGTTTTCCTACTACGAACCACATAGGAATGTTTTCCTACTACGAACCATATAGGAATGTTTTCCTACTACTATGAACAGTAAATGACCTTACTACGACTGACTATTTAGGAATAATTGTCCTACTAATAGTAAACGGAGATAATTCTCCAAACGTATACAAATGGATGTGTTGCATCACAACAACGAACTTTCCTTTCATGGACTTAGTTAAACGTCAGAATTACTCAAACTTTCGCTAGATCCCACACAAACTATAACTACAAACTAATTTCGGGACGAAATTCTCCTAACAGGGGGAGAATGTGACACCCGACGATTTAGGTCAACTGTTAGACCTAAGCTAGGACCCTAATTACGTGTATTTAGATGTGATTTAGGCTAAATACTTGTAACTATTTGTATATTTATGTGAATATACACCTACGTAATTATTTAAAATTACGCTTACACAATTTGATGAAATTGTGCGAAATAACCGGACGAAGTCCGCCTAATTATACGACGTTGATGAAAACATTTTTATAAATAACTTTAATCCATTCTTAGAAGTTATTTATCACTTATTATTATTTTGTTAAAATAATACACAAAAACCTAGACGTTTTGGTTAAAACGTCTCAAACGCAACGAAAACGCGCAAATTTAATTCGGCAACCAAATAAACGTCAATAATTAATTTGACAACTTAAATTAAGTATTTTAAATAATACTTCAATGAAAATTTACCCCAAAATATATTGCGTCTTAAATCGATAACAAAAACGTGCAAAAATAACGTTACGCAATTTAAGCTCCGTAAAACGAGCACGCAAATCGAGACCGGTAAATTAACGGAACATTTTTAAAAATGTTCCAAGTATTTTAAACTTTTATATCAATTAAGAATATCAAAATTTAAATCGTTGATTAAACACGTACAATTAACGTTTTACGTACGAATAAACATCGAAACAATCGGGTAAACGAACGGGAAACATAACAAATTAAATGGTAAATAAGAAAATGACTAAAATACCCCTTGTGGGCCCCATTGGTCGTTCTCCCCCTTCCCCCATGTGACCCCATGTGCTCCACCACCCTCACCACCTCTCTTTGTTCATCCAAAGGAATCATCCACTCTTACACACCACTCCATAACACTTCATCATTTCTCACTTTTTCTCTCAAGAAAACACCTCCATTTTCTTCTCAAAATCTGAGAAAAACACAGCCCTCAAACACCCAAATTATCATCACCATTAAATCATCATCATACTTGCAAGATCAAGAGGAGGAAACAAGCACAAGATCATCATTTTCTTCATCAACTTCATCTCCTTCCTTTGTTCTTCATTTTGTTGGTATAAATCCCACCATTCTCTCTTCAAATTTACTTGCATGATGTTTATTTATGTATTATCTAGCTCATCTAACTTGAATATGTCCAAATCAATGATTAAAAATCGTTTTTATGAATCATACACAATCATGCAACAATATGTCTTCAAATACACAGGTCACAAAAATAGTCGTAACTTGAGTTCTAGGAAGAATTAGATAACGAATTCTTTTTTAAAAGTTGCGTATTGAAAAGATCTACAACTTTCGTGTTTTACACTTTTTCCAGATCTGTCCGTATTTTTGGCTATCATCTGATCTTTGAGTCTGGTCTGGAAGTTTTCGAAAACCGAGTTCGGTTCCTTCGCGAATTTATTTAAATATGTAAATGGACACTATAGTTTCTGTAAAAATTATATGTTAGACCAGAAACATTGATGATCAATTGGTAAAATTTGTGAGACTTGATTTGGACCAGAAGTGATAGAAATTAAATGGCGAACCAAACCGACAAAAGTCGAAAATTATGAAATCTTAATATCTTAAGTTGCATGTTAAAAACCGACACTTCGGGCGAACGCCGACACGAACCGACAAATTTTATGGACTCTATAAACTGATGTATGGGTTGGGTAAAAGTTTCGGGTCAAACCGGGTAGGTTTGACCAAGTCAACAAAAACGGCTCGGTTTCTAAAAATGACAAAACTTACTATTTTTGGAAAGTGGTAACAAAAATGGGTTTGGGTGACTTAATTAGTAACTTGGACCTAAAAACTAAACTTAGAAAGTTTCCCGAATTAGAAACTGACTCATAAACTGACTCATAAATTGAGAAGTGACTCATAAAATCAGAAGTGACTCTATAAGTGACTCATAAATTGAGAAGTGACTCATAAAATCAGAAGTGACTCTATAAGTGACTCATAAATTGAGAAGTGACTCATAGTTTGACCAACCTTAACTAGTTTGACCAGGTTTGATCGGTTTGACCAGGTTTGACCAGTTGACCAGGTTTGACCAACTAGTTGACCAACTTTGACCTACGGTTTAAGGCTTATACAAACTAAAATAATCTATTTGCAACACACGATTTGTACTACTGAATAGTATACAACAAAACAAACTTGATAATAATGTCTAAATGAATTATTATTACAAACTTTCACCAACGGGTCATACACATTTTTGATAAACGAACTTGAACAACTTAATTGGACATACTAGTTGATGAACTAGCTCTATGTGGACATTAACCCCCCCACCTACACGATTGGCTTAAGTGGACATTGACCCCCACTTATACAATCGCTATAGATGGTCTTATAAGACATCTACTTAGACAACCTTATACGTTTAGGACGTTAGAAGGTTGCGCTTTGGACTTTGCTTGCTATTTGATTATTGCTTGCTACTTGCTTAACTCTGGTGAGTTTCATAGCCCCCTTTTTACTTGTTTGAACTGTTTTGGGGTGAGAATACATGCACTATTTTATGAACTGTGATGTGAACTGTTTTATGAACTGTTGTTAGGAAAACACTTATACGTATTGCATGAGTTACTTTCTTTTCCACTAAGGCCAATACAACCATTTAAATCTGCTGATTTACGCTTGCGATATTGCGGTAAAGCAATACAAAACGATATTGCGGTAAAGCAATACAAAACGATATTGCGGTAAAGCAATACAAAACGATATTGCGGTAAAGCAATACAAAACGATATTGCGGTAAAGAAATACAAAATGATATTGCGGTAAAGCAATACAAAACGATATTGCGGTAAAGCAATACAAACATTTTGACATTGTGGTAAAGCAATACAAACTATTAAATCTTGTGATTTACAAATACGATATTGGCAATAGTATACAGAACTTGATTTATATAGAAACTCTGTTTTACAGAACTTTATTTTACAACAAGAAAATCATGTGTTTACATTATTACTTTACAGACACATTTACTTATCGTGGTTTAGCGATACAAAACAAAAATCTTGTGTTTCATACCAATATTTTGGACAACTGTTTAACAAACCTATGAACTCACCAACTTTATGTTGACCTTTTAGCATGTATTTCTCAGGTTCACAGACGCTGTAGGACTTCCCACAGGAAACAAGGCAGTAGGATGCTTTTGGAAAGCATTAGCTCGAGTCGCATGTTTTCACAAACAACAAGAGATTAGATTGCATTACGATATTTTGTATCAACATTTATGTATTAGAAATCTCTAACGGTTTATGCGAACTCCAGATATTTTGTAAACATCTGAATTATGGTAATGTAATATTTTTCAAAACGTCTCATATAGAGGTCGTTTGCTTTAATCTTTGTGTTGTGATATTTGATTTGGTCGTAGCCCCCGTGACACCTCATGTTTCAGCTGCCACTGGTTTTGGGGGTGCGACAAACATAGCTAGAAGGCATTCTATGTTAGTCATTTTTCAACCCAAATTTTTCTTTTAAAAATGTATTCTCTTTAAGATTAGAAAAGATAGTTCATCATGTGATGTATCGATAGGCAATCTATGTGTAAGTTGTTGAGTTATTAAATAAAATTAATGCAAGAAGTATGCGATATTCCAAGAGGAACTTTAGCAATGTATGACTTTAGTCTTAATTCTTATATATGATAGCGTGCGATATGCCAAAATTTTGGAATTTAATTAATATCATTTGGGGATATACTGGGTATTGTTTCCTCTGTTGTACGTAAGTACAGACCTGGTCTCCGCAAGTATATTTAATGAAAAAGAGCAAAAAGAGTTTAAAAGAACTTTTGATTTAAAAATGTAGTCAAATTATGTCGCTTTGTTGTACTAAGGTACAGACCTGCCACCAATGGTTTGACTAAAAAGTTATTATGCTAAACCAAAGTCAAGTTATGTCGCTCTGTTGTGTTAAGCCACAGATCTGTCACCAATGTCTTGACTAGAAAAATGATTATTTTAATTGGATATCCATGATATGTGTAATATTAGCACGTTATATGTATAAGGGTATTTTGCTATTGAGAATCAAGGGTAAAGCTGCTAAAATAATGATAAGTCAAGTTCAATTACCTAAGTATAGATTGTTTAGGTGGACAACAATATCGGTAATCATTGTGAGCCATTTTAGCTAAGTCTTAAAGTTGAATTATTGTTAAACTAAAAATTTGATTTGCAGAATACTAGCTTGTATGTAAGTCCCTATGCACCATTGTCTGCCTATTAAATTTTGTCGTTTATAAGTTTTAAATCGATAGCCTACTTGAGGACAAGTAGGATATAAGTGGGGGATGTTTGATAAACGCCAAAATGTACTATATTGTAGTACTAATTTACCCCATGCTTGATAGATTTCGAATGCATTTTATGTGAATAAGATACTCATTTTGTTCATATTTGCAATTAGGAGTTTATTCGGAGCTTGGATCGAAAAGAAACAGAGAAAGAGCTAATCGTGAAGAAAAGAAGCTAAGAGAGTGAAGATAGGAAAGATTGGATTGGAATAGGTGTATATGAATCTTGAATCGGAAAGAGAACGAAAGATGAGCTGAAAATGAAGAAAAGTGTAAAAGCTGAATTTTTGGCTATGTGTTAGTATTTTGGCCATGACTTCTTCATACGAACTCTAATTGGGTTGATTCAAGTGGGAGAATTTAGCTAACAGATGGGGCTACAACTTTTGTTTGGGCCGTGTTTAGTGAAAATTCATCCATCCGGCGAATGGATTGAAAAAAGTGGGCTGACAGTACGCGGGCTGAATTTTTGGGAAAACTCATCCATCCGGCGGATGAAAATTCCATCCGGCGGATGGATTGAGTCGGCAGAAAACCCTTAAATTCTTATTTTCTTCATTTTAAACCTAATTTTTTACCACAAACCCTAGGCCGACAAACGCAAGTTCCAGAGGCATTTTAATGGAGATTTGGAGGCACAACAAGGCTAGGATTGATGCCAATTGATCCTACTTCGCGTGGTTCATGATTCGGTTTGCGTATCATCTTACGATTTCAATTTAAACATGTCTATGTGTTTTAATTGAGATTATGAATCTGATTTTGTACAATTGAATCATGAATTAGACTTTATGTATATTGTTTAGTTTAAGAACCTTTGATTATGATTGTTTGAAGGTTATAATTGTGTTTTGAATCAATTGACTGATAGAAGATTGTTACATTGTCTGTATAACCTTGTTTATTGGTGATTGTTAGTTATTACTTAACGTGGTTAATAGTGTCATTGAGATTGAGTTCCTTTGATGCTATTGATTATTGATGATTATGAATCTAGGTTTATAGTCATTGCTAAATATATTGAGTTTGATAGATTAAGAAAATAGTAACTAACCAATCTAAAATGAGCAAGCTAATAAGAGATTATTAGTAGGTATTGTTGAGTCATACCTCGAGTAATAATCGTAACAAGTCGTGAATACTTAATGCACAATCTAGGGAAAAGCACGCAATAGAGCAACATTCTTGCGACGTCGGATCGATGTTTAATGTGGGACTCTAGATTGTAGATATTAGTTAACCAGAACCGGAGACTAATATAAATTTAACTTGGATTCTTTGATTAGTAACTATGTTAATATAAAAGAAATCACAATCAGACAATCAAAACACATGAACCGGATAATATGAATCTGAGTGTGAAGACTCTGAGCAATTACATGTCTATCTCCAATTGTTTATCTTTTCCTCTTTACCTTGTTTAATGTTATTTGGTTTAGTTATTTAGTTCATATTGAACGTTCGTACGGAACTAAAACGTACCCCCTATCTTACTGTTTTATTAATAATTCCAATCTATTGAATAACATCGTTCTTGAGTTCCTGTGTTCGACTTGGACTTACCATAGCTATACTATTCCGATCGGGTATTCTTGCCTGGTTGTATGATAGTATTAATAAGGTATTTTCATTTATAAATAATAAAACTAGACACTTTCACACGCATCAGAATGGTTGGAAGAATTTCGCGCTGATGAAACATAGGAAGTAAGTGTATCGGTTCTAGGTGATGAGTTAGTTCTGGCTCCATCGGTTCCTCATCAGCAGTGTCGTTATCCGTCATACATGGGTGAATGGTCTAACGGTAGTAAGTGAGGGTGGAGTCTCGTTCTCTATGTCGAGTGGTGTTATAATCGTAAGGCCTGTCGTTTTCTGTGACGAGTGTGTTAGCGAGTGAGGCCCATTTATATATATAATATATAATAGCCTAATGAGTATAGCACGTACTAGTTTGGTCCCGTTTCTATCGTAGCCAAAGTTCACTAATGCATTCCCATTCACCATAACCATTTTAGACCTTGCATCGCTTCTCATTTAGTTGTACATAGTTGATCAGACTATGTTAAATTAAGTTTGAATGATGCAATTCTTGAACCAGTCTTACCTAATAAGGAATACTAACTAAACGGTTATCGTCTACGCCTACTAATGCAACCTAGTTCGTTATAACCTTTTGCTTTAATACTAATCTGTCATACCCCCAAATTCGTACAGCGGAAGCAAAGCACGGGGCGCGACTAATCAGTAATCATCACATAAAGTTATATTGAATGACCTCTATATGCATCGTTTGAAAAACAGTTCAAAATAATACATTGATATCAACAGTGTTTACATAAGTCTGCGAGTTCGCAACTAAGCCTAGAGATTCTAGTACATAACTACTATTACAAAAATAGTAATGCAGGAAAATCTCTTGTAGGGTCAACACGAATGTTGGTGAGTTCATAGGTTTTAACAATTGTATCGTTTTATCGCATTATCGTTATTGTAAGTCACAAGATTAAAATAGTTGTATTGCTCTACCGCAATATTGTAAAAGTAAATCACAAGATTCAAATGGTTGTATTGCTCTACAGCAATATTGTAAATGTAAGTCATACGATTTAAACAGTTGTAATGCTCTACCACAATAAGATAAATGTAAATCACAAGATTTAAGTGTTTGTATTGCTTTACCGCAATATCGTAATTGACCGTATTGCTTAACCGCAATATCGAAAGTGGTTGTATTGCTTTACCGCAACATCGTAATCATTGTATTGCTTTACCACGATATTGTATTGTATTGCTTTACCGCAATATCGTATGGTATTGCTTTACCGCAATATCGTAATGTATTGCTTTACTGCAATGTCATATTGTATTGCTTTACCGCAATATCGTATTGTTTTGCTTTACCACAATATCGTAATCGTCATGTATTACTTTACCACAATATCGTAATCGGTTGTATTGCTTTACCGCAATATCGTATCTATTTTACTATTGATATAAGTTCATGCTTTCAAAACTTAACTGGAGGTACGTTTGTGAAACTTGCTAGTGCCTAAATCTAGCACACTAGTTATAAACAAATATTAAGGGTTTTCTGTACTTGTATTCATAAAATAATGAAAGGAAGCATGCATTCTCACCCCAATGTAAATCAAAACAGTTTAAAAGTGGGGCTATGAAACCCACCTGTGGGTGCTAGCGTTCCTATAGTAAGTGTGTTGTCCAACAGTAAACTCCTAGTGCCCTAAACGCGTAAGGTTATATGTAAGTAGATGACTTAACAGTCCATCTATGCTAGTTGTCCACTTAACTAGTAATGTCCAAATGTTTGCTTATCGTTTAAGTTTAGAGAACGTGTACGACCCATTGGTGACGTTTTGTAATAATAATTTTCAAAGTATTATTATTATCACGATGTTTGTTTTGTTGTATACTTATAGTCGTATATGTATTGCGGGTATGAGTAGTGTCGTATATGATTTAGTTGTTGTTACGCGAGTTCGACACTTAGTATAAATAATGTTTTAAATCAGCTGTGTTCTGCGACACTAGATGGCGACACTGGGTAGCGACATTGGAGTGCGACATCGAGGTTAGTGTCGCTAGTTATGAAAATCAGAGATGTTGCGACACTAGGCTCAGTGTTGCAGGTGACAAGAATTTAATTTGTGGAGACACAGGGATTAGTGTTGCTATATGCGACATTCGAGAATTGTAGCGACACAAGGCTTAGTGTCGCTGCCTGTGACATTCGGTTAGTCATAGCGACACACGGTCAGTATCACAATCTGCGACACTTAATTGATTTAAGCGACACAGGGTTAGTGTCGCCATCGGATTGGCCCCGATGCGAAACTAGAGAGCTGTTGTGTTTTCGAGTTTGTGAACGTGGTCAAACGTGCTCGGTTTGACCCGAAACTTTTAGATAAGTCTTAAATATGTTTATAGAACTTATAAAAATTAGAGTTGCGTTTTATGGTAGCTCGGAAGTGTCGTTTTCACAAACTTACAAAAACAGTCTCTGGGGTGTGTTTGGCAGATTTTTAATCGGTTTGGAGTCTCGTTTTCACTAGGTAAATGTCCGAAATAAAATCCGAGAAAAATCACAGTCATTCTTCTATGTCTTAACTATTATACTAAATTTTTCCACGATTTTTAGGCATCAATAAGTTGGTCGAAAAATTAGGCAAATCCCATGACGTCCAAAATTAACAAATCCGGACACGGGTGTACAAAATAAATCATAGAAACATAACTACGTATTTTCATGAGGTGTAATTATACTACTTGGAAATCTAACAAAATTTGAGAGATTTTGAAAAAAACCTCATGTATTTTTGAGTTCTAAAAACTCGAGATATGGCCTCGAGAAGTCGAGGCAAAAATTACGAAACTAATTTTGTTGGAAAGTTAACTTCTTGAACTTCATATTAGCACTAAGAATTGTCCATTTTAGTTGAGAAACGAGTTCGAAATAATTAGTTGAATTCGAGTATATTTTCTGGACAGAAGACAGTGGGTTGTTTAAGTGTTTCAAAAACGCATTTCGACTTTCGTTTTGGACATATTCGACTTGAGTGAACCTACAGACATGTAAATACACATATTACAAGTATTTTAGAAGAGTTTTAGAAGTTATTACAAGGTTCTAGATGAAGTGGAGAAGAAAGGAGGTCAAAAGCTCGTTTTCTTGAATTTTCGACGTGGCGACCGACGATGGTTCGTGGTGGTTGTATGGTGGACTTGTGGTGGTCTTAGGTGACTTGGGGCTGCCTGAATTTCGTCCTAGAGAGAGAGAGTAGAGAGAAGGTGGAGGAAAGGAAGTGTGTTGGTGAGAGGTAGAGTGTGAGGATGAGTTTGAGTTTAAGTGTATGGGGAAAAGAAGGAAAGCATGGGTCCTTGGTCAATTTTTGCAGATTTTTCAGGTGGGTCCCACCCATGTGGTGTGTTATTTTATTTCCCCAATTTACGTTACGTGCGGTGTTCGTTTACCCATTCGTTTCGTCGTTCGTTTAAACGTTAAACGTTTATTATACGCGTTTTATTAACGATATAATTCGCAAAATTTTTATTGAATGTATTATTTTTAAATACTTCATTTAACATTTTCAAAATATTTGTCGGGTCTCGTTTAGTTGTCAGATGCGATTCGTACGTTTTGTCGTGTCAGTTACGTTTTATATAAAACGTATAGTTTTACGTATATTATCAATACATAATAATATAATGTGAATATCTACTATTTAATTACTAAATAGCTTTACGTTATTTTTGAAAAAGTTTTCACCAACGTCTGTATTTGTATTGTCGGATTCCATCCGATTCGTTATCGCGCAATTTAAACCAATTGCGTACGTGTATATATATAAATATACAAAGTGCTACAAATATTTTAGCCTAACACGAAACTAAATACATGTAATTACGTCATGGTTTAGGCCTAATAATTGACCTAAATTGTCGGGTGTCACAAGTATTAATGTTGCTCGTTAAGTACCAGTGCTGCTAGTTCAAAATTAATACGGCTCGTACAAAGTTAACATTGCTCGTACAAACTTAATGATGCTAGTACAAAGTTAATGTTGCTAGTACAAAGATAAGTGTGGTTGACTCATACGACTCGAAGGCAGACTAATATGACTTCAGACTCACATGAGTTCAAACTTAAATGATAATTGACTCACATGAACTCAAACCCAAAGGAGGTCAGCCCCAAATCAGACTAAAAGGTTAGCTCAAGTCTAATCAACATTTATGAAGCTGATGATGAAGTTTTCAACTGATATGTTCGATATTTATACGTTCATAGTGGTGGGTTGACATTTTGTGACGGGTTAGCATGCTTATGTTCAAATTAGTTGAAGATTTTTTCTTTTTGTATTATAAGTGTTGTTGAGGCTAAGAGTGTTTCAAGTTTTTGAAGTTATACACGTTTAAAAGTGTTGAAGATAAGTGCTTAAAATCTGTTCAAGCCAAATTATACAAATTTTCGTTAATTTTGAGGAATTAATAAGGAAGGATGATGACAAAAAGGGGGGAGAACTATTCAACATTGGGTAGCTGATATTGAGGGGGAGATTAAAACTTCAAAGATTAAAACTCGAACAGGTACAAGTATCATGAAGATATAACTCAAAGATCAATCTGTTCAAGTAAACTTAAAAGAGACGAGTTCTGAAGTTAAAGAAGAATTTTGTGATAGGGGAGATTGTAATCAGTTTACCACTGTTTTGTCATCATCAAATAGGGGGGGGGGGAGATTAATTGCTCTGATACCACTTGACAGGATCGATTGATCTAATCAAGATTATAGCCTAGAATAATTAACAAGAAGTTGCGGAATAACACTTGTTAACTTAGGAAGATTGATTACTTGCTAAACAAATAATAAGAATATTATGAACACAAATTATAAATCAAAAGCCTCAATGAGACGTTTGAAAATATTACATTCCATAAAATAAAATGTTTACATCATTGGCGAGTTCGCAAAATGTATTCCTGAAAATTCTAATACATAGCCGTATTACAAAAAGTTAATGTAAGAAAATCTCCAATATGTGTAATGCATGCGACTCGAACTAGCTAGCGCATCCTGTGGGCAACCCTACTGTTGCTGAGCACCTGAGAATACAACACTAAAAGGGTCAACCAAAAGGTTGGTGAATCTCACAGGTTTATTAGTAAAACATGTTATGATGCACAAGATTTATCCGATAATGTTTAACCGAGTGATAAATGAACAAATTAATGTTTCCGATTTGCCATGACATGAGTCCACGGTTCTAAGCCTAACCCGATTTGTGCCTCCCGGAGGTGTCTAATCCAAAACACCTTTATGACAAATACTAAAGTGCCCGTTTGACGTGGTTGTAGCTAGCAACCCGGACGGGGACGTCACTCCCATAATAGATCCTAAAGAGATCTATCCTTTAGTACTCGCGCCTTCGCAGTTAACGAACCATGTGTTTGAGGACTTTAAATGGATTTTGAAAACAACTCATGCGACCAAGTAAAAATGTTTTCAAAAACGGTTTTTATAAAAATAGTTTAAGCATTGTATCCCCCCCAAAGTTTTAAAAACAGTAAAACAATAAAAATGGGGCTGTGAGACTCACCTTAGATTAGCAAGTAGCAAGCAAACATCATATAAGCAAGCAAGCCGGTGTGCAACCTTCTAACGCCCTAAACGTATAAGGTTGTGTAAGTAGATGTCTTATAAGACCATCTATAGCGATTGTATAAGTGGGGGTTAATGTCCACTTAAGCCAATCGTGCAGGTGGAGGGTTAATATCCACCTAGAGCTAGTTCATCAACTAGTTATGTCCAAATAAGTTATTCAAGTTCGTTTATCAAAAACGTGTACGACCCGTTGGTGAAAGTTTGTAATAATAAGTTATTCAAGTTTGCTTTGTTGTATACTATTCAGTAGTACAAATCGTGTGTTGCAAATAGATTATTTTAGTTTGTATAAACCTTAAACCGTAGGTCAAAGTTGGTCAACTCGTTGGTCAAAGCTGGTCAAACTGGTCAAACCTGGTCAAACTGGTCAAAGTTGGTCAAACATGGTCAAAGTTGGTCAAACCTGGTCAAACTGGTCAAAGTTGGTCAAACAGGTCAAAGTTGGTCAAACTGGTCAAAGTTGGTCAAACTAGTCAAATTGTAGCATCACTAGCAAAATGTAGCAACACTAGTAAATGTGGCATCACTAGGTTAGTGTCTCTACTTGAGACTTAGGATATTTTCAGAAATTGTAGCATCACTAGCAAAATGTAGCAACACTAGTAAATGTTGCATCACTAGGTTAGTGTCTCTACTTGAGACTTATGATGTTTTCAGAAATTGTAGCATCACTAGCAAAATGTAGCAACACTAGTAAATGTGGCATCACTAGGTTAGTGTCTCTACTTGAGACTTAGGATATTTTCAGAAATTGTAGCATCACTAGCAAAATGTAGCAACACTAGTATATGTGGCATCACTAGGTTAGTGTCTCTACTTGAGACTTAGGATATTTTGTTCAAGTGTCTAAGTGTCGGTTTCTAATTAGGGAAACTTTCTAAGTTTAATTTTTGGTCCAAGTTACTAATTAAGTCATCCAAACCCATTTTTGTTACCACTTTCCAAAAATAGTAAGTTTTGTCGTTTTTAGAAACCGAGTCGTTTTTGTTGACTTGGTCAAACCTACTCGGTTTGACCCGAAACTTTTACCCAACCATATAATTCAGTTAATTAAGTTTATAAAACTTGTCGGTTCATGTCGGGATTATTTTGAGGTGTCGGTTTTAAATTCGCATCTTAAAACTTTACTTTTTCAACAATTCGGTTTTTGTCGGGTTGTTACGCCACATGATTTCACCTACTTCTGGTCCAAATCAAACTTCACAATTTTTATCAACTGGTCTTCTAGGTGTCTAGATCCAAACATAGAAATTTCAGCTTCTATAATGTCCATTTACATTTTTAATTAATTCCGCGCAAGAACCGTACAATTTTATCGAAAACTTCCAGATCATTCCTATAAATCGACTCGTAGGGAAAATCGGGTACATTTCTGGAAAAAGTGTAAAACAAGAAAGTTGTAGATCATTTCAATATGCAAATTTTAAAAAAAAATTCATCTTCTAACTCTCAGTATTCGATTTTATACGGATTTTTCTTTGAGTCTGACTTTTCTGGGCAGATTTGTGCATGTTAACATATGATATATAAAAACGATTTTCAAGCTTATTTTTGGACATAATAGTGATAGATGAACATAATAACTTCAAAATCAGTAGCATTAAAGTAAAATAAGTGAGAGAGAGTTAGTGATTCTCACAAAGAATGGTGAAGAAAAACAAGAGAGGATGATGATGGTGTTGATCTTTCTTCATTCTCCTAGACTTCAAGATGATGAATGATGGTGATTTATGGTGGATATTGGTGGTGAAAGGGGGCTGAGTTTTCTGGAAATGGAGAGAGAGATGAGAGAAAATTTGAGAGAGTAAAAAGAGATGGAGTGATGAATGAGTTTGGTGCATGAAGTGTAAGTGGTTTTGAGGGGAATCTTCCATCATGACATTGCATGAGAAGGGATTGGAGAGGGGAGGGGTGGTACATGGCGTGGCCGGCCCCCATGTGGTCCCACCAAGGGTATTTTGGTCATTTTCTGGTTCTACCGATTTGTACTTCGTGCGGTGTTCGTTTCCTTGTTTGTTTTGGTATTTATATATACGTTAAACGTTTAATACGCGTATTTAAATGACGAATATAATTTCGATATTTTTACTTGAAACATTTAATATAGATACTTGAAAACACTTATAAAAATGTTCTGTTAATTTATCGGCCTCGATTTGCGTGCACATTTTACGGAGGTTTAATCGCGTAACGTTTTTATTAGACGTTTTTCATTATTAACATCAAATGAGATATTTTAAATGAAAGTTTTACTCTAAATGATATATTTTAAATTCTTAAAATATATTTTGGTTTTCGTTCGATTGTCAGGCGCGTTCCGCGCGTTTCTGTTGCGTTTGAGACGTTTTAGTCAAAACGCCTAAGTTTTTCGTATATTAATTTAACAAATTAACAATATATGATAAATAACTTCTAAAAATAGATTCAAGTTATTTATAGAAATGTTTTCACCAACGTCGTATAATTAGGCGGACTCCGTCCGGTTGTTTTGCGCAATTTCATCGAATTGCGTAAGCGTAATTACAACTAATTACGTAAGCGTATATTCACAAAATATACAAGTAGTTACAAGCAATTACAAGTATTTAGCCTAATTCTAAACTAAACACACGTAATTAGGGTTTCGGTTAAGTTTAAAAGTTAACCTAAATTGTCGGGTGTCACCTTAAAGCTTCGTCAACCTATTCTAGGTTCTAAGGATATCTATTTATATCGTATAGAGTCCTGTACAGAATCACCTACAATTATGGAACTAAATATATTCCATATACTACTCAAACTCTTAACCGACTCTGTATTTAACACTAAAAGTAGTAATACTTAGAATTACTCTAACAGTATTTATATTTACTCTTGCAGTACTAAAACTGTTATTTACATAAACAGTAGAAACTATTATAATATTAACAGTACTAATGATGACAGCAGTAGTAACCTTGTACTAGCAGTTGTAATCTTCAAGCAGTACTAATCTCCAATACTCTGACAATAGTAATCTTGTTCCAGCGGTAGAAACGATCACCAACAGTAGTAAGCTTCAGTACTAACTTGAACTAACAGCAGAAACGTCTAGCTAGCAGTAGTAATATTTGCATAGACAGTAGAAACACACTTAGATGAATTCTGACCCAACAATTGTTGCGTATAGCAAGAGTAGTGATACGGGGGCATCCAGTTCCTTTTATACACAATATCCATCTTTAGCAAAACAAGTCTATCTCAAGAACTATAACTATTTTGGGGCTGAATTTGAGTCTCCTCCTGCTTTTGGGTTTAAGCCTCCTTAGAAAATGAAGATACATTTTTGAATCACATGATAAAGTGTCAATTGAAACCCATGACGACATTGAAGCTTGCATCATTTCAGTCTTTATGACATTTAAGTTTACACCCATGAAGACATTTAAGCTTCCATCATTGGAGTCTTTATGACATTAAGTCTAGAGTTAACTCACTTAATTGAGCTTTAAGCCACATGAATGTTCTTTATTATAGTTTTAATTTATGGTTTTAATCCTAGCCTTTTCATATCCCATGAGTTATATGTTGCTTGAGTTTTAGCCTCTATATAAAGGCTTACGATATGTAATAGAAAAGGATTATGAGAGTTAAATAGAAAGTAAGCTATTGAAGCTTGTTTGAGTGTTTTAATACACAAAAGGAGTCGATTGTTGATTGTTCTTGGTGTGGTGCTTAGGCTTTACCACTAATAACATCTTCTTTCGCCAATTTGAATATTCTTGGTGATGTTTCATTAATTTATCCTTGAAATATTCAGATTGATAGACTTGGTGGTGGCAACTTTATCCAAGTCATATTCGTTGTTTTAAATTTATACAACCTGTTTTAACCTATCAATAACTATTCCCATCCACCACGTATCAAATTGGTATCAGAGCGAATCATTCAGGTTGTCTTAAATAGAAATGACAATTTATGATGTTTATGAGGAGCTTGAGAAACCCAACGAAGATGAAATTTTGTTTATAAACAGAATTCTCGATGCAAAATTTGAATTTTCTAATAATGAAGAAATGAGACTCGTATTTCATAAGAGTATGATCAGCAATAATGACAATTATGATGTCATTGTAGATGGAGGAAGTTGTGTGAATGTCGCATCAATTGATATGAATGTCGAATATTTCGAATTTGATTTGGATGCTACGTCTCATGAATCTAATTTGGATGTTGCTTCTTTTGAACAAGATTTGGATCACAATACTTTTGAATTTGATATGGTTTCTGAATTTGTTAAACTATTTACAAATGGTTATCAAGTTCAAAAGAGTGATTTGATTGCTGATTTTTGTGGCTGCTCTTTGTTTTACAAAGATATTGTTAGTAGTAGCTACCATCGAGCAAGCATTTGATGGAAGTGATTGGAAGATTAAATGCAAGATGAAAGAGGAACAAAATCTATGTAAATGGATGGTGATTCCTCTTATTAAATTTGAGGTTGATTATGTGAATTATCATTTTAAGGACTTGAGGACAAGTCCAAAATTAGAGGGGAAGTATGATACGGGGGCATCCAGTTCCTTTAATATACAATATCTATCTTTAGCAAAACAAGTCTATCTCAAGAACTATAACTATTTTGGGGCTGAATTTGAGTCTCCTCCTGCGTTTGGGTTTAAGCCTCCTTAGAAAATGAAGATACATTTTTGAATCACATAATAAAGTCTCAATTGAAACCCATGACGACATTGAAGCTTGCATCATTTCAGTCTTTATGACATTTAAGTTTACACCCATGAAGACATTTAAGCTTCCATCATTGGAGTCTTTATGACATTAAGTCTACAATTAACTCACTTAATTGAGCTTTAAGCCACATGAATGTTCTTTATTATAGTTTTAATTTGTGTTTTATATCCTAGCCTTTTCATATCCCATGAGTTATATGTTGCTTTAGTTTTAGCCTCTATATAAAGGCTTGCAATATGTAATAGAAAAGGATTATGAGAGTTAAATAGAAAGTAAGCTATTGAAGCTTGTTTGAGTGTTTTAATACACGAAAGGAGTCGATTGTTGATTGTTCTTGGTGTGGTGCTTAGGCTTTACCACTAATAACATCTTCTTTCGCCAATTTGAATATTCTTGGTGGTATTTCATTACTTTATCCTTGAAATATTCAGATTGTTAGGCTTGGTGGTGGCAACTTTATCCAAGTCATATCTCTTGTTACCGTTTCTTAGAATTCTGCTTTATACATAAACAAATCATCCTACCCGCCACGTATCAAGTAGTTTCAACTATTGATGAGATTACGTCTTTCCACTATCTCCTAGTCTTATATATTTAAGAGAGGGTATGAATGGGGTTGGGTAATGGGCAAAATAGAAATGGTAGGGAATTTGACGTATAATATACATTAGCATATGAATTTTAACCAAAGCAGAAAATCTAAGATAACAAATAATTACAACATACTAAAAACATATATTTACCATCATTGGCAGGTGCACCAGCCTCCTGAGTTTCTAAAAACGTGCAGTTTAGATGAAATTGCCTGCAAAAGAGGCTGAAAGAAAGTTATGTGGATGCTATAACCAAAAAATTACATGAAGATATGTAGTGCAAATGAATATACACCAAAAACTAAAATAAAATATGTTGGTCTTAACACCAGATACATACCATTAATATGGAAAACCTTAGTTGACCAAATTACGGCAAACCTCAATTAAAATCCACAAAATCCTGTTTGTACATTTAACTATAGTCAGTGATTAAAAGTAAAGTTACAAAAACCAACTCAAATTAAAGTCCAGAAACTAACCTAACATAACCCACAATCAAGAACCGACCAAAGATGATTATAATTCAAATAACCATCTCAACTTATGATGATGAAAACATCAATCAAACTGAACTACCTTCTTGATACACAAAGCACTTCTAGATACACAAAGCAACGAACTTACTTGAAAACTTCTTTAGCAAATAGCCCAATAAGAGTTATCTACTCTTCGGTCACTGGATGATGAATTAGTGTAGAATATTTAGAAGGTACACAACTTCATTGATCGACATATCATACCTTAATATTTTCTGTGAAAAACATGCTTGTGTTGATGCACGAAGTTGTTTCAAAGAAATTTGTAGCATCCATAAACACAAACAGCCCTAGAATCATAAAGAAAGAAACATATAAAAACCCCTAGAATCATTGTTCAAGAAGAAGAAGAAAAAGACATAGAAAAGAGCCAATATGTATGAAATTAATCTAAAAATTACCAGATTTGAAAAAGATCTGAATGGGGACGAGATAACTAGAATCGCCGCTAGGGTTTTTATTGTATCGGTCGTGCTAGGTATGAGGATAAAATATTATGGAAGATTTTATTATCTTATGGCAGATTTTTTTAATAATATTTAGGGCTTTAGGGGGTTAAGTGTAAGTATCAACAAATTAATCTAAATCGTTGGATCAATTTTGCAAAAACCAATTAACGGACATGATTTCTCCATGGTGTTTTGCTTTAAGTATATTTATAGATTATTATTATTATTATTATTATTATTATTATTATTAGTACTACTACTATTAGAATCAAATTAAATAAGTTGATATATGGAAAGCTTTATATATATAAAATACTACACTCTAATAGGTAATTATAAAACTTCATATCTATATCTATATATATATATATATATATAGATAGATAGATAGACTTGGGATCCTGTGAGAACAAGAGGATTCCGTGAGAACGGTGAGAACAAATCATATCCCTCCATTTTTTCCTTTAATCAAAAATCCTGATTTTGGAGGTGACATTTTTGTAAATAATTTGAACTTCTGCCATGATGGCATTTTTGTAATTATTGTGAACTTTGATTAACCTTCACAATTAACTTTTATTGTTAATTTTTTATTTATTTTTCATTCACAAGTTTTACATGTGCGAAGTCTTTTTTGTTTTGTTGATTATCATTAGTATATTTATATTACCAAAAAGTTTTACATTTTATTGCTTCACACAAATAAATAGGCTTCACACAAATAATATGCTTCACACAAAAACATTTAACAAATAAACTTCACATAAACATTTTATTGCTTAAAACAAACAAGTAAGCTTCACAAAAAAAAAAAAAAAAAAAACCTTAACACAAACAAATATACTTCACACAAAAACTATTAACAAATAAGCATTTTATTGCTTAACACAAACAAATAAGCTTTACACACACATACAAAAATAAGCTTCATATAAACAAATATGCTTCACACAAAAACTTTTAATAAATAAGTTTCACATAAACATTTTATTGCTTAACACAAATAAATAAGCTTCACAATTTTATTTTATTTTTTTAAAAAACTTTACACAAACAAATAGGCTTTACACAAACAAATATGCTTCACACAAAAAATGTTAACAAATAAGCTTCACATAAACATTTTATTGCTTAAAGAGAGATCTTTGTTTTTTATTCACAGCTATTTCTTAATGTTAATATATATATATATATATATATAGTGGGAGGATCAAGGGGGAAGCCTTTGATCTTGGGGAAGTTGATCATGTTCGTTGATTTCATTGAATTGTACTCCTGTCAAAATGTCAGTCAACCATGGTCAAGCAAAGAACAATTACATTAGCAGGGGTACCTTGGTCAATTTAAATTTCTATTTCATTAAACACCTTGCGTATATATTTTAGCTTCAGTGCCAATCCAATTAAAATTCATTAAAACTCACGTTGTATACTTACTTGAAATTGGGAATTTGACATTTGGATCCAATCATTTGATTTGGAATTATTAAAATTAAAGCGACATAATTCATCATCTCATTAATCTAAAGACAATTGAATCAACAATCACCGTTTCATTTCACCCGAATTATCATAATCGTATATTTGATTCTTATTATATTCATCAAATTACAAATTGTATATTTACAATTCCATATTTTTCGTATACAAAATTACATATGCAATTCGATGTTGTATTGCACTCCGTTTTCGATTTCCAGACATGATTAATTTATCAATTTTAAATTTTATTCATGTGATAAATTCATTAATAAGGGTCTGTATATTCAATAATCGTGAATTACATTTACTATTTGAGTATACATCATAATTCTCATAGATAATTGCGATTAATTCATGCAGTTAACAAATGTCAATCCTCATTTCTGTTCATCGCGATTAATCTATTCATTCAACCAAATTATAATTAGTTATCAAATTTAGGTATGTACTTCGCTAATTTTTTAATTTCGATTTCAATTATAGATTGTTTCAGTTGATTCAACACATATTCAACACATATTGTTTCAGTTGTATTAGGCTTATAAGCAGGTAACTAATTTGATTACACTCATCGTTCATCATTCAAGCTGAGGCAATTTCATATTTTTTACATAAATTCGAAGAGATCAAAAGTTTAAAATTTTAGTATTCATTTGAAAGAATATTAATAAGAAAATTTGACTTAATATCATTCAATTAGTATTAATAATATTTATATGTATTGTACAATCAATAAAAGTTCATTAAGTTAGATTCACCACTATAGGATTGCTAAAGTCTTTTTTTTAAGTAAGAATATTCATCTCGGAGAATATTAAATAAGATTGACCACCATGAATATTATTTTACACGTTCAAGTACTCGTGAATCATAATTAATATTCACCGAGATGAATATTCCTACTAAAAAAAAGAATTAAATACAACCATTAAGTGTTGAATATTATTTAATGAATTCATATTATGGATAATAATGAACAATAAACCTTAAAGATTATTAAGTTAAGTTTCATTAATATTCATCATAATGAATATTAACGTTCTGGATAATATTGGATTTTTGAAATTCAGTGTTGAATCACGTATTTTTTAAGTTGTTATACCATAACATATATTCTGGTGTATATTGTGTGATAACATTTACGTAGATAAATATTAAGTGATAACATTCATTGGGGTGAATATTAAGTGAGAACCTTTATTGATAAATGTTATATATTTTTTTAAAGTTGTTATATGAAACACCCCGAAAACGTACAATTTTTTTTTTTTTTTTTTTTTTTTTCATGTTATCACTTACAAGCTTTTATTACACATTCATTCTATCCCTTATTACATTTAACTTAGAAGCTAAAACAAATATTTTCTAAAAACTTACTGAATCCGCCGTATTCCCTGGAATACGACCGGATTCAGTTGAATACGACCGTATTCCAACGAATACACCGTATTCCCGAGGAATTTAAGCTCAACTCGGTGACAGAACTGAAACTAAGGAATACGTTTTTTGAATACGGTTGGGAATACACCGTATTCCCGTGAATACGAACGTATTCCGATGAATACGACCGGATTCATCCTATTCCAGCAACCTGCACATTTTATGACCAAAACTCGACTTTCAAACGAGCATAACTTTTAAACGATAATACCTGGGAACCTGAAATTTTGCAGTCAACTTCACTTTGACCATATAAACGTTTCTACTTTTTCACTTTTTCAAATTTCGCATTAAATCTCATTTTGACCCGTTAACTCAATTTCGGCTATTTCTAACCAAAATTTTGACACATCAAGTTCTTATTCACTCAACATCTGACTTTGGTCTTTTTACCATACTTTCAATACATCATTTACAACTTATTGGTACCATTACATTTGACTTTACTTGAATATGACTCATAAAACTTATTGGTCACCCATTTGGGCACCAAAACGACCCGATTGGGTCTTTGACCATTTCAACCCATTCTTTTGGTCAATTCTCACCCAATTGACTTATCTAAACAAACTAACTCATAAATATCAACCTTTAACCACTATGCTCATAAAAACCACATTTCACTTTTATGTCAAACTTTTATACATTCATTACTAATTCAAACTTTAAACATACAAGTCTCACTACTATGACCTCAACTCTGACTTTGACCACAGAGTTGACTTTTCTCAAAACATCACATATACTACAAGTGAGACCACATATTGTTTACAAAACATCAAACTACAAGTCTTAAGCTTTACAACGGGGGTGTACATATCACGAGCATGATTAAGAGGGATTAGCTTGTTACCAAAACCGTGCAACAAGCTCCACCAAAAGCTTTTAAACGTGTCCCTTGCCCAAGTCCCCTCTATTGACACTTGGCTCACCTGAAAACGTTTAAACATAACACGTAAGCTAATGCTTAGTAAGTAATGGAATCTTTTATATAAACATAAACATAACATCACATTAAGGATCCTTAAACATCATCATGCTAACTACTACTAGTTAACATTTATACCAAGCTAATGGTCATGATCCATTACTTGGAAAACCATCAAGCTAATGGCTCACCCATTACTTGATTCCACATTCATATCCATCTACTTACCTTTATCTTGACTAAGCAATATACTTGAACTAACTTCAATTCACTTCTTTCTCTTGATCACCTATCACATAAGCACATAGCATGATCAATCAACATAATACTTTACTTTCTTTAGTCTAACTTCATTACTTAGGTGTCACTTACTAACACCTATCTCATACTTTCAATTAATCCCATAACTAGGTGTTACTCACTAACACCTCTAATTCATAACTAGTGTTCCATGATTTACTTAAACTTTATCATCACATGAAATTGGGTAATCAACATTTAACTAAGCATAATCATCATCAATTCATCTTTACCCATCAATTCTCATATAGCTATAAACTAGAAAACCCAATTTCATATGAACATGAGTTCTTTAATCAAACTAACATAAATTAAACATAGCAACTAGCTTATTAACACCCATGGAACACTAATTTAACTAACTAACTATCATACATGATCTTTCCTCATTCTAGGGTTTATGAATCTTAATCAAATTATCAAATTAAACTTAGATAACAATTACACATACCTTGTAGATGCTATCTTCAAAGCTTATAAACCCTAGCTTAATCAATTCTTCACTCAACTTTTGATTTCTTTGTGTTTCTTTGTTTCCCTCTCAATTACACTCACACATACGTACATACACACTGAAATTTTAGTCTGGAACATAATAGAATCTGTAGGAGGATATGTATTACCATTTTTACACTTTAACCCCCTGCACTTTCCTTCTTTACATATCTAACCCCTCTAACTTACTTTCTTTTAATTGGTTAGTCCTTCTAACCAAATTCTAAACTTTTCGTTACTTTAAACATTTAACATATAAAATACATATAAAAACTGAAACGTAAACGTATATTAAACTATAAAAACTTACGTATTTTAGGGGTGTTACAACTCTTCCCTACTTATTTAGGATTGTGTCCTCACAATCCATTCTTGATACAAAGCCGGATAATAAACAATGATTTCTTCCTCCGGCTCCCACGTGAACTCTGAACCTTTTCTATGCTTCCATTGAATTCTAAACAACCGGATATCTTTATTTCTTAACTTCTTGACTTTCTCATCTAGAATAGCTATTGGTTGTTCAACATAATTCAACTGATCATTGATTTCTATTTCTTCCAATGGCACATAAGATGCCTCATCCACTAAGCACTTCCTTAAATACGAAACATGGAAAGTGCTATGGATACTTGCCAATTCACTTGGTAGCTCAAGACGATAAGCTACCTTTCCAACTCTTTCAATAATCTTAAAAGGACCAATAAACCGAGGACTTAACTTGCCTCGTTTCCTGAATCTGATAATACCTTTCCATGGAGATACTTTTAACATAACCATATCTCCAACCTCAAACTCTAATGGACGTCTTCTTTTGTCGGCATATGACTTTTGTCTATCTTGAGCAATCTTTAATCTTTCTCTGATTTGATCAATCTTTTCTGTTGTTTGTTGCACTATATCTGTACTGCCCATTTCTCTTTGCCCGACTTCACCCCAACATATTGGAGTTCTACACTTTCTCCCATATAACATCTCGTAAGGTGGCATACCTATACTTGCATGATAACTGTTATTATAGGAGAATTCTGCTAATGGTAAATGCACATCCCAATTACCTCCAAAATCTATAACACACGCCCGCAACATGTCTTCTAAAGTCTGTATCGTTCTTTCACTTTGACCATCTGTCTGCGGGTGATAAGCTGTGCTAAGATTAATACGTGTACCAATATCATCTTGAAACTTGGCCCAAAACCGTGAAGTAAATCTACTATCTCTATCCGAGACAATAGAGACTGGCATACCATGACGTGCAACTACTTCTTTAACATATAAATCTGCCAAAGCTTCAATAGACATCGTTTCTTTAATCGGTAGAAATAATGCACTTTTCGTCAATCTATCCACTATCACCCAAATTGCATCATGCTGACGCTGAGTCTTTGGCAATTTGGTGATGAGATCCATCGTTATGTGTTCCCACTTCCAAACAGGTATGTCTAAAGGCTGCATCTTCCCATATGGCTTCTGATGCTCAGCCTTCACCTGTAAGCAAGTTAAACACTGTTCAACATATTTAACAATATCTCTTTTCATACCTGGCCACCAATATTCTGATCTTAAGTCGTGGTACATCTTTGTCGCGCCAGGATGAATGGAATACTTTGATTTATGAGATTCACCTAACAATAATGTCTTCAAATCCCAAGAATTTGGAATCCAAACTCTACCATAACGTGTCTTTAACCCACGTGAATCTTCCATAATACTATCAACTTGACCTTTGATCCGTTCTGATCGAATATCTTTTTCTCTCCAAGCTTTTTGCTGTGCGTCTTTAATTTGATCAAACAAGCTAGGAGTAGCAGTAATTCTAAGAGATTTAACTGTTAGTGCAAGATGAGCTGCCTTTCTACTTAAAGCATCAGCTACAATATTAGCTTTTCCAGGGTGGTATAATATTTCACAATCATAGTCTTTAACAAGATCTAACCACCTTCTTTGTCTCATATTCAAATCTCTTTGATCGAAGAAATACTTTAAACTTTTGTGATCTGTATAAATGGTAATCTTTACACCATAGAGATAATGCCTCCATATCTTTAAGGCAAAGACCACCGCTGCAAGTTCTAAATCATGCGTTGGATAATTCTTCTCATTTTCTTTTAATTGTCTAGAAGCATATGCTATCACTTTGCCACGTTGCATAAGAACACAGCCCAAACCACTATACGATGCATCACAATATATCACCAAGTCTTCAGTACCTTCTGGAAGTACTAAGACCGGTGCTTGACTGAGTTTCTGCTTTAAAATCTGAAAAGCTTGTTCTGCTTGATCATTCCATTCAAACTTGATATTCTTTCTAGTAAGTTTTGTAAGTGGCATTGCGATCTTTGAGAAGTCTTGAAACCGTCTGTAATAGCCAGCTAATCCAAGAAAACTTCTGACTTCCGTTGGAGTTGTTGGAGCACTCCATTTCATAACTGCTTCAACTTTTACTGGATCCACCATAATACCCTCACTATTGACAACATGTCCAAGAAACTGTACTTCCCGAAGCCAAAACTCACACTTCGAGAACTTAGCATAAAGCTTCTCTCTCCTTAACATCTGTAGCACTTGTCTTAAATGATAATCATGATCATTAGCGAATTTAGAATAGATTAAAATATCGTCAATAAACACGATTACAAACTTATCAAGCATTGGGCGACATACTCTATTCATCAAATCCATAAAAGCTGCAGGTGCATTCGTCAAACCAAATGGCATTACCACAAATTCATAATGCCCATACCTCGTCCTAAAAGCAGTTTTACAAACATCTTCCTCTCTGACCTTCAATTGATGGTAACCAGAGCGTAAATCGATCTTTGAAAAGTAACTAGCACCCTGCAACTGGTCAAACAAGTCATCAATCCTAGGTAATGGGTACCTATTCTTGATAGTCACCTTGTTTAACCCTCGATAATCTATGCACATTCTCATTGAACCATCTTTCTTTTTCACAAATAAAATAGGAGCTCCCCACGGAGAACTACTTGGACGTATAAAACCTTTATCTAACAGTTCTTGCAACTGTTTCATTAATTCCTGCATTTCGGTTGGAGCAAGCCTATATGGTGTCTTAGCAATAGGTGTAGCTCCAGGCATCAATTCAATCTTAAATTCAACTTGCCTATCGGGCGGAATGCCCGGTAACTCATCGGGAAATACATCAATAAACTCTTTTACTACCGGAATTTCTTCAATCTTTGGAATTTGAATCTAAGCATCTATCACATGTGCCAAAAAGGCTTGACAACCATGTGACAAATATCGCTTAGCCTTAGCAAAAGTACAAACTGGAATAGGCATTTCTTTCTTTTCTCCATAAATATCTAACAATTCATCACGAGGTAACTTAACTCTTACAATCTTTTGCTCACATTGAATTATTGCATCATGAGCCGCTAACCAATCCATACCAATTACAACATCGAATTCCCCCATTTGCATAGGGATTAGATTTATGGAAAAAGGCTCATTACTTATTTCTAACCGACACCCTCTATAAACTTTCGTGACATATACTGTTCTATCATCGGCTATTTCAACATCTAAGGGAGTGTCTAAGTCAGAAAGTGGAATCATGAAACTTTTACTAAACTTTTCTGAAACAAAAGATCTAGAGGCACCCGAATCAAAAAGAACATATGCAGGTATTAGGTTTACTAAAAAGGTACCTGACACTACATCTGGGGTCCCTTTAGCTTCCTCTGCTGTAATCTGGAATGAACGAGGCCTGGCTTTTGGAACTTCAGTCGACTTCTTATCGGATGGCTTACGATATGGTGAAGAAGCTGACTGAGACTTTAACTTTGGACATTCTGACTTCACATGACCAGGCTCGTAGCATCCATAACATACCTTTAATGGATGAGGACAGTCCTTGCTGAAATGACCTTCCTCACCACATTGATAACAAACATTTAACCCGAATCTGCATACTCCAAAATGCTTCTTGTGACATTTCTTACATTCTGGAGGTACAGACTTTTCTGTCTTCTTCTCTTCTCGACGAGAACTATCACTAGCTTTGAACTTCTTTGAAGGAATGGGACTTGATTCAGTTTTTCTTTTTACCACAGTCTTCTCACCTTTCTTTAACTCTAACTCTTGAAAACGAGCTTCATTCACAATCTCTTCAAAAGACTTACAACGGCTAGGTTGAATAAATTGACTTATTTCTTTCTTTAACACCTCATGAAAATGATCTATAAGCCGCTTCGGATTCTCCATATAATCTGGACAGAATTGAGCTCTATCCAGAAATACACCAACTAACTCGTTAATTGATTCAGTCGTTTGTTCCATTGCAAGAAACTCCCGACGAATCCTCTTCAAATCTGCTTCTTGAGAATATGTATTCTCAAACATCTTCTTAAAATCATCCCAACTCATCTTGTTTATAACCTCATCCCCTAAGGTACGGCGTTGAACTTCCCACCAATTCTTAGCACGTGCCTTCAAGAGATTAGCAGCAAAAATTACTTTCAAATCGGCGGGGCAACGTGAAGTAGTAAAAGCCCCTTCAACCTCCATAACCCATCTATAACATTTAATCGGATCTAAATCCCCTTCAAACTCAGGTGGATTACAAGTTGAAAAATCTTTATAACTAAACTTTCTACTTTCTTCTGAAATTGGAGCTTGAGAAGGTACTTCTTGACTAACTCCAACTGTTTTATCTTTTTGTTTCTGAAACTCTTCACTAACCACCTCTCTAACAGTCTCTATAATCGTTGACTTTAGAAGAGGAATAGACGCTTTCTGAGCAATACCAATTTCTTGTGAAATAAAAGATTTCATCTTTTCAATTATCGGATCTATATCTTGAACAGGAGACTGAGACTTATCTTGACTGCCTCCTGTATCAGTAATCTCTACTTCTTTACTCATCTTATCTGAAACGTTCACATAACACATTAACATAATAACTTAAACATTTAATCGTCTATCTTATCACAAACTTTACTATAAACAGTTAATAACTTGTTAACATTCTATCCTCTAATGTCTCGTGATTTCCATGGATACATATTAGGTAATATGGTAATCATTGCGTTGGCCAGACGCTCTAATTATCGTATTACATTAAACACATCCATAGTCTGCACGCCACACTTCGAGTAAGGAATCATTAACAATTCATTAACTCATAACATATCTTACTAAATCATGCTCAACATCGTAATAAAATTGGTCTAAGTCCAAGTACCCACTAATGGTGGATACCTGAATCCCTTAAACCGTGCTCTGATACCAACTTGAAACACCCCGAAAACGTACAATTTTTTTTTTTTTTTTTCATGTTATCACTTACAAGCTTTTATTACACATTCATTCTATCCCTTATTATATTTAACTTAGAAGCTAAAACAAATATTTTCTAAAAACTTACTGAATCCGCCGTATTCCCTGGAATACGACCGGATTCAGTTGAATACGACCGTATTCCAACGAATACGCCGTATTCCCGAGGAATTTAAGCTCAACTCGGTGACAGAACTGAAACTAAGGAATACGTTTTTTGAATACGGTTGGGAATACGCCGTATTCCCGTGAATACGAACGTATTCCGATGAATACGACCGGATTCATCCTATTCCAGCAACCTGCACATTTTATGACCAAAACTCGACTTTCAAACGAGCATAACTTTTAAACGATAATACCTGGGAACCTGAAATTTTGCAGTCAACTTCACTTTGACCATATAAACGTTTCTACTTTTTCACTTTTTCAAATTTCGCATTAAATCTCATTTTGACCCGTTAACTCAATTTCGGCTATTTCGAACCAAAATTTTGACACATCAAGTTCTTATTCACTCAACATCTGACTTTGGTCTTTTTACCATACTTTCAATACATCATTTACAACTTATTGGTACCATTACATTTGACTTTACTTGAATATGACTCATAAAACTTATTGGTCACCCATTTGGGCACCAAAACGACCCGATTGGATCTTTGACCATTTCAACCCATTCTTTTGGTCAATTCTCACCCAATTGACTTATCTAAACAAACTAACTCATAAATATCAACCTTTAACCACTATGCTCATAAAAACCACATTTCACTTTTATGTCAAACTTTTATACATTCATTACTAATTCAAACTTTAAACATACAAGTCTCACTACTATGACCTCAACTCTGACTTTGACCACAGAGTTGACTTTTCTCAAAACATCACATATACTACAAGTGAGACCACATATTGTTTACAAAACATCAAACTACAAGTCTTAAGCTTTACAACGGGGGTGTACATATCACGAGCATGATTAAGAGGGATTAGCTTGTTACCAAAACCGTGCAACAAGCTCCACCAAAAGCTTTTAAACGTGTCCCTTGCCCAAGTCCCCTCTATTGACACTTGGCTCACCTGAAAACGTTTAAACATAACACGTAAGCTAATGCTTAGTAAGTAATGGAATCTTTTATATAAACATAAACATAACATCACATTAAGGATCCTTAAACATCATCATGCTAACTACTACTAGTTAACATTTATACCAAGCTAATGGTCATGATCCATTACTTGGAAAACCATCAAGCTAATGGCTCACCCATTACTTGATTCCACATTCATATCCATCTACTTACCTTTATCTTGACTAAGCAATATACTTGAACTAACTTCAATTCACTTCTTTCTCTTGATCACCTATCACATAAGCACATAGCATGATCAATCAACATAATACTTTACTTTCTTTAGTCTAACTTCATTACTTAGGTGTCACTTACTAACACCTATCTCATACTTTCAATTAATCCCATAACTAGGTGTTACTCACTAACACCTCTAATTCATAACTAGTGTTCCATGATTTACTTAAACTTTATCATCACATGAAATTGGGTAATCAACATTTAACTAAGCATAATCATCATCAATTCATCTTTACCCATCAATTCTCATATAGCTATAAACTAGAAAACCCAATTTCATATGAACATGAGTTCTTTAATCAAACTAACATAAATTAAACATAGCAACTAGCTTATTAACACCCATGGAACACTAATTTAACTAACTAACTATCATACATGATCTTTCCTCATTCTAGGGTTTATGAATCTTAATCAAATTATCAAATTAAACTTAGATAACAATTACACATACCTTGTAGATGCTATCTTCAAAGCTTATAAACCCTAGCTTAATCAATTCTTCACTCAACTTTTGATTTCTTTGTGTTTCTTTGTTTCCCTCTCAATTACACTCACACATACGTACATACACACTGAAATTTTAGTCTGGAACATAATAGAATCTGTAGGAGGATATGTATTACCATTTTTACACTTTAACCCCCTGCACTTTCCTTCTTTACATATCTAACCCCTCTAACTTACTTTCTTTTAATTGGTTAGTCCTTCTAACCAAATTCTAAACTTTTCGTTACTTTAAACATTTAACATATAAAATACATATAAAAACTGAAACGTAAACGTATATTAAACTATAAAAACTTACGTATTTTAGGGGTGTTACAACTCTTCCCTACTTATTTAGGATTGTGTCCTCACAATCCATTCTTGATACAAAGCCGGATAATAAACAATGATTTCTTCCTCCGGCTCCCACGTGAACTCTGAACCTTTTCTATGCTTCCATTGAATTCTAAACAACCGGATATCTTTATTTCTTAACTTCTTGACTTTCTCATCTAGAATAGCTATTGGTTGTTCAACATAATTCAACTGATCATTGATTTCTATTTCTTCCAATGGCACATAAGATGCCTCATCCACTAAGCACTTCCTTAAATACGAAACATGGAAAGTGCTATGGATACTTGCCAATTCACTTGGTAGCTCAAGACGATAAGCTACCTTTCCAACTCTTTCAATAATCTTAAAAGGACCAATAAACCGAGGACTTAACTTGCCTCGTTTCCTGAATCTGATAATACCTTTCCATGGAGATACTTTTAACATAACCATATCTCCAACCTCAAACTCTAATGGACGTCTTCTTTTGTCGGCATATGACTTTTGTCTATCTTGAGCAATCTTTAATCTTTCTCTGATTTGATCAATCTTTTCTGTTGTTTGTTGCACTATATCTGTACTGCCCATTTCTCTTTGCCCGACTTCACCCCAACATATTGGAGTTCTACACTTTCTCCCATATAACATCTCGTAAGGTGGCATACCTATACTTGCATGATAACTGTTATTATAGGAGAATTCTGCTAATGGTAAATGCACATCCCAATTACCTCCAAAATCTATAACACACGCCCGCAACATGTCTTCTAAAGTCTGTATCGTTCTTTCACTTTGACCATCTGTCTGCGGGTGATAAGCTGTGCTAAGATTAATACGTGTACCAATATCATCTTGAAACTTGGCCCAAAACCGTGAAGTAAATCTACTATCTCTATCCGAGACAATAGAGACTGGCATACCATGACGTGCAACTACTTCTTTAACATATAAATCTGCCAAAGCTTCAATAGACATCGTTTCTTTAATCGGTAGAAATAATGCACTTTTCGTCAATCTATCCACTATCACCCAAATTGCATCATGCTGACGCTGAGTCTTTGGCAATTTGGTGATGAGATCCATCGTTATGTGTTCCCACTTCCAAACAGGTATGTCTAAAGGCTGCATCTTCCCATATGGCTTCTGATGCTCAGCCTTCACCTGTAAGCAAGTTAAACACTGTTCAACATATTTAACAATATCTCTTTTCATACCTGGCCACCAATATTCTGATCTTAAGTCGTGGTACATCTTTGTCGCGCCAGGATGAATGGAATACTTTGATTTATGAGATTCACCTAACAATAATGTCTTCAAATCCCAAGAATTTGGAATCCAAACTCTACCATAACGTGTCTTTAACCCACGTGAATCTTCCATAATACTATCAACTTGACCTTTGATCCGTTCTGATCGAATATCTTTTTCTCTCCAAGCTTTTTGCTGTGCGTCTTTAATTTGATCAAACAAGCTAGGAGTAACAGTAATTCTAAGAGATTTAACTGTTAGTGCAAGATGAGCTGCCTTTCTACTTAAAGCATCAGCTACAATATTAGCTTTTCCAGGGTGGTATAATATTTCACAATCATAGTCTTTAACAAGATCTAACCACCTTCTTTGTCTCATATTCAAATCTCTTTGATCGAAGAAATACTTTAAACTTTTGTGATCTGTATAAATGGTAATCTTTACACCATAGAGATAATGCCTCCATATCTTTAAGGCAAAGACCACCGCTGCAAGTTCTAAATCATGCGTTGGATAATTCTTCTCATTTTCTTTTAATTGTCTAGAAGCATATGCTATCACTTTGCCACGTTGCATAAGAACACAGCCCAAACCACTATACGATGCATCACAATATATCACCAAGTCTTCAGTACCTTCTGGAAGTACTAAGACCGGTGCTTGACTGAGTTTCTGCTTTAAAATCTGAAAAGCTTGTTCTGCTTGATCATTCCATTCAAACTTGATATTCTTTCTAGTAAGTTTTGTAAGTGGCATTGCGATCTTTGAGAAGTCTTGAAACCGTCTGTAATAGCCAGCTAATCCAAGAAAACTTCTGACTTCCGTTGGAGTTGTTGGAGCACTCCATTTCATAACTGCTTCAACTTTTACTGGATCCACCATAATACCCTCACTATTGACAACATGTCCAAGAAACTGTACTTCCCGAAGCCAAAACTCACACTTCGAGAACTTAGCATAAAGCTTCTCTCTCCTTAACATCTGTAGCACTTGTCTTAAATGATAATCATGATCATTAGCGAATTTAGAATAGATTAAAATATCGTCAATAAACACGATTACAAACTTATCAAGCATTGGGCGACATACTCTATTCATCAAATCCATAAAAGCTGCAGGTGCATTCGTCAAACCAAATGGCATTACCACAAATTCATAATGCCCATACCTCGTCCTAAAAGCAGTTTTACAAACATCTTCCTCTCTGACCTTCAATTGATGGTAACCAGAGCGTAAATCGATCTTTGAAAAGTAACTAGCACCCTGCAACTGGTCAAACAAGTCATCAATCCTAGGTAATGGGTACCTATTCTTGATAGTCACCTTGTTTAACCCTCGATAATCTATGCACATTCTCATTGAACCATCTTTCTTTTTCACAAATAAAATAGGAGCTCCCCACGGAGAACTACTTGGACGTATAAAACCTTTATCTAACAGTTCTTGCAACTGTTTCATTAATTCCTGCATTTCGGTTGGAGCAAGCCTATATGGTGTCTTAGCAATAGGTGTAGCTCCAGGCATCAATTCAATCTTAAATTCAACTTGCCTATCGGGCGGAATGCCCGGTAACTCATCGGGAAATACATCAATAAACTCTTTTACTACCGGAATTTCTTCAATCTTTGGAATTTGAATCTAAGCATCTATCACATGTGCCAAAAAGGCTTGACAACCATGTGACAAATATCGCTTAGCCTTAGCAAAAGTACAAACTGGAATAGGCATTTCTTTCTTTTCTCCATAAATATCTAACAATTCATCACGAGGTAACTTAACTCTTACAATCTTTTGCTCACATTGAATTATTGCATCATGAGCCGCTAACCAATCCATACCAATTACAACATCGAATTCCCCCATTTGCATAGGGATTAGATTTATGGAAAAAGGCTCATTACTTATTTCTAACCGACACCCTCTATAAACTTTCGTGACATATACTGTTCTATCATCGGCTATTTCAACATCTAAGGGAGTGTCTAAGTCAGAAAGTGGAATCATGAAACTTTTACTAAACTTTTCTGAAACAAAAGATCTAGAGGCACCCGAATCAAAAAGAACATATGCAGGTATTAGGTTTACTAAAAAGGTACCTGACACTACATCTGGGGTCCCTTTAGCTTCCTCTGCTGTAATCTGGAATGAACGAGGCCTGGCTTTTGGAACTTCAGTCGACTTCTTATCGGATGGCTTACGATATGGTGAAGAAGCTGACTGAGACTTTAACTTTGGACATTCTGACTTCACATGACCAGGCTCGTAGCATCCATAACATACCTTTAATGGATGAGGACAGTCCTTGCTGAAATGACCTTCCTCACCACATTGATAACAAACATTTAACCCGAATCTGCATACTCCAAAATGCTTCTTGTGACATTTCTTACATTCTGGAGGTACAGACTTTTCTGTCTTCTTCTCTTCTCGACGAGAACTATCACTAGCTTTGAACTTCTTTGAAGGAATGGGACTTGATTCAGTTTTTCTTTTTACCACAGTCTTCTCACCTTTCTTTAACTCTAACTCTTGAAAACGAGCTTCATTCACAATCTCTTCAAAAGACTTACAACGGCTAGGTTGAATAAATTGACTTATTTCTTTCTTTAACACCTCATGAAAATGATCTATAAGCCGCTTCGGATTCTCCATATAATCTGGACAGAATTGAGCTCTATCCAGAAATACACCAACTAACTCGTTAATTGATTCAGTCGTTTGTTCCATTGCAAGAAACTCCCGACGAATCCTCTTCAAATCTGCTTCTTGAGAATATGTATTCTCAAACATCTTCTTAAAATCATCCCAACTCATCTTGTTTATAACCTCATCCCCTAAGGTACGGCGTTGAACTTCCCACCAATTCTTAGCACGTGCCTTCAAGAGATTAGCAGCAAAAATTACTTTCAAATCGGCGGGGCAACGTGAAGTAGTAAAAGCCCCTTCAACCTCCATAACCCATCTATAACATTTAATCGGATCTAAATCCCCTTCAAACTCAGGTGGATTACAAGTTGAAAAATCTTTATAACTAAACTTTCTACTTTCTTCTGAAATTGGAGCTTGAGAAGGTACTTCTTGACTAACTCCAACTGTTTTATCTTTTTGTTTCTGAAACTCTTCACTAACCACCTCTCTAACAGTCTCTATAATCGTTGACTTTAGAAGAGGAATAGACGCTTTCTGAGCAATACCAATTTCTTGTGAAATAAAAGATTTCATCTTTTCAATTATCGGATCTATATCTTGAACAGGAGACTGAGACTTATCTTGACTGCCTCCTGTATCAGTAATCTCTACTTCTTTACTCATCTTATCTGAAACGTTCACATAACACATTAACATAATAACTTAAACATTTAATCGTCTATCTTATCACAAACTTTACTATAAACAGTTAATAACTTGTTAACATTCTATCCTCTAATGTCTCGTGATTTCCATGGATACATATTAGGTAATATGGTAATCATTGCGTTGGCCAGACGCTCTAATTATCGTATTACATTAAACACATCCATAGTCTGCACGCCACACTTCGAGTAAGGAATCATTAACAATTCATTAACTCATAACATATCTTACTAAATCATGCTCAACATCGTAATAAAATTGGTCTAAGTCCAAGTACCCACTAATGGTGGATACCTGAATCCCTTAAACCGTGCTCTGATACCAACTTGAAACACCCCGAAAACGTACAATTTTTTTTTTTTTTTTTTCATGTTATCACTTACAAGCTTTTATTACACATTCATTCTATCCCTTATTATATTTAACTTAGAAGCTAAAACAAATATTTTCTAAAAACTTACTGAATCCGCCGTATTCCCTGGAATACGACCGGATTCAGTTGAATACGACCGTATTCCAACGAATACGCCGTATTCCCGAGGAATTTAAGCTCAACTCGGTGACAGAACTGAAACTAAGGAATACGTTTTTTGAATACGGTTGGGAATACGCCGTATTCCCGTGAATACGAACGTATTCCGATGAATACGACCGGATTCATCCTATTCCAGCAACCTGCACATTTTATGACCAAAACTCGACTTTCAAACGAGCATAACTTTTAAACGATAATACCTGGGAACCTGAAATTTTGCAGTCAACTTCACTTTGACCATATAAACGTTTCTACTTTTTCACTTTTTCAAATTTCGCATTAAATCTCATTTTGACCCGTTAACTCAATTTCGGCTATTTCGAACCAAAATTTTGACACATCAAGTTCTTATTCACTCAACATCTGACTTTGGTCTTTTTACCATACTTTCAATACATCATTTACAACTTATTGGTACCATTACATTTGACTTTACTTGAATATGACTCATAAAACTTATTGGTCACCCATTTGGGCACCAAAACGACCCGATTGGATCTTTGACCATTTCAACCCATTCTTTTGGTCAATTCTCACCCAATTGACTTATCTAAACAAACTAACTCATAAATATCAACCTTTAACCACTATGCTCATAAAAACCACATTTCACTTTTATGTCAAACTTTTATACATTCATTACTAATTCAAACTTTAAACATACAAGTCTCACTACTATGACCTCAACTCTGACTTTGACCACAGAGTTGACTTTTCTCAAAACATCACATATACTACAAGTGAGACCACATATTGTTTACAAAACATCAAACTACAAGTCTTAAGCTTTACAACGGGGGTGTACATATCACGAGCATGATTAAGAGGGATTAGCTTGTTACCAAAACCGTGCAACAAGCTCCACCAAAAGCTTTTAAACGTGTCCCTTGCCCAAGTCCCCTCTATTGACACTTGGCTCACCTGAAAACGTTTAAACATAACACGTAAGCTAATGCTTAGTAAGTAATGGAATCTTTTATATAAACATAAACATAACATCACATTAAGGATCCTTAAACATCATCATGCTAACTACTACTAGTTAACATTTATACCAAGCTAATGGTCATGATCCATTACTTGGAAAACCATCAAGCTAATGGCTCACCCATTACTTGATTCCACATTCATATCCATCTACTTACCTTTATCTTGACTAAGCAATATACTTGAACTAACTTCAATTCACTTCTTTCTCTTGATCACCTATCACATAAGCACATAGCATGATCAATCAACATAATACTTTACTTTCTTTAGTCTAACTTCATTACTTAGGTGTCACTTACTAACACCTATCTCATACTTTCAATTAATCCCATAACTAGGTGTTACTCACTAACACCTCTAATTCATAACTAGTGTTCCATGATTTACTTAAACTTTATCATCACATGAAATTGGGTAATCAACATTTAACTAAGCATAATCATCATCAATTCATCTTTACCCATCAATTCTCATATAGCTATAAACTAGAAAACCCAATTTCATATGAACATGAGTTCTTTAATCAAACTAACATAAATTAAACATAGCAACTAGCTTATTAACACCCATGGAACACTAATTTAACTAACTAACTATCATACATGATCTTTCCTCATTCTAGGGTTTATGAATCTTAATCAAATTATCAAATTAAACTTAGATAACAATTACACATACCTTGTAGATGCTATCTTCAAAGCTTATAAACCCTAGCTTAATCAATTCTTCACTCAACTTTTGATTTCTTTGTGTTTCTTTGTTTCCCTCTCAATTACACTCACACATACGTACATACACACTGAAATTTTAGTCTGGAACATAATAGAATCTGTAGGAGGATATGTATTACCATTTTTACACTTTAACCCCCTGCACTTTCCTTCTTTACATATCTAACCCCTCTAACTTACTTTCTTTTAATTGGTTAGTCCTTCTAACCAAATTCTAAACTTTTCGTTACTTTAAACATTTAACATATAAAATACATATAAAAACTGAAACGTAAACGTATATTAAACTATAAAAACTTACGTATTTTAGGGGTGTTACATTATAGTAGATGAATATTCAGTGATAACATTCATTGGGGTGAATAATAAGTGATAACATTCATTGAGGTGAAATTAAGTGATAACATTCATTGGGGTGAATATTAAGTGATAACCTTTATTGATAAATGTTATATATTTTTTTAAAGTTGTTATAGTAGATGAATATTCAGTGATAACATTCATTGGGGTGAATAATAAGTGATAACATTCATTGAGGTGAAATTAAGTGATAACATTCATTGGGGTGAATATTAAGTGATAACCTTTATTGATAAATGTTATATATTTTTTTAAAGTTGTTATACCATAACATCTATTCTGATGTATATAGTGTGATAACATTTAGGTAGATGAATATTAAGTGATAACATTCGTTGGGGTGAATAAGTGATAACATCCATTGAGTTGAAATCAAAGGATAACATTTATTAGGGTGAATATTTAAGGGTTAATCTGGTATTTAAGAAGATTGCTCACAAAACCTTTCTCATTTGGCCTCTCCTTCTCTCTCTCTAAAATTGGCGATTAGGGTTTTCATCATGGAGCTTTAATCGTGTGATTAATCTGGTATTCTATAGCGTATTTTGATTGGATTTTTGGTTTTCTCGTGATTTATTTATGCAATAGATTCTTTCGTGTGGTTTCTTTTGGTTTTCGTTTTCGTTTTTTTAGAAAGATGGCAGGTTCGGCAAATAAGAAAAAAAAAAAAAGATGGTAGGGTTTCTGGTATGAAGAAGGATGGATCGAAGAGTGTAGATGGTCGTAGTAGTGATGCGTCGTCTGACTCAGATGTTGCACAGGTCATATATCCGGTTCATGATGGTTCTGCGGCGGCTGGTAATCCGGTGACGGGCTCTAACCCGAATCCGGTTTCTGGTATTACTATTCCGGTTTATGATTTTGCTAATACTGCTCAAGCTGATCCGGTGGATGTGCCTAGGGTGTCTGATTCGAGTAAGAAGATAGATGCTGCTTCTATTAATGATGATTCACCTCGGCTTTCCAATGTCTTGGGAAAGGAAGCGTTGGAGGATTTACCTTCATCTCATGCTTATAAACCATTAATTAGCAGAATTCCGAGACGGAGTGTTGCAGCTGATCAGAAGGTTGGGGTTGATCAGGTTGGGCAATCGTTGCCTTTTAAAATCCCTGGTCAATCTTCATATAATGATCCGGATTCTTATGTCAAGGATGGTGATGTTGATTCAATCCATGTGGTGCAAGATCATAAGCTTGACGAGGGTACCGTTTTGGTCGACGAGCAGGTGGAGCTTGCTCCAATTCATCATGTTCCTGTCTCCATTCCTGATTCGAATACTCGCTCATCAACTTATGATAATATTAATGTAAACACGGATCTGAAGGGTGATGAAGCATATGATACGGATGTAAGTGATGATGAGTCTCATGATATGAAGGATAATCCTTATGTTAATGTAGGCAATGTTCCAAATCCTGCCATTCAAACAAACGAGAATTCAAATCGTGTCAATGTGAATGGGAATACGGGTTTTGGTACTAGAGGTTTGGATCGTCTAATGGCTGCTACGGTTTCTGTTTCTGTACCGAGTGGTTCCAATCAGACTTCAAAATCCTATGCTCAGGTGACGGACATGGCTTCTAATCGTAAGGTTAAATTCTCAACGTTGAACTTGGATCCACCATCTGGTGTGGATGCTGATCTTGAGATACCAATTGCTACGGTTAGGGAGGCTAGTAAGAGATATGAAAACACGCTATATGGATATTTTATTGGAAAGAGGTTAGCCTTTCCAGTTGTTCAGAATTATATAATGAATGTTTGGCGTAAGTTTGGTATTGAACGAGTAATGATGCACGCCAATGATTTCTTTTTCTTTAAGTTCAACTAGGAATATGGAATGAATCAGGTTCTAGAGGGTGGTCCATGGATGATTCGGTTGATCCCGATAATTCTTAGAAGGTGGACGGCGGATGCTAATTTGGCTAAGGAAGATTTAACTAGAGTCCCGGTTTGGATTAAAATGCATAATGTTCCTCTGCTAGCATTCAATGAGGTTGGTTTAAGTGGCATTGCTACAAAGGTTGGTACGCCATTAATGTTAGACTCGTACACCAGTACTATGTGTGTGGAATCATGGGGTCGCCCGAACTTTGCTCGTGCTATGATTGAGGTTGATTCGGGGACTGCTTTGAAAGAGAGTGTGGTGGTTTCTATCCCTAAGATTGATGGCAATGGTAAAACATTGTATACTGTTCGTATCGAGTATGAGTGGAAGCCGCCGAGATGTGGTGTATGTAATATTTTCGGACATAGGGACTCTGAATGTCCTAGGAATGTGAAGAATCAGAATACTGTGGAAGTGCTTTCTACGGAATTCACAGCTCCAAAGAAAATAGCTCGTGCTCCTGTGAAACAAGGTAAACAAGGTGATGGTTTTATCATACGGTCTCAAAAGCAGAAGCTGATATATAAACCAAAAGAAACAGGCCAATCTTCAAAGCCAAATGGACCGATTAACCCCATGAATAAACTTCCTGTTAATAACAGATTTAGTGCATTAAATACTGAATCTTCATATTTGGAGAAGCTGGACGTATCAAGTAAAGCTCCTCATGATCGAGGCAAGAGTTTAGCTGATATGGAGGATGTTGTTAGTGATGTGGAAGGAAGGGAAAATGAAACATCTGAGTATGTGGGTTCTTTAAATATAAATCCTGAGGGGGCAAGCACTCCCGGTAGAGATGGTTCTCATGATTAGTCTTGCATCCTGGAATATTAGTGGTCTGAACCAACTCCCTAAACAAACTGAGGTTCAAGAAGTGGTTAAAGCTAATAATTTGAGTGTATGTGCTGTATTAGAGTCCCATGTCCATGCATCCAAACTTAATCCGTTATGTTCTAGTCTTTTCCCTCATTGGAATTGGACTTCTAATGTGGGTCAATGTGTTGGAGGTACGCGTATTATTTTAGGTTGGGATCCTGCTGTAGTAGATCTATCTGTTATTCATGCTTTGGATCAGGTTATTCATTGTCGCATCGGTATACGTGTGGTGATGAAGGAATTTTTTTGCTCCTTTGTTTATGCGGGTAATTCTATTACACATAGGAGGGATTTGTGGTTTGATCTCCGAAAGCATAATCAGTTTATTAATGGAAGACCGTGGGGGATAATGGGAGATTTTAATGCTCCTCTTAATTTAGAAGATTCATCGGTGGGTTCTTCTATTTTTACTTCTGCCATGCGGGATTTTAAAGAGTGTGTTGAAGACATTAATGTCACAGATGTTAATAGTTCGGGTTTTCACTTTACTTGGAATCAAAAGCCTATGACTAATGATGGTATTTTCCGGAAAATTGATAGGGTGTTGGGGAATGTGGAATTTTCTACGCTATGGCCGGGATTGGTAGCAATTTTTCAACCTTATCGTATTTCTGATCATACTCCAATGGTGTTGAAATTACCTGTTACCACTGAAAGGTTTCACAAACCTTTCAAGTTTTTTAACTTTTTGGCTACTAAGCCTGAATTTTTACAGATTGTTGATGAAGTGTGGCGAAATCCAACTTAGGGGGTTAATATGTATCGGATTACTTCTAGTCTGAAATTGTTGAAAAAACCTCTTCGTAGATTAATGTGGAACCAAGGGAACTTGCATGATAAGGTTGTTAAGCTTCGTCTTGAAGTAGATAGAGTTCAACAAGAATTGGATTGTCACCCTGATTCAATCGCTTTAAGAGAGGAAGCCGGGCATTATCTATTGGCTTATAAAGAGGCTGTTATTGATGAGGAAAAATACTTAAAGCAAAAATCAAAAATCGATTGGCTGCGTGATGGGGATGGCAATACGAAATATTTTCACAATGTGGTGAAAGAGAAGGCTAGTAGAAGTCGGATAAATACTGTTTTTGATGTTCTTCATGAAGGTGATCAGGTTCCGCTTGCTTTTGTAGATCATTACCGTAAGTTCTTGGGATCTAATGGCAATATTCAGCAGTTAAATGATGAGGAGCTGTTCCAACGCAAGCTTCCTATTGATATTGCTAATTCCATGGTTCGTGAGGTTACGAGGGAAGAAGTTAAAATTGCTATGTTTTCCATTGGAAATGATAAATCTCCGGGTCCCGATGGGTTTTCTGCTGTATTTTTTAAAAAGGCTTGGAATATTTTGGGTAATGATGTTTTCTTGGCTGTCCGTGATTTTTTCTCTAATGGTAGGTTACTGAAAGAAATTAACCACACTGCAATTGTGTTAATTCCTAAAGTAACAACTCCATCTAATATCTTGGATTTTCGGCCAATTTCTCTATGCAATGTCCTTTATAAATGTATTAGCAAGGTGATGACTACTCGAATTAAAGAGCGATTGGGAATTGTGGTGAGTGAGAATCAATCTGCGTTTGTTCCTGGAAGGTCAATCTCGGATAACATTCTCTTAACTCAGGAGTTAATGCGTGACTATCATCTATCTAAAGGTACATCGAGATGTGCTTTTAAGGTGGATATTCAGAAGGTATATGATACTGTTGATTGGAGGTTTTTAAGAACGGTTTTAAATGGGTTTGGTTTTCACCCCCACATGGTTCACTTAATCATGACATGTGTTAGTACCGTTTCTTATTCTGTTTGTTTGCATGGTCAGCTATATGGATTTTTTAAAGGAGGTCGGGGTCTTCGTCAAGGTGATCCGATGTCTCCATATCTGTTTACTCTAGTGATGGAGATTCTAACTCTTATTCTTCGAAGGCAGGTGGTGGATGCGGAAGGATTTAGTTATCATAAGTTCTGTGATCTCCAAAATATTGTGAACATATGTTTTGCGGATGATTTATTTCTTTTCTGCAAGGGTAATGTCCGCTCTGTTAAGGTGATCTCTGATGCATTGAATGAATTCACTGGAGTGTCGGGTTTAGCCCCTAGCCTTCCTAAGAGCACGGTATTTTTTTGTAATGTGCCTGATTCAGTTAAACATGCTATTATGAATATCATGCCGTTTGCTGAAGGTTCTCTTCCGGTTCGGTATTTGGGAGTTCCTCTCATATCTACTAGACTTTTAGCTCGTGATTGCAATCCTTTGGTTGAGAAAGTCCGTAACCGAATCGGGAATTGGAAAAATAAATGGCTTTCATTGGCAGGTAGACTTCAATTGGTGGTTTCGATTCTTACTTCATTACAGGGCTATTGGGCAGCATTACTCATGCTTCCTTCTAGTACTATTACCGAGATTGAAGGCTTGTTAAGAGGATTCCTATGGTGCCAAGGTGAGCTGAAACGAGGTAAAGCAAAGGTTTCGTGGAAAGTTGTGTGTCTCCCGAAGGATGAAGGAGGTCTTGGTATCAAAAGAATTGATGTGTGGAATAAAGCTCTTATGACTAAACATATTTGGAATCTCTTAATTCATAAAGACTCGATGTGGGTCCGTTGGATTTATTATTATAAGCTTAGAGGGAGAAGCTTTTGGGAAGTCCCGATTACAGGAAGCTTGAGTTGGTGTTGGCGGAAGATTATAATGATGAGAGATTTAGTTAGAAATAATTTCTGGTTCCGTATTGGAGATGGATCTTCTGTTTCTGCGTGGTTTGATATTTGGGACACAATTTGTCCTTTATCTCGACATCTTTCTCGTTATTCTATTACTAGAGAATTTCATATTCAGGATAAGATTGTGGATATTGTGGAGAATAACTCATGGAAGTGGCCTATGTCTTGGATTTCGAGATTTCCTATATTAGCTCAGCTACCTAACCCAATTCTGTCTAATACTCCTGATAAGTTGTATTGGCGCAAGATTGGAGGTGAGTTGACTGATTTTAGTATCTCTCATGTTTGGGATTCATTTAGACCGAGGGCGTCTAAAGTTGATTGGACGTATGTTGTGTGGTTTCCTCAATGTATTCCTAGGTATTCTATTCATCTTTGGTTGGCGTTGCAAGGAAAGCTGAAGACACAAGATAGATTGAAGCAATGGGATGTTGGTCCTTCGACCGACTTAAACCTGCTTCGATGTTCTTTATGTAATTCTCAACGGGATTCCCATGCTCATTTGTTTTTGAGTGTTCTTTTTCTTCACAGGTGTGGTTGGATGTTTTGAAGTTTGCTGGTTATTCTTTCAACTCAGTTCGGCTTCAAGATTGTGTTCAATGGGTGAAACCGGTTGCTGCAAGAAGGTCTATTCGAAGTATCATCTACAAGTTATTACTTGGAGCTACGTCTTATATCGTTTGGTATGAGAGGAATCTCCGATTATTTAATAACCAAAGGCGATCCAGAGAACAAGTGGTGGCTTCCATTATAGAGGTTGTTCGTCTCAGAATATTTTCTTTTTCTCTCAAGTGAGGATTGATTTCTGATATGAAGCGTCTGCAGTGGTTTATTGCTTGGCTTTCTTTGTTAGGCTTAGTCTTTATTCAGGCTATTTTTGGATGTTTTTTGGTTGTTATATACTTGGCCTGTCAAGTATATATGCTTAGGCTATTCTAGTCTAAGTTTTCACTTGTATTGTATTGTTATATCTTGAGTAATAAAATTTACCGGGGTATCCCCCTTTACCCAAAAAAAAAAACATTTAAGGGTTAATAGTCTGTAAATGTATCTAACTTTCCCAAAAATGCTTTTGTATGCATTCAACTTTCAAAAGTGTTATTGTATGCATCCAACATACTAATTAGTGCTATTGTATGTAGTCTAATACTAATGACGTTTGACTGGTCATAATCACCCTACGTGGCATTTTAGTCCGACGTGGCACTGCCACGTAAGCTCCACGTATTCTTGTAATGTAAAATGTAGTGAACTTATATATATATATATATATATATATATATATATATATATATATATATATATATATATATATCCCCAATTATCAAAAGATTGCTTATAATTATAAATTTATTTATTTTAATACTTAATATTGCTACTACTAATCAATTTATTTAAAGGCATCCAGAACCTGTTTGTAACCTCCATCTACACTCTATTACCCATAATACTCCTTTCGTTCCCCACTCATCTTCCCGTCCGTTTTCCTTTTTCCGGCCACTAGAAAATTTCGACGAATATCAAAGTCCTCGACAACCATTTCTTCCCTAATCCTAATTTTTATCACACCATCACCATTAGCCCTCTACCACCATTAACCAACCGCCACCATAACTGAATCGCAACCATCACAGTCACCGTTCTTTCCGATCTGGACTCAGGCAAAACCCTAGATCTAAAGCGAAATCCTACTTAGAAGGAACGGTTGATGTAGACTCAGGCGAGCGGTGGTCGGACTGACTAACCCTAGATCTAAGGTTTCCGATTTAGACCGCAACCATCCACAAACAAAAAGGTTAGAATATGCTTAGGTTAATTAGAGATTGTGGTTCTTAGTTGATTAGGGTCTTGACTAACTGCGGTACGTGTTGGGTGATATGGTGGTGGCTGTTAAAAAGAAGAGAGAACGAGTTTGTTCGCCGGAGGTGGTATGGGAAGTTGGGAGTTCGCCGGAGATGACAACTTTGCCCGGAAATGAAGTCTGCGTGGGAATTGGGAGTGGTGGGGTCGCCGGAGAAGGGTGTTGTTGGAGAAGAGTCGTCGTCGAAATGTTCGTTCAGATCTTTTTTAAAGACGTTGATTTTATTAATCATACTTTTATGGAAATAAAATGTATATTATTTGATATTATAAAATGAGTTCAAAAATAGAGAATTTGAATAAATTATACGTGGAGCTCACGTGGCAGTGCCACGTCAGACTAAAATGCCACGTAGGGTGATTATGACTAGTCAAACGTCATTAGTGTTAACGACTACACACAATAGCACTAATTAGTAAGTTGGATGAACACAATAGCACTTTTAAAAGTTGAATGTATACAAAAACATTTTTGGGAAAGTTGGATACATTTACAAACCATTAACCCAACATTTAGTGATAACCTTTATTGATAAATGTTATATATAATTTTTAAGTTGTTATACCATAACATATTAAGACATGTATACATATATTATTCCATTAAATAATATACAAATATTCCTCACACCGAATATAATAAATTAAGACATGTATACATATATTATTACATGAAATATTTTGATGTATAGAAAGTGATAACATTTACATATATGAATATCAAGTGATAACATTTATTGGTGTGAATAATAAGCGATAACATTGAAAATATAAATTATTATCCTATCCAAACTACTATGGGCATATACCCATACTGGATTTTAATGACATCACAAATAGTAAAACTACCAATACCTATACTGGATTTTAATGACATCACAAATAGTAAAACTACCAATAACCAAATACTAATATAACTAGTTTAAGACCCGCAAAATTTGCGGGATGATACATTGAATTCTGTTTTACGGATGTAATAATTGTATTTGTACTTGTGAGATTACACAGTGTAATGTGTTTAATGAACGTAACAGGTTGGTGTGTATTTACACTAATTTCGTTCTTTTATGATTATTATTTTCTTCTGTCAAAACAGTCAATCCTTGTATCGCATTTCGTAATGTTGTATAACATTTATTTCGACAAGCAAAGTAGTCATTATAGTTTTTTATTAGAGTTTCATATCAACAGACTTCGAGCAATTAACCTTTGAACAGAAAGAACAACTCCTTACTTACCCTCTCATAGCATTAACCCATACGAAACAATTATAAAAATGAAAATTGACTTGCATTTATAACCGTCCCAACGTGACCTCTTTTGACCAACCACCGATTTTTAAACTTTGAAACAGCCCCATGTGCATTAATACCCATGAAGGAAGTCTATAAGAACATATCAAGCCCCTGTCTATCCTTTGAGATTTACCTCCAAAGTGTATGAAGTGTTTATTGTGAAAGCATTCTACCTCCAAAGCGCTTAATTATGAGATTTAGATTGATGTTGTTATAATTATTGCTCTCTTAGGGACATAGTATATATAGACTGACCTCATGAGCGATTTATTCCCATTTCCCATCCCTATCATATAATGACGGCACATGGCATCGTATGCCCATTTATTAATAATAGTAGCGTGCCACAGGTGAAAATAGGAGTTCATATGAAAGTTGAGATGTTGTAGAGATATAATTATACTATAACATAAAAATATTTTCATCTGGGTCCTTGTGGTAGTGTCAAGAAATTCTGATAGCTCAGTAACAAAACATATGGGAACTATTGACAAGAAAAAAATAATAAGAAAAAAAAACAAACTTGTGGGCTACAATGGGTTGTGGCTCATTTTTACTTCTCTCCATTATTTACAGCCTGTTAGCAATTTTACTACTTAATAAACATTGTTTGTTCTTAAAGAAAGAAAAGATCCAGCAAAACTGTAGCCCTTTTAGTTGTCACACAATTGTTTTATTTCATTACTGAGCAAAACTATGCATTAATATTCACTTCATTACTTCCTTGACATCACCGGTACTTGGTCACATTGTTAAAACAAACGGATGAATGAATAGATAATATAATAGAAACTTATCAAATACAATACACATCACACTCCATTTGCATATCATTGTTCATACCAAATATCCTGAGATAATCTAAGGTGATGAAGAATGTCCGAATTCCCATGGGCCCAAGTTCCACCACCAACTTTTCAAAATCAAGACCACCTCCCTCACAATCTTCTCTTGTGAAGAATCTACCACGTTATAGTTTAGTTTCTTCCTCTCCATCTCAACTCTTTATTGATTAGTACTTGATAGAATCATCTCAGTAACTATGCTTATTTCGACAAAAAGAAAAATACACATTAGAAGTATAATTAACTCTGACATGGTTTCAAACAAGCCAACATATACGTCATAAGTACAGTCACCTAAGGGATGAATTCTACTATAATATTTTCCTTGAACCTGGAAAACACAATGCGTGAATATATATATCCCAGTAAGAAGGGCAAAGCAACACTAAAAATGCAGCAGATTTGAATATTTGATAGGCGGGATAATAAATAATCGATTCTAACCACCAAGCCTTTGTGTCACACCCCCAAATTCATTGATTTTGTTTAGCGGAAGCATTTAGTTAAGTATGGGGGTAATGACACCAACATTGTACATGCATACGTATCATAGCATATGATTACAACAGAACATATATTTATTAAGATGCCAAGAGTAATAGTTACAAAGTTTAAGATTCATCGAATCGTATAAGTAGTTAAGTTGTAAAAAAGTGGATTTCGTAAATATGACTAAAAACAGATTAGTTATACAAAAGAAATCCATATGTTTCAAAAAGTTGGTATCCTAAAAGCTTCGCGGGTCACCTAGAGTTCCATATGTGCAGGCGGTGCTTACGTATGCTGCTAATTCCCTGAAAAACATAGTAAAAAGTCAACACATGGTTGAGTGAATTCACAGGTTTTATGTTTGTGTATAAAGTTTAATCAACCAATATGTTTGTAACGTTTTGCCATAACAGTTTAAGTAATGTTCGTCAAACGTAAGGTGTTGTTGGGATGTCGCCCAAAAGTACAGTTTCTAAAAGTTTGTCCAAGACGTAGGACCTTTCAATGTTTGTCCAAGATGTAGGGACTAAAACGTTTGTCCAAGAAGTAGGACCCATCAGTAACTGCCCAAGAAGTAGGGACTTTCTATGTGCCCAAGTCGTAGGGACTTTTCAAGTTGTGTCCAAGAAGTAGGACTGGCATCCATGACGTAGGACCCACTGCTCAAGAAGTAGAGCCTTCACCCAAGACGTAGGATGGAACCTTGCCCAAGAAGTAGGGACTTTCTGTATGTGTTTGCCCAAGTCGTAGGGACTTTCTGTGTGTGTTTGCCCTAGTCGTAGGGACTTTCTGTGTATGTTTATGAAAATGCTAGTTCATAAAAGATAGTTAACAAAAATGTGTAGTTGGTCGTTCTCCATCTAGTTCCAATTTAGTTTTCGTATGAAATACCATTTCATGAGCAAAAGTTGTAACAGTTTGATCGCAGTCATAAACAGCTTATATAGTTTACACCAAATCAGTTGTATAAAAGTTTTCACCCGTAGCAAAAGAGTTGACTATGTTTTCCACCCCTGTTCAAAAGTAGCAAAGCAGTAAAAGTAGGGGCTGTGAACTCACCTGTTGAGTTAAGTAAAGTGCGAGCACTAGCAAAGCCTAAAGCCCAAGTCTAATCCGAAATCTCCTAACACCCTAAACGTATGAGATTTAATAAGTACGTAGATGTCTAAGTCGACCACCCATGCTAGTGTTCGTTCAACTAGATATGTCCAAGTATTCGTTTATCGTTTAGTTTTGTAGTTTTGAAAACATGTACGGCCCGTTGGTGATGGTGTGTAATAATAATTCTCAAAAGCATTATTATTATGTTTCGATTCATTTGTACACTCATAAAGGTGAGTGTTAACCGTTCTTGAATTGGTTTAATATCGTATTAATCAATTATTATCATTTGGTAACCATTTTAAGTAAATTTCAAAGTGATGAAAAATGTTGACCAAAGTTGACCGCAAGTTGAGATTGCCCTGCGAGTTTAGATTGCCTCGCGAGTTGAGTTGTCTCGCGAGTTGAGTTGTCTCGCGAGTTGAGTTGTCTCGCGAGTTGAGATTGACTCGCGAGTTGAGTTGTCTCGCGAGTTGAGATTGCTTCGCGAGTTGAGTTGTCTCGCGAGTTGAGTTATCTCGCGAGTTGAGATTGAATCTCAACTCGCGAAACTCGCTGTTCGCGATTTTTGTGCAAATTTCGATTTTTAAAGCATTTTTAAGTTGATTTTTAGACATAATAAGTTGATATAACACTAATACATGGTATATTAATCATCAGAAACATGTAATATCAAATCAAATAATGAAATCGGAGTGTTTTCGAGATTTGTCAGAAGCTTGCAAGTTGTCGCGAGAGAAATCTGAAAAGATGGAGATGTAGAGCTCGTTATCGTGGTCGTTTTTCTCTAAATGAGTCTTGGAATTTGAGGTCGTTTGGTGGTGCTTTTTGGCGGATTAAGGTGGCGGTGGTGGTGGTGTTTTTGGAGAGAAAAGAAAGAAAGAGAGAGAGAGAGTGTTGGTGATAGGAATGAGAGAAGAAAGGAGGAGGGGTGGGGTTTTGGTGAAAGTCTCCCACTTTCGTTCCCCGCAATTGCGCTCCGCGCGGTGTTCGTTTTCTCGATTGTTTAAACGTTAAAATATTTTTAAATGATAAATTTTTAAATACGTATTCGATTATATTTTTAGTTGGGATATTCTATGAAATTAATTTAGTTGGGGTTATGAAATTTATAACTTTGTTTTATTTTATTTTTACGGATTTGTTTTGAGTTGTTTCAGTTTACGAAATAAACGTTATACACTGCAAAATACTTTGTAAATATTATCAACATAATATTTAACAATTTATAATGTTATTTAATAATCTCATATTATCAAATAATTTTTGTCCACCAACAGCCGTATATTTTTGTCGTGTTTGATCCAATTGTTTTGTACGTATTTATACGAGTCGCAAGATATGTAATACTACGCGTACTAACTAGTTGGGCTTTGCTAGACTTATCTCTAAAATTGTTGTGAATTCACTCTAAGTTAGGGAATTAGCCTAAAAATGCGTGCAAATAATGTTTACAGTTATGTCGAATTTGCGGGGTGTCACATTCTCCCCTTGTTAGAGAAATCTCGTCCCGAGATTTAAAAATCAAATCGGAACGCCAGTTGCGCATGTTTTTTGAAAAGGTGAGTTGTCAACAGTTGTAATAGTTTACGTGGCGCTCTATGTTGCCATAAAAGTTCTAACAGTTCACGTATACTCGTCGTATAGTTTGACATGTCGTGTGTTCGTTAAGTGGTCAAAGGTTTACCAATCGTTAGGTTCGAATCGACATCCGAATAGTGAAACGTTAAAGCGAAATAATAGGTTGCTAAAACGTACCAACGTTAGCGTAGGGATCCTCCGATGCATCCCGTGCACGAATGACGTATGCGCGTCCGCGGCCGGGTTCATTGTTGGCGACGCGGTTGTTGTTGTTCTGATTGTTGTTGGCGTTGTTGAGCTGTGGGCACTGATTTCGGTAGTGTCCTGGTTCACCACACTCGAAACAGCCCGTATTTTGTCGTCCGGTGTTTGCTTGAGGGGGGGGGGGTTGTTTCTACATGTATTGGCTCGGTGTCCCCATTGGCTGCACTTACCACAGATAGTGCATTCGCCCTCGTGATGCCTTTCGCATTTTCCACATTTAGGCCGCTTGCCTAGGTAAGGTTTCGGTTTAGTGTTGGTGATCGCAGCGTATGCTCGGGAGTTTCTCGGGTTCCTGTTTTGTTGACCCTGACGGTCATTACCCTCACTGTTCCATTTTCGTTTGTTGTGACCTGAGTCACCAGCATCAGTACGAGCGGGTTCGCTTTTCCCTGTAGTAGCTTTCAAGGTTCCAATCCGTATCGCGTCCTCAGTCAAGCTTTGAGCCAGATCGACTGCGCTCCTAAAGGTAGTCGGTTTGGAGGACATCACCATGCCTCTGATTTGTGCGGCCAAACCCCTGTTGTAACGCTCAATGCGTTTGCTTTCGGGTGTCACCATGTGAGGTACAAGGCGTGCAAGTTCCTGGAACTTAGTTGTGTATCTGGTGATGTCAGCACCGATCATCTGGATGTTCCATAGTGTTGTTTCTAGTTTCTGTAGCTCACTCTGAGAGCAAAATTCTTCCATCATCATCCTTTTCAGGGTTTCCCATGTGATGGAGTAAGCGGTTGTGCGTCCGATGATTTGGATTTGAGCGTTCCACCAGGTCAACGCTTTGTCGGCGAGAGTACATGTGGCGTATTTCACCATGTTGTCAGTCGCGCAGTCGCTGATGTCGAGGACCGATTTCATTTTCTCGATCCAGTGGACTAGGCCGATGACCCCTTCAGTCCCGGTGAATGTGCTGGGTTTGCAGGCTAGGAAGGTTTTATATGAACACCCTCGTTGGGTATTCGCTGGTGTTTCACTGTTGACGGGGGTGGCTCCACTGTTGTTCACCACGTTTTAACGGTTGCGACTGGCCTCGTATTGGGCGATAGCTTCAGCTACACGTCGCTCGATAATTTGTTCGGTGGTTTCGACGACAAGAGGTGTGTCGCACCCCCAAATTATGGTGCGGAAGCGGTTCTGGTCGGGGCGCGACTAATCAAATATCAAGCACACAAGGTATACAATGAATGACTCTATATGTGTTGTTTTAACAAAATACATTAATTCGATAAAATTTTACATCGGTTGTACCAATTACAATAGCTCGTGTTCGAATAAGAGAGATTTCTACGCATAAATACTTAAAAACAAAATATATTAATGCAATAAAATCTCTGATGTTTTGCATGCTGACTCGAGCTAAGCTAAATCCTGAGTGCAAACTACAGCTGCTGGGTACCTGAGAATACATGCTAAAAGGTCAGCTAAAAGCTGGTGAGCTCACAGGTGTAATGATGTAATAATAATGTATGAACCACAAGATTTAATAATGTATGAAATCAATCATAAAAATGTGTATATTACTGCCATGAGCTCATAGTTTGAGCTTAACTGAGGTGTCAGGATCACAATCAAGTGCCCGATCGAGGTTGCCTCCTGCGAGTGTCTAATCTACACTAGTTATGAACAAATGCTAATGTGTCCGTTTGACCAGCAGTCGTGGTAGCGCGACTACCCCGGACAGGGACTGTCAATCCCAAATGGTACCATTCACTAACATTCACGCTAGATCCATACTAACAAACTATGATGTGGAGGGCTTCATGATTAGGTAAGACAACTCATGCAGTCAATATATCGAGTTTAGTATTTGTGTCCAAATGTAAATGAAAACTGAGCATGTATTCCCACCCCTGGGTTAAAAACAGTAAAATGAGGGACTATGAGACTCACCTGAGTCTAGTGTGTTTGCAAAGCAAGCAAGTATGATGTTGTATCAAATGAGTGTCTGCAGACTGTAACCTGCCGGGCGTTCAAAACGCGCAAGGTTATATGAGTGAGTAGATGTCTCAACAGACCATCTATGCTAGTTGTCCATCAACTAGTTATGTCCAAATGTTTTATTGTTTGTTTGAGTTTTGAAAAAAAAACATGTACGGCCCGTTGGTGACGGTTTGTAATAATAATCTTAAATCATTATTATTATGCGTTGTTTCATTGTATACTATTAAAGTATATGTTTGGTGTGTTGTATCGTATATAAGTATTGAAGTTGTGAGAGTTCGACACTTAGTGTGAAAACTAGTTTTGGAGTTTCTGTTTTATGGGTCACTCATAGCGTCACTTGTTAGCTATTAGCGAAACCCAGGCAAGTGTTGCAGAAAATTGTAATATGTGAGTTATTGGCATCACTTATTAAGTGTCGCAAAAAATAAGAACAAGTCGGGAAGCCAGCTCTCTTTCTCTACAATGGCGATTAGGGTTTTTTCTTGGATATTAATCGATTGATCAATCTGGTTACTCTACGTTATTTCTGTTTTGATTTCTGGTTTCATCATGGTTAATTTATTCTATAGCTTTGTTCTTGTGGTTTTTTTGAGGCTTCGTTTATCGTCTTTCTAGAGAGATGGTGGGTTCGGCGACTAAGAAAAAGAAAAATAAGGAGGCTAGGGTTCTTGGTTTGAATAAAGGTGGATCTAAAAGTGAAGTAGATAATGCGTCTTCTTCTGATTCAGACGCTGCGCACTCTACACACTCTCTCCTTGATAATGATGGTTTTCCGGCGGCTAGGTTTCCGGTGACGGGTTTAAACCCTAATCCGGTTTCCGCCGCTAATATGGTTTCTGGTTTCTCTACTTCAGATTCTTCTACTGATCGGACGTCTTCCTCGAATGTTGTAGGACGTATGGCTGATGTTCTAAGTTCTCATGTGGGTGGAAACCCTACTTCGTAGAAAGGTGATGCATGTGATGCGGCTAGGGTTTTAAACCTGCTATCAAGATAAACGATGCAACTATGGTGGATAATCTGGATTCACAGGGTTCTTTTAAGCAGCCTAGTGTTTATGATATTGATGCTATTGCTGCTAGACTTGAGAGGCTACGTAATTCTAACGTAATGCATACTAGTGGTAAAGATGATGATGCTTCGGCTAGAGACAGGGTTTCCCAAAACCCTAATGTATATGCTTGTGCTGTTGATCATGTTGGTCTCAGTCGTGATGATGTGTATGCTAGTGTTGTTGGCGAGCAGGTTCATGATCTTGGTAAAATCCCTGGTTCGCAACACTGTGAGAAGAATTCTGGTTCTGTTATGGATGATGTATTGATAAATCAGAATTTTGGTCCTAAAATCCCTGATCTACGTGCACCTATTGTTGATAATGAGGTGTTGGATGATCGTGCTGAATTGCAATTTCAGAAGGTGGGTGTGGATGCTGATTTGGTCGACGAGCAGGTGGAGGTTACTCCAACACAACAGGTTCCTGTCTCCATTCCTGAATCGGTTATTGGCATATCTACTTCTGAGGGTCCTAATGCTATTCTAGTTTGTAATAATCGTGGTCTTGATAGGCTGGCAGCTGTTACGGTTGTCACTCAAGAACCGGCACAAAAACAGCCTACTCATGGTGTTAATTCTTATGCTCAGGCGGTGGAACGTATGGTGAAGAAGAAGGTTAATTTTCGTGCTTTAAATCTGGAATCTACTAGTAGTAGTGATGTGGATGTTGTGATTCCTTTGGCTACGGTTGTTGAAGCGAGCAAAAAGTATTCTAACACTTTGTATGGATACTTCATTGGCAAACGTTTGGCGTTTCCCGTGGTTCAGAATTATGTTATGAACGTGTGGCGAAAATTTGGTATTGAGAAAGTCATGATGAATTCTAATGGATTCTTTTTCTTTAAGTTTTCATCGGAACGTGGTATGAATGAGGTCCTTGAAGGGGGGCCATGGATGATCAGATTTATTCCCATCATTTTAAAGAAGTGATCTGCGGATGAGGATTTAGCTAAGGAGGATCTATCTAAAGTTCCTGTTTGGATTAAGTTGCATAATGTCCCACTTCTTGCATTTAATGAGGAAGGGTTGAGTGCTATTGCTACAAAGGTTGGGACCCCAATTATGCTTGATTTTTATACTAGTACCATGTGTACGGATTCTTGGGGTCGTCCAAATTTTGCTCGTGTGATGGTTGAGGTTGATTCGGGGGTTGCTTTAAAGGAATCTGTCTCGGTGGCTATCCCTAAGCTTGAGGGTAATGGTACTACTCTATACTCGGTTAGGGTTGAGTTTGAATGGCGTCCGCCTAGATGTAGTACGTGTAATATCTATGGACATAAGGATTAGGAGTGTCCAAAGAATGTGGCCCGAGTTGAAGGTCGAAACACTACTAATTCTGACTTTGTTGTTCCTAAGAAGACTGCACGAGGACCTCCAAAGCAGGGTTTGAAATCTAGTGATGGTTTCGTGTTGCAGAAAGCAAAGCCAAAGGTGATTTATAGGGTCAAAAATTCGGGGACGTCTTCTTCTCAGGTTCCAAGCTCTAGTACTCAACCTCGGCCTTCTAAGGAGGTCCCGGGGAATGTTTCAATTCCTTTGGACAATCGGTTTGGGGTTCTTAATGATGATGGTAAAGAGGAGGATTTGCGGGGTAAGAAGATTCAATCGAGTTCTGATAGAGTGGATGACCAAAGTCAGCCCTTACGCTCAAAGGGAGTTGTTTATTGTGGTAGTAGTTATATGGGTGATTCGGAGTCGGATATGGATATTGAAAACGTTTATGATGAGACGGCTGATTTTATGAAACTTCCTAAAGGTGGGGTTGATTCTGAGGGGGCAAGCACTCCCGGTATGTCAGTGCCTCATGGTTAGTCTTGCATCTTGGAATATAAGGGGCTTGAACCGTGTCCCAAAACAGAAGGAGGTTCAACAGGTGGTGCGTGAGAATAAGTTGTGTATTTGTGCCATTTTGGAGTCCCATGTCCTTATCTCTAACCTTGGACGCATTTGCTCTAGTGTTTTTAGAAGATGGAATTGGACTTCTAATGCGTCTAGGAGTGCTAGTGGTTCACGAATTATCCTTGGATGGGATTCTGACATGGTTGATCTGATGGTTGTTTCGTTCACGGATCAGATTTTGCATTGTCAGATTCGGGTGCATGATAACAATCATTCATTCTATTGTTCCTTTGTTTATGCGAATAATTCTTATATCCGTAGACATGAGTTATGGGATTCTCTTCGATTGCATCGACGTTTTGTGTCTAATGCTCCTTGGACAGTGTTGGGTGATTTTAATGCTATTCTTAATATGGAAGATACTTATTCTGGTTCTTCTAGTCAACCTATTTCTATGAGAGAATTCCGGGAATGTGTGGAGGATATTGGGCTTGTGGATGTGAATGCTACGGGGTTGCATTTTACTTGGAATAAGCGGCCTCATGCTGAAGATGGTATTCTGAGGAAAATTGATCGTATCATGTGTAATGGTGAGTTCCTGGGTACTTTTCCAGCGGCACTTGCCATATTTCAGCCTTAACGGATTTCTAATCATTCTCCTTCTGTGCTTAATCTTCCCTTGATTATGAAGCCTCAGGTTAAATCCTTTCGGTTTTATAATCTACTTACTCATAAGCCTGATTTCAAGGGAATTGTCCAGGATGCTTGGAATGAATCTATTGAGGGTTGTGCTATGTTCCAGGTTACTAGACGGTTGAAAAGGCTTAAAAAACCTCTTGCTGCTCTATTGAGGGCTCAGGGACATATTCATAAGCGGGTTGCTTGTCTCCGTGCTGAGTTGGATGCAGCTCAAAAAGCGTTAGATGCTAACCCAGATTCAGTTGAGTTAAGAGAAGAGGAGAGCCTTTATCTTAGTGCCTTTAATGAGGCTGTCATTGATGAGGAGAGGTTTTTGAAGCACAAAGCTAAGATTGAATGGCTACGGGTTGGTGACTGTAACTCTAAGTATTTTCATAATGTGGTGCCGGAGAAGTCTAATAGGGGTCGGATTGATCGGGTGCATGATATGCTTAATGTTATGCATGAGGGGGATTCGGTGCCTTTAGCTTTTGTGGAGCATTATCGGAATTTCTTGGGTTCTGTGGGTGATACTAGACCTTTGGATGATTCTGGATTATTCTCTAGAAAACTTTCTAGGCATGAGGTTGATTTGATGATTCATCCTGTTACTATGGAGGAGGTCCGAATGGCTATGTTCTCTATTGGAGATTCTAAATCCCCGGGGCCGGATGGGTATTCTGCTGCATTTTTTAAGCGGTCCTGGGATGTTGTTGGTAATGATATTTTTCATGCTGTTTGTGAGTTCTTCTCTAATGGTAAGATTTTGAGAGAGATTAACCATACTGTTATTGCTCTAATCCCGAAGGTTGCGACTCCTTCTAGGATTAATGACTTCCGGCCTATTTCCTTATGTAATGTTTTGTATAAATGCATTAGTAAGCTCATTACGAATAGGATTAAGGATGGTTTGATGAATATTGTTAGTGATAATCAGTCGGCGTTTATTCCTGGGAGGAGCATTTCTGATAATATTTTGTTGACTCAGGAACTTATGTTGTGTTATCACCTTAACCATGGCCCTTCTCGTTGTGCGTTTAAGATTGATATTCAAAAGGCATATGATACGGTGGATTGGGAATTCCTTCGGACTATACTGCATGGATTCGGTTTTCACCATGTAATGGTTGATTTGATCATGGCTTGTGTTTCTAGCACATCTTTTTCCTTGAGTATTAATGGAGGCGTTCATGGGTATTTTCAAGGAAAGAGAGGTTTGAGGCAAGGGGATCCTTTGTCTCCTTACCTTTTCACGTTGGTTATGGAGGTTCTGTCTTTAATTCTGCGGAAGAAGGTGGATGAGTCTCTTTCTTTTAAGTACCACGCTAAGTGTGATAAACTTGGTTTGGTTAATCTTTGTTTTGCAGATGATCTTTTTTTGTTTGCTCATGGTGATTTGAACTCGGTTAAGGTGCTACAATCAGCCCTTAATGAGTTTAAAGAGGTTTCTGGATTAGTCCCGAGTATTCCGAAGAGTACTGCTTTTTTTCTGTAATGTTCCTGTTAATGTGAGGCAGCAGATTCTTAGTACTATGCCTTTTGATGAAGGTGTGTTACCTGTTAGGTATCTTGGGGTTCCCCTCATTTCTAAAAGGCTTCTTAAGACTGATTGTAAAGTTTTGGTGGAGAAGATTCAGAACAGGATTGGAAATTGGAAGAATAAGTCTCTATCTTTTGCTGGACGTGTCCAGCTTATTATTTATGTTCTCTCTTCTCTTCAAGGTTACTGGGCTTCTATGTTTATCCTTCCTCAGTCAATTATCTCTGAGCTGGAGAAGATTATGAGAGGTTTTCTTTGGTGCCAAGGGCCTATGAAATCTGGTAAAGCAAAGGTGGCTTGGGAGGATTTATGCTTGCCAAGGCAAGAAGGTGGCTTGGGTATCCGTCGTTTGAGAGAGTGGAATATTTCTTTGATGACCAAACATATCTGGAGTTTCATTAATCGGAAGGATTCTATTTGGGTTAGATGGGTATATGCTTATAAGTTGTGTAATCGTAGTTTATGGGATGTTTCTGCCCAAAATAGTATGAGTTGGGGATGGAGGAGTCTTCTTCATATTAGGGAGTTGATTCGTCCTTTTTGTTGGTATAGGATTGGGGATGGGAGGAGTGCTTCTGTTTGGTATGACACTTGGTGTGACCAGTGTCCTATTGCTCGGGTCTTCTCTTGTTACCGTGATATCACTCGTCAGGGCTTTTCAGTTACTGATTCTGTGGCTGACCTTATTGATGGTGATGTTTGGAGATGGCCTGCTTTGTGGATCCAGAGGTATCCTATTTTTTTCTCAGATTGTGGTTCCCATTCTTTCTTCTTCTCCTGATAAACTATTCTGGCGTGATGGTGACGGTAATTTTTCTGAATTCCGGGTAAGTGAAGTTTGGGAATCTATTCGGCTGCGATGTCCTGCTGTGGCGTGGGCTTCGATTGTTTGGTTTCCCCAGTGCATTCCTTGGCATGCATTTAATTTGTGGCTTGTGTTCAAGGGCAAGCTGAAGACTCAAGATCGCCTGAGGCAATGGGATGTTGGCCCTTCGGTCGACTTAAACCTGCTTCAGTGCTATTTATGTGGATCATGCCCTGATTCACATTCTCATCTTTCTTTGAATGTGTGTTTTCTTCGCAGGTTTGGTTTCGGGTTGTTAGCTATTCTGACATTCCGATTGTTTCTAATAAGCTGGAAGATGTGTTCCCTTTTTTCTTGTCTGCTTCTTCTTCGAAGAATGTTGATCATGTGATTTCTCGCTTATTATTGGCTGCTACGTCCTATTTTATTTGGCAAGAGCGAAATTTTCGTCTCTTTGCTAAAGGAAGACGTTCGTATATTGAGCTTGCTGATGCTATCCTTTCTGAGATTTGACTTAAGTTGGTATCCTTCAAGTTCAAGCCCTCGTTTTGATCTTCTCGAGCTTTAGAGGGATGGAAGATCCCGTACCGGTTTTAAATCTTGGTTGTCGTCCTTTGGTGTGTTATGGCTTCATGTGATGTTTTGTTGATTGGCTGCTCGTTTATTTTATATTGGATTTTCTATTTATTTAATTTTCGAGTCAGTTCTTTTAGATGTATATGGCACACCATATACAGAGTGTTTAGCCGGAGCTAGCTTGGTGTTCCTGTTTGGGTCGGTAGTGGTTGTGCCTTGTTATGTAGTGTCATTTGCCTATGTAAAGGGCTGTGGTGTGGAACTCTTCCACACCCTTTGTACTTAAACGTTTGATTTGGTGTAATATATTTGCCGGGTGTACACCCTTTACCCTTATTAAGTGTCGCATATAAAGCGTCACTTATGGTAGTGTCGGGTTAGGCCGTCACTTAGGTATGGCATCACTATGGTAAGTGTCACATATAATAAAGTTCAGACATAGTAGGCGTCACTTAATGGAGTGTCTCATAAACCACTTGGTTCATGCGTCACTCGGGTCTGGTCAATTTTGAAGTTTAATGAAAATGTGGTCAACGATGACGGTTTGACCCGAGACTTTTACCCAAGTCATTTTTCAGTTCATAGAGTTTATAAAATGTGTCGGTTCGTGTCGGAGTCATTCCGAGATGTCGGTTTTAAAACGCATGTCAAAACTTTAAGATTTTCATGTTTTTGGTTTTTGTCGGTTTACTTTGCCTCACGATTTTAACGGGTTCTAGTCCGAATTAGATTCCGTAATTTTTACCAGCTGTTCATGTGTGTGTCTAGTTCACAACATGATTTTTCCATGAATTATAGTGTCCATTTAGATAGGTAATAAATTTTGCGAAAGAACCGTACTAAGTTTTTGACAACCATCAAACCAGTCGCAAAGATCGGATTATTCACAAAAATACGTACAGATCTGGAAAAAGTGTAAAACACGGAAGTTGTAACTCTTTTCAACACGCAACTTTTAAAAAAAAAAATTCGTGGTCTAACTCCTCCTAGAACTCAGGTTATGGTCGTTTTTGTACACTCATTTTTCTGGGACAGAATCACTCACTTTAAGATGTTTATGAAAAACGTGTTTGAGCTTTAAATTTAGACATAATCTTATTAATGGAGTAACTTGACATGTAAATATACATCATGCAAACAAATCTAGTCAAGGAAAAATGGTTCTCACAATGAAATGATGAAGAACAATAGAAGATGATGATGATGATGATGATGATGATGATGATCTTGAGTTTGATGCTTCTTGTTCTTGAACTTTGAAGGTTGTTGGTGCTCCTTGAGGATGATGAACTGAATTTTTGGGATGATGATGATGATGAATTCGGTGAGGGGGGAGGGAGAGAGAGGAGAGTGGAGTGTGTTTGATGGAAAAATGATGAAATGAAGTGATAGTAAGAGGTGGAGTGGGATTTGGGTTTAAGATGGAGTGTCAACCCAAACAAAACCATGTGAGGTGAAGTGTGGGGGAGGGCAGCCGGTTTTGGGTGGGTCCACCATGTGTGGACTCACCAAATTTTTGATCCTCATTTTGTGCTACGTGCGGTATTCGTTTTCTCGCCCATTTCGACGTTTATTTAGACGTTAAATGTTCAATATGTGTGTTTAAATAACGATTCGAATTTCGATATTCTTGATTGAAGTATTTATTAAAATACTTGAAAACATTTATAAAAATGTTCCGTTAACTTGTCGGCCTCGATTTGCGTGTTTGTTTTACGAAGGTTTAATCGCGTAGCGGTTTAATTAGCCGTTTTTCATTATCGATTTAAAATACGATATTTTAAATGAAAGTTTTACTCGATATGATATATTTTAAACTTATAAAATATATTTTGGTTCTCATTTGATTATCGGGTGCGTTTCACGCGTTTTCATCGCGTTTGTGATACTTTATACGATACGTTTTACATGTTAAATATTATCAACATAATATTTAGAGATTTTTGAGTTTATTAAATAATTTCACATCATTCAACATTTTGTTCACCAACGTCCGTATTTATGATGTCGGAATCCATCCAATATGTAAAATGTACGATTTAAACAAATCGCGTACGTGTGTATATATATAATAATATATCAATACTCATAATGATACACATAATTAACCCTAATTACATGTATTAACCCTTATGATCAGGCACTAATACTAGTCCTAATTGGTCGGGTGTCACATTCTCTCCTTGTTAAGAGAATTTCGTCCCGAAATTTAGCTCAAGTCGTGTTTCGGGTGGAGTCTGTGAAAAGCTGTGGGTATTTGAGTCGCATTTGGTCTTCCCGTTCCCAAGTGAATTCCGGACCACGCCGCGAATTCCACCGGACTTTAACGATGGGAATACGACTTTGTTTTAACTGTTTGACCTCACGGTCCATGATTTATGCTGGTGTCTCGACAAAATGAAGTTTATCATCGATGTGGATTTCGTCGAGAGGAATAATGAGTGTCTCATCAGACAGGCATTTCTTAAGGTTAGAAATGTGAAATGTGGGATGCACGCTGCTGAGCTAGGGTGGCAGCTGCAATCGATATGCCACTGGACCAATCCTTTCAAGGATCTCAAAAGGTCCAATGTACCTGGGATTCAATTTCCCGGGTTTTGCCGAAGCGAATTACACCTTTCCAAGGTGATACTTTAAGAAGGACTCGATCCCCAACTTGGAACTCGAGATGTTTGCATCTCACATCAGCGTTGCTTTTCTGACGATCACGTGCGGCTTTCAGCCAGTTTTGGATACTAACGATTTTCTCAGTAGTTTCATGAATGAGTTCAGGACCAGTGAGTTGGCTATCTCCCACTTCGGTCCAACAGATAGGCGATTGGCACTTACGACCGTACAGTGCCTCGAATGGTGCAGCTCCAATACTGGTATGGTAGTTGTTGTTGTACGAAAATTCACACAAAGGTAAATGAGTTTCCCAATTTGCACCGAAGTCAACTACGCAGGCTCGTAGCATATCCTCCAGCGTTTGAATAGTTCGTTCACTTTGGCCATCGGTTTGAGGATGATACGCAGTACTCATATCCAGACGAGTACCCAATGATTTCTGAAGTGATTGCCAAAAGTGAGATGTGAAACGACTATCTCTATCAGAGATAATTGAGATGGGAATGCCGTGTCGTGCTACAATTTCCTTGAGATAAATTCGTGTGAGGCGTTCCATTTTGTCAGTTTCTTTGATTGCTAGGAAATGGGCAGATTTGGTTAGACGATCGATGATCACCCAAATGGTATCGCAACCGCTTGATATTTTTGGGAGTTTTGTGATGAAGTCCATAGTGATCTGCTCCCATTTCCATTGTGGGATTTCTGGTTGTTGTAACAAACCGGAGGGTTTCTGATATTCGGCTTTGACTTTTGAGCAAGGGAGGCACTTGCTGACGTATGAGGCGATTTCAGCTTTCATGTTTGGCCACCAATAGAATTCTTTGATGCCATGATACATCTTGTCAGATCCAGGATGTATAGAGTATTTGGACTTGTGAGCTTCATGCGTCACCAAGTCGCGCAGTTTCCCAAAACAGGGTAACCAGATTCGGTTTGAGAAGTATTTAACTCCGTTAGGTTTGGTTTTGAATTGTTTTTCCATGTTGCGCAAGGCTTCATTTTTTATGTTTTCTGGTTTCAATGCTTCGAGTTGAGCGGTAAGAATTTGAATGATAAGGTCATTGTGAATTGTGATGCTAAGAGCTCGGACTCGAAGGGGTTTAGCGCGTTCTTTTCGACTAAGGGCATCGGCAACAACGTTTGCTTTGCCTGGATGGTATTTGATTTCGCAGTCATAATCGGTAAGCAACTCGACCCAGCGACGTTGCCTCATGTTTAGATCCTTTTGATTGAATATGTGTTTGAGACTTTTGTGATCTGTGAAGATAGTACATTTAGTGCCATAGAGATAGTGTCTCCAGATTTTGAGTGCAAAGACGACAGCTCCACGTTCAAGGTCATGGGTGGTGTAGTTCTTTTCATGGATTTTGAGCTGTCGAGAGGCATAGGCAATGACCTTGTCTCGTTGCATCAACATGCACCCGAGACCTTGGTGTGAAGCATTCGCAGTATACCACGAAGTCATCGGTGCCTTTGGGTAATGATAGGATAGGTGCGCTGCAAAGCTTTTGTTTCAACAGTTGGAATGCTGACTCTTGTTTATCAGTCCAATCGAACTTCTTGTCTTTCTGATTCAGTGTCGTGAGTGGTTGGGCTAGTTTTGAGAAGTTCTCAATGAATCGCCGATAGTATCCAGCCAGTCCTAGGAAATGGTGTACTTCAGTTGGAGTTGTGGGTGCTTGCCAGCACTTGATAGCCTCGATTTCAGATGGGTCAACATGAATTCCTTGACTGTCAATCACGTGTCCAAGGAATTGAACGGTTTGCATCCAGAACTCACATTTGGAGAATTTGGGGTATAACTCCTCGTATCTGAGCAGTTCTAGGATGGTTTTGAGGTGTTGCGCATGTTCTTGTTCATTGCGCGAGTAGATAAGGATGTCGTCTATAAAGACGATGAAAAACTTGTCGAGATATGGTTTGCACACTCGGTTCATGAGGTCCATGAATACGGTCGGTGCGTTTGTTAAACCGAAGGGCATCACTTGAAACTCATAGTGCCCATAGCGAGTTCGGAAAGCTGTTTTTGGAATATCGGTGTCGCGAACTCGTAACTGATGATAACCTGACCGTAGATCGATCTTTAAATAAAAACTAGACCCCTGAAGTTGGTCGAACAGGTCATCAATGCGGGGTAGTTGATAACGATTCTTGACAATTAGTTTGTTCAACTCTCGGTAGTCGATGCACATTCTGAATGAACCGTCTTTCTTTTTCACGAATAAGATCGGAGCTCCGCAAGGTGAAGAACTCGGTCGGATGAATCCTTTGTCCAGGAGTTCCTGTAACTGGGTAGACAACTCATGAAGTTCGGATGGGGCTAAATGGTAAGGTGCTCGTGCCACGGGTGCTGTGCCGGGCACAAGGTCAATGGAGAACTCTACCTGCCTAGGCGGTGGAAGGCCAGGTAATTCCTCAGGAAAGACTTCTGAAAAGTCTTGAACGATAGGCACATCCCCAAGTCGCTTCTCCTCCGACTTTTTCTCCATAACGTGTGCGAGGATTGCCTGATAACCCTTTCTCAGATATTTGCGGGTTTTCATACAGGATATGATATTCAATCTCATCCCACCGGTCTCCCCTTGTATGTTTAGAGTACCACCGGTGACGAGAGGGATACGAACGATTTTATCCAAGCATATGATTTCGGCTCGGTGTTTGGACAACCAGTCCATGCCAACAATGATGTCGAAGCTACCGATCTCAACATGTATAAGGTCAATAGGAAAGAGTTCGTCGGCTAGGTTTAAAGTTCAATTAGGTATCACACTATCAGTTTCAATGAGTTTACCATTCGCTAGTTCTACAATATACTTAACATCTAAAGCAACAGGGGTGATGTCAAGCAAAGGATAAAATTCATCAGAGATAAAGCTGCTATCGGCACCAGTATCAAACAGAATAGAAGCAGTTAAGTTGTTGGGCAGGAACGTACCCGAGACCACATTCGGGTCTTGGCGGGCATCCCCAGAGTTAAGGACAAATGCTCTACCTTGAGAGTTGTTGTTGTTGCTGTTGTTGCCCTTGTTCTTGAGTTTTGGGCAGTCATTTCTGAAATGCCCAATGTTGCCACACTCGTAGCAGGATTTCGGTTGGTTGGAGTTGGTGCTGGTGTTGGTATTTATGTTGGTTTTGGTGGCCCTGCAGTCCTTGGTGTTATGTCCATATCGTTGGCAATTGTTGTAAGGCGTACCACAAGAACCATCATGATGACAACGGCATTTGGAACAGAAGGGCTTACTTCCAGTGTAACCCTTTTTCGAATCGGAACCAGATTAGTAGGCCTTAACAGTGTCAGACCTTTTGGATGATGATTAGGTTTGGTTGAAGTTTCTAGACCACTTTCGCTTGTGATCTCCAGATTGATTTCCAGTGTCTTTGGCAACAGGTGTCCCCTGACGGACAATCTGAGCCATGAGATTGCGCGCAAAGCGCACAGTTGCTTGAAATGTGGAGGAATTTGATGCAGTAACCATTCCTTAAATTTGTGGGGGAAGTCCCCAGAGATAACGTTCAATCCGTTTGTATTCCGGATCAACCATGGTGGGGCATAGATGTGCCAACTGATTAAATCGAGCGGTGTAACCGGCAAAATCATTGCCTTGAGTGGTGAGGTTCCAGAACTCAGCTTCTAGCTGTTGAATTTTATCTCTAGGACAGTATTCGTCCTTCAGCATCTTCTTCAACTCTTCCCAGGGAGTTTGGTAAGCGATGTCAATACCTACGGTTTGAGCATGAGTATTCCACCATGTCAGTGCACTGTCAAGGAAAGTGCAGATGGAGTATTTGACTTTATGGTCTTCAGGACAATTGCAGATACAGAAAACAGATTCTGCTTTCTCAATCCACCGTAACAAACCGATAGTACCCTCGGTGCCCTTGAAATTTAGAGGTTTGCAATTTAGAAAGTCCTTGTATGAGCAGGGCTTGACTGTAGAGGTGTTAGTTGGCGTTTCGTCACCATCAGTGCGTTGTTGTCGGGCAGCTAGAGTAGCAGCTACCCCTTGGGCAACAAGTCAGTCAACATCAGCTTGGCTAAACGATCGCTTCGGAGGCATAATGCTTTGAATAAACAAAGAGGAAAAGATATGTGAGATGTTTGTATAAAGTTATGATATATCACACATGTATATATAGGAGGGTAATATACAACAGCACCAGTGATAATCATAATTCATTTAGAAGATAACGTTGGATACAAGGTACGAGTTTCAAAAGATTACAGAACATAAGGATTACAAAAGATACCGGGAATTGTTACATCCGGACGAATTACATGAGTTTTAGATAGTTAGTGGATTACAATAGATACTACACTAGTCCTGACGCAGGTTTATTCGTTCCATTAAAGTGACAAGTCGGTCCACGGTTCCTGCAAGTCTGCTGGATTGTCTGGCGCTATCTTCAGCCAAGGTTAGTCGTTGTTCCAGCACTCGGGTATACTCCTCAGCTTCTCGTGAACGTTGTTCACATTCTTCCAACCTTTCTTGGAGGAGGTCGGTCGCGCCTCTGTCGTCAATGACGTGTTGGTGCATCATTTCTAGAGTACTTGTCATGTTTTCTTGGTCTTGAAATAGTTGTGCAATGCGGTCGTGTGATTGGCGCAGCCAGTACATTTGGACAATGTATTGTTCCCGTTCCAAGCTTTCAAGTCTTGCCTCATGACGGTGGAGTCGGGCAGTCAGCACTGGAACAGTATGGTGGATAGGTTCTTGTGTGTATGGGGAGATGTCCATGGGGGTCAGCAGGAATTTGTATGGCTTCCTCAGACCTCCAGGTGTTTATCATTATGGGTAACCAGTCCCATCGGCAGGCGTATGCCGGATGGCGAGTACCCGTTGTGGTGTTAGAGACGGGGTTTGAGTAAGGGTTTGCTCGAGCCGATCCGGTACCCCTTGGGCGAGTACGTATCACTCGGGCTTCACCAGTGATGTAGTAAAGTTGTTCAGGAGAGTTTGGTGTTGGAGACATAGTGATGATCTCCTCAGTAGTGGGTAGTGTTTGAGTTTGGTTGTTTGTGCCAGGTGATGCTACGTTAGAGGAGTCCGCCATTTCTGTGGCAAGAGCATTGAGTGAGTATCGTGAGGCCTATATATATAAACATATCATATAGCCTAGTGTGTCTAGCACAAACAAGTAATAGTCCCGTTTCTCTCGTGGTCAGAGTCGACTAGTGCATTCCTGTTCAATACAACCCTTTTCAGACATCACATCATATTTATTTAATTGTACATAGTTAGCTACGCTATGTTAAATTAAACTCGTATGATGCAATTCCTGAACCAATCATACCTAATGAGGAATACTGCCTAATGGTCATAGTCTAGGCCCACTAAATGCAACCTAGTTCACTATAACCTTAGGCTCTGATACCAATCTGTCGCACCCCCAAATTATGGTGCTGAAGCGGTTCGGGTCGGGGCGCGACTAATCAAATATCAAGCACACAAGGTATACAATGAACGACTCTATATGCGTCGTTTTAACAAAATACATTAATTCGATAAAAGTTTACATCGGTTGTACCAATTACAATAGCTCGTGTTCGAATACGAGAGATTTCTACGCATAAATACTAAAAAACAAAATATATTAATGCAATAAAATCTCTGATGTTTTGCATGCTGACTCGAGCTAAGCTAAATCCTGAGTGCAAGCCTACAGCTGCTGGGTACCTGAGAATACATGCTAAAAGGTCAGCTAAAAGCTGGTGAACTCACAGGTGTAATGATGTAATAATAATGTATGAACCACAAGATTTAATAATGTATGAAATCAATCATAAAAATGTGTATATTACTGCCATGAGCTCATAGTTTGAGCTTAACTGAGGTGTCAAGATCACAATCAAGTGCCCGATCGAGGTTGCCTCATGCGAGTGCCTAATCTACACTCGTTATGAACAAATGCTAATGTGTCCGTTTGACCAGCAGTCGTGGTAGCGCGACTACCCCGGACAGGGACTATCAATCCCAAATGGTACCATTCACTAACATTCACGCTAGATCCATACTAACAAACTATGATGTGGAGGGCTTCATGATTAGGTAAGATAACTCATGCAGTCAATATATCGAGTTTAGTACTTGTGTCCAAATATAAATGAAAACTGAGCATGTATTCCCACCCCTGGGTTAAAAACAGTAAAATGAGGGGCTATGAGACTCACCTGAGTCTAGTGTGGTTGCAAAGCAAGCAAGTATGATGTTGTATCAAATGAATGTCTGCAGACTGTAACCTGCCGGGCGTTCAAAACGTGCAAGGTTATATGAGTGAGTAGATGTCTCAACAGACCATCTATGCTAGTTGTCCATCAACTAGTTATGTCCAAATGTTTTACTGTTTGTTTGAGTTTTGAAAAAAAACATGTACGGCCCGTTGGTGACGGTTTGTAATAATAATCTTAAATCATTATTATTATGCGTTGTTTCATTGTATACTATCAAAGTATATGTTTGGTGTGTTGTATCGTATATAAGTATTGAAGTTGTGAGAGTTCGACACTTAGTGTGAAAACTAGTTTGGGAGTTTCTGTTTTATGCATCACTCATAGCGTCACTTGTTAGCTATTAGCGACTCTCAGGTAAGTGTCGCAGAAAATTGTAATCTGTGAGTTATTGGCGTCACTTGTTAAGTGTCGCATATAAGGCGTCACTTATGGTAGTGTCGGGTTAGGCCGTCACTTAGGTATGGCATCACTAAGGTAAGTGTCGCATAAAATAAAGTTCAGACATAGTAGGCGTCACTTAATGGAGTGTCGCATAAACCACTTGGTTCATGCGTCACTCGGGTCTGGTCAATTTTGAAGTTTAATGAAAATGTGGTCAACGATGACGTTTTGACCCGAGACTTTTACCTAAGTCATTTTTCAGTTCATAGAGTTTATAAAATGTGTCGGTTCCTGTCGGAGTCATTCCGAGATGTCGGTTTTAAAACGCATGTCAAAACTTTAAGATTTTCTTGTTTTCGGTTTTTGTCGGTTTACTTCGCCACTCGATTTTAACGGGTTCTAGTCCGAATTAGATTCCGAAATTTTTCCCAGCTGTTCATATGTGTGTCTAGTTCATAACATAATTTTTTCATGAATTATAGTGTCCATTTAGATAGGTAATAAATTTTGCGAAAGAACCGTACTCGGTTTTCGACAACCATCAGACCAGTCGCAAAGATCGGATTATTCACAAAAATACGTACAGATCTGGAAAGAGTGTAAAACACAGAAGTTGTAACTCTTTCAATACGCAACTTTTAAAAAAAAATTAGTGGTCTAACTCCTCCTAGAACTCAGGTTATGGTCGTTTTTGTACACTGATTTTTCTGGGACAGAATCTGTCACTTTCAGATGTTTATGAAAAACGTGTTTGAGCTTTAAACTTAGACATAATCTTATTAATGGAGTAACTAGACATATAAATATACATCATGCAAACAAATCTAGTCAAGGAAAAGTGGTTCTCACAATGAAATGATGAAGAACAATAGAAGATGATGATGATGATGATGATGATGATGATGATGATGATGATGATGATGATGATGATGATGATGATGATGATCTTGAGTTTGATGCTTCTTGTTCTTGAACTTTGAAGGTTGTTGGTGCTCCTTGAGGATGATGAACTGAATTTTTGGGATGATGATGATGATGAATTCGGTGAGGGGGGAGGGAGAGAGAGGAGAGTGGAGTGTGTTTGATGGAAAAATGATGAAATGAAGTGATAGTAAGAGGTGGAGTGGGATTTGGGTTTAAGATGGAGTGTCAACCCAAACAAAATCATGTGAGGTGAAGTGTGGGGGAGGGCAGCCGGTTTTGGGTGGGTCCACCATGTGTGGACTCACCAAATTTTTGATCCTCATTTTGTGCTCCGTGCGGTATTCGTTTTCTCGCCCGTTTCGACGTTTATTTAGACGTAAAATGTTAAATATGTGTGTTTAAATAACGATTCGAATTTCGATATTCTTGATTGAAGTATTTATTAAAATACTTGAAAACATTTATAAAAATGTTCCGTTAACTTGTCGGCCTCGATTTGCATGTTTGTTTTACGAAGGTTTAATCGCGTAGTGTTTTAATTAGCCATTTTTCGTTATCGATTTAAAATACGATATTTTAAATGAAAGTTTTACTCGATATGATATATTTTAAACTTATAAAATATATTTTGGTTCTCATTTGATTATCGGGTGCGTTTCGCACGTTTTCGTCGCGTTTGTGATACTTTATACGATACGTTTTACATGTTAAATATTATCAACATAATATTTAGAGATTTTTTAGTTTATTAAATAATTTCACATTATTTAACATTTTGTTCACCAACGTACGTATTTATGATGTCGGAATCCATCCGATATGTAAAATGTACGATTTAAACAAATCGTGTACGTGTGTATATATATAATAATATAACAATATACATAATGATACACATAATTAACCCTAATTACATGTATTAACACTTATGATCAGGCACTAATACTAGCCCTAATTGGTCGGGTGTCACAAGGTGTATCCTTTTGGCGACTGTTTCGGGTCTTTCTTTGTTTAGGCGGCATGATGACATTCTGCGATGAAGGAAATGCAGAAGTTAATGCCAATGAAAATAATGTGAAGAATGAAGTTTCACATGTTTTAGTTATCGAACATCAAGAAGGGTTGACAAGATCCCCATCACATATCTTACGACTATGAAACGCCCATATGTACTTAGTATAATATAATCACGTTGGCCAGGCATCATTATATGATGCTAAATACAGACTTCTTTTCATCAATCTCTTAATACGATCAGGTTAGATTTGAACGAATCGAACGTAGCACGGTTCAAATAGTGGATTACGCGTATCGATGTGTCGTAATGATAGTTAGACGTATGCAAATGTGTGTATGCATGTGCGTTCTAGCCAAGGCTATAGTCTAGGTCTCTAAGGTCTCCAAGTCACCTAAGAAATCTAGTTCGCTATAACCAATGTCTCTGATAACAATCTGTCACACCCCCAAATTCATTGATTTTATTTAGCGGAAGCATATAGTTAAGTATGGGGGTAATGACACCAACATTGTACATGCATACGTATCAGAGCATATGATTACAACAGAACATATATTTATATTAAGATGCCAAGAGTAATAGTTACAAAGTTTACGATTCATCGAATCGTATAAGTAGTTAAGTTGTACAAAAGTGGATTTCGTAAATATGACTAAAAACAGATTAGTTATACAAAAGAAATCCATATTATTCAAAAATTTGGCATCCTAAAAGCTTCGCTGGTCGCCTAGAGTTCCATATGTGCAGGCGGTGCTTACGTATGCTGCTAATTCCCTGAAAAACATAGTAAAAAGTCAACACATGGTTGAATGAATTCACATGTTTTATGTTTGCGTATAAAGTTTAATCAACCAATATGTTTGTAACGTTTTGCCATAACAGTTTAAGTAATGTTCGTCAAATGTAAGGTGTTGTTGGGATGTCGCCCAAAAGAACAGTTTCTAAAAGTTTGTCCAAGACGTAGGACCTTTCAATGTTTGCCCAAGAAGTAGGGACTAAAACGTTTGTCCAAGAAGTAGGACCCATCAGTAACTGCCCAAGAAGTAGGGACTTTCTATGTGCCCAAGTCGTAGGGACTTTTTAAGTTGTGTCCAAGAAGTAGGACTGGCATCCAAGACTTAGGACCCACTGCTCAAGAAGTAGAGCCTTCACCCAAGACATAGGATGGAACCTTGCCCAAGAAGTAGGGACTTTCTGTATGTGTTTGCCCTAGTCGTTGGGACTTTCTGTGTGTGTTTGCCCAAGTCGTAGGGACTTTCTGTGTATGTTTATGAAAATGCTGTTTCATAAAAGATAGTTAACGAAAAGGTGTAGCTGGTCATTCTCCAGCTAGTTCCAATTTAGTTTTCGTATGAAATACCATTTCATGAGCAAAAGTTGTAACAGTTTGACCGCAGTCATAAACAGCTTATATAGTTTACACCAAATCAGTTGCATAAAAGTTTGCACCGGTAGCAAAAGAGTTGACTATGTTTTCCACCCTTGTTCAAAAGTAGCAAAGCAGTAAAAGTAGGGGCTGTGAACTCACTTGTTGAGTTATGCAAAGTGCGAGCGCTAGCAAAGCCTAAAGCCCAAGTCTAGTCCGAAATCTCCTAACGCCCTAAACGTATGAGATTTAATAAGTATGTGGATGTCTAAATCGACCACCCATGCTAGTGTTCGTTCAACTAGATATGTGCAAGTATTCGTTTATCGTTTAGTTTTGTAGTTTTGAAAACATGTACGGCCTGTTGGTGACGGTGTGTAATAATAATTCTCAAAAGTATTATTATTATGTTTCGATTCATTTGTACACTCATAAAGGTGAGTGTTAACCGTTCTTGCATTGGTTTAATATCGTATTAATCAATTATTATCATTTGGTAACCATTTTAAGTAAATTTTAAAGTGCTGAAAAATGTTGACCAAAGTTGACCGCAAGTTGAGATTGCCCTGCGAGTTGGGATTGCCTCGCGAGTTGAGTTGTCTCGCGAGTTGAGTTGTCTCGCGAGTTGAGATTGCCTCGCGAGTTGAGATTGCCTCGCGAGTTGAGTTGTCTCGCGAGTTGAGATTGCCTAATGAGTTGAGTTGTCTCGCGAGTTGAGATTGAATCTCAACTCGCGAAACTCGCTGTTCACAATTTTTGTGCAGATTTCGATTTTTAAAGCATTTTTAAGTTGATTTTTGGACATAATAAGTTGATATAATACTAATACATGGTATATTAATCATCATAAACATGTAATATCAAAGCAAATAACGAAATCGGAGCGTTTTCGAGATTTGTCAGAAACTTACATGTTGTCGCGAGAGAAATCCGAAAAGATGGAGATGTAGAGCTCGTTGTCGTGGTCGTTTTTCTATAAATGAGTCTTGGAATTTGAGGTCGTTTGGTGGTGCTTTTTGGCGGATTAAGGTGGCGGTGGTGGTGGTGTTTTTGGAGAGAAAAGAAAGAAAGAGAGAGAGTGTTGGTGATAGAAATGAGAGAAGAAAGGAGGAGGGGTGGGGTTTTGGTGAAAGCCTCCCACTTTCGTTCCCCGCAATTGCGCTCCGCGCGGTGTTCAATTTCTCGATTGTTTAAACGTTAAAATATTTTTAAATGATAAATTTTTAAATACGTATTCGATTATATTTTTAGTTGGGTTATGAAATTTATAACTTTGTTTTATTTTATTTTTACGGATTCATTTTGAGTTGTTTCAGTTTACGAAATAAACGTGATACACTGCAAAATACTTTGTAAATATTATCAACATAATATTTAACAATTTATAATGATATTTAATAATCTCATATTATCAAATAATTTTTGTCCACCAACAGCCGTATATTTTTGTCGTGTTTGATCCAATTGTTTTGTACGTATTTATACGAGTCACAAGATATGTAATACTACGCGTATTAACTAGTTGGGCTTTGCTAGACTTATCTCTAAAATTGTTGTGAATTCACTTTAAGTTAGGGAATTAGCCTAAAAATACGTGCAAATAATGTTTACAATTATGTCGAATTTGCGGGGTGTCACACTTTGCCATCATCTTGGACACATATTGTGACACCCGGACAAAAAGGGCAAATTTTCTCAAATACTCGTATTTTATACGCCATTGATATCAAAGTATCCAAATATTATATATATAATTATGTATATATATAACAAATGATTGTATAAAATCACATGTACACAAAATCTGAAAGAACGCGAAATACAAATACGGATGTTGGTGAAAAACTTCTAAATAGTGTATTATTGTTAAAAATTATAATTATTTACTTCGGAAATAGTGTATTATTGTCAAATATAGTTAAGTATATTAAGTATTCTAGTACGGGAAAAGAACTTAGACTTGGTACTCCATTGAATCTCCAGGGACCATAGTTTTCCCTACAGTTATGTTCTATAATTACTAGGCTTTGGCTAGTACTTAAGTGAACATCGCCTAGAGGCATCATTATACTCGATAAGCTTGAGGTAATGAGTACACAATGGTAGCACACACTAATAAAGTACATTACACTACTCCTCGACAACTAAGTAATGATTTTACATACTTAGTCATATTATGCTACACCCGATAACTATGTAGTAGATTATACATACATAGGTACATTATACCACTCCTGAATGTTGCGTGGCAACTGTAAGTGTCATGTTTGACCCTCACTATATTACTGTAGAGTAACACATTGGTTAAACATTTGACTGTGATTACATGCAGATTGTATATGATATGTTTATATGTATACATACTATTTGGAACATTGTGCTACTTTCCGGGCACGCTGTGCTACTTCCGGGCACGCTGTGCTGCTTCCGGGCACGCTGTGCTGCTTCCGGGCACGCTGTGCTGCTTCCGGGCACGCTGTGCTGCTTTCGGGCTCTATGAGCTACTTCCGGGCACTATGTGCTACTTCCGATTTACATGTACACTTGCTTACCTACGTGTACACTTTATATGCGTACATGACTACACTGTCAGGCACGAGGTGCCACACCCGATTACTATATCATACACATGATACACTTCAAGCACGCGGTGTTACTTCCGATACATATGAATACTTGACTACCTGTTTGAGCACGAAGTGCTACCCTGCCTCTTGTATGCATACATGGGTATACTGCTAGGCACGTGGTGCCACTCTCGATTTTCACATATAGACATGATAACCTAATAGGTTACCAAGTAGTACTGCCTCCAACCCTCACCACAAGATACAATTACTAAACTCGGCATAGTGCTACTCCGGCAAGTAGTACAAACATTGAAACAATTAGAAAATCCCTTAGAACTAAACCTAATCGGATTAGGTCAGGAGGTTCCAACAACCTTCATAGCATTACACTTAAGTACAACAATCCTATGGTATTACATTTTAACACATAGTTTTCTTAATAAACTACATTTGAAATACTTAGGGTTTGTATTTCCAGATAAGACTTCACAGATTTATCAAATGATTGTTACTTAAGTATGGATTTTATACTTTATAAAATGGTTTGTTACTCATTTTACGGTTTTCTAATAAAAGCTGTGAACTCACCAGCTTATAGCTGACCGTTTTAGTATGCATTCTCAGGTACATCGCTATAGTAGGATCGGCCCATCAGGATCCTAGCTCGAATCGCATGCATACAATTTAGCTGGAGATTTCTAGCATCATTTTGTAATAGTATTTTTGTAGTGAAATCTCTAGTATCATTTCGCGAACTCTGGATATTTTGTAAAACTTATTACTTATTGTAATATATTTTCAAGTGTCTCATTTAGAGTCGTTCATTATGTACCTTTGTGCTGTTGATTATTTATTAGTCACGCCCCGACCCGACCGCTTCCGCAATCCAAATTTGGGGGTGTGACAGATTGGTATCAGAGCCTAAGGTTATAGTGAACTAGGTTGCATTTAGTGGGCCTAGACTATGACCGTTAGGCAGTATTCCTTATTAGGTATAACTGGTTCAGGGATTTCATCATACAAGTTTAATTTAACATAGCCTGGCCAGCTATGTACAATTAAATGAAGATGATGTGAGATCTGAAAGGGGGTTATATTAAATCAGGAATACACTAGTTGACTCTGATTGTTATGTGCTAGACACTCTAGGCTATTATATGTACTGTAGGTATATATGAATAGGCCATACTTGTGTGCTACTTTTCTACATTATTATATATATGGAATATATATACCACTCTCACTCGATAATACACTCGCTAACGCTCACGTCATCAAAAACGCCAAGTATGGTTAATACAACATCGTATGATATCGAGAATGAGACTTTTTCTCATCTATCACCGCTTATCTATCTATACGCATGTAATCGCTTGCAAACACATTCCACTGTACCGTCATATACTCGCGAGGAAGCACACCATCATTTTCCTCATCATCACGTCTCGACACTTTCTTCCTAAGTATATACCTACGAACATCGTAATTATCGCCCAACCTCGAGAATGAGACATACTCCCCTTAGTATTTGTGCGATACATGGAAATCATCCGACTCATACTTACATTATCCCTCGTGCTACACATGAAAATCTTACAAATTGCACTTGCTTAGCCTTGTGCTACACTTGGGAAACTACTTTACCACAACCTACCTTAGCATTAACGCTACATTTGAAAAACATAGGATTTATACATACATACGGCACATGGGTGCTGCACTCACGGCACTTGGTGCTACACTCCACAGTACTTCGTTACTGCATTCATAGTACACTAGTACTACATTACTGTGCTTCTAGCACTGCATTACAGCACGTGGTGCTGTTGTGACACCCGACGATTTAGGGTCACTGATTTACCTGCTAGAAACCCTAATTACGTGTATTTAGTTTAGTAGTAGGCTAAATAATTGTAATTACTTGTAACTATTTGTATATTTATGTGAATATACACTCCCGTAATTGATTTATATTACGCTTACGTGATTAGTTGTAATTACGCTTACGCAATTTGGTGAAATTGTGCGAAACAACTGGACGGAGTCCGACACAGTATAAATACGGACGTTGGTGAACAAAATATTAAATAATATGAAATTATTTAATAAACTCAAAAACTTACAAATATTATGGTGATAATATTTAACGAATTATTAAAATGGTATAAAGTAACACAAACGCAACGAAAACGCGCAGAACGCGCCCGACAACTGAACGAAAGTCAAAATATATTTTTATAATTTAAAATATATTATTTTGTATGAAATTATTACTGAAAACATGTGACACTCCTCCAAATTAGGTATATAATTATACTTAATTACATGCATTTCTTACGCTAATTCCCTGCATTTGTTTTAAACTAAACCTATGATGTGATATGAGTCTAGCGAGCCCTAAACAATAATACAAAAAGTATTACATTATACGTAGTATTTATAAATTACGTACGAACGTATCGGAACTAAGCCGACAAAAATAATTAACCAGATTTGGTTATATGAAATAATTAATAATTCAATTATTAATTACGAGAAATTAAATATCTATAACATATAGATAAAATGGTTCAATTATACGTTTAACATAAAACGTATTATATAACGAACAGAAACAATTCTAAAACGTACCTAAAAGGTCAAAATCTGGAAAACGTTATTTTCCTAGTACGTTTTCAAGTATTTAGAACATTACTTCGAATTATGGATTCGAAACTCGACTGAAATTTGGCGCTCAATTGAATACGCGCAGTAAAATGTACAAAAATTTACAACTACCAAAAATAATGAAAACCTCATTATTCTGAAAACATATTACGAACCAGGAGAACATCTACAAAACAAAAATATAAAAAGTTTACTTTTATATTGCTAAAATTATACCCGTACTCGAAATTAGTGGGACTAAAGTCCCACCAACCTACAATAATGCAGGAGACGGATTTGTTTTAAAACCATACTCCCTCCCATTTCTCTGTGATCATTCGACATTCACACACACACACTTCACCACCAATTTCTTTCTATCTTTGTTCTTTCTTTCTTTTCTTTGATTTGGAGGAACTCAAACAAGATCAGAAGCAAGTAGCAGTGGAACAACAACCAAATCATCATCTTCATCATCATCGATCATCACCACCTTCACATTTTCTTTGTAAGGAAACCTTCAAACTTTGATTTCCATTTCTTTGATTTCCTTATATAACATGTTTAAACATCACAATCTATGCATATAAACAACAAAAATAGAAAGATTGAAGCCTAAATATTGAAAATGGTTTTTGAACCAAAAACTTGAAATCACAATTTAGATATGTGAAAGTTGTTATAAACTGGTTAAAACATGTTACAAAGTGATTGTATAACGTATTAAGGTGTTTGATCATATTAAAAATCGGTTACATATATAAACTCGTATGTTTTAGAAGTAACAGAGTCGAACTAGCTGCTGTAAACACTCGGAATACGGCGTATTCTTTCGAATACGGCGTATTCCCCATTGTTAATCATAAACGATTTTGAAGAACTAGTCGAATCCGGCGTATTCATTTTAATACGGCGGATTCCCCAGCTGAAACATTGGTGAATACGGCGTATTCCATCGAATACGGCGTATTCCCCATTTATAACTCGAACACTTTGAACAACCCAGATGAATCCGGCGTATTCACGGGAATACGGCGGATTCCCAATTTATGAAACTTCGAATACGGCGTATTCAGTTAAATACGGCGTATTCCCACCTTTGACCCGCACACAAACCTTCGGCTAAAACGATGAACGAGTAAAAGACACGGGTGAATACGGCGGATTCAAATGAATCCGGCGTATTCACAAACCTTCACACGAAATACCTGTGAACACAAACGAATACGGCGGATTCATTTAAATCCGGCGTATTCCCGAACAAAAACGAAACCGTATGAAAACTAAGATGAATACGGCGGATTCATCCGAATCCGGCGTATTCCGACTTCTGACCAGACCAGAATACGGCGGATTCCCCACTAATGACTTTTGCATTTTTAAATAATGTACAAACTAATAAACGGTATACTACTTATGTATCGATTATACGATAATGGTACAAAATGTTACGACAAGGGACTTAGAACTAGACAGACATATTATTGAGACATTTTGAATACGGACAAGTAGAACACAACAAAACTTAATACGATAACGAATAATATATATATATACTAACGGACAATGTATATATATACAACTAGACGTATAAAAATGGAACGATTTAAATTATCTAGTACAAACTATACGACAAACGTAAACGACAACCAAGTTTTATTCGCGATAATTAACAACGACGACAACTAATATATATATTAGAATATATATATATTCAACTAATATATATATACGAGAATATATGTATTCACCTATATAAGTATATGTATATATACTTACACCTTTCGGACAATTCAACAAACGAACAATACTTGGATAATATTATATATTTCCAACAAAAATTATCAACGAAATACACAAACTTAAGAAACTGATAATTTCTTCAAACGAATGAACTATTAACATAAGTAAACAAAGTACTTATAGTTAATACATTGTTGTGTATAGGTTGACTACGTTTGGGCTTCGTTATCTTATCTCGCTAGCATTCACATCCGAGCACTCACAGTGAGTTCACAAACCCCTTTTCCATGTTTTAATGTTTTAAAACCTCGGGGTGGAAAACATAGAAATCGTATGTATATTTGCATGCGACAACTGTTTGAATACTTGATGTATTTACTTAAACTATTGAGGAAATGAGATTTCATGTTGTGACTGATTAAATACTGTACGTATTTGCTTAAACTGTTTATGAAGGGGTACTTCATACTTGAACTATTTGTGAAAGGGTATTTCACACAACTATTTGAACTATGTTTTATGAAATGTTTTTCATAACTATTTTGGGAATTTAGGCAACGAATCTTGGTACAGATCTAGGCTGAACGATGTAGTGCATAAAAGACCTTATGGCTACAAATTATAACCATTAGCTAGGTGACTCTAGCCACTGAGTATACGGATAGTACTATCGCCGTGACGACCCTCCTACTGATTTGGGAGCGTATACTTAATTGTCCAGCATGGCAAACAACAACAGATTAGGGTTGTGGTTTGGTTATAGGGTTAGATCAGGTTACCTTACTTGACAGGTTTAGCTCACCTTTCAAGGGATCACCGTCTAAATATTCCCACAAAACTATTGTTTAGGAAGTGATTTCCTACGTACACTGATTTGGAAATGTTAATCTTTATCTAGGTTAACCTGTGTTTCCTACTAATGACTGAATTAGGAAATGTTATCTCTTGATTGAAATAACCTGTGTTTCCTATTACCACTACAACTGATTTGGGAAATGTTATTTGTTAATAACTTGTGTTTCCTACTTGATAAACAACACTTATTGGAAATGTTATTCTTAAATGTTTAACTTGTGTTTCCTACATAACGAACAAACTTGTGAATTCACTCAACAATTTTGTTGACGTTTTACTCTATGTTTTTCAGAGAATTAGCAGCGTAAGTAAGATCTGCATGCATTATCAGGACGGACTACCCTGGACTTGTTAGGATGCCACTACTTTTGGGACACTTGGATTTCCTCTGTATAACTGCAATTATTGCAGTCATACCTATGAAATCTACTTTTGATATTATGTATTCTATGAAATACTGATTTCAACTACTACTATTACTGTTATCACTTCTCAAGTGGTAATCATTTGTAAAACTTTAACTAATGGCATCTTAATCTATTTCGTTCTGCGATAATCATATGCTCTGAGTATGTATGTAACTGTTGGTTGTTTTACTGCTCACACCCCCGCCACGTCACTAAGCTTCCGCAAACCACTCTACGTAATTGTAATTACCGTTTGGCGGGGTGTGACAGACTTGGTATCAGAGCCATTGGTTATAGCGAACTAGAAGTCTTTAGGTGACTGAAAACCTTAGAGACCTAGACTATAGCCTTGGCTAGAACATTTGTGCATTCATGCATACATACTTTGCATACAACTAACATACGACTGACACGCCACACTCCATTTCTTTTGTCACAGTATGTCTAGTCAATCACATTACCATGTTTACGCTTCGGATGAAGAGCCGATCGAGGCTACTTTTGAGGGTCCCGCGATTACAGTAGGGGATGAGTCATCAGTTCATGTGAGAGCTATGTCTGATGACACTAGTGATGCTTACTTAGTACCACCTCCGACCGCACCTGTGGTCACTCCTACCCCTACTCCACCTGTTACGGGTACCTCTCGTGTGCCTGTACCTAGGATGACAGCTAGGATCTGTGTTCGGGATTTTCCCAGGGGACCACTCGCGCCGCGCGATAAGGCGCCAGTGACTGAGTCTGAGGTTCCAGTTGTCGAGCCGCCACAGAAGAGGCTCCGACCTTCTCATCTGGACTGGATGCCTCGAGTATTGAGAGAGTGGAGATCACTAGAGGGTATTCCCTCGACCTTTGAGTTTGGAGAGTCCTCCCACTCACCACCATCTGCATATCTCACTGGTGAGCCTCTGGAGCTCACTGTGCCTACCCTTGTGGCTGTGGTCCACACCATGTTTAGGATATCATCTAGCAGGAGCAGAGATTTGATGGAGCTACTGAGTGATGCCTCCCGCACTGACATGGATATGGCTATGCTCCATCAGAGGATGGATTTTGTGGAGACTCACCGTCTGACAGACTGGCAGAGTCTAGCATCCACCCGTGCACGCGTTGCAGCTTTAGAGAGGCGTGCTAGGGTGTCAGAGATTGTAGCTAGTGTTTGCGTGATGACTGCAGCAGTGATGGTTGCGGTTAGGATGTATTTACCCTGGTCCCGTTAGGCCTGTGTATGGCGGTTGTGCCTACACCATATTAGACTATTACTTTTGGGGAAATATATGTATGTATTAGTTATGGACTAGCGATATGTTGGATGGAACTTTGTTAGTAGAATGGGTATATGTATAGGAAACCCATCATCTTTTGTATAACGCTAACCATCGATGGATATATTAGAAATTCCATCTCATTTTGTACTAAACTCATGTAACAGCGTTATGATCTTTAATATATAATGTATGCTTGGTTTACGTCTCGTATTCATTATGCTTATTATCAACCATGTTATTTCCTCTTACAACTGTCGACTTGTGATTAAACCTATACTTTATCGACACTTTGTGACCAACTCTTGTAAACCCTGAAACATTTTACAGCTTGATGATTGATTATTCTTGAGAACCTCTGAAATTTACAGTGTTAAACGACAATGAAAAGAAATATGTATTGGACATTATATAATGACGCCTGGCCAACGTGATTATATTATGCTAGATACATGTGGGTGTTTCAAAGTTGTATGGCACGTGTTGTAAAATTCTATTCATTCATCTTTTCATGTCATTCATTTCTATCAAATGTGAATATTTGATCTATTCACATTCAATATCTCAACATTAACACTCTGCATTTTATTCATCGCAGAGCTGAATCATGCCTCCCAAAAGACGAGCTACTAGAAACAGTCAAAAGACGACTACGCCTCCACCACCACCCACTGAAACCACCGAACAAATGATCGCACGAAGAATAGCTGAAGGTATTGCTGAATATGAGGCAAGCCGTAGTCGTGAACCTGGAGCTAACAACAGTGGATCTACCCCTGTTAATACTGAGACACTCGTGAATGCTAGCCGAGGGTGTTCATACAAAACATTTCAGGCTTGTAAGCCGATTTCTTTTCGTGGCACCGAGGGTGCAATTGGTATGATTCACTGGATAGAGAAAACTGAATCAGTATTGGAAATTAGTGACTGTTCACCTGACTGTATGGTGAAGTATGCTGCTTGCACTTTGGCTGACAAAGCGCTCACTTGGTGGAACAGTCAGATCCAATCACTTGGTCGACCAGCTGCTTATTCAATGTCATGGGAGACATTTAAGAATTTGATGTTGGAGGAATTCTGCCCTCGCAGTGAGATGCAGAAAATAGAAACAGAGTTGTGGAACATCACCATGATTGGTGCTGATATTGCTGGGTACACCACTAAGTTTCAAGAACTTGCACGTCTAGTGCCACATATGGTGACACCCGAGTATAAGCGTATTGAGCGCTACATATTTGGTCTAGTACCACAAATCCGCAGTCTAGTGACATCGTCTAAACCAGACACTTTCAGGAGTGCTGTTACTCTAGCACAAAGTTTGACCGATGAGGCAGTCAGGATGGGAAATCTGACTAAGAAAGCTGTGTCGGGAAAAAGTGAACCGAACAGTACTGATGTTAGTAGTCTGGTGGTGCAAAGCGAAAGTGGAACGGTAGTGGTACTGATCGTCAGGGTCAGAAGAACAAGAAATCTTCTGGAAATGCGAAAGCATACGTTGCCACTACCACCGAATCGAAACCATACCTGGGTAACAAACCCAAATGTGGTAAGTGTAACCGACACCACGAAGGTGGGTGTGGGTATTGTGGAAACTGTAGGGCATGGGGACATAGAACCCGAGAATGCAAAACTAACCCTCCCCCACGGGCAAACATTGAGCGTCAAAACCAGGGATGTTTTGAATGTGGTGAGCAAGGGCACTACCGCAACCGATGCCCTAAGCTCAACAACAACAACCGCGGTAACAACAATAACCGAGCCAACAACATCAACAACCAACCGGCTCAAGGAAGGGCATTCGTGATCGGGGCGCAAGAGGCACGCCAGGACCCTAACACCGTCACTGGTACGTTTCTTGTAAACAATCATTATGCCTATGTGTTAATTGATTCGGGTGCTGATTTAAGTTTTGTGTCTACTGAATTTAGACCACTATTAGAACTTGAATCCCGTAAGTTAGACACCAAGTATACCATAGAATTAGCCGATGGTGAGTTAATCGAATCAGGAGAAATAGTACCGGGATGTACCTTGGAGTTAGAAGGTCATCTCTTCGAAATAGACTTACTACCGGTTAAGTTGGGGAGTTTTGACATTGTAGTCGGTATGGATTGGTTATCTAAGAACCGCGCTGAGATCATATGTCATGATAAACTGGTACGATTACCACTGTCAACAGGAGAAACACTTGTGGTTCAAGGTGAGAAACGAAAAAGTAACACAAAAATGATTTCGTGCTTGAAGGCCAGTAAGTATCTCCGAAAGGGGTACCAAGCATTTTTGGCACACATTGTAGAAAAGAAAACTGAGGAGCGACGTATAGACGATGTGCCCATTGTACGCGACTATCCAGGAGTATTTCCTGATGAGTTGCCGGGATTGCCACCCCCACGACAAATTGAGTTTCACATTGACCTGGTGCCAGGAGCCGCACCTATCGCACGAGCACCCTGTCGTCTAGCTCCCTCTGAAATGCAAGAGCTGTCTACGCAACTACAAGAACTTCTAGACTTGGGATTCATTCGACCGAGCTTTTCCCCTTGGGGAGCTCCGGTTTTGTTTGTTAAGAAAAAGGATGGATCTATGCGGATGTGCATCGATTATCGAGAACTGAACAAGGTAACTATCAAGAACAGATACCCGTTACCACGCATTGACGATCTGTTTGATCAATTGCAAGGGTCGAGTTATTATTCAAAGATTGACCTACGATCTGGTTACCATCAACTTAAGGTACGAGAAGAGGATGTACCGAAAACTGCTTTTAGGACTCGTTACGGTCACTACGAGTTTCTAGTCATGCCTTTTGGGCTGACCAACGCACCAGCAGTATTCATGGATTTGATGAACAGAGTGTGCAAACCCTATTTGGATAAATTCGTCATTGTGTTTATTGACGACATCTTGGTATACTCACAAACGAAAGAAGATCACGAGCAACATCTGAAGCTTGTCCTCGAACTACTACAAAAAGAGAAGCTTTATGCAAAGTTCTCTAAATGCGAATTTTGGATACGAGAGGTTCAATTCCTTGGTCATGTGATAAATGACAAGGGGATTCACGTGGACCCATCCAAAATTGAGGCAATCAACAACTGGGAAGCACCGAAAACCCCAACTGAAGTACGACAATTTCTTGGTCTAGCTGGCTATTACAGGCGATTCATCGCAAACTTTTCAAAGATAGCCCAACCACTTACCACATTAACTCAAAAAGACAAGAAATTTGAGTGGAATGAGAAACAAGAGAATGCATTCCAACTATTGAAACAGAAACTGAGCAGCGCACCCATATTATCACTACCCGAAGGAGTGGATAACTTTGTTGTTTACTGTGATGCATCGCATCAGGGATTGGGTTGCGTACTGATGCAAAACGAAAAGGTCATCGCTTATGCATCACGACAACTAAAAGTGCATGAGAAAAACTATACGACTCATGATTTGGAATTGGGAGCCGTTGTTTTTGCACTGAAGATCTGGAGACACTACCTATACGGTACAAAGTGTACGATCTTCACTGATCATAAGAGCCTACAACATATATTCGATCAGAAAGAACTTAACATGCGACAACGACGTTGGGTCGAATTACTTAACGATTACGACTGTGAAATAAAGTATCACCCGGGTAAAGCTAACGTAGTAGCAGATGCCCTGAGTCGTAAGGAACGAATCAAACCTCGAAGAGTTCGAGCTTTGGGATTGACAATCCACTCGAATCTCATTACTCAAATTCGCGATGCACAAGAAACTGCTTTCACTACCGAACGTCTTAAGGATGAATCCTTGAAGGGGATGGAAAAACAATTAGAGAAAAAGGACAACGGAGTGTTATACTTCATGAACCGAATTTGGGTACCATGCGTAGATGAGTTACGCAAGCTGATTTTGGACGAGGCACACAAGTCCAACTACTCGATACATCCTGGTGCGGACAAGATGTACCAGGACTTGAAAGGCTTTTACTGGTGGCCTGGAATGAAACGTGACATTGCCACCTACGTGAGCAAATGCTTAACTTGCTCAAAGGTAAAAGTTGAATACCAAAAGCCGTCTGGACTTTTGCAACAACCTGAACTGCCCAAATGGAAATGGGAGCAAATAACAATGGACTTCATTACGAAGTTACCTAGAACGGCATCGGGAGCAAATGCCATATGGGTGATTGTCGATCGATTGACGAAATCAGCCCACTTCCTCGCTATTAAGGAAACGGATGGAATGGAGAAACTAGCTAAAATCTATATTAAAGAGATTGTTTCTCGGCATGGTGTGCCACTATCCATCATCTCTGATAGAGATGCACGATTCACTTCTCGCTTTTGGCAAACATTACAACAGGCATTGGGTACTCGACTTGATATGAGTACTGCCTACCACCCGCAGACTGACGGCCAAAGTGAGCGAACGATACAGACGCTCGAAGACTTGTTGCGAGCATGTGTGATAGACTTTGGAGGTAACTGGGATACCCACCTACCTCTAGCTGAATTCTCTTACAACAATAGTTATCACACGAGTATACAAATGGCACCATTTGAGGCGTTATATGGACGCAAGTGCCGATCACAACTCTGTTGGGCAGAGTTGGACGACAGACAACTATCTGGACCCGAACTTGTCCAGGAAACCACTGACAAAATAACTCAAGTATTGAGCCGACTGAAAGCGGCACGAGATCGACAAAAGAGTTACGCTGATAACCGCCGTAAACCTCTTGAGTTCCAAGTAGGAGACAAAATCCTACTCAAGGTATCTCCCTGGAAAGGAGTAGCACGATTTGGAAAACGAGGAAAGCTGAACCCACGATACATTGGACCGTTTGAAATCCTTGCTAGGGTTGGTCCTGTCGCTTATAAGCTCAAACTACCACAAGAGCTTAGTAGCATACACGATACTTTCCACGTTAGCAACCTCAAAAAGTGTCTTTCTGACGAAACACTTATCCTTCCTCCTGACGAAGTCTTCATTGACTCAAAACTTAACTTTGTGGAGGAACCTGTTGAAGTTATGGATTCTAAAACTCAGAAACTTCGACACAAACGAATCAAACTGGTTAAAGTTCGTTGGAACTCGAAACATGGCCCAGAGTTTACCTGGGAACGAGAGGATGAAATGCGAAAGAAATACCCCAACCTATTTGAGAGCGTGACCGAGACTCACGGCTCGACTTAAATCTCGGGACGAGATTTCACTAACGGGGGGAGAATGTGACACTCCTCCAAATTAGGTATATAATTATACTTAATTACATGCATTTCTTACGCTAATTCCCTGCATTTGTTTTAAACTAAACCTATGATGTGATATGAGTCTAGCGAGCCCTAAACAATAATACAAAAAGTATTACATTATACGTAGTATTTATAAATTACGTACGAACGTATCGGAACTAAGCCGACAAAAATAATTAACCAGATTTGGTTATATGAAATAATTAATAATTCAATTATTAATTACGAGAAATTAAATATCTATAACATATAGATAAAATGGTTCAATTATACGTTTAACATAAAACGTATTATATAACGAACAGAAACAATTCTAAAACGTACCTAAAAGGTCAAAATCTGGAAAACGTTATTTTCCTAGTACGTTTTCAAGTATTTAGAACATTACTTCGAATTATGGATTCGAAACTCGACTGAAATTTGGCGCTCAATTGAATACGCGCAGTAAAATGTACAAAAATTTACAACTACCAAAAATAATGAAAACCTCATTATTCTGAAAACATATTACGAACCAGGAGAACATCTACAAAACAAAAATATAAAAAGTTTACTTTTATATTGCTAAAATTATACCCGTACTCGAAATTAGTGGGACTAAAGTCCCACCAACCTACAATAATGCAGGAGACGGATTTGTTTTAAAACCATACTCCCTCCCATTTCTCTGTGATCATTCGACATTCACACACACACACTTCACCACCAATTTCTTTCTATCTTTGTTCTTTCTTTCTTTTCTTTGATTTGGAGGAACTCAAACAAGATCAGAAGCAAGTAGCAGTGGAACAACAACCAAATCATCATCTTCATCATCATCGATCATCACCACCTTCACATTTTCTTTGTAAGGAAACCTTCAAACTTTGATTTCCATTTCTTTGATTTCCTTATATAACATGTTTAAACATCACAATCTATGCATATAAACAACAAAAATAGAAAGATTGAAGCCTAAATATTGAAAATGGTTTTTGAACCAAAAACTTGAAATCACAATTTAGATATGTGAAAGTTGTTATAAACTGGTTAAAACATGTTACAAAGTGATTGTATAACGTATTAAGGTGTTTGATCATATTAAAAATCGGTTACATATATAAACTCGTATGTTTTAGAAGTAACAGAGTCGAACTAGCTGCTGTAAACACTCGGAATACGGCGTATTCTTTCGAATACGGCGTATTCCCCATTGTTAATCATAAACGATTTTGAAGAACTAGTCGAATCCGGCGTATTCATTTTAATACGGCGGATTCCCCAGCTGAAACATTGGTGAATACGGCGTATTCCATCGAATACGGCGTATTCCCCATTTATAACTCGAACACTTTGAACAACCCAGATGAATCCGGCGTATTCACGGGAATACGGCGGATTCCCAATTTATGAAACTTCGAATACGGCGTATTCAGTTAAATACGGCGTATTCCCACCTTTGACCCGCACACAAACCTTCGGCTAAAACGATGAACGAGTAAAAGACACGGGTGAATACGGCGGATTCAAATGAATCCGGCGTATTCACAAACCTTCACACGAAATACCTGTGAACACAAACGAATACGGCGGATTCATTTAAATCCGGCGTATTCCCGAACAAAAACGAAACTGTATGAAAACTAGGATGAATACGGCGGATTCATCCGAATCCGGCGTATTCCGACTTCTGACCAGACCAGAATACGGCAGATTCCCCACTAATGACTTTTGCATTTTTAAATAATGTACAAACTAATAAACGGTATACTACTTATGTATCGATTATACGATAATGGTACAAAATGTTACGACAAGGGACTTAGAACTAGACAGACATATTATTGAGACATTTTGAATACGGACAAGTAGAACACAACAAAACTTAATACGATAACGAATAATATATATATATACTAACGGACAATGTATATATATACAACTAGACGTATAAAAATGGAACGATTTAAATTATCTAGTACAAACTATACGACAAACGTAAACGACAACCAAGTTTTATTCGCGATAATTAACAACGACGACAACTAATATATATATTAGAATATATATATATTCAACTAATATATATATACGAGAATATATGTATTCACCTATATAAGTATATGTATATATACTTACACCTTTCGGACAATTCAACAAACGAACAATACTTGGATAATATTATATATTTCCAACAAAAATTATCAACGAAATACACAAACTTAAGAAACTGATAATTTCTTCAAACGAATGAACTATTAACATAAGTAAACAAAGTACTTATAGTTAATACATTGTTGTGTATAGGTTGACTACGTTTGGGCTTCGTTATCTTATCTCGCTAGCATTCACATCCGAGCACTCACAGTGAGTTCACAAACCCCTTTTCCATGTTTTAATGTTTTAAAACCTCGGGGTGGAAAACATAGAAATCGTATGTATATTTGCATGCGACAACTGTTTGAATACTTGATGTATTTACTTAAACTATTGAGGAAATGAGATTTCATGTTGTGACTGATTAAATACTGTACGTATTTGCTTAAACTGTTTATGAAGGGGTACTTCATACTTGAACTATTTGTGAAAGGGTATTTCACACAACTATTTGAACTATGTTTTATGAAATGTTTTTCATAACTATTTTGGGAATTTAGGCAACGAATCTTGGTACAGATCTAGGCTGAACGATGTAGTGCATAAAAGACCTTATGGCTACAAATTATAACCATTAGCTAGGTGACTCTAGCCACTGAGTATACGGATAGTACTATCGCCGTGACGACCCTCCTACTGATTTTGGAGCGTATACTTAATTGTCCAGCATGGCAAACAACAACAGATTAGGGTTGTGGTTTGGTTATAGGGTTAGATCAGGTTACCTTACTTGACAGGTTTAGCTCACCTTTCAAGGGATCACCGTCTAAATATTCCCACAAAACTATTGTTTAGGAAGTGATTTCCTACGTACACTGATTTGGAAATGTTAATCTTTATCTAGGTTAACCTGTGTTTCCTACTAATGACTGAATTAGGAAATGTTATCTCTTGATTGAAATAACCTGTGTTTCCTATTACCACTACAACTGATTTGGGAAATGTTATTTGTTAATAACTTGTGTTTCCTACTTGATAAACAACACTTATTGGAAATGTTATTCTTAAATGTTTAACTTGTGTTTCCTACATAACGAACAAACTTGTGAATTCACTCAACAATTTTGTTGACGTTTTACTCTATGTTTTTCAGAGAATTAGCAGCGTAAGTAAGATCTGCATGCATTATCAGGACGGACTACCCTGGACTTGTTAGGATGCCACTACTTTTGGGACACTTGGATTTCCTCTGTATAACTGCAATTATTGCAGTCATACCTATGAAATCTACTTTTGATATTATGTATTCTATGAAATACTGATTTCAACTACTACTATTACTGTTATCACTTCTCAAGTGGTAATCATTTGTAAAACTTTAACTAATGGCATCTTAATCTATTTCGTTCTGCGATAATCATATGCTCTGAGTATGTATGTAACTGTTGGTTGTTTTACTGCTCACACCCCCGCCACGTCACTAAGCTTCCGCAAACCACTCTACGTAATTGTAATTACCGTTTGGCGGGGTGTGACAAAACATCATATAATAACTTGTCAATAAAAACGTCCAATTAAAACGTTACGCGATTTAAACCTCCGTAGAACTAACACGCAAATCGAGGCCGACGAATTAACGGAACATTTTTAAATGTTTTTCAAATATTTAGAATAAGTACTTCAAGTGAAAATATTGGAATTTAAATCGTTACTTAAAAACGCGTATAAAATATTTAACGTGCGAATAAACGTCTAAACAATCGGGTAAACGAACGTAAAACGCAACAAATTAAAGCAGGAACAGAAAAATGACCAAAATACCCTTGTGTGGGCCCCCTAGGCTGGCCCCCTCTTCCCCATGTGCACCCATGTGGTCACCACCACCCTTCCCCATTGATCATTCATGCAAAAGAATCAAATCCACTCATTCACTCATTCACTTCAACACTCCAAATCTCTCCAACTTTCTCTCTCAAAATTTCTGGAGAAAACACAGCCCCAAACACCTTCAAAACCACCACAACCACCACCTTAAACCACCATCAAACACCATCAACTTGAAGAAAGGAAGCTAGCTCAAGAACACCATCATCCTTTCCTTCTTTCTTTCATCATCATTGTGAGGAAACCCACTCTTTCTCTCTCTAGAAATATACTTGTTTACTACTGATTCTAATGTTATAATGTTCATCTAACATGATTACGTCCAAAAACAAGTGCAAAAATCGTTTTTATAAAGCAAACTTAAACATGCATGAATCTGCCTAAAAATCGACAGCTTACAAAAATATTCGTATAAAATCGTATACTAAGAGTTAGACGATGCATTTATTTTTGAAATTTGCGTATCGAAAATAACTACAACTTTCGTGTTTTTCACTTTTTCGAGAAATGTACTCATTTTTCTCTACGAGCCGATTTATAGGACTGCCCTGTTAGTTTTCGAGAAATGTGTTCGGAACTTTCGCGAGCTTAATTAAATATGTAAATGGACATGATAAATCCTGAAATTTTGATGATAGAAACTAGATACCTTAATGATTAGTTGGTAAAAATTGTGAAGTTTGATTTGGACCAGAAGTAGGTGAAATCATGTGGCGTAACAACCCGACAAAAACCGAAACATTGAAACTTTGAAGTTTTAAGTTGCATGGTAAAAACCGACACTTTGGATGAACTCCGACACGAACCGATAAATTTTATGGGTTCTACAAACTGATGTATGGGTTGGGTAAAAGTTTCGGGTCAAACCGAGTAGGTTTGACCAAGTCAACAAAAACGGCTCGGTGGCTAAAAACGACAAAACTTACTATTTTTGGAAAGTGGTAACAAAAATGGTTTTGGGTGACTTACTTAGTAACTTGGACCAAAAACTAAACTTAGAAAGCTTCCCGAATTAGAAACCGACATATAAATTGAGAAGTGACTCTATAAGTGACTCATAAATCATAAGTGACTCTATAAGTGACTCATAAATCATAAGTGACTCTATAAGTGACTCATAAACCATAAGTGACTCTATAAGTGACTCTATTAGTGACTCATAAATTGAGAAGTGACTCATAGTTTGACCAACCTTAACCAGTTTGACCAGGTTTGACCGGGTTTGACCAGGTTTGACCAAGTTTGACTAGTTTGACCAGGTTTGACCAGGTTTGACCAAGTTTGACCAGGTTTGACCAGTTGACCAGCTTTGACCAACGAGTTGACCAACTTTGACCTACGGTTTAAGGCTTATACAAACTAAAATAATCTATTTGCAACACACGATTTGTACTACTGAATAGTATACAACAAAACAAACTTAATAATAATGTCTAAATGAATTATTATTACAAATTTTCACCAACGGGTCGTACACGTTTTTGATAGACGAACTTGAACAACTTATTTGGACATAACTAGTTGATGAACTAGCTCTAGGTGGATATTAACCCTCCACCTACACGATTGGCTTGAGTGGACATTAACCCCCACTTATACAATCGCTATAGATGGTCTTTCAAGACATCTACTCATACAACCTTATACGTTTAGGACGTTAGAAGGCTACACATTGGATCACACCTTGCTTGCTACTTGATATTGCTTGCTTACTAATTGCTAAAACTCAGGTGAGTTTCATAGCCCCTCTTTTTACTGTTTTATAACTATTTTGGGGGAGAAAGTTTGGTCAAATGTAACAGAGCATGTCTCGAAAAATACGAATCCAATTAACTTGAAACCAGTGGGAAAAGATCAAAATTTTCGTTACCTTTCTTTCCCCTACTTGCACATTTTTTGAAGTTTTGTAAAACGTAAGATACGATCGAAACATTGAACATGTGTCACTGAAAATAGCTGCTGGAACACTTGTGCTTTGCAATTTTATTTCTTGAGTTTTGTTTGGTTTTAGAGTTCGTAAAAATATGTTTGGAAATTTAAGACATAGGGGAATAACACATAATTTTCTTGGATTTGATTTCGGAAAAAAACATAGTTAAAACGAGCTCCGATCGAGACCTAAAATCTGATAAAACACTCTTAGGGGCTGTTTTTGTAACAAACGTTAAACGACACTTTCGAAATATTCACGTGACATAAAAACTACTTTTATTGATTAGGTAAGACAACTCATGATGTGGTGGGCTTCATGATTAGGTAAGACAACTCATGCAGTCAATATATCGAGTTTAGTACTTGTGTCCAAATGTAAATGAAAACTGAGCATGTATTCCCACCCCTGGGTTAAAAACAGTAAAATGAGGGTCTATGAGACTCACCTGAGTCTAGTGTGTTTGCAAAGCAAGCAAGTATGATGTTGTATCAAATGAGTGTCCGCAGACTGTAACCTGCCGGGCGTTCAAAACGCGCAAGGTTATATGAGTGAGTAGATGTCTCAACAGACCATCTATGATAGTTGTCCATCAATTAGTTATGTCCAAATGTTTTATTGTTTGTTTGAGTTTTGAAAAAAAACATGTACGGCCCGTTGGTGACGGTTTGTAATAATAATCTTAAATCATTATTATTATGCGTTGTTTCATTGTATACTATTAAAGTATATGTTTGGTGTGTTGTATCGTATATAAGTATTGAAGTTGTGAGAGTTCGACACTTAGTGTGAAAACTAGTTTTGGAGTTTCTGTTTTATGCGTCACTCATAGCGTCACTTGTTAGCTATTAGCGACACTCAGGTAAGTGTCGCAGAAAATTGTAATCTGTGAGTTATTGGCGTCACTTGTTAAGTGTCGCATATAAGGCGTCACTTATGGTAGTGTCGGGTTAGGTCGTCACTTAGTTATGGCGTCACTAAGGTAAGTGTCGCATATAATAAAGTTCAGACATAGTAGGTGTCGCACCCCCAAATTTCGGGTTGCGGAAGCGAATCGGGTCGGGGCGTGACTAATTACAGTAATCACAGCACATAGGTATAATGAACTACCACTATATGCGTCGTTTTGAATTTGTATTGATAAAAACAAAAGTTTACATCAAAATAATGTTTACATTAGCTCAGTTTCTGAAATTGAGAGATTTACATCACATAATTACTTTATACAAAATATAATAATGCAATTAAATCTCTGATTGTATGAATGCTGACTCGAGCTAATGATTCCTGCTTGGGCAGTCCACCCTACTGCGGTGTACCTGTGATACATGTTAAAATGGGTCAGCGAAACGCTGGTGAGCTCACAGGTTTGTATGTGAACACATAATTGTATGAACCGCAAGATTTATAATTGAATTTTAAATGCAATTAAGCAAAATAAAAGTTATACAGCCATGAACACATAGTTTGAGCTTAACTTGAGTGTCAGGTCCAATTAAGGAAACCCAACTGAGGTGCCTCCTACGAGTGCCTAATCTACACTCGTCTTCCCAAATGCTAATACGTCCGTTTGACCAGTTAGTGCGTGCTAACCCGGACGAGGATTGTCAATCCTATATGATATCATATACTAACATTCACGCTACAGATGTATTACCAGACTATGCTATGGAGGGCTTTAGTGACTAGTTGAAAACAACTCAAGTAGTATTTGATTGATTTGTACTTGCGTTCAACATGTAAATAAAACGAGCAATGTAATCACACCCCTGAGTAAAACAGTAAAATAGGGGCCATGAGACTCACCTGAGCCTTGAGTGTTTATCGAAATAACTTGAATTGATTAGCTGTGAATTGATGTCCGAAGACTTGTAACCTGAGGGCGTTCAATACGCGCGATGGTTATTAATTGAATAGGTATCTTAAAAGACTACCTTTGTAGTTGTTTGTTCAACTCTAATGTCCAAATTACCATGATTTTGTTGATTGACTTGTCCAAATTACTACGATTTGGTTGATTCACTTGAGTTTAGAAAGTGTGTACGGCCCGTTGGTGATTGTTTGTAATTATAATTTTCAAAATTATTATTTTGATTTTGAAGTGTTGTACTTAAAAAGTGTTTACAAACTTTTAGGTGACGGGGGTCCGGGGGCAGCGCCCCTGGTTAGCGGGGTTCCAGGGGTTGCAACCCCTGGCGGGGTCCAAGGGGCTGGCCCCTGGTTGGGGTCGACTGTCGAGATGCCAAGTCAACTCAAAAAATTTTTATTTCTACTAAATTGCTTTGGTGAAAAACGCATCTGGACTTGAATTTGGGTGAAATCAAGAAAAAAAATGTAGGTCTCGACACATAGTAAAAATGAGTTGTAAACATTCTGTTTTCAGCGTCACTTATAGCGACACTCAAGGGTTTAGGCGACACTTAGGAAGTGTCGCATGAAGTGACGGATTCTGATATAATGGCGTCACTTGTGCAAGTGATGCATAGAGTGCGACACTTAAGGGAGTGTCGGTTGTAAGTGTCGGTAAAAGTGTCATGAGTCACTAGAGCTAGTGTCGTATGAAATTGTTTTTCAATTATAGGCGTCACTTAGGTAAGTGACGCTAGAAGTTTCAGGTGTAGTGACGGATATTGAAAATGCGTCACTTAAGTAGTGACGGAAAAAGAGGGTTTTTAGCGACACTTAGGCAAGTGACTCGGAATTAGGGCTTTTAGTGACACTCGACGCTATACTGCAGTCGTCGTTGCGACACTTAAAGCTGTTGACGGATTTTTTAGCCAAAAACGAGTTTTCCGGCCATAGTTTGGTCCGATCCTTTTACCCAACCCATATATGGACATTTTAAACTTATCTAAACAACTTTTATGTAAAAATAAACGAAATCGAAGAGTTTCGGGTTTTTGTCGGAAACTTACAAAGTGACGAATCAAAATTCCGAAAAGAGAGGGTTGTAGATCGTTGCGTGGTGGTTTTTTTTCTCCAAAAGGCTTCGAGATTCGGCGGCGTTTGATGGTGTTATTTGACGATTTAAGGTGGTTGTGTTTTGAGGGTTTTTGAGAGAAAAATAGAGAAAGAGAAAGAAGAGAAATATGAGAAATGAGGAATGGGGAGTGGGTTCCCCCATTTTGGGCAGATTTCGGTGGGGGCCCACCGGAGTGTGGGTCTTCACTTTTTAATTCCCGTGTTTGCGCTCCGTGTGGTGTTCGTTTTCCCGATCGTTTAAATGTTTAATTAATATTTAATTATGTTTAAATATACGTTTTGAAATACGAAGAATAATTTTCGATAATTTACTTGAAGTATTTCACCAAATATTAAATAATTGAGTTGTATAACATAATTGTAACTTGTTTTTTCTGTTTATGCGTTAAATATTTTAATCGCGAAGGCTTTGTTTGTACGATACCGCATGAATACGATATATTATAAAAATAATATTTTAGATGTAATTATGTTATTAAATAATATCGTATTATTTAATAAAGTTGTTCACCAACGTCCGTATTTATTTGAACCGAATTACATTCTATTTGAAACTTGTACGATTTAATCAAATCGCGTAATTGTATATATTCAACAATATATTAATTGATACATTAATTAGCCTAACACCAAACTAATTACATGTATTAAAACTTGATTAGGCACTAATTATTAGTCCTAATTTGACGGGTGTCACATTAACTATATCACGCTTCATACCTGGCCACCAATAATCGCGTTTTGAATCAAGGTACATCTTGGTAGCACCACGATGAATAGAATATCTTGATTTATGAGCTTCATCTGATAACAATTTCTTAACCTCACTCGTTCTTGGTATCCAGATTCTACCATAACTAGTCTTTAAAACTCTATAATCATCAACTAATCACGGTACATCTTGGTAGCACCATGATGAATAGAATATCTTGATCTATGAGCTTCATCTAATAACAATTTCTTAACCTCACTCGTTCTTGGTATCCAGATTCTACCATAACGCGTTTTGAATCGTTGTTTATTCGGGTCATTAACAGATAAAACTTCAATCTGAGCAGCTTTAATAGAATCGAATAATTGAGGAGACACAATCATACTAAGAGATTTCACAATAAACTACCATATCCTCATTACCCTATGGAAAAACAAGGATAGGAGCTTGACTAAGCTTTTCTTTTAACATCTGAAATGCATTAGATTGCTCGTCTTCCCATTTCCACTTACTTCCACTTACCACTTTTTCTAGTCAACTGAGTCAAAGGAGTAGCAATCTTTGAGAAATCTTGTATAAATCGACGATAATAGCCAGCTAGGCCAAGAAAACTTCTAACTTTAGTGGGGCTCGAAGGTGGGTCCCACTTCATTACTGCTGCTACTTTAGAAGGGTCGACTTGAATGCCGTGAACATTGATCATGTGTCTAAGGAATTGGACTTCTCGTAACCAAAATTCACATTTAGAAAACTTAGCATATAACCTTTCACGCTGAAGTGTCTCCAATACCTGCCTTAGATGTATTGCATGCTCATCCTCACTTTTAGAACAAATGAGAATGTCATCGATGAAAACTATCACAAATTTACCTAACATAGGACGACAAACTCTGTTCATCAAATCCATGAAGGCAGATGGAGCATTAGCTAAGCCGAAGGGCATAACAATGAATTCAAAGTGACCATATCGAGTGCGAAGAGCAGTTTTAGAAATATCTTCTTCCTTCACTTTCAACTGATGTTAGCCAGAACGAAGATCAATCTTTGAGAAGAAACTGGCACCCTGCAACTGATCAAACAAATCATCTATTCGAGGCAAAGGATATCTATTCTTAATGATCACTTTATTTAACTCCCGATAATCAATACACATTCTTAAGGAACCATCTTTCTTTTTCACAAATAAAATTGGGGCTCCCCAAGGTGAACTACTAAGACGAATGAAACCTTTATCAAGAAGTTCTTGCAACTGTTGCATCATTTCAGTTGGAGCCGATCGATAAGGAGTTTTGGCGATTGGTGCGGCTCCAGGAATTAAATCAATTCGGAATTCCACTTGTCTATCAGGTGGAACACCAGGAAGTTCATCAGGAAATACCTCGGGAAACATATTTATTGCTCGTCGTTGCAGAACACCACCACTTCCTATGTAAATGGTATCTTCGTAATGCGCGGGTACCTTGCTAGTGAATAAAATATTAATTAACCTTTAAGTATATTTTGTTACACGGTGTAATCTCTTTTAATATTTATAATAGAGTGTATATTAGGTTGTCATTATAAATTTAGTCAATCCTAATATAATCCTAACCCTCCATTAATTAAACTCTATAGATTAAAAGCATTGATAATCTCCAATATAAATGACAACCTAAATAGTAAATGTGTATACCTGAAAAGTTATAATTGTCCTTCCTTAAATATTACAAATTTATTTAATTTAATTTAAGTTTATTTTACAAAAAAAAAAAAAAATCCCGCAAAAAAAAAGAAAACCCGAAAGTTACGATGAAAAAAACATACGTGTATATCACTTATATGTCCAATAAACTACAGCTAAATCAATGAGTTTTTATAGGGTAAAATACCATAATTAAATATATATATATATATATATATATATTGAATTATATATTATTAAAATTTAAATATGGTTAACTATAGTAACGATATTAGTTATATTTAAAATGTGTTTATTTTGGTAAATATTAATTAATTAAAAACAAGATCTCTAATGCCCTACATTGGCAAACATTTACGTATTTTATAACAAATTAATTTATAATAATATTATATCATAAATATATGTCTTATAGTTACTAGAAAATTGTGTTACCAACTTTATTGTTTTTTAAGAGATACATTCAACAATTAAATATTTAACTAATTGGAAATCTAATCATTTCCTTATACATGAATTAGGTGACCAACACGTAATATACGATCTATACACGTCTCATTGTTAAATTAATGATTTAATTCTTTAACATTACACAAAAAAATATTAAAGAAAACAGTGTATGGTCTAACTTGGAGTATGGATTCATGCGAAGTAAACAATCATGTATACATCCAACCATTATCTCTTCTCAAATTTTTTTACGACCAATTTCACATTTAACTTACATATTATTATGTGAATTGATGGTTATTTTATTCTTTAACAATACGGATAACGTTACAACATCCGTTCCTGTCTTTACGCAAGAAGATACAAAATATGAAGAAAGGCTATCTATATTTAAACTACCTACGTACTAATGATAACCGTATGTCGTTATATTAAAACATCATGCTGATTTTTTTTTCACAGAAACTACGACGTCTCAAAGAGAAACGTGAAACTGTTAGCAATAACAGAATTATAAAGAAGGTCAATCATTATTAACTTTTACCATATCCTTATTTTGTTAGAATTATATGTAGACGGTTAATAACGTATAAGAAAATACATAAATATCAATGATTTTGCATTATATATGTAGGCTTACGTACAACATCTTGAACAGATTAAAGTGGAATACGAACATCTTAAGGACAAGTTAAGTACACGTGATGCGCATTTAAAGCAACCCAAAGTTAGTGGTATGCTTACATTTAAATTTAAATCATATAAAGAATATTAATTTTTTAGTATGTATTTTTAACATTTGTAACGGTACCATGATATTCAAAGAAAGCTATAATGGTTTGTTGAAACTTCAAAATAAACTTTCAATTGAACTGAGGAATGCAATGCACTCGAATCAAACGGATAATGAACTTCAACCGTTAGTGGCAAAGACATCATTACAATTCAATGATATCTTTAATATAAAAAAGTCAGCTGTGACACCCGCCAAATTAAGACTTTGATTAGTGCTTAGGCTACTTGTAATTACGTGTATTTAGTTTTGTTATAAGCTAAATATATGAGAAATTTTGTGTAATTACATACACGCGTATGCGATTTGTTTAAATCGTACACAGATGAACCGGACGAGGTCCGACATTATTTAACATGGACGTTGGTGACAAACTTTATGAATAATGTGGAACGATCCAAACAAACATTATCTACTATAATATATTACGATAATATATTACACGAATTTCATATTGTTTAAAACATATCCTACGTGACGAAAGCGCGCAAAACGCACCCCAACAAGCGAATAACGACCAAATTATATTTTTATGATTTTATAACTTGAAATAAAGTATTTTGATAAAATACTTCGGTTAAAAATATTTCGGATATACTTTAATATATTTTTAACTCTTAAAAATATTATGCGATTATACGATCGGGCAAACGAAAACGGGAACACGCAAGCCCGAGACCCAAAAGGGTCGGCCCAGACCTGCGGACCCAGCCCAACCGACCCGCGACCCAACTCTCCCTTTTTACCCCATTTCTTCCCCATTTTTCAATTCATTTTGCACAAACACATACACTCTTCTCTCTCTCTTTTCCTCTCAAAACCGCAGCCCCAAAATCACCCAAAACATCATAAAAAACGCACCATTTCACGGAGTGGATTCAAGAAGGAACGATCACCAACTCGAGCTCTCCATATTCATCTTCTTCGTTTTCGATTTCGTGGTATGGAACCTTCTAACTCTTTTAAATTACTTGTAAAGCTTTTAATTACATGCTAGAACGTTTACACAACGAAATTATGTCCAAAAACCGACTTAAAATGCGATTTTAAAGTTTAAAAATACGATCAGTTCATCCTGCGAACTGAGATCCCACTTCAGTTCATCCTGCGAATCGACCTGACCTGCGAATTGACCTGACCTGCGAATTGACTTGACCTGCGAATTGACCTGACCTGCGAATTGATCTGACCTGCGAACCGACCTGTCCTGCGAGTTGAGACCTACGAGTCGAGACTCACGAACCCACTATGTCTTGCGAGCCCAATCTCAGTTCGCATCGCGAACTCAGTCTGCACCACAATTATAGTCCGCGGCCAACCTTGGTCAATTTTCCCGATTTTGAATTTCTGATGCATTTTTCACCAAAGCATTTTTCACCCAGCCAGGGGCTCTGCCCCTTGGACCCCGCTACCAGGGGCGCTGCCCCCGGACCCCCGTACGATATTTTTATACTTGGACATAAATGACAAACATACTGGAAATACTTTTATAAGTATACAATGGAACAAACTTGATAACAATACTTTGAAATAATTACGAACCGTCACCAACGGGCCATACTTGTTTTCAAACTACAAACAAAATACTGAACAAACACTTAGACATTTCTTAGTTGAGTGGACAACTAGCATGGGTGATCTTTCAAGACACCAACTTATTTACTTATTTACTTACAACCTTGTGCGTTGCGGACACCAGAAGGTTGCAGGGTTTAGAGAACCGATATACGGACTTACATCCGACACGCCTACGGACTTACATCTGCTTTACTTGGCTGATTTCATATACGTACTTACTAGACTCAGGTGAGTCTTACAGCCCTACTTTTTACTGTTTTCTACTTTGGGGTGAGATACTTTGCTACTGTTTTACGCATGAACACAAGTACTGAACTACCTATACTACTTTTTACACATATTGCATGTGTACTTTTATCCACTGAAAGCCTCCTATCGTAAGTTGTTAGTTATGCACTTAAGCGCGAGTACTAGTAGATGGATCCATTTGGGACTGACAATCCCTGCCTGGGGTAGTAGCGCTACCACGGATATCACCGTAGAAACAGGCATAGTATTTGTTACATATGAGTGTCCGGGATAGCACTCACGGGGGTACATTATATGATTCTTAATTGATTCATACTTACACACTGTTAAGCTTCAACTTATGACCTCATGGCAACTGTGCTGACCTACTGATTACTTGTTTACTTACCTTGCTTGACAGCAACACTGGTACATACTTGTAGTTCATAACGATTACTTATTTCCAAACCTGTGAGATTCACCAACCTTTTTGGTTGACACTTTTTAGCATTGTATACGATTACTTATTTCCAAACCTGTGAGATTCACCAACCTTTTTGGTTGACACTTTTTAGCATTGTATCTCAGGTACACAGACGGAGTAGGATTTCTCTAGGACACTAGCTAGAGTCGCATGATTTCTACTTTGCATCTAACGGAGATTCTTAGCATTATCTTTTGTATATTATGATTATGTAATAGAACCTCCCGCTACACGCGTGGACTCTAGGGAACTACATTTTTCTAACCGAAAATACTATGTTGACAAACATTTTATATATGGAAATGTAACTATTTTTAAACGTCTCATTTAGAGGTCGTTTGCTGTATACTTTGTGCTGTTGATAACTTGATTAGTCGCGCCCCGACCCGAACCGCTTCCGCAACCTGAAATTGGGGGTGCGACAGATTGGTTTCAGAGCCTAAGGTTATAGCGAACTAGGTTGCATTCAGTGGGCCTAGACTATGACTGTTAGGCAGTATTTCCTTATTTGGTATGACTGGTTCAAGAATTATATTATACGACTTTAATTTAACATAGCCTAATCAACTATGTACAATTAAGGGAAGATGATGTGAGGTCTGAACAGGTTATGTCGAACAGGGATACCCTAGTTGACTCTGACTACTAGAGAAACGGAACCATTACTTGTGTGTGCTAGACACACTAGGCTATATTATATGTGATATGATATCTATATATATAGGCCTCACGTACTGACATTCTTGTCACAGAAAATGACAACGCCTTCCACTGTCCCATCCCCTACTCGAGAGGAAGATTCCACTTCGCTCACACCTCGTCACCCTCATCCTTTGGGATCACGTGCAATGCGTACTACTAGGAGAAACACAAGGTCATCCCGAACTAGACCTTACCCTGCTCCTCCAACCATTGATAACACAAGTGCACGTCTGAGGGCGGTGGCCAGCCAATGGAGCCACTTGCCGGTTGCTCTTTCTACTTGGAGATTCGAACACAACATCGAGATCTCCAACGAGGTTGAAAGGCCCTATGATATGGAAGTATCTCAGTATACCCAAGAGCCCGTTCACATTACCGTACCGGTGTTAGCTGCTAGAGTGCATCGTCACGAGAGGCAACTACGAGACATGGATCTGGAAATACAAGAAACCCGCGAGAACTGGAGACTCACAGCACTAGAACGTATCAACCAAGTCTCCGAGGACCATGAGAATACCGTTAATAACATGGACGTCCTTCATAACCGACTTGTGGAAACAGGAGTTGATATTGAACTCTTACGGCTCAGGTTGGAACAATGTGAATAATGCTTACAAGAATCTGAGGAATACTCGAGAATGCTGGTACAATGGTTGACCTTGGTAGAAGATAATGCCAGACAGACCAGCAGACTTGCAATCACCGTGGATCGTCTCGTCACACTAATGGAACAAGTAAACCTGCGTCAGGACTAGTGTAGTCACTATCGTGTAACCTACTATCCATCTGAACGAAATCCATGTAATTCGACCGGATGTAATAATTCCCGGCACCTTTTGTAATCCTTATATTTTGTAATCTTTTGAAAACTCATAACTTGTACCCATCTTGACTATCTAATGAAATATAATTATCACCTCGTGATGTTGTATGTCTACTGTTATATATACATGTGTGACATATCATAACTTCATGCAAATTCTCACTTATCTTTTTCTTGTTTATTCAAGCACTATGCCTCCAAGGAGACACACATACAGCGATGGCGAGATCGCTCAACTCATTTCACAAAGTGTGGCTCAAGCCATGGCTATTCGACAACCGAGTTCGGGCAGTAATGATACGGCTATCAACGGGCCACAACCCAAGCCCTATTCATACAAGGATTTTCTCAACTGTAAACCCTTGAACTTCAAGGGTACTGAGGGGGCGATAGGGTTACTTCGATGGATAGTGGTGGAATATTTAAAATAGAAATTAACAATTAACTAGAAAGCAGTAAATATGGGGGCGTTTTAGTTCCGTACGAACAATTGTTTAGAAAACATTTAATTAAAATAAACAAACTTAAATAAAACTTAAATTAAAATAATAAATAAATAATAATAATAAATCCTAATTGGAAGGAATATGTAATTGTATAATTAATGTCACTTAGATTCATATTTCCCGATTTATTACGTATTGATTATCTAATTGTAATTCTTTTAGATCAACTTAATACCAAATTCTTCAATGAATACTAAGTCGAATGTGAACTAGCCAACGTTTCGGGTCCAACTAATTCCTATAATCTAGGGTCCAACATGAAACACTGGTTCCAATGTCACAAGATGATCAGTCAATTGTGTGCCTTTCCCTAAATCATGCATTAAACATTCACAACTCATTATAATTACTCTAGTGGTATGACTCAACAATACCCAATAATTAACTTATTGTCTTGTTCATTTTAAAGTGAATAATTATCAACTTCTCAACCTATCAAACTCAATCTATTTAGCAATGATCAAAACCCTAAGATTCTAACCATCAATAATTAATAACGTTCAAGGAACTCAATCTCATCAACATTATTAACCACGCTGAGAACTAATAACTACCAGTTACCAATAAACAAGGATTCGTGAGTAATATAACCGTTTTCAATTAAATAACTTAGTCAATACGCAATTATAATCGTTTAATAATCATAATCTAAGTTCAATCAACTACACAATCACTTTGAATATTCAATTCATCATTAAAACAGAAATAATCAGATTATTCAATAACAAATTCTTCAATGAAATCGAATAAAAGAGTTATACCGAATCAATAAAGACGAACTACGAATGATTTAGATGAATTATCCTCGATCTTCACCCTTCGTACCTCCAAAATAACCCTAATATACGAATTACAGACCCTAAAGTCGTCTGGAAATAATAAAATACGAAAAACTATCGAAAACTATCGATTTAGGGTTTAAAACCCGTTTTTATACTTCCTGCGATTTTGATCCATACGGCGTATGGATTGATTTCAAGCCCAGCCCATGTCCGCGTAACCTGGGCCTCCACTGCTGCAATCCATACGGCGTATGGATTTCCATACGGCGTATGGATACCTTTTTCAGCCGGATTTTTGATTTTTCTTCATCTTTTCTTTTCTTTGACTTCGGCTTCAAATGTTTCTTCAAATATGTATCATTTAACTTATTTATTGACTGTTTTCCTTCCTTTCTTCATAAACGCTCCATTTCCACATCTATTTGCAAATATGAACGAAATTAATAACTATTCTTAACAAAATGCAATAAAAACATTCAAGAATAGGGGTAATATACTACTGAAATATAGTACTTATTAGCGTTTATCAAACATCCCCCACTTGAATCCTACTTGTCCTCAAGTAGACTATCGATTCAAAAATCAAATTCTTAACAAAACAGTCATTTATATTAATCTAAATAACTACCAAAGGAATTACACAACATCACCCATCTTCAACTCAAATGCTTAAATTTAAAAATCTGTTAATTCTAAAAACAATTATTAAGAAACTATGAGATTTACAAAAACTGATCTACACATAGAGTTATTATTCTTAAACATCATATAGTTCACAATGATTACTGATATTGTTATCCACTTAAACAATCTATATTTGAATACTTGAGCTCAACTTATTATTATTCGTGTAAATATTCCATTAGACTCCCAAAAACTATATACTTTCATACTCATAATATGCCAATATTACATATCTTAAAATTTAATCAAAACAATCATTTTTCAAATCAAGACAGAGGTGACAGGTCTGTGCCTCAACACAACAAAGCAACATAACTTAATTTTGGTTTAGCAATAATGTTTTTAGTCAAACAATTGGTGACAGGTCTGTACCTCAGTACAACAAAGCGACTTAATTTGACTATATTTTGAAATCATGAGTTATTAAACTCTTTTGCTCTTTTTCATTAGATATACTGACGGAGACCAGGTCTGTACTTTCGTACAACAGAGGAAACAACACCCAGTATATCCCCAAATGATGTTAATTAAATTCCCAAAAATATGGCATATCACACATTACTAATATGAAAATTAAGACATACATCATACATAGCTAAAGTTCATCTAAAAAGTAATATCTACTCCTTAATTTCATTTCTTAAAAGCTCAAAAATTCTCATATAAATTGCCTATCAATACATCATCTAATGAAGCTAAATAACATTTTTCACAACTTAATCTTTAATTAAAAAGTATAGAAAATTTTTAAATTAACCTACATAGTTACAAAATAATTATCTATATAAAACAAAAATTTTAATGCAAAAATTTGGTTGAAAAATGGGCAACTCATAACCTCCTAGTTACTTATCTTAATAAAATAACTATTAACCAAATTACAAAATCATCTACTAATTAACTGGACAATAATGTGGAAACTTCACTCTTTTCTCTCCCATCCCCCACTTAAAGATGTACAATGCCCTCATTGTACAAATAATGAAATACTAAAACGAGAAAAAGAGAAAAGAACTTAGAACAGAAAAACTCCCCTGGTATCGTGTGCAGTTTAATGAGTATGACAAGGATGATATGAATTTCCACATCCTCTCGATTCAAATTGTTGCACTGAACTTACTGCGAGCATAACACGTACTCACAACACAATTCTGAGGGAACAATCAACAAACAGAATTAAACAATACCAGATTTAAACATCCTAATTAATAAACACAACCAAATCCTAAAACTACAAATCCACAGCACAATTAATAAATCCTACAAATAAAAACAGTCATAATAATAATAATAATAAAATAATAATAATAATAGTGTTTGGAACCATAAACCACTTAGGATGAACATCATCCTAATCATTCTCATCATCCTGGCGGTACTGGTACTGGTGAGAAGGCTTCTCCATACTCTGACTATGGTGGTGGTGGTCGTGGCATGAACTATGGTGGCATCTGGTACTGGAATGGCTGATAGGCGGGTCCAGAAGGAAACTGACCAAACAGCTGCTCAAACAAGCCATCCTGGTAGTCCAAGTGTGCACTGGTCTGATGGAAATGCTGTCTCTGCATAAGATCTATCTGATCAAACCTCTGAGTCTGGTGTAACTCCATCCGGTGCAACTGCTGAGATAGCTGATCAAACTCCGTAGCATAACCTCTGTTACGGCCTCGTGCCGTACCTCTACCTCTATCACTGCCACTCGTATCTCCCCTAGCTCTAGCTTGCCTCGACTGCAAAGTCTGTCCTACCGGAGTAATTGGAACCCAGTAATACATCTCTGCAGGACCACCATAAGTAATGCATGACTCAATAAGAGCAAACGCCTCCAACGGGCATGCAGTCAACCATCCCATGCTAGGCTGAACAATCGTGCATGACCCCATCTCATCCTGAGTAGCCAAACCAAAGTATCTAGCCAACCGTGTAACAAACTGACCTCCACACAAACTACTCCCATCTCTAGTACCAGTAGTTCTCTTCGACATCCACTTCGCCAACCTCCAAGGCACATTCACTAACCTCTTCCTGATAATCGAGCTCAAATAAAACAAGTCAGGCCTCGAAACTTTCTCAGGCCCCTCCTTGCGACCAACAATGGTGTAAGTCAACAATCTGTGAATGAGTCGATGACGAGGATCTCGAATACGCGTGTAAGAAGGTGTCGAACTGCCATAATTACCCTGGGCAATAAACTGCCACTCCTGCTCAACTTCCAAGTCAGTGAGCTTCTTCACAGCACCTGCAGAAATGTGGTTTAAAAAGTGAGGATTATCCAGCTCATTGGGCTCATAAAGCCCCAGTCCCAAAGCAAACTGAACCAAAGTCATCTGTCTAGGCTGTCCCCCTAGCTGGAAGAAAATGGAGTTCTCAGTCCATTGAGTCGACCTGGACTCAAACCTAAAAATGCTATAAAACTCAACAACCAGCTCTCTGTAAATATCCTCCCTGATACTGAATAACCGGGACCAAGCATAGGAAACAAATCCAATGTTTCCATCCTCTAGTACATATGGAATAGCAAGTAAATTCCTAATGGCCTCAGCACCATTAGTGAACCCCTCTCTAGCAATCACATGCTCCAAAACATTCCAGTTAACAGCATCAAAAACCTCAATTGACTGGCCAATATTAGAAGCCAGACGCTCTCCAAACTGAAATCTAGTGGTCTCAGAATACGACCCATGAAAAGTAAGGTATCTATGAGCTCGAACCAATGGATTCCCCAAAGTTTGACCCCCTCTTGTTCTCCTGTTAGACATGATAACTGCTAAACAAAACAATTGTTAATAACACCGAATAAGCAGTTAATGCAAAAAGGTTAATAAAAATTTCGGCAGCATTTCGGCTTAAAATTGAATAATCCACCATAAAGGTTTAGCCTAAAACTACCGCAACAACCAATTTCATGAACCTAAATTGCAATTTTTAAACAAAAATCACTCAAATTGCATATATGTATATACTTAATTAAATATTCATGACAATTGCCTAATCAAATGCATTATAATAACTTGGTACCATTATGAATATACGAAATTGCACAATCACTAAACTCGAGCATTAGCAACTAGCAAACATTCATATAATCTCAAAATGAATTATCATAACACAATTAATCAAAATAACAATTTATCGCATAACCGTAATCACAAACACTTGTGTACCAAACAAATATTTGCATTAATCATCATGTGGTCAGAAAATTAATAAGCACTAAATTAAAATATAGCACCATTGAGCATATCTCATAATCACATTTCATCATTACTAATGGATAATTCGATTAACTTAATATATGTAACATATTAGAAAAACGAGCATGACATTGCAATGTATATATCAATTAGAACATAAATCAATCAAAACATGTCAATCATCATACCCACATTCGAAATACCCAAAATTCTATCATAAACCCTAACTTCCAAACGAATGATTTAACCAACGAAAATGAAAACGGGAAGTTATACCTTGTAGAGGAAAGTGCGTGTAACACGAATACGCAAAAATGGAGATGAATGCGTGCCCGGAAGTGGTTATTTGGTGGTGTGGTGGTTAGAGCCGTAGGTGGTGAAAAATGGGGTTTTAGGTTTGAAAATGGGGAAGAAAAGGGACTGCTGGCGGTTTTCTGCATTTTTTATCCATACGGCGTATGGATTCCATACGGCGTATGGATTAAGCAGGCCCAAGTCAAACTCATTAAACCCAGTCAACGACCCGGCCCAGTGGATTCCATACGGCGTATGGATTGAAAAATCAGACTTTTTCAAAAAACGATTTTCAAACCCATTTTTAACCCAATTTCATCATTAATTTTATATAATTGAATCTCAAACCTGGAGGATAATCACGACTTCAAAATCTTCACAATTCCACACTATAAAATAAATAACAATAATTAACAATCTTCAAATAACATAACATTCAAAATAAATACTTAATATTCAAATCACACAATAAAAAAAAAAAAACTAAAAATCCAAAACAACTGAAAGTCTAACATAATCCAAAATAAACCAAAATGTTAGAAACAATCCAATAGCATAAGAAACAAAAGAAATAATTAGAATCACTGCTTAGGATAGAGAGCAAGGAAACGCTCATTGATTATGGGAATGACGTTAATGATCCCATGACTAAAACTTGGAAAATTTGCCAAGGGCTCATTAACCACATGCTGAAAATAAACAAAGTCCCAACTGATTTTATTAATCTCCTTATTATTTACTCCCTCTTGTGCCAATACCAACTTATCATCTTCCAACTCGTACTCACGTTCAAAAGGGTTTTCTTCTAACTCGCTTATAAAGTCCAAACATGCCTCAGTTATTCCATAATGATTTCTCATCAAGAAACTTTTTCTCAAGCACCTCACTTGTCTTTCTACCTTTTGAAAAACTATCGCTTGCCTATTGCTAAGTTCTAGCCCCGAATGTTTGAAAATATTAACCAGCTTAGTATAGATCTCTATCATTCCATGATTGAAATGTTCCCAAGGGGTTGAGACCTTACTCTTGTCAATCAGAACATCCAAGTGAACTCCAAAGTAACTAGCCAAATCAATCTCATTATTAGGGTGAATGAAATCTGGACGAGGCCTATCCAATTCTTCCTTAGCAAGATGGTCTACTTTCGTCACCATTTCTTGAAGATAGTAATGAATAGTACTCATCACAATGAACCGATGAGGTATAATATCCGTCAAATGGTCATCTGAATGTAGCAATCGAACCAATTCTCTTAAGCCAAACTTAAATTCCTTATCTGCTTCTGCACCAGGATGACCAGTTACCTCATACAAAGCCCTAATCATGCGACCAAGACACGCGGTTTGATTTGCCGAGTATGGAAATGCAGAATGCCTCAGAATCTCATAAATCTCCGTGTATCTTTTCTTCTGAGTAGTGTAGAATTTCTCTTCCTCCTTAATCCTAGTTTCTAGAGATTCCCCAAAAGTAGTGAGGGCAATATAGAATTGCCTATCAATCCCATACTGACTCTTAATCAAAGCTGCCTCTAACACATCATCAAACAATGCCTGTTGATTACCAGAAAAATCAATTGTGGAACTCCTAATAATCTCTAAACTGAAAGGGATATCTCCTCTAAACTCCTCAAGTGCCGATAGCAATTCCTGAAAAGATGAAATAATAGGAACGGGAATGCGCCCTAAGCGAGTGCAAGGAGATACTATCTTAGTGGAACTAGCATTAGACTTAGCAGACTGATCTCTCTTGACCATATCATTATCGTTTGCATCACTTTCAAAGCTCCTTGCCATTGGATAAACCTAAATAAAAATAAATCTGGAAATACAAAACACCACTAACGAAAAACAAGTTAGTTCACACTAAATAATAATTCTAAATAACATGTACAATATTAAAATAAATGGAACTCCAACCGGCGGACGGATTCCCATCCGCCGGTTGAAACTAAAACCCCAAAAGTTTAACCAATTAAAGGATAATTAGTTTCAACCAATGAATTAATGAAAACTTGTTACAAAATTGTTAATATTACTTTAAACAACATTACAAAATTATTCGTTTAACAAAATTCTTTTAAAAATCAAAGTTTACAAATCACTCACTCCTATTTAAATAATCACAACCGCTTCCCCGACAGCGGCGCCAAAAACTTGATGTCGCTTATGAAAGCGCGTCTTGTTTTACAATTTATAAATAGAAATACCTAATAAATACTTTCAAGCAACCAGGCAAGAATACCCGATCAATTGTAAATATAGATTTGGTAAGTCAGATTCGAACACAGGGAATGGTGGAATATTTAAAATAGAAATTAACAATTAACTAGAAAGCAATAAATATGGGGGCGTTTTAGTTCCGTACGAACAATTGTTTAGAAAACATTTAATTAAAATAAAAAAACTTAAATAAAACTTAAATTAAAATAATAAATAAATAATAATAATAAAACCTAATTGGAAGGAATAAGTAATTGTATTATTAATGTCACTTAAATTCATATTTTCCGATTTATTACGTATTGATTATCTAATTGTGATTCTTTTAGATCAACTTAATACCAAATTCTTCAATGAATACTAAGTCGAATGTGAACTAGCCAACGTTTCGGGTCCAACTAATTCCTATAATCTAGGGTCCAACATGAAACACTGGTTCCAATGTCACAAGATGATCAGTCAATTGTGTGCCTTTCCCTAAATCATGCATTAAACATTCACAACTCATTATAATTACTCTAGTGGTATGACTCAACAATACCCAATTAACTTATTGTCTTGTTCATTTTAAAGTGAATAATTATCAACTTCTCAACCTATCTGTAACACCCCCAAATTTAACAGTTTGCGGAAGCGACGTTTTGGGTGTTACTAATCAATAATCACAAGCACAAAGGATACAGTGAACGACTCTGAATGAGACGTTCGAAAAGTTATTACATTAATACATAAGTAGTTTCAAAATACAAGCTCGAGTTCAAGTAAATTCCTAGAGATTCTAATACATAACAGTAAGTACAAAAGTAATGTAATAAAATCTCCAAGCTTGTAAATGCATGTGACTCGAGCTAAGTAAGCTTATCCTGCTGGGCATCCCTACTGATGCTGTGTACCTGAGAAGCATTACTAAAACGGTCAACCAAAAGGTTGGTGAATCTCACAGGTTTGTAAGTAAGTAAACAGTTGAACACACAAGTAGTATTTGTAAATCATAGCCAGCCAGTAAGTAACGATCACAGGTTATGCTCATCGTTTACTTAAGTTTTAATAAGTGGGTGGTTGCAGGTTATGCTAACCGTTTGATACAATTGCCATGAGCCACCATAGTTGAAGCTTAACGTACAGTAAATATAGGTACCCCCTCATGAATGTAATCCAAAACATTCATACGGAACGAGTAAGAAACGCCCGTTTCTACAGGAACGGTTCGTGGTAGTGCTTGCTACCCCGGGCGGGGATTGTCAGTCCCATATGGATCCATATACTAAAACTCACGCTTATCACATAACTAACAACTATGGTTCAGGAGGATTTCATTGGATTAGTCGTAAACTCATGCAGTTGGCATATTCGTAATCTCATACAGTAAGTAAATCATGGCAGCAAGTAAGTTTTGTGTGTTCATGTAAAACAGTAATGCATCTCACCCCTGAGTAAAAACAGTAAAGTAGGGGCTGTAAGACTCACCTGAGTCTGGCAGACAATGCAGTAAGTAAGCAAGTAGTATCCCGAACTATCAACCCTTAGCGTCCTAATTCGCATAAGGTTTAGTAAGTAAATGGAATACTTGTAAAGTATCCATGCTAGTTGTTCCCAAACTAGTTAATGTCCATTAGTTTATTTGTACGTTTGTAATCGTTTGTAGTTTGTAGAAAAGTTATACGGTCCGTTTGTTATCGGTGTATAATAATAATTCCATCCATTATTATTATGTATTCATAGTAGTTGTACTTTTGTAAAGCGTACGTGTATAACTGTTTGTTTGTATCACATCGTGTATCGTTTGCGTAAGTTCCTATGGGCTTAAACCCCAAAGGGTACGAGTGAAACCTCGTAAGTATTCGAGTGTATGTTCGTATCAGTTAACGTGTAATCCAGCACGTAACTAGTGAGTGAACTTGTAAGTTCGTATCGGATGTAATCCCGTGTAATGTACAAGTGTAAGTTCGTTGGAGTGTAATCTCCTAAGTATTTCGAGTGTAAACTCGTGTGCGTGTGTGAGTGAAATCTCACGTTAGTTTTTTACAGTCTTGTACGTATTCAAGTGTTGTTGTATACTTTCAAAAGTATAGTATTTTCAGGTATAAGTAGCATCGTATTTGATTTAGTAGTTGAAAAGTGATTCCAACACTTAGAATATATTTTGTTTTCTGATCTGGGCTTTCTGCGACACAAGGCTTGTGTCGCAGACCGTATGCGCCATAAGGTCTGTGTCGTATGGATTTGTTTCTGATTTAGTGTTTATGCGACACAATGGTTGTGTCGCATACAAGGGTACGACACAACGATACGACATAGTCGTTGTGTCGCAATCAAGCGATAGGTAAGCTTTGTGTCGTAGATGATACGACATATAGTGCGACATAAGCGTTGTGTCGCATACATTGCGACATAACGTGCGACATAACATGCGACATAGTGTTGTGTCGCATGAAATTTCGGTCCGATGCGACACAAGAGGTCTGTTCGGAAATTTAGTTTCCGAAAACGTATTTTCCGGTTTCCGTTGGGTCTAGAACTTTTATACTAGTTTTAATATGTTATAACAAGTCCATAATAACCATTGGTAGTCGTTTTTAAGGTTTGTGGTGTCGTTTTCTTTAAAATTGTAACACCCCCAAATTTAACAGTTTGCGGAAGCGATGTTTTGGGTGTTACTAATCAATAATCACAAGCTCAAAGGATACAGTGAACGACTCTAAATGAGACGTTCGAAAAGTTATTACATTAATACATAAGTAGTTTCAAAATACAAGCTCGAGTTCAGTAATTTCCTAGAGATTCTAATACATAACAGTAAGTACAAAAGTAATGCAATAAAATCTCCAAGCTTGTAATGCATGCGACTCGAGCTAAGTAAGCTTATCCTGCTGGGCATCCCTACTGATGCTGTGTACCTGAGAAGCATTACTAAAACGGTCAACCAAAAAGGTTGGTGAATCTCACAGGTTTGTAAGTAAGTAAACAGTTTGAACACACAAGTAGTATTTGTAAATCATAGCTAGCCAGTAAGTAACGATCACAGGTTATGCTCATCAATTACTTAAGTTTTAATAAGTGGGTGGTTGCATGTCATGCAAACCGTTTGATACAATCGCCATGAGCCCCCATAGTTGATGCTTAACGTACAGTAAATATCGGTACCCCCTCATGAATGCAATCCAAAACATTCATACGGAACGAGTAAGAAACGCCCGTTTCTACAGGAACGGTTCGTGGTAGTGCGTGCTACCCCGGGCGGGGATTGTCAGTCCCATATGGATCCATATACTAAAACTCGCGCTTATCACATAACTAACAACTATGGTTCAGGAGGATTTCATTGGATTAGTCGTAAACCCATGCAATTGGCGTATCGTTAATCTCGTACAGTAAGTAAATCATGGCAGCAAGTAAGTTTTGTGTGTTCATGTAAAACAGTAATGCATCTCACCCCTGAGTATAAAACAGTAAGGTAGGGGCTGTAAGACTCACCTGAGCCTAGCAGACAAAGTAGTAGGTAAGCAAGTAGTATCCCGAACTAGCAACCCTTAGCGTCCTAATACGCGCAAGGTTTAGTAAGTAAATGGAATACTTGTAAAGTATCCATGCTAGTTGTTCCCAAACTAGTTAATGTCCATTAGTTTGTTTATAAGTTTGTAATCGTTTGTAAATCGTAGTTTGTATAAAAGTTGTACGGTTCGTTTGTTATCGATGTATAATAATAATTCCATCTATTATTATTATGTATTCATAGTAGTTGTACAGTTGTAAAGTATACCCGTATGATTGTTTGTTTGTATTACAACATGTATCGTTTGTGTACGTTCCAATGGGCTTAGTCCCCAAAGGGTACGAGTGAAACCTCGTAAGCATTCGTATGTAAGTTCGTATTAGTTAACGTGTAACCCAGCACGTAACTAGTGAGTGAACTTGTAAGTTCGTATCGGGTGCAATCCTGTGTAGTGTACAAGAGTAAGTTCGTTGGAGTGTAATCTCCTAAGTATTTCGAGTGTAAACTCGTATGCGGGTGTGAGTGAAATCTCACGTTCAGTTTAGTATAAACTTGTACGTATTCAGGTATCGTTGTATACTTTCAAAAGTATATTGTTTTCATGTATAAGTCGTATCGTATTCGTTTTAGTAATTGAAAAGTGGTTCCAACACTTAGAAAATATTTAGTTTTCTGTTCTGGGCATTATGCGACACTATAATGCGACACTAGGGTAGTGTCGCAGACAATATGCGACACAAAGGAAGTGTCGTATGACTTGGTTCTGGTTTGGAGTTTATGCGACACAAGGGCTGTGTCGCAGACATGGGTACGACACTATATACGACATAGTCGTAGTGTCGCAATCAAGCGAAAATATGCGACACAAGAGAAGTGTCGTGAAAACAAGGTGCGACATAAGAGCTGTGTCGCAGTCAAGCGACGGGTACGACACAACCATGCGACACTATGGTAGTGTCGCATAAAGATGTGTCCAGATGCGACACAAAGGGGCTGTTTTGGTGTTTGCTCGGTTTTGAGGTCAAACGTTCGAATCTTGACCCGAGGCTTTTACCTAAGTCATATTATGGCTAATAATCACTTTATCAACTGAGTTTTCGGTTCTAGAGGTCCTCGAGGTGTCGGTTTTTAGTTAATCTTTTCCAAAGTTTTGACACAAAATATATATGTTTGTAAATTGATTTTTATAGCAAAACGAGGGCGTTTCTGGGCTAAACCTTCTTCACGAAAGTTGTAGCCGACGAAAAGACGAAGATTTTATGTTTAGAAAGTTTTCGCTAGTTTCAAACGTATGATTTTATAAAAATTCGAGAAGTGGACTGATCTCAGTTTAGTGGTTTCCTGTTTCAGATTCTTGACTCGGTTCCAACCCTCGATTTAACCCATTTGTAGTCCATTTCAAGCCTAACGAAAAATCACACATATTCTCATATATCTAAAGTTCATTTCTGCATTTTATGGTATTTTCTTATGTCCGTTTACTATTTTAAACAAAAATAAAAGTGAAGTGTGGTCAGATTTGGTTCCAAACAGAACTAAGTCCAAAGTTCTAGTATTAGCCGAAGATGGGTGTATTTCTGGGCAAAACGCCCTTCATGAAAGTCGTAGGCGACGAAGAGACGAAGATTTCTTATTTAGAAAGTTTTCGTTGATTTTGAACACACGATTTTATAAAAATTCCGGAAGTGGACTGTTTTCAGTGGTGGTTCTCGGTTTAAGTTTTCGAGTTCCAAAAACGAGTTTTAACGTATAATTTGGACATTATAAAGCTAGGGGAACAACATATATGTAAAATAATGATAATCGGAAAAGTTTACGAGTCGCCGGAAAACTTACAAAGTTGGTGAATCGAGAAACCGAAAAGATGAGTTTGTAGCTCTCGTGATGGTGATCGACTTTCTCCAAACGAGCCTAGCGTTTTAATGAGTTTTGATGGTGGTTTTTGGGTGGTTTGTGGGCTGCCGGTTTTTAGAGAGAGGGAGGGAGAGAATTCAAAGATTAGAGAGAGAGAGGTGGAGTGTGGAATGAGAAGGAGAAGGTGAGAATGATGGTGGTGATGGGTTGGTGATCAACCAAGTCAACAAGCAAGGGATGGGAGGCCATCCCCTCCCATTTTGGCCGGCCCCCATTGGGTCCCACGAAGGGCATTTTGGTCTTTTCCTAGTTTACGCAAATACGTGTTCGTTTCCTCGGTCGTTTAAACGTTAAAATAGTTTTTATACGCGATTAATATACGTTTTAAAATACGAGTCGTTCCCCGGTATTTTTGTTGGAGTATTTAAATAAAATACTTGATTCTAAGTTATAAAATATAACTTCGTTTAGTTTTGTCGGTTAATCGAGTTTTCGTAGAGTTCGGTAACGTTTTAATCAAAACGTACGTTTTCCGTTATATTATAAACATAATATAAAGTAACAATCAAAGTAATTAAATAATTTCACATTATTTAATAATTGTTTTATCAGTGTACGCAAGTTTGTACGATTGTAGTTTTATACGATATTTGTACGAATCGTATACGCGTATATATACATATATTCCATCCATATATATATATATAGTAAGTAATGTATTTAATCCTATTTCATATTAAATACAAGTAATAAACAAGTAATTAGGAAAATTTTAAATTGGCCCTAATTTCGGGGTTGTTACATTCTCCCCTTGTTATGAAAATTTCGTCCCGAAATTTGTTCGAAGTAGTAATCGATAGTAGGGTAGGTCCTACAGTGTTTGAAATCAAGTAGTTGTCAGGTGGTAACGTACCCTAATTTTTGTTGCCTGAAGGTAGTGGGCATTTGGCCTTGAGATGGCCAGCACTCCCACAGTTGAAGCAGAGTTTCACCTTAGGAGGATTCGTACTCTTAGTGGTACACGGTCCTCCATGATGCCGAGTGCATCGGGAACAGTAGGGTTTATTTCCTAAGTAAACCTTCACCCTTTTTGCTGGAGGCGGGGTGCAGTCAGTATCGGTATCCTCTTCAGTAGGAGTACCATGTGAAGTTGGTGATGAGGTAGAGTTTTCTAAAGCTAACAAGCGTAGCTCGTACTCACGCATACGCAGGTCATTTTGGAAGGCAATTCGTCGTAGGTTATCAATGTCTTCCCGTGCTTCAGTCAGTTGTTTTCGCAGCGAATCAATAGTTTGGTTGAGGTGGCTGACTGATTCAGCAGTCAAGGTTTCATCAACTGATGCTTTTGCAGCAGTTAGAGCAGCAGGAGGGGCAGGTGCTGCTGCTGATTCAGCGGAGTGTTCTGTATCACACTCGAGTTCGAGGAGGTAAGGAAACATCTTCGGTTCCTCACTGAGCAGTTCATTTTGCAGTGTAGGGTTGTTGACGGAGTGAGTTGTCATTTCCTACGAAATAAGTGTTCTATTTAAGAATTTGCCTCAAGTAAGTGAAGTTATATTAATTTATCTGTTTAAAGTAACGAATAGCATACGAGCTCCCGGTCTCAACCAGTGTGAGATAATTGGGAAGGGAGTTTGGGTTACTGTATCTAAAGTGTAAGGCAAATTGTGTTGTCGGGATTTAAGTAGTCGGTCGTTTCCTAATCCTATTGTGTACTTAGGATCAAAGAAAACACACAGAAATAAATACAGTTATACATAAGTCATTAAGCGAGAGATTTATGAGAAAGCAGATTCGGGTGGTCAAAGAATAAGCGTACCCGGGTTGAGTAAATCACAGAGTCTCGGATTTGGGTCATCCTCCCTAGCATTAATTACATAAGCTCGGCTTCTCGTATTGTTGGTTCGGAGTTTCAGTTTTGGGCAGTCCTTCCTGAAGTGCCCGGTACCATTGCACTCATAGCAGGTCTTGGGTGCAGGAGCATCAGTACCAGTAGGATTGGTTTTACAGTCTTGGGCCAGGTGCCCGAATTTCTTGCATTTGGAACAGGGACAGGAGCCGTTACGATGACGACTACATTTGGAGCAGTAAGGCTTGCTCCCCTTGTAAGCCTTTGAGTCATTGGCATTGACTGTTGCAGGCTTTTTGTCAGAGGTAGGGTTGGATGAGTGGGGAATCACTTCCCATTTACGTTTGTTATTCGCAGGTGGGGTTGAAGTCGAGCCACGGCGAACAGAATTGGCCGTTAACTCATGTGCCATACGAATGGCGCTCTGAATGGTTCCCGGTTTGGATGAAGTCACTAAATCTTGTAGTCGCTCGGGAAGTCCATCAACGTACTTTTCGATCCTTTTGTACTCAGGATCAACCATGGATGGGCACAGAAGTGCCAGCTGGTGGAATCGGTTGGTGTATCCGGTAATGTCGTCACCCTGCATCTTGTGATTCCAGAATTCTAGCTCTAGTTGCTTCAATTCATCTCTTGGGCAGTACTCGCCCCTCATCATGTTTTTCAGTTCATCCCACGGTAGTTTGTAAGCATCGGCAATGCTCACAGTTTGCGCGTAAGTGTTCCACCAGGTAAGGGCGATTTCAGAAAAGGTGCTGGCGGCGAATTTAACTTTATCCTCTTCCTTGCAGTTGCAGATGAGGAATACAGATTCGATTTTCTCGGTCCAGCGAATCAGACCGATTGCTCCTTCAGTACCTTGAAAAGTCAAGGGTTTGCAGTTATGGAAGTCTTTGTAGGTGCAGGTTTTGGGTTGTGGTCCATTGGTAGCTGTATCTTCGCTACCAGGAGTTGATGTTCGGGTAGCTAGGGCTTGAGCCACACTACGGGCAATCAGGCCCGCGACTTCGGCTTCAGTAAGCATGATTTGTCGTCGAGGAGGCATGTTCCTTGAAACAATGAATAAAGAACATGTGAAGGTTTGAACAAGATTTATGATTGTGATGATTTAACAAGTACAAAGAAATTTCGTCAAAGGTTGAAATTTGTTCAAAGTTGTGAATTATAAATAAGTTTATACAGTTTTGAAAAATTTTTTTTTTTTTTTTTTTTTTTTAACACGTTTGATAGAAATATATTTGTTATAAAATTTTGATAGTAAAAGTCGGTTGTATAATTTGAAGTCTGGCGGAGACTTGGGTTGAAAAGGATTATATTATGATACATCTAACGGTATGGTGGGGCACGTGGTGGAATGTTATAAATGTCGAAGTAAGTAGGAATAGTAAATGAAAACAAGGTCTCGATCTTCATATCGAAGAATGTTCGAATAGCTATGGTTGTCAGTTATAACGGCGTGAAAGTCTTTGGGTGTAAGCCGGTAGTCGTGAATTCATAAAAAATCGAATAAGGACGAAACGACAAGAGTCGAGTTGTCGTTTGTTTGATAAAATTTGAAAGTGAATTTCGTAGTAGTCGAGAGAGAGTATCGTATTGGGAAAAGAGGCCTATGTATATATATATATATATCACATAACCGCCTAGTTCGTGTCTAGCACAATCAAGTAAAAGTCCCGGTTCTCTCGAGGTCAGAGTCAGCTAATGCATTCCGGTTCAACATAACCCCTTTCAGAACTCACATCATCTTTATTTAATTGTACATAGTTGATCAGGCTATGTTAAATTAAACTTGTATGCTGTAATTTCTGAACCAGTTATACCTAATGAGGAATACTGCCTAACGGTCATAGTCTAGGCCCACTAAATGCAACCTAGTTCACTATAACCTTAGGCTCTGATACCAATCTGTAACACCCCCAAATTTAACAGTTTGCGGAAGCGATGTTTTGGGTGTTACTAATCAATAATCACAAGCTCAAAGGATACAGTGAACGACTCTAAATGAGACGTTCGAAAAGTTATTACATTAATACATAAGTAGTTTCAAAATACAAGCTCGAGTTCAGTAATTTCCTAGAGATTCTAATACATAACAGTAAGTACAAAAGTAATGCAATAAAATCTCCAAGCTTGTAATGCATGCGACTCGAGCTAAGTAAGCTTATCCTGCTGGGCATCCCTACTGATGCTGTGTACCTGAGAAGCATTACTAAAACGGTCAACCAAAAAGGTTGGTGAATCTCACAGGTTTGTAAGTAAGTAAACAGTTTGAACACACAAGTAGTATTTGTAAATCATAGCTAGCCAGTAAGTAACGATCACAGGTTATGCTCATCAATTACTTAAGTTTTAATAAGTGGGTGGTTGCATGTCATGCAAACCGTTTGATACAATCGCCATGAGCCCCCATAGTTGATGCTTAACGTACAGTAAATATCGGTACCCCCCTCATGAATGCAATCCAAAACATTCATACGGAACGAGTAAGAAACGCCCGTTTCTACAGGAACGGTTCGTGGTAGTGCGTGCTACCCCGGGCGGGGATTGTCAGTCCCATATGGATCCATATACTAAAACTCGCGCTTATCACATAACTAACAACTATGGTTCAGGAGGATTTCATTGGATTAGTCGTAAACCCATGCAATTGGCGTATCGTTAATCTCGTACAGTAAGTAAATCATGGCAGCAAGTAAGTTTTGTGTGTTCATGTAAAACAGTAATGCATCTCACCCCTGAGTATAAAACAGTAAGGTAGGGGCTGTAAGACTCACCTGAGCCTAGCAGACAAAGTAGTAGGTAAGCAAGTAGTATCCCGAACTAGCAACCCTTAGCGTCCTAATACGCGCAAGGTTTAGTAAGTAAATGGAATACTTGTAAAGTATCCATGCTAGTTGTTCCCAAACTAGTTAATGTCCATTAGTTTGTTTATAAGTTTGTAATCGTTTGTAAATCGTAGTTTGTATAAAAGTTGTACGGTTCGTTTGTTATCGATGTATAATAATAATTCCATCTATTATTATTATGTATTCATAGTAGTTGTACAGTTGTAAAGTATACCCGTATGATTGTTTGTTTGTATTACAACATGTATCGTTTGTGTACGTTCCAATGGGCTTAGTCCCCAAAGGGTACGAGTGAAACCTCGTAAGCATTCGTATGTAAGTTCGTATTAGTTAACGTGTAACCCAGCACGTAACTAGTGAGTGAACTTGTAAGTTCGTATCGGGTGCAATCCTGTGTAGTGTACAAGAGTAAGTTCGTTGGAGTGTAATCTCCTAAGTATTTCGAGTGTAAACTCGTATGCGGGTGTGAGTGAAATCTCACGTTCAGTTTAGTATAAACTTGTACGTATTCAGGTATCGTTGTATACTTTCAAAAGTATATTGTTTTCATGTATAAGTCGTATCGTATTCGTTTTAGTAATTGAAAAGTGGTTCCAACACTTAGAAAATATTTAGTTTTCTGTTCTGGGCATTATGCGACACTATAATGCGACACTAGGGTAGTGTCGCAGACAATATGCGACACAAAGGAAGTGTCGTATGACTTGGTTCTGGTTTGGAGTTTATGCGACACAAGGGCTGTGTCGCAGACATGGGTACGACACTATATACGACATAGTCGTAGTGTCGCAATCAAGCGAAAATATGCGACACAAGAGAAGTGTCGTGAAAACAAGGTGCGACATAAGAGCTGTGTCGCAGTCAAGCGACGGGTACGACACAACCATGCGACACTATGGTAGTGTCGCATAAAGATGTGTCCAGATGCGACACAAAGGGGCTGTTTTGGTGTTTGCTCGGTTTTGAGGTCAAACGTTCGAATCTTGACCCGAGGCTTTTACCTAAGTCATATTATGGCTAATAATCACTTTATCAACTGAGTTTTCGGTTCTAGAGGTCCTCGAGGTGTCGGTTTTTAGTTAATCTTTTCCAAAGTTTTGACACAAAATATATATGTTTGTAAATTGATTTTTATAGCAAAACGAGGGCGTTTCTGGGCTAAACCTTCTTCACGAAAGTTGTAGCCGACGAAAAGACGAAGATTTTATGTTTAGAAAGTTTTCGCTAGTTTCAAACGTATGATTTTATAAAAATTCGAGAAGTGGACTGATCTCAGTTTAGTGGTTTCCTGTTTCAGATTCTTGACTCGGTTCCAACCCTCGATTTAACCCATTTGTAGTCCATTTCAAGCCTAACGAAAAATCACACATATTCTAATATATCTAAAGTTCATTTCTGCATTTTATGGTATTTTCTTATGTCCGTTTACTATTTTAAACAAAAATAAAAGTGAAGTGTGGTCAGATTTGGTTCCAAACAGAACTAAGTCCAAAGTTCTAGTATTAGCCGAAGATGGGTGTATTTCTGGGCAAAACGCCCTTCATGAAAGTCGTAGGCGACGAAGAGACGAAGATTTCTTATTTAGAAAGTTTTCGTTGATTTTGAACACACGATTTTATAAAAATTCCGGAAGTGGACTGTTTTCAGTGGTGGTTCTCGGTTTAAGTTTTCGAGTTCCAAAAACGAGTTTTAACGTATAATTTGGACATTATAAAGCTAGGGGAACAACATATATGTAAAATAATGATAATCGGAAAAGTTTACGAGTCGCCGGAAAACTTACAAAGTTGGTGAATCGAGAAACCGAAAAGATGAGTTTGTAGCTCTCGTGATGGTGATCGACTTTCTCCAAACGAGCCTAGCGTTTTAATGAGTTTTGATGGTGGTTTTTGGGTGGTTTGTGGGCTGCCGGTTTTTAAAGAGAGGGAGGGAGAGAATTCAAAGATTAGAGAGAGAGAGGTGGAGTGTGGAATGAGAAGGAGAAGGTGAGAATGATGGTGGTGATGGGTTGGTGATCAACCAAGTCAACAAGCAAGGGATGGGAGGCCATCCCCTCCCATTTTGGCCGGCCCCCATTGGGTCCCACGAAGGGCATTTTGGTCTTTTCCTAGTTTACGCAAATACGTGTTCGTTTCCTCGGTCGTTTAAACGTTAAAATAGTTTTTATACGCGATTAATATACGTTTTAAAATACGAGTCGTTCCCCGGTATTTTTGTTGGAGTATTTAAATAAAATACTTGATTCTAAGTTATAAAATATAACTTCGTTTAGTTTTGTCGGTTAATCGAGTTTTCGTAGAGTTCGGTAACGTTTTAATCAAAACGTACGTTTTCCGTTATATTATAAACATAATATAAAGTAACAATCAAAGTAATTAAATAATTTCACATTATTTAATAATTGTTTTATCAGTGTACGCAAGTTTGTACGATTGTAGTTTTATACGATATTTGTACGAATCGTATACGCGTATATATACATATATTCCATCCATATATATATATATAGTAAGTAATGTATTTAATCCTATTTCATATTAAATACAAGTAATAAACAAGTAATTAGGAAAATTTTAAATTGGCCCTAATTTCGGGGTTGTTACAAAAATAACCAAAACCGACATTTCCGTAAAAGTGTTCAAAAACGAGTTTAAATTACATATTTGGACATTACTAAGTTAGGGAAACAATAATCTAGCAAAATAAATGTAATCGGAAAGTTTCGAGGTCGCCGGAAAACTTACAAAGTTGTCGAATCGAGAAACCGAAAAGATGGGTTTGTAGCCCTCGTTCTCGTGATCGCTTTTCTCCAAACCGAGCCTAGCTTCCGGTGAGTTTTAAGGGTAGTTTTTAGGGTGTTTTGAGAGTGGTTTTAGAGAGAGAGAGAACCGATGGAGAGAGAGAGGAGAGGGAGAGAAAAGATGGAGTATGGGTGTGTTGTGTTTGAGTGTGGAGAAAGAAGGTGAGGGGGGGTGATGTCCCCCTTGCTTGGGCCGGTTTTTGGTGGGGCCACATGATGTGGTCTCACCAAGTTTTTGCTTCCTCCGTGTTTGCGCTCCGTGCGGTGTTCGTTTCCCCGGTCGTTTAAACGTAAAAATAATTTTATACGCGATTAAATATACGTTTGTAAATACGAAATAATATTCGATTATTAAGTTGAAGTATTTTATCGAAATACTAGTTTTCAAGTTATAAAAACATAACTTAGTTTCGTTTTGTCGGTTGGTCAAGTTTTCGGAGAGTTCGGTGACGTTTTAATTAAAACGTACGTTTTCCGTTATATTATAAACATAATATAAAGTAATAATCAAAGTAATTAAATAATTTCACATTATTTAATAGTTGTTTTATTAATGTACGCAAGTTGTACGATTTTTGTTTTATACGATCTGTACGAATCGTATACGCGTATATATATATTCCATCCATATATATATAATAAGTAAATAACGTATATAATCCTATTTCATATTATATACAAGTAATAATCACGTAATTAGGAAAATTTTAAATTGATCCTAATTTTGGGGTTGTTACATTCTCCCCTTGTTAATAAAATTTCGTCCCGAAATTTGTTCGAAGTAGTAATCGGTAGTTCTATACTAGTCAGGTAGCTACAATGTGTACTAGCAGCCTACATTTGTAGGGTAGGTCCTATAGTGTTTGAAATCAAGTAATCGTTAAGTGGTAACGTACCCTAAATTTTGTTGCCGGGAGGTAGTGGGCATTTGGCCTTGAGATGGCCAGCACTCCCACAGTTGAAGCAGAGTTTCGCCTTGGGGGAGTTAGTATTCTTAGGGTAGGACTTGCATCGACCGATAGGTAAGGTACACGGTCCTTCATGATGCCGAGTGCATTTAGAACAGTAAGGTTTCTTTCCCAAGTAGTTTCCTGCAGAGTTGAAAGGAGAAATCTTCACCCTTTTTGCTGGAGGTGACGTACAGTCAGTGTCGGTATCCTCTTCAGTAGGAGTACTTTGTGAAGTTGGTGGTGAAGTAGGGTTTTCTAAAGCTATCAAACGTAGCTCGTACTCACGCATACGTATGTCATTTTGGAAAGCAATTCGTCGTAGGTCATCAATGTCTTCCCGTGCTTCAGTAAGTTGTTTTTGCAGCGATTCAATAGTTTGGTTAAGGTGGTTGACTGATTCAGTAGTCAAGGTTTCATCAACTGATGCTTTTGCAGCAGTTAGAGCAGCAGGAGGGGCAGGTGCTGCTGCTGATTCAGCGGAGTGTTCTGTATCACACCCGAGTTCGAGGAGGTAAGGAAACATCTTCGGTTCCTCACTGAGCAGTTCATTTTGCAGTGTAGGGTTGTTGACGGAGTGAGTTGTCATTTCCTACGAAATAAGTGTTCTATTTAAGAATTTGCCTCAAGTAAGTGAAGTTATATTAATTTATCTGTTTAAAGTAACGAATAGCATACGAGTTCCTGGTCTCAACCAGTGTGAGATAATTGGGAAGGGAGTTTGGGTTACTGTATCTAAAGTGTAAGGCAAATTGTGTTGTCGGGATTTAAGTAGTCGGTCGTTTCCTAATCCTATTGTGTACTTAGGATCAAAGAAAACACACAGAATAAAATACAGTTATACATAAGTCATTAAGCGAGAGATTTATGAGAAAACAGATTCGGGTAGTCAAAGAATAAGCGTACCCGGGTTGAGTAAATCACAGAGTCTCGGATTTGGGTCATCCTCCCTAGCATTGATTACATAAGCTCTACTCCTTGTATTGTTGGTTCGGGGTTTCAGCTTAGGGCAATCCTTCCTGAAGTGCCCGGTACCGTTGCACTCATAGCAGGTTTTGGGTGCAGAAGTATCAGTACCAGTGGGGTTGGTTCGGCAGTCTTGGGCCAGGTGCCCGAATTTCTTGCACTTAGTGCAGGGACAGGAGCCGTTATGATGGCGGCTACATTTGGAGCAGTAAGGCTTGCTCCCCTTGTAAGCCTTTGAGTCACTGACGTTGACAATTGCAAGCTTTTTGTCAGAAGTCGGGTTGGATGAGTGGGGACTTACTTCCCATTTACGTTTGTTATTCGCAGACGGGGTTGAAGTCGAGCCACGGCGGACAGAATTGGCCGTTAGTTCATGAGCCATGCGAATGGCGCTCTGAATGGTTCCTGGTTTAGATGAAGTCACCAGATCTTGAAGTCGCTCAGGAAGTCCATCAACGTACTTTTCGATCCTTTTGTACTCAGGATCAACCATGGATGGGCACAAGAGTGCCAGCTGGTGAAAACGGTTGGTGTAGCCGGTGATGTCATCACCCTGCATCTTGTGATTCCAGAATTCTACTTCCAATTGTTTCAGCTCATCTCTTGGGCAGTACTCGCCCCTCAGCATAATCTTCAGTTCATCCCACTGTAGTTTGTAAGCCTCAGCAACGCTCACAGTCTGAGCATAAGTGTTCCACCAGGTAAGGGCGGTGTCAGAAAAGGTACTGGTGGCGAACTTAACTTTATCCTCTTCCTTGCAGTTGCAGATGAGGAATACTGATTCGATTTTCTCGGTCCAGCGAATCAGACCGATCGCTCCTTCAGTACCTGCAAAGCTCAAGGGTTTGCAGTTTTGGAAGTCCTTGTAGGTGCAGGTTTTGGGTTGTGGTCCAGTATTAGCGGTATCTTCGCTACCAGGGGCTGAAGTCCGGGTCGCTAGAGCTTGAGCCACACTACGGGCAATTATACCCGCTACTTCGGCTTCAGTAAGAGTGATTTGTCGTCGAGGAGGCATGTTCCTTGAAACAATAAATAAAGAACATGTGAAGGTTTGAACAAGAATTATGATTGTGATGGTTTTAGTAAGTTTAGAGAAAATATGCCAAAGTTTGAAGGTTGTTTAAAGTTGTGTACTATAAATAAGTTTATACGGTTTTGAAGTTTTTGAAAATTTTATACAACATTTTTGTGAGAAATTTTGTAACAAGTTTGATAAAAATACATTTGTTATAAAATTTTGATAGTAAAAGTCGGTTGTATAATTTGAAATCTGACGAAAATTGAGCTGAAAATGGTTTTATTAGGTTACACCTAACGGTACAGTAGTGTACATTGTAGAATGTTACAAACGTAGAATTAGATAGGAATAGCGAATGAAAACAAGGTCTCGATCTTCATATCGAAGGATGTTCGAGTAACTATGGTTGTCGGTTATAATGGTGTTGAGATCTTCGGACGTATGTCGGTATTCGTGAATTCATAAAAGTTAAATAAGGACAGAATGATGAGAATCAAGTTGTCGTTTGTTCGATGAAATTTTAAAGAATATTAATTTCGTAGTAGTCGAGAGAGAGTATCGTATTAGGGAAAGAGGCCTATGTATATATATATATATATATCACATAACCGCCTAGTTCGTGTTTAGCACAATCAAGTAAATGTCCCGGTTCTCTCGAGGTCAGAGTCAGCTAATGCATTCCGGTTCAACATAAACCCTTTCAGAACTCACATCACCTTCATTTAATTGTACATAGTTGATCAGGCTATGTTAAATTAAACTTGTATGTTGTAATTCCTGAACCAGTTATACTTAATGAGGAATACTGCCTAATGGTCATAGTCTAGGCCCACTAAATGCAACCTAGTTCACTATAACCTTAGGCTCTGATACCAATATGTAACACCCCCAAATTTAACAGTTTGCGGAAGCGACGTTTTGGGTGTTACTAATCAATAATCACAAGCACAAAGGATACAGTGAACGACTCTAAATGAGACGTTCGAAAAGTTATTACATTAATACATAAGTAGTTTCAAAATACAAGCTCGAGTTCAAGTAAATTCCTAGAGATTCTAATACATAACAGTAAGTACAAAAGTAATGTAATAAAATCTCCAAGCTTGTAAATGCATGTGACTCGAGCTAAGTAAGCTTATCCTGCTGGGCATCCCTACTGATGCTGTGTACCTGAGAAGCATTACTAAAACGGTCAACCAAAAGGTTGGTGAATCTTACAGGTTTGTAAGTAAGTAAACAGTTGAACACACAAGTAGTATTTGTAAATCATAGCCAGCCAGTAAGTAACGATCACAGGTTATGCTCATCGTTTACTTAAGTTTTAATAAGTGGGTGGTTGCAGGTTATGCTAACCGTTTGATACAATTGCCATGAGCCACCATAGTTGAAGCTTAACGTACAGTAAATATAGGTACCCCCTCATGAATGTAATCCAAAACATTCATACGGAACGAGTAAGAAACGCCCGTTTCTACAGGAACGGTTCGTGGTAGTGCTTGCTACCCCGGGCGGGGATTGTCAGTCCCATATGGATCCATATACTAAAACTCGCGCTTATCACATAACTAACAACTATGGTTCAGGAGGATTTCATTGGATTAGTCGTAAACTCATGCAGTTGGCATATTCGTAATCTCATACAGTAAGTAAATCATGGCAGCAAGTAAGTTTTGTGTGTTCATGTAAAACAGTAATGCATCTCACCCCTGAGTAAAAACAGTAAAGTAGGGGCTGTAAGACTCACCTGAGTCTGGCAGACAATGCAGTAAGTAAGCAAGTAGTATCCCGAACTATCAACCCTTAGCGTCCTAATTCGCATAAGGTTTAGTAAGTAAATGGAATACTTGTAAAGTATCCATGCTAGTTGTTCCCAAACTAGTTAATGTCCATTAGTTTATTTGTACGTTTGTAATCGTTTGTAGTTTGTAGAAAAGTTATACGGTCCGTTTGTTATCGGTGTATAATAATAATTCCATCCATTATTATTATGTATTCATAGTAGTTGTACTTTTGTAAAGCGTACGTGTATAACTGTTTGTTTGTATCACATCGTGTATCGTTTGCGTAAGTTCCTATGGGCTTAAACCCCAAAGGGTACGAGTGAAACCTCGTAAGTATTCGAGTGTATGTTCGTATCAGTTAACGTGTAATCCAGCACGTAACTAGTGAGTGAACTTGTAAGTTCGTATCGGATGTAATCCCGTGTAATGTACAAGTGTAAGTTCGTTGGAGTGTAATCTCCTAAGTATTTCGAGTGTAAACTCGTGTGCGTGTGTGAGTGAAATCTCACGTTAGTTTTGTACAGTCTTGTACGTATTCAAGTGTTGTTGTATACTTTCAAAAGTATAGTATTTTCAGGTATAAGTAGCATCGTATTTGATTTAGTAGTTGAAAAGTGATTCCAACACTTAGAATATATTTTGTTTTCTGATATGGGCTTTCTGCGACACAAGGCTTGTGTCGCAGACCGTATGCGACATAAGGTCTGTGTCGTATGGATTTGTTTCTGATTTAGAGTTTATGTGACACAATGGTTGTGTCGCATACAAGGGTACGACACAACGATACGACATAGTCGTTGTGTCGCAATCAAGCGATAGGTAAGCTTTGTGTCGTAGATGATACGACATATAGTGCGACATAAGCGTTGTGTCGCATACATTGCGACATAACGTGCGACATAACATGCGACATAGTGTTGTGTCGCATGAAATTTCGGTCCGATGCGACACAAGAGGTCTGTTCGGAAATTTAGTTTCCGAAAACGTATTTTCCGGTTTCCGTTGGGTCTAGAACTTTTATACTAGTTTTAATATGTTATAACAAGTCCATAATAACCATTGGTAGTCGTTTTTAAGGTTTGTGGTGTCGTTTTCTTTAAAATAACCAAAACCGACATTTCCGTAAAAGTGTTCAAAAACGAGTTTAAATTACATATTTGGACATTACTAAGTTAGGGAAACAATAATCTAGCAAAATAAATGTAATCGGAAAGTTTCGAGGTCGCCGGAAAACTTACAAAGTTGTCGAATCGAGAAACCGAAAAGATGGGTTTGTAGCCCTCGTTCTCGTGATCGCTTTTCTCCAAACCGAGCCTAGCTTCCGGTGAGTTTTAAGGGTAGTTTTTAGGGTGTTTTGAGAGTGGTTTTAGAGAGAGAGAGAACCGATGGAGAGAGAGAGGAGAGGGAGAGAAAAGATGGAGTATGGGTGTGTTGTGTTTGAGTGTGGAGAAAGAAGGTGAGGGGGGGTGATGTCCCCCTTGCTTGGGCCGGTTTTTGGTGGGGCCACATGATGTGGTCTCACCAAGTTTTTGCTTCCTCCGTGTTTGCGCTCCGTGCGGTGTTCGTTTCCCCGGTCGTTTAAACGTAAAAATAATTTTATACGCGATTAAATATACGTTTGTAAATACGAAATAATATTCGATTATTAAGTTGAAGTATTTTATCGAAATACTAGTTTTCAAGTTATAAAAACATAACTTAGTTTCGTTTTGTCGGTTGGTCAAGTTTTCGGAGAGTTCGGTGACGTTTTAATTAAAACGTACGTTTTCCGTTATATTATAAACATAATATAAAGTAATAATCAAAGTAATTAAATAATTTCACATTATTTAATAGTTGTTTTATTAATGTACGCAAGTTGTACGATTTTTGTTTTATACGATATGTACGAATCGTATACGCGTATATATATATATTCCATCCATATATATATAATAAGTAAATAACGTATATAATCCTATTTCATATTATATACAAGTAATAATCACGTAATTAGGAAAATTTTAAATTGATCCTAATTTTGGGGTTGTTACACTATCAAACTCAATCTATTTAGCAATGATCAAAACCCTAAGATTCTAACCATCAATAATTAATAACGTTCAAGGAACTCAATCTCATCAACATTATTAACCACGCTGAGAACTAATAACTACCAGTTACCAATAAACAAGGATTCGTGAGTAATATAATCGTTTTCAATTAAATAACTTAGTCAATACGCAATTATAATCGTTCAATAATCATAATCTAAGTTCAATCAACTACACAATCACTTTGAATATTCAATTCATCATTAAAACAGAAATAATCAGATTATTCAATAACAAATTCTTCAATGAAATCGAATAAAAGAGTTATACCGAATCAATAAAGACTAACTACGAATGATTTAGACGAATTATCCTCGATCTTCACCCTTCGTACCTCCAAAATAACCCTAATATACGAATTATAGACCCTAAAGTCGTTTGGAAATAAGAAAATACGAAAAACTATCGAAAACTATCAATTTAGGGTTTAAAACGCGTTTTTATACTTCCTGCGATTTTGATCCATACGGCATATGGATTTCCATACGGCGTATGGATTGATTTCAAGCCCAGCCCATCTCCGCGTAACCTGGGCCTCCACTGCTGCAATCCATACGGCGTATGGATTTCCATACGGCGTATGGATTTCCATACGGCGTATAGATACCTTTTTCAGCCGGATTTTTGATTTTTCTTCATCTTTACTTTTCTTTGACTTCGGTGTAACACCCGCCAAATTAGGACTATCAATTAGTGCCTAATTCACTGTTAATACATGTAACTAGTTCCGTATTAGGCTAATTTATGTATCGAAATATACATTGTTGAATATATACGAAAATGCGATTTGATTAGATCGTACGCAATTTAAATCGAATGTAATTCGGTTCAATTAAATACGGACGTTGGTGAACAATTTAATTAAATAACATAAAGATTAATTAATGAAACTATTATGTCTCAAGAATATTATTTTGAGAATATTTCACATTCATCTCGTACCATACAAACAATGTCCATGTGATTTAAAACATAAAACGCGCAAACAAAACGAAACAGGCTTAAATTATATTATATAACTCGATTACAAGTATTTAATTTAATACTTCAACGAAAATATTGATTTCATTATTCGTATTTTAAAAACGTGTATTTTAACATATAAAATAATTATTTAACGTTTAAATAATCGGGAAAACGAACACCGTGCGGAACACGGAGCGGGGACTGAAAGGTGAGGCTTTCACCTACACCTCACCTCCTCCCCATTTCTCTCTTTCATTTCCATTTCAACAAAAACCCACACACACACAAACTCTCTCAACCAAATCTTCCAAATTTTCGGATCTCGCAAAACCGACAACAAAACTCACATTTTCGGAATCACCATTACAAGGGGAACAAGATTAACAAAAGCACTAGCATCATTTTCGGACTACATCTCTCCCGATTTGCAATTGTAAGAAAATTTCTAAAAACTTAGATTTACTCATTTAGATGTATTGTTTTGATGTTTGAATGTTTATATAACATCTATATGTCCAAATATATGAAGAAAACACGATTTTATAACCTAAAAATGAGTTAGATTTGCGTTTTGGGTCGAAAAATCTCGACAGCCGAAACTTTCTAGGCTGGTGTTCATCTTTGCGACACAACGCTTGTGTCGCATGTTGTGTCGCATAAACCATATTGTGTCGTATTTTGTGTCGTACCATTATGTCGCACCGTGTGTCGTAAACCAAATACGACACAACCCTTATGTCGCTATTGATTTAGCATCGAACGCTTATGCGACACAACCCTTGAGTCGCTAAGCTCTTGTGTCGCATTCCTATGCGACACAACCCTTGTGTCGCATGACAAACTTTTGTGTCGCATATTGTGTCGCAAAACACAGAAAACTCAGATTTTTACTAAGTGTTTAGACTCGAAATTTATCACTCGATTTTACCCGAATTCAGATCCCAGATGCATTTTTCACCAAAGCAATATAGTAGAAATAAAAATTTTTCGAGCTGACCTGGCATCTCGACCCCCGCCAGGGGCCAGCCCCTTCGACCCCGCCAGGGGCGCTGCCCCCGGACCCCCGTACTTAGATTCCGTAAGCACATTTCTCACCAAGTGTCAAACTTCTATGACTTCAAAACGCTTATATAATACAACTTTTCAAACATAATGGAATATACTTTTCAAGTAGAACACTTCGAAATCAATGTGATAACATCAGGACTATTATTACAATTAATCACCAACGGGCCGTACACGTTTTCAAACACTTAACAAATCAACCAAATCGTAGTAATTTGGACATATATAGTTGTATAACAACTACAATGGTAGTCCTTTGAGATACCGACTTACGTTTATAACCATCGCGTGTCGTGGACACCCTCAGGTTACAAGTCTTTGGACTTCAATACTCGGCTAATCAACTCAAGTTTATTAAGTTAAACTCACACGACTCAGGTGAGTCTCATAGCCCCTCTTTTACTGTTTTACTCAGGGGTGTGATACATTGCTTATTTTAACATGTGAACGCAAGTACAACTTTTACATATACTACATGAGTTTTACTCACCAATCATTTAAAGTCCTCCGTCAGCATAGTTGTTAATACGTTGTAGCGTGAATATTAGTATATGGTATCATATAGGATTGACCCTCCTCGTTCGGGTTAGCAAGCACTAACCGGGTAAACGGACGTACTAATATTTGAGAAGACGAATGTTGATTAGGCATTCGTGGAGGCACCTCGCCCGGAATTCTCTTTAGGGGACCCGGCCCTCGAGTTAAGCTCAACTATGTGCTCATGGCTGCATACACGATTACTATCATATCATTTGCTGGATGCAAATCATTATTAAATCTTGCGGTTCATACTATATTACTATATTAACTGATTTCAAACCTGTGAGCTCACCAGCTTTAGCTGACCCATTTTTGCATGTATCGCAGGTACCAAGCAGTAGGTTGTTTCTGCTTCAGGACTTTTAGCTCGAGTCAGCATACAGACGTTTGAGATTTTCTTGCATTAGTATATTTTGTACAAGTACTTATGTACTGAAATCTCCTTTTATTTAAACTCGAGCTATGTAAAGCTATAAATGTTGTAAACATTTTAATGTCAATATATTTTTGTTAAAACGACGCATATAGAGTCGTTTACTATATATCTTTGTGCTTTGTTATTGAATAGTAACACCCAAATCGTGCTTCCGCAAATCATTAAATTTGGGGGTGTTACAGATTGGTATCAGAGCCTAAGGTTATAGTGAACTAGGTTGCATTTAGTGGGCCTAGACTATGACCATTAGGCAGTATTCCTTATTAGGTATAACTGGTTCAATGATTACGTCATACGAGTTTAATTTAACATAGCCTGATCAACTATGTACAATTAAGCAAAGATGATGTAAGATCTGAATGTAGTTATGGCTGAACAGGGTACATTAGAAGACTCGGACCTCGAGAGGACCGAGACTTAAACATGTATGTGCTAGACACTCAATAGGCTATATTATATAGGAACTATATGAATATAGGCCTCACTCTTACTAACGCTTTGTCTCAGAAATGGCAAACACACCGCCCAATTCATCGCGCTCTCAATCCGGGTCGCAGAACCCAAGGGTAGCAAGGAGGAACGCCAGGTTGCCTCGAGTTGGCCCGTACCCCACTCACTTCACCTTGCCGGCCTTAGCCGCTAGGGTAAACCAACACAAGCAGCGTCTTCGCACCATGGACGTCGTGTTGCAAGAAACGAACGAAAATTGGAGACTTACATCCCTCGAACGCATCGAACAAGTCTCCGAAGATCACGAAACCACCATTAACAATGTGGATGTCCTTCGCAACAAGGTAGTGGAGATAAGTGTAGAGACCGCTCTTTTGCAGCAAAGGCTAGAAGAATGTGAGCAACGCTCACGGGAAACAGAGGAATACGTTCGCAGTTTAGTACAACGACTGGCATTGGCTGAAGACAAGGCCCGACAGGCCAGCAGACTTGCCAATACTGTGGATCGTCTCATTGAAATGATGGAGCAGATTAATCTGCGTCGCGACTAGTGTAGTCTCTGCCTTGTAAACTATCTCGTAATCTAATGGCTATCTAGCGCTACTCTATAAATTAGTCGGAAGTAACAATTCCTGACACCTTTTGTAATATCTCTGTAGGATGTAACCTTTGAACTCGTATTATCTATCAAATATCCCTTGCTGATTCTACTCATACTAATTGCCATTTTTCTTTTTCATATTGATGTTATGTATTACCTCCTTTATACATGTACATCTGAGACAAATACAACTTTCTTACGAAATCTCATGTATCTTCATTTCTTTTATTGAAGAATCATGCCGCCAAAGACAAGACCATACACCGATGCTCAGCTTACATCCCTTATAACCCAGGCTGTGACTGAAGCCCTGGCTCGGAATACTCCACAGAATTCTGAGAGAAACAGCGATGCCGCTGAAACTCCCGCTGCTAAACCTTGTTCTTACAAGGACTTCCAGAGCTGTAAACCCTCAAGCTTCAAGGGTACTGAGGGAGCCATCGGACTAATCAGATGGTTCGAAAAGATGGAGAATGTTTTCCGCGTCAACAAGTGCGCGGAAGGCGACAAAGTCAATTTTGCTACTTGTACCCTTGAGGACGATGCCCACTCATGGTGGAACTCCTATACCCAGTCGGTGGGTGCCGACACTGCCTACCAACTAACTTGGGAGGACTTGAAAGCAAAACTCACCGCCAAATACTGCTCAATCGACAAACTCCAGAAGCTAGACGAGGAGTTCTGGAACCTAAAAGTTCAGGGCAGTAATATCGATGGTTACACCACCAGATTCCAGCAACTCGCTGCCCTCCGCCCCGCCATGGTAAGCACAGAACCTGATAAAATCAGGAAGTACATCCTTGGTCTTCCTGAGCCTGTTCGGGGGCACGTTGCCTCTTCAAACCAAACCACCATTGACGGTGCAATTCTACTGGCCCAAGACCTGATGGCAATGGGCCAAAATTCTGAACCACCCACTTCATCCTCCCACAACAACAAAAGAAAGTGGTCCGACTACCACAACAACCACCCAAACCAACAAAACAAGAAATCCGACACCATCAAAGCCTACAACACCACCACCGACACCCAACGGGGCTACACTGGGAGCAAACCCTATTGTTCCAAGTGCAGCCGTCACCATGAAGGTTCCTGTGGTCCCTTTTGCAATAATTGCAAGAGGTACGGCCACCTCACCAAAGATTGCCGCTCTCCTACCAACAATAACCCCAACAACACCAGGCCACCCAAAGTCTGCTTTGAGTGTGGGAACCCCGGGCACTTCAGGGATACGTGCCCAAAACTGAAGAACAACAACAACAACAACAGCAACAACCGCAGCAGCAACAACAACAACACCCGAAGTAGAGCCTTCGTCATCAACTCCGGGGATGCCCGCCAAGACCCGAATGTGGTCTCGGGTATGTTCCTCCTCAACAACTTAACTGCGTCTGTTCTATTTGATACTGGTGCAGATAAGAGCTTTATTTCTGATGACTTTTGCCCACTACTTGACATCACTCATGTTGCCTTAGATGTTAAGTACACTGTAGGGCTAGCAAATGGGAAACTTATAGAAACCAATAGTGTGATACCTAATTGCACTTTAAACCTAGCTGACGAAACCTTTTCAATCGATCTTGTACCCATTGAAATCGGAAGTTTCGACGTCATCATTGGGATGGACTGGTTGTCCAAACACCGAGCCGAAATCGTTTGTTACGATAAGATCGTCCGTATCCCACTCGCCGTCGGTAGAACCTTGATCATACATGGGGAGACCGGTGGGACGAGACTCAATATCATCTCTTGCTTAAAAACCTGAAAATTTCTAAGAAAGGGTTACCCTGCAATACTCGCACACATCACAGAGAAGAAGTCGGAGGAGAAGCGACTTGAGGATGTGCCAATTGTTAGAGACTTTCCCCAAGTCTTTCCGGAAGAACTACCTGGTCTACCTCCACCTAGACAGGTTGAGTTCTCAATCGATCTCTTGCCAGGTGCCGCACCGGTGGCCCGCGCATCGTACCGTTTAGCCCCATCCGAACTTCAGAAGTTGTCCACCCAGTTACAGGAACTCCTGGATAGAGGATTCATTAGACCGAGTTCTTCACCTTGGGGAGCCCCGGTCTTATTTGTTAAAAAGAAGGACGGTTCATTCCGAATGTGCATCGACTATCGAGAGTTGAACAAATTGACCGTCAAAAACCGATACCCACCTCCTCGCATTGATGATCTATTCGACCAACTTCAGGGTTCCAGTTTCTACTCAAAAATCGACATGCGATCAGGATATCATCAGTTACGGGTTCGCGACACCGATATTCCAAAAACTGCTTTCAGAACTCGTTACGGGCACTACGAATTCCAAGTGATGCCCTTCGGTCTAACCAATGCACCGGCTGTATTCATGGACCTCATGAACCGGGTGTGCAAACCCTATCTCGACAAGTTTGTCATTGTCTTCATCGATGACATTCTCATCTATTCGCGCGACGAGCAAGAACATGCGCAACACCTCAAAACCATCCTAGAACTGCTTCAGCACGAGGAGCTTTACGCCAAATTCTCTAAGTGTGAGTTCTGGATACAAACCGTTCAATTTCTTGGACACGTAATTGACAGTCAAGGGATTCACGTTGACCCATCAAAAATCAAGGCTATCAAAGACTGGCAAGCACCCACCACTGCAACTGAAGTACGTCAATTCTTGGGTCTTGCTGGGTACTATGGGTGATTCATCGAAAATTTCTCCAAAATAGCTCAGCCACTCACGGTACTGACTCAGAAGGAAAAGAAGTTCGATTGGACTGATAAACAGGAGTCGGCCTTTCAATTATTGAAACAAAAGCTTTGCAGCGCTCCCATTCTATCCTTACCCGAAGGCACAGATGACTTCGTGGTATACTGCGATGCTTCCCATCAAGGTCTCGGTTGCGTGCTGATGCAACGGGACAAAGTTATTGCCTACGCCTCACGACAACTCAAAATCCACGAAAAGAACTACACCACTCATGATCTTGAACTTGGAGCTGTCATTTTTGCTCTCAAAATCTGGAGACATTATCTCTACGGCACTAAGTGTACAATCTTTACCGACCACAAAAGTCTCCAGCACATATTCGATCAGAAAGACCTCAACATGAGACAACGTCGATGGGTCGAGTTGCTTACCGATTACGATTGCGAGATCAAGTACCATCCAGGGAAGGCTAATGTTGTGGCCGACGCCCTCAGTCGAAAGGAACGACCAAAACCACTTCGAGTCCGAGCCCTCAGTATGACCATTCACAACGATCTTACCATTCAGATTCATACCGCTCAGATCGAAGCCCTGAAACCCGAAAACATCAAAAACGAAGCCTTACGGGGTATTGACAAACAATTTGAAACCAAATCTAACGGGATTAGGTATTTCTCAAACCGAATCTGGTTGCCTAGTTTCGGGAACCTACGAGACTTGGTGATGAATGAAGCTCACAAGTCTAAATATTCTATCCATCCGGGATCCGATAAGATGTACCACGGCATCAAGGAATTTTATTGGTGGCCGAACATGAAAGCCGAAATCGCCATTTACGTCAGCAAGTGCCTTACTTGCTCAAAAGTCAAAACCGAACATCAAAAGCCTTCCGGCTTACTTCAACAACCCGATATCCCTGAATGGAAATGGGAACAAATTGCCATGGATTTCATAACCAAACTACCCAAGTCGTCGAGCGGTTGCGATACCATTTGGGTGATCGTCGATCGTCTCACCAAATCTGCCCATTTCCTGGCAATCAAGGAAAACGATAAAATGGAACGCCTCGCACAGATCTACATCAAGGAAATCGTTTCTCAACACGGTGTTCCAATCTCGATCATCTCTGACAGAGATGCCCACTTCACCTCTCACTTTTGGCAGTCACTTCAAAAAGCATTGGGTACTCGTCTCGATATGAGCACCGCGTACCATCCTCAAACCGATGGCCAAAGTGAACGAACCATCCAAACACTGGAAGACATGCTACGAGCCTGCGTAGTTGATTTCGGTACAAACTGGGAAAGACATCTACCGTTGTGCGAATTCTCGTACAATAACAGCTATCACGCCAGCATCAAAACTGCACCTTTTGAGGCACTGTACGGTCGTAAGTGCCGATCACCGATTTGTTGGACCGAAGTGGGAGACAGCCAACTCACTGGTCCTGAACTCATACACGCCACCACTGAGAAAATTGTGGAAATCCAAAACCGACACAAAGCCGCACGTGATCGTCAGAAAAGTTATGCTGACGTGAGACGCAAGCCACTCGAGTTCCAAGTTGGGGATCGAGTACTCTTAAAAGTATCGCCTTGGAAGGGCGTCATCCGTTTTGGCAAACGCAGGAAGTTAAATCCCCGGTACATTGGGCCATTCGAGATCCTCGAGAGGATTGGCCCAGTGGCATATCGATTGCAGCTGCCATCCGAACTCAGCAGCGTGCACCCCACTTTTCACATTTCTAACTTGAAGAAATGTCTGTCTGATGAGACACTAATTATCCCACTCGATGAAATTCGAGTTGACGACAAACTTCATTTCGTTGAGGAACCCGCTGAAATCATGGACCGTGAGGTCAAACAACTAAAAAAAAGTCGTATTCCCATCGTCAAAGTCAGATGGAATTCGCGGCGTGGTCCAGAATTCACTTGGGAACGGGAAGACCAAATGCGACTCAAATATCCTCAGCTATTCTCCAATTCTTCATCAAACGCGACCTCAACTTAAATTTCGGGACGAAATTCTTCTAACAGGGGGAGAATGTAACACCCGCCAAATTAGGACTAGCAATTAGTGCCTAATTCACTGTTAATACATGTAATTAGTTCCGTATTAGGCTAATTTATGTATCGAAATATACATTGTTGAATATATACGAAAATGCGATTTGATTAGATCGTACGCAATTTAAATCGAATGTAATTCGGTTCAATTAAATACGGACGTTGGTGAACAATTTAATTAAATAACATAAAGATTAATTAATGAAACTATTATGTCTCAAGAATATTATTTTGAGAATATTTCACATTCATCTCGTACCATACAAACAATGTCCATGCGATTTAAAACATAAAACGCGCAAACAAAACGAAACAGGCTTAAATTATATTATATAACTCGATTGACAAGTATTTAATTTAATACTTCAACGAAAATATTGATTTCATTATTCGTATTTTAAAAACGTGTATTTTAACATATAAAATAATTATTTAACGTTTAAATAATCGGGAAAACGAACACCGCGCGGAACACGGAGCGGGGACTGAAAGGTGAGGCTTTCACCTACACCTCACCTCCTCCCCATTTCTCTCTTTCATTTCCATTTCAACAAAAACCCACACACACACAAACTCTCTCAACCAAATCTTCCAAATTTTCGGATCTCGCAAAACCGACAACAAAACTCACATTTTCGGAATCACCATTACAAGGGGAACAAGATTAACAAAAGCACTAGCATCATTTTCGGACTACATCTCTCCCGATTTGCAATTGTAAGAAAATTTCTAAAAACTTAGATTTACTCATTTAGATGTATTGTTTTGATGTTTGAATGTTTATATAACATCTATATGTCCAAATATATGAAGAAAACACGATTTTATAACCTAAAAATGAGTTAGATTTGCGTTTTGGGTCGAAAAATCTCGACAGCCGAAACTTTCTGGGCTGGTGTTCATCTTTGCGACACAACGCTTGTGTCGCATGTTGTGTCGCATAAACCATATTGTGTCGTATTTTGTGTCGTACCATTATGTCGCACCGTGTGTCGTAAACCAAATACGACACAACCCTTATGTCACTATTGATTTAGCATCGAACGCTTATGCGACACAACCCTTGTGTCGCTAAGCTCTTGTGTCGCATTCCTATGCGACACAACCCTTGTGTCGCATGACAAACTTTTGTGTTGCATATTGTGTCGCAAAACACAGAAAACTCAGATTTTTGCTAAGTGTTGAGACTCGAAATTTATCACTCGATTTTACCCGAATTCAGATCCCAGATGCGTTTTTCACCAAAGCAATATAGTAGAAATAAAAAATTTTCGAGCTGACCTGGCATCTCGACCCCCGCCAGGGGCCAGCCCCTTGGACCCCGCTAGGGGCGCTGCCCCCGGACCCCCGTACTTAGATTCCGTAAGCACATTTCTCACCAAGTGTCAAACTTCTAGGACTTCAAAACGCTTATATAATACAACTTTTCAAACATAATGGAATATACTTTTCAAGTAGAACACTTCGAAATCAATGTGATAACATCATGACTATTATTACAATTAATCACCAACGGGCCGTACACGTTTTCAAACACTTAACAAATCAACCAAATCGTAGTAATTTGGACATATATAGTTGTATAACAACTACAATGGTAGTCCTTTGAGATACCGACTTACGTTTATAACCATCGCGTGTCGTGGACACCCTCAGGTTACAAGTCTTTGGACTTCAATACTCGGCTAATCAACTCAAGTTTATTAAGTTAAACTCACACGACTCAGGTGAGTCTCATAGCCCCTCTTTTACTGTTTTACTCAGGGGTGTGATACATTGCTTATTTTAACATGTGAACGCAAGTACAACTTTTACATATACTACATGAGTTTTACTCACCAATCATCTAAAGTCCTCCGTCAGCATAGTTGATAATACGTTGTAGCGTGAATATTAGTATATGGTACCATATAGGATTGACCCTCCTCGTTCGGGTTAGCAAGCACTAACCGGGTAAACGGACGTACTAATATTTGAGAAGACGAATGTTGATTAGGCATTCGTGGAGGCACCTCGCCCGGAATTCTTTTTAGGGGACCCGGCCCTCGAGTTAAGCTCAACTATGTGCTCATGGCTGTATACACGATTACTATCATATCATTTGCTGGATGCAAATCATTATTAAATCTTGCGGTTCATACTATATTACTATATTAACTGATTTCAAACCTGTGAGCTCACCAGCTTTAGCTGACCCATTTTTGCATGTATCGCAGGTAACAAGCAGTAGGTTGTTTCTGCTTCAGGACTTTTAGCTCGAGTCAGCATAAAGACGTTTGAGATTTTCTTGCATTAGTATATTTTGTACAAGTACTTATGTACTGAAATCTCCTTTTATTTAAACTCGAGCTATGTAAAGCTATAAATGTTGTAAGCATTTTAATGTCAATATATTTTTGTTAAAACGACGCATATAGAGTCGTTTACTATATATCTTTGTGCTTTGTTATTGAATAGTAACACCCAAATCGTGCTTCCGCAAATCATTAAATTTGGGGGTGTTACATTCGGCTTCAAATGTTTCTTCAAATATGTATCATTTAACTTATTTATTGACTGTTTTCCTTCCTTTCTTCATAAACGCTCCATTTCCACATCTATTTGCAAATATGAACGAAATTAATAACTATTCTTAACAAAATGCAATAAAAACATTCAAGAATAGGGGTAATATACTACTGAAATATAGTACTTATTAGCGTTTATCAGATAGAGAAAATGGAATCAGTCTTCCGGATCTGCATCTGCCCCGAAGACTGCAATGTCAAGTACTCCACCTGCATTTTCCTTGAAGGTGCTCTGACTTGGTGAAACACTCATGCTCAAGCAGTGGGCATCGACATTGCATATCAACTCCTCTGGGAGGATCTGAAAAAGATGCTCAAAGACGAGTACTGTCCCAATGAAGAACTCCAACGACTAGAGGAAGAATTTTGGCATTTGTCGGTTCAGGGAACCGATATCACTGGTTATACTACTAGGTTCCAACAACTCGCTCTTCTCTGCCCTGCTATGGAAGATCCATAACCCAAACGTATCCAGAGATACATTCGGGGACTCCCGGAGAATATTCAGGGGAACGTCGCCTCATCAAAACCGGCAAACATCCAGAGTGCCATCCGTATGGCACATGAACTCATGGCTATGATTGTTCACCGTGAGACACCAGCCCCATCTTCTAGTGACAACAACAAACGGAAATGGACTGGGAACAACAACCAGAACCAGCAACACAACAAAAGGCCTATGACTATTAAGGCCTATGCTACCAGTTCTGATGACAGGAAGGGGTATATCAGAAACAAACCATACTGCTCTAAATGCAATCTTCACCATAACGGTTCTTGCCCCTGTAGCAAGTGTAAGAGATTTGGACACTTGGCTAGGGATTGCAGATCAAACACCGCTGGCACCAACACTTCTGCACCGAAGGCCTGCTTTGAGTGCGACAGTACTGGGCATTTCAGAAAAGATTGCCCGAAGCTGAACAACAACAACAACAACAACAACAACAACGCTCGAGGAAGAGCTTTTGTGCTGAAATCTGGGGAAGCCTGTCAAGACCCGAATGTGGTCACGGGTACGTTCCTTCTCAACAACTTGACTACTTTTGTATTATTTAATATTGGTGATGATAAGAGCTTCATTTCTGATGAATTTTATCCAATACTTGACACTACACCTATTGCCTTAGATTCTAAGTACACTGTAGAATTGGCAAATGGAAAACTTATTTAGGCCGACAGTGTGATACCTAATTGCACTTTAAACTTAGCTAATGAACTCTTTTCCATTGACATGATACCCGTCGAGATCAGCAGCTTTGACATCATCATCGGCATGGATTGGCTATCCAAGCACCGAGCCGAGATCGTTTGTTTTGAGAAAATTGTCCGCATTCCCCTCGTCACCGGTGGAACTTTAGTCATACAAGGGGAGACCGATGGGACGAGACTAAACATCATTTCTTGTATGAAAAGCCAAAAAATCTTGAGAAAAGGGTACCAGGCAATCCTCGCGCACGTTATGGAGAAAAAGTCAGAGGAGAAGCGACTTGAGGATGTGCCTATTGTTCGAGACTTCCCAGAAGTCCTCCTGAAAACTTGCCCGGCCTACCGCCAATCAGACAAGTCGAATTTTCTATTGACCTTATGCCCGGCGCAGCACCCGTGGCACGAGCACCCTACCGTTTAGCCCCATCCGAACTTCAGGAGTTTTCTACACAACTACAAGAACTCCTGGACAAAGGATTTATTCGACCAAGTTCCTCACCTTGGGGAGCTCTGGTCCTGTTTGTGAAGAAGAAAGACGGTTCGTTCCGCATGTGCATCGACTACCGTGAACTCAACAAATTAACTGTCAACAACCGTTACCCACTTCCTCGAATCGATGACCTGTTTGACCAACTCCAGGGATCGAGTTTTTATTCAAAGATCGATCTACGGTCAGGTTATCACCAACTATGAGTTCGTGACACCGATATTCCAAAAACAGCTTTCCGAACTCGCTACGGGCATTACGAATTCCAAGTGATGCCGTTCGGCTTAACCAATGCACCAGCTGTATTCATGGACCTTATGAATCGGGTGTGCAAACCTTACCTTGACAAGTTCGTTATCGTTTTCATCGATGACATTCTGATTTACTCGCGCAATGAACAAGAACACGTGCAACACCTGAAAACCATTCCAGAGCTACTCAAGCACGAAGAATTATATGCTAAATTCTCTAAGTGCGAGTTCTGGATGCAGACCGTTCAATTCCTTGGTCACGTCATTGACAGTCAAGGAATTCATGTTGATCCTTCAAATATCGAGGCTATCAAGTGCTGGCAAGCAACCACTACACCCACAGAAGTACGTCAATTCTTAGGACTCGCTGGATACTACAGGCGGTTCATTGAGAATTTTTCGAAAATAGCCCAACCTCTCATTGCACTAACTCAAAAAGAAAAGAAGTTTGATTGGACTGACAAACAAGAGTCGGCTTTTCAACCACTAAAACAGAAACTCTGCAGTGCACCTATCTTATCTTTACCCGAAGGCAACGATGACTTTGTGGTATACTGTGATGCCTCACATCAAGGTCTCGGTTGCGTGCTGATGCAACGAGACAAAGTCATTGCTTACGCTTCTCGACAGCTCAAGGTCCACGAAAAGAACTACACCACTCATGACCTAGAGTTGGGGGCTGTTGTATTCGCCCTTAAAATTTAGAGACACTACTTATACGGTACCAAGTGTACAATCTTTACTGACCACAAAAGTCTCCAACACATCTTCGATCAAAAGGATCTCAACATGAGACAACGTCGATGGGTCGAGTTGCTTACCGATTATGACTGTGAAATTCGTTACCATCCAGGCAAGGCTAACATCGTTGCCGATGCCTTAAGTCGTAAAGAACGAGTGAAACCCCTTCGATTCCGAGCACTTGGTATGACTATCCACAACAACCTTACTACTCAAATCCTTACCGCCCAACTCGAAGCACTCAAGAATGATAATGTGAAAAATGAAGGCTTGCGTGGCATGGATAAACAATTTGAAACAAAACCTGACGGGGCCAAATACTTCTCTAACAGAATCTGGTTACCAAATTTTGGGAACCTGCGAGACTTGGTGATGGATGAAGCTCACAAGTCTAAATACTCTATACATCCCGGCGCCGACAAAATGTATCATGGCATCAAGGAGTTGTATTGGTGGCCCAACATGAAAGCCTACATTGCAACCTATGTTAGCAAGTGTCTTACTTGTTCCAAGGTTAAAGCTGAGTACCATAAACCTTCCTGGTTGCTACACCAACCGGAAAATCCACAATGGAAATGGGAGCAAATTTCCATGGATTTCATTACTAAACTCCCAAAAACACCTAGCGGTTGCGATACCATTTGGGTGATCGTCGACCGACTCACTAAATCTGCTCATTTCCTGGCTATCAAGGAAACTGACAAGATGGAACGTTTGACACGGATTTACCTGAAAGAGATTGGGTCAAGACACGGCGTGCCCATCTCAATTATCTCTGATAGAGATAGCCGATTTACTTCTCACTTCTGGAACTCTTTACAAAAATCTCTCGGTACTCGTTTGGATATGAGTACTGCATACCACCCGCAAACTGATGGCCAGAGCGAACGAACTATACCAACACTGCAGGATATGCTACGAGCCTGCGTAGTTGACTTCGGTAAAAACTGGGAAAATCACTTACCATTGTGCGAATTCTCGTACAACAATAGCTACCACACCAGCATTAAGGCAGCACCCTTCGAGGCACTCTACGGTCGTAAGTGCCAGTCACCTATTTGTTGGACTGATGTGGGGGATACACAACTCACCGGTCCAGAAATCATACACGAAACAACTGAAAAGATCGTCGGCATACAAAACCGACTGAAAGCCGTGCGTAACCGTCAGAAAAGCTATGCTGACGTGAGACGCAAACACCTTGAGTTCCAAGTTGGGGATCGAGTACTTCTGAAAGTATCGCCTTCGAAAGGCGTAATCCGTTTTGGCAAACGTGGGAAACTGAATCCCAGGTACATTGGGCCATTCAAAATCCTTGAAAGGATTGGCTCAGTGGCATACAGACTGCAGCTACCTCCTGAACTCAGTAGCGTGCACTCTACTTTCCACATTTCTAACTTGAAGAAATGTCTGTCTGATGAGACACTGATTATACCCCTCGATGAGATACACATTGACGATAAACTACACTTTGCCGAGGAACACGCGGAAATACTGGACCGAGAGGTCAAACGTTCAAAGCAGAGTCGTATTCCCATTGTTAAGGTCAGGTGGAATTCGAGGCGTGGTCCTGAATTCACTTGGGAATGGGAAGACCAAATGCGACTAAAGTATCCACACTTGTTCACAGACCCTACTCACACCGCGACTTCGAGCTAATTTCGGGACAAAATTCTCTTAACAAGGGGAGAATGTGACACCCGCCAAATTAAGACTTTGATTAGTGCTTAGACTACTTGTAATTACGTGTATTTAGTTTTGTTATAGGCTAAATATAAGAGACATTTTGTGTAATTACAAACACGCGTATGCGATTTGTTTAAATCGTACACAGATGAACCGGACGAGGTCTGACATTATTTAACACGGACATTGGTGACAAACTTTATGAATAACGTGGAAAGATTCAAACAATCATTATCTACTATAATATATTTCGATAATATATTACACGAATTTCATATTGTTTATAACATATCCTACACGACGAAAGCGCGCAAAACGCACCCCAACAAGCGAATAATGACCAAATTATATTTTTATGATTTTATAACTTGAAATAAAGTATTTTGATAAAATACTTCGGTTAAAAATATTTCAGATATACTTTAATATATTTTTAACTCTTAAAAATATTACGCGATTATACGATCGGGTAAATGAAAACGGGAACACGTAAGCCCGAGACCCAAAAGGGTCGGCCCAAACCCGCTGACCCAGCCCAACTGACCCGCGACCCAACTCTCCCTTTTTACCCCATTTCTTCCCCATTTTTCATTTCATTTTGCACAAACACATACACTCTTCTCTCTCTATCTCTTTTCCTCTCAAAACCGCAGCCCCAAAATCACACAAAACATCATAAAAAACGCACCATTTCACGGAGTGGATTCAAGAAGAAACGATCACCAACTCGAGCTCTCCATCTTCATCTTCTTCGTTTTCGATTTCGTGGTATGGAACCTTTAACTCTTTTAAATTACTTGTAAAGCTTTTAATTACATGCTAGAACGTTTACACAACGAAATTATGTCCAAAAACCGACTTAAAATGCGATTTTAAAGTTTAAAAATACGATCAGTTCATCCTGCGAACTGAGATCCCACTTCAGTTCGTCCTGCGAATCGACCTGACCTGCGAATTGACCTGACCTGCGGATTGACTTGACCTGCGAATTGACCTGACCTGCGAATTGATCTGACCTGCGAACCGACCTGTCCTGCGAGTTGAGACCTACGAGTCGAGACTCACGAACCCACTATGTCTTGCGAGCCCAATCTCAGTTCGCATCGCGAACTCAGTCCGCACCACAATTATAGTCCGCGGCCAACCTTGGTCAATTTTCCCGATTTTGAATTTCTGATGCATTTTTCACCAAAGCATTTTTCACCCAGCCAGGGGCTCTGCCCCTTGGACCCCGCTACCAGGGGCGCTGCCCCCGGACCCCCGTACGATATTTTTATACTTGGACATAAATGACAAACATACTGGAAATACTTTTATAAGTATACAATGGAACAAACATGATAACAATACTTTGAAATAATTACGAACCGTCACCAACGGGCCATACTTGTTTTCAAACTACAAACGAAATACTGAACAAACTCTTGGACATTTCTTAGTTGAGTGGACAACTAGCATTGGTGATCTTTCAAGACACCAACTTATTTACTTATTTACTTACAACCTTGTGCGTTTCGGACGCCAGAAGGTTACAAGGTTCAGAGAACCGATATACGGACTTACATCCGACAAGCCTACGGACTTACATCTGCTTTACTTGGCTGATTTCATATACGTACTTACTAGACTCAGGTGAGTCTTACAGCCCTACTTTTTACTGTTTTCTACTTTGGGGTGAGATACTTTGCTACTGTTTTACGCATGAACACAAGTACTGAACTACCTATACTACTTTTTACACATATTGCATGAGTACTTTTATCCACTGAAAGCCTCCTATCGTAAGTTGTTAGTTATGCACTTAAGCGCGAGTACTAGTAGATGGATCCATTTGGGACTGACAATCCCTGCCTGGGGTAGTAGCGCTACCACGGATATCACCGTAGAAACAGGCATAGTATTTGTTACATATGAGTGTCCGGGATAGCACTCACGGGGGTACATTATATGATTCTTGATTGATTCATACTTACACACTGTTAAGCTTCAACTTATGAGCTCATGGCAACTGTGCTGACCTACTGATTACTTGTTTACTTACCTTGCTTGACAGCAACACTGGTACATACTTGTAGTTCATAACGATTACTTATTACTAAACCTGTGAGATTCACCAACCTTTTTGGTTGACACTTTTTAGCATTGTATCTTAGGTACACAGACGGAGTAGGATTTCTCCAGGACACTAGCTAGAGTCGCATGATTTCTACTTTGCATCTAACGGAGATTCTTAGCATTATCTTTTGTATATTATGATTATGTAATAGAATCTCCCGCTACACGCGTGGACTCTAGGGAACTACATTTTTGTAACCGAAAATACTATGTTTTCAAACATTTTATATATGGAAATGTAACTATTTTTAAACGTCTCATTTAGAGGTCGTTTGATGTATACTTTGTGCTATTGATAACTTGATTAGTCGCGCCCCGACCCGAACCACTTCCGCAACCTGAAATTGGGGTTGCGACAGATTGGTATCAGAGCCTAAGGTTATAGCGAACTAGGTTGCATTTAGTGGGCCTAGACTATGATCGTTAGGCAGTATTTCCTTATTTGCTATGACTGGTTCAAGAATTACATTATACGACTTTAATTTAACATAGCCTAATCAACTATGCACATTTAAGGGAAGATGATGTGAGGTCTGAACAGGTTATGTCGAACAGGGATACCCTAGTTGACTCTGACTACTAGAGAAACGGGACCATTACTTGTTTGTGCTAGACACACTAGGCTATATTATATGTGATTGATATCGCGTAAAAAGTCACGTTTTTACTACCGATATCTCTCTTATTCCGGAACGATTCTTGGCATATTAACTCAAAAACAGCACAAATCAGTAACATTATGCCAAGATGGTCAAAACGAGGTTGCACGATAAAAATCGAGTAAAACGGATGTGAAACGAAGATTCCACACACGTTTGAAGATTCAAGGCATAAAAATGAGATTTCAAGACCAAAGTGCCCTTCACCAACATCCATTATTTCCAAGATGTTCGTTTTCAAAATTCGGATCCAACAGAAGAAGAATCAACTGAAACGGGTAAAAAATGAAGATTTAGCGCCCACCGGAAGATCCAAATGATCCGTACACAATATCTGGATCTAGGGACCTCATTTCAGGGCCTATCCTATGTCAAAATCTTCGTTTTTGAATTACAAATCCAACAAAAAAAGAATCAACTCAAACGGACGTATAACGAAGAAAACACGCACATATCAAGAAACGAAGCAACAAACAATGCAACGGGGCGGGGGTGGGCCCACCGCCACCGGCAGCACCACCACCGCCGCCGGCCACACCAAGGGCGGCGCCGGTCACCCTGCCCCCGTCCCGGTTTCCATTTTTGGTAACTTTTGGTACCTGGTGCGGCCACTTTTCGTGTTGTACGGTACCCGGTTCGCCTACTTTTCGTATGGTACATACCACTTTTGGCAAGCTTTCTAACATGCACCTCAAGGCCAACTTGTGCTAATGTTAGCCAAAGCTCACCTATAAATAGGAGGCTTTTGGTTCATTTGTAACTTGCACCTTGAAGTCCCATATGCACTAGTCATATCACTTTCTTACTTTCTCATTCTACTTTCTTACTTTAAATTTAGCATTAGATTAGTTTATCACTTTGTTTAGAGTAGAAAGAAAGCTAGGAACGTGTTGTAATCTTTGGTGTACGCTTGGAGTTACGCTCATTAATTCAAGTCTATTCCTTCTCGCATATTAATCTCGGTTATCTCTATCCTTATCTATCTTAATTAAACATGTTTGCTTTAATTATGTTTGAGATCGTTATTACCATGATTAGCGAGTAGATTACCATTGTATTTGATGTGATGTAGTTAGTATATAATTGTGGGATGACTTTGAATACGTCGTGAGATAATATGACGGCCCCTATTCGACTGATTACTCGGTATAGTATTGGAAATGCTTTTGAGCATAGTACAAATATATGGAAGCCAGTAACGACCGAAGGTAGTTGTATTATTGATCGACGTTATAAAATGGGAAACTTTGTGAACGGACTTATCTTGTGACTTTAAACCTAAAACTTATATTCGCCTTTCGATTAACAAACGTGATTGTAACCTTGTAAAGAGGAGTCGCGAACCTCAATACTCGGTCAATAGTTATCTATGTAAAAACTATGTTTTTAATTGTAACGTCATGCAAGCATTATAAAATGCAATGTGATTACGTAGACTTTCCATGAGTATTGTACACTTCCAATCACAATGTACTTATCATGTAAACATCGCGAAGCAATTAAACTCACAACGGAAACATTGGTAAACAATTCAATACGTTGTGAGCTATCATAGTATTTTCCGACATGGTCTGGGTTTAACTTTATGTAAAAAGCCGTCAGCATTTTAATTAGTTGTTTTAGTTTAAATTAGATTAGATTAGGTAGGCTAAAGGCTAAATGACCATTTACGAAAGCCTAGGGATTTGTTAATTGTATTGAGAAAGGCAAGTTTAAAATCCAACTTAAACCGACACTTTTTATTAAAACCATGAAACCTAAAGTACGGTACGCAAGAAACCTAAATGCTTTCCCTCGTTTATCACGCTTAAATTTCATTGGTAGAAATTGATTAAATAAGTCCGGACACAAGTTCTAAGTTAGTTGTTTAATGGATTCATAATCATTGTGGTATTAAGAACGGCTAGACATGTTATGGACTTGCTACTCTATTCCTTCGCCCACGAGCGAATACGTTCAATAATATGGACCACTGACTCCCTCACAGGAGAGTGTGGAGAGTTGAGCATTGTCTGTCTGGTCAGAATCATGATACCTTAGTTCCTCGTGACATATTAGTTGATAACCGACTAATAAGGAATCTATTGGTTATACCATAAGTTAATGAATCTCATAAGCAACCCAATTTAGTTAATCGTTTTCCCGTAAGAGTCATCATCCCATAATTATTAACTAACGAACTCACAACAAATACTACTTTGCATATCTGATATCCTATTACATTTTATCCGCTTTATTTAGTTTATTTAGTTAACTGAACCAAAACCCCCAACGCACTCTTTTAAAACATTTACTAGAAAAGAAAGATTGATTGGATCACCTCCGTTTCAATTCAGTTTCTCTTTAAGAACGACTCTAGGTCCAACTTACCGCTTACTAACCCTTTGGTTCAGTACTAGTAAGTCACACTTAGACCCCAGCACTTATAAATTTAAAACCACCCGTTGTTTTCAGCGCCTTCCACTGTCCCATCCCCTACTCGAGAGGAAGATTCCACTTCGCTCACACCTCGTCACCCTCATCCTTTGGGATCACGTGCAATGCGTACTACTAGGAGAAACACAAGGTCATCCCGAACTAGACCTTACCCTGCTCCTCCTACCGTTGATAACACAAGAGCACGTCTGAGGGCGGTGGCCAGCCAATGGAGCCACTTGCCGGTTGCTCTTTCTACTTGGAGATTCGAACACAACATCGAGATCCCCAACGAGGTTGAAAGGCCCTATGATATGGAAGTATCTCCGTATACCCAAGAGCCCGTTCACATTACCGTACCGGTGTTAGTTGCTAGAGTGCATCGTCACGAGAGGCAACTACGAGACATGGATCTGGAAATACAAGAAACCCGCGAAAACTGGAGACTCACAGCACTGGAACGTTGATACCAAGTATCCGAGGACCATGAGAATACCGTTAATAACATGGACGTCCTTCATAACTGACTTGTGGAAACAGGAGTTGATATTGAACTCTTACGGCTCAGGTTGGAACAATGTGAACAATGCTTACAAGAATCTGAGGAATACTCGAGAATGCTGGTACAACGGTTGACCTTGGCAGAAGATAATGCCAGACAGACCAGCAGACTTGCAATCACCATGGATCGTCTCGTCACACTAATGGAACAAGTAAACCTGCGTCAGGACTAGTGTAGTCACAATCATGTAACCTACTATCTATCTGAACGAAATCCATGTAATTCGACCGGATGTAATAATTCCCGGCACCTTTTGTAATCCTTATATTTTGTAATCTTTTGAAAACTCATAACTTGTACCCATCTTGACTATCTAATGAAATATAATTATCACCTCGTGATGTTGTATGTCTACTGTTATATATACATGCGTGACATATCATAACTTCATGCAAATTCTCAATTATCTTTTTCTTGTTTATTCAAGCACTATGCCTCCAAGGAGACACACATACAGCGATGCCGAGATCGCTCAACTCATTTCACAAAGTGTGGCTCAAGGCCTTAAGCCATGGCTATTCGACAACCGAGTTCAGGCAGTAATGATACGGCTATCAACGGGCCACAACCCAAGCCCTGTTCATACAAGGATTTTCTCAACTGTAAACCCTTGAACTTTAAGGGTATTGAGGGGGCGATAGGGTTACTTCGATGGAAAGAGAAAATGGAATCAGTCTTCCGGATCTGCATCTGCCCCGAAGACTGCAATGTCAAGTACTCCACCTGCATTTTCCTTGAAGGTGCTCTGACTTGGTGAAACACTCATGCTCAGGCAGTGGGCATCGACATTGCATATCAACTCCCCTGGGAGGATCTGAAAAAGATGCTCAAAGACGAGTACTGTCCCAACGAAGAACTCCAACGATTAGAGGAAGAATTTTGGCATTTGTCGGTTCAGGGAACCGATATCACTGGTTATACTACTAGGTTCCAACAACTCGCTCTTCTCTGCCCTGCTATGGCAGATCCAGAACACAAACGTATCCAGAGATACATTCGCTGACTCCCGGAGAATATTCAGGGGAACGTCGCCTCATCAAAACCGACAAACATCCAGAGTGCCATCCGTATGGCACATGAACTCATGGCTATGATTGTTCGCCGTGAGACACCAGCCCCATCTGAGAGTGACAACAACAAACGGAAATGGACTGGGAACAACAACCCGAACCAGCAACACAACAAAAGGCCTATGACTATTAAGGCCTATGCTACCAGTTCTGATGACAGGAAGGGGTATATCAGAAACAAACCATACTGCTCTAAATGCAATCTTCACCATGACGGTTCTTGCCCCTGTAGCAAGTGTAAGAGATTTGGACACTTGGCTAGGGATTGCAGATCAAACACCGCTGGTACCAACACTTTTGCACCGAAGGCCTGCTTTGAGTGCAACAGTACTGGGCATTTTAGAAAAGATTGCCCGAAGCTGAAGAACAACAACAACAACAACAAGAACAACAACAACGCTCGAGGAAGAGCTTTTGTGCTGAAATCTGGGGAAGCCTGTCAAGACCCGAATGTGGTCACGGGTACGTTCCTTCTCAACAACTTGACTGCTTTTGTGTTATTTGATACTGGTGATGATAAGAGCTTAATTTCTGATGAGTTTTATCCACTACTTGACACTACACCTATTGCCTTAGATTCAAAGTACACTGTAGAATTGGCAAACGGAAAACTTATTGAGGCCGACAGTGTTATACCTAATTGCACTTTAAACTTAGCTAATGAACTCTTTTCCATTGACTTGATACCCGTCGAGATCAGTAGCTTTGACATCATCATCGGCATGGATTGGCTATCCAAGCACCGAGCCGAGATCGTTTGTTTTGAGAAAATTGTCTGCATTCTCCTCGTCACCGGTGGAACTTTAATCATACAAGGGGAGACCGATGGGACGAGACTAAACATCATTTCTTGTATGAAAAGCCAAAAATACTTTAGAAAAGGGTACCAGGCAATCCTCGCGCACGTTATGGAGAAAAAGTCGGAGGAGAAACGACTTGAGGATGTGCCTATTGTTCGAGACTTCCAAGAAGTCTTTCTTGAAAACTTGCCCGGCATACCGCCAATCAGACAAGTCGAATTTTCTATTGACCTTATGCCCGGCGCAGCACCCGTGGCACGAGCACCCTACCGTTTAGCCCCATCCGAACTTCAGGAGTTTTCTACACAACTATAAGAACTCCTGGACAAAGGATTTATTCGACCAAGTTCCTCACCTTGGGGAGCTCCGGTCCTGTTTCTGAAGAAGAAAGACGGTTCGTTCCGCATGTGCATTGACTACCGTGAACTCAACAAATTAACTGTCAAGAACCGTTACCCACTTCCTCAAATCGATGACCTGTTTGACCAACTCCAGGGATCGAGTTTTTATTCAAAGATCGATCTACGGTCAGGTTATCACCAACTATGAGTTCGTGACACCGATATTCCAAAAACAGCTTTCCGAACTTGCTACGGGCATTACGAATTCCAAGTGATGCCATTCGGCTTAACCAACGCACCGGCTGTATTCATGGACCTTATGAATCGGGTGTGCAAACCTTACCTTGACAAGTTCATTATCGTTTTCATCGATGACATTCTGATTTACTCGCGCAATGAACAAGAACACGTGCAACACCTAAAAACCATTCTAGAGCTACTCAAGCACGAAGAATTATATGCTAAATTCTCTAAGTGCGAGTTCTGGATGCAGACCGTTCAATTCCTTGGTCACGTCGTTGATAGTCAAGGAATTCATGTTGATCCTTCAAAAATCGAAGTTATCAAGTGCTGGCAAGCACCCACTACACCCACAGAAGTACGTCAATTCTGAGGACTCGCTGGATACTACAGGCGGTTCATTGAGAATTTTTCGAAAATAGCCTAACCTCTCATTGCACTGACTCAAAAAGAAAAGAAGTTTGATTGGACTGACAAACAAGAGTCGGCTTTTCAACTACTAAAACAGAAACTCTGCAGTGCACCTATCTTATCTTTACCCGAAGGCAACGATGACTTCGTGGTATACTGTGATGCCTCACATCAAGGTCTCGGTTGCGTGCTGATGCAACGAGACAAAGTCATTGCTTACGCTTCTCGACAGCTCAAGGTCCACGAAAAGAACTACACCACTCATGACCTAGAGTTAGGGGCTGTTGTATTAGCCCTTAAAATTTAGAGACACTACTTATACGGTACCAAGTGTACAATCTTTACTGACCACAAAAGTCTCCGACACATCTTCGATCAAAAGGATCTCAACATGAGACAACGTCGATGGGTCGAGTTGCTTACCGATTATGACTGTGAAATTCGTTACCATCCAGGCAAGGCTAACGTCATTGCCGATGCCTTAAGTCGTAAAGAACGAGTGAAACCCCTTCGATTCCGAGCACTTAGTATGACTATCCACAACAACCTTACTACTCAAATCCTTACTGCCCAACTCGAAGCACTCAAGAATGATAATGTGAAAAACGAAGGCTTGCGTGGCATGGATAAACAATTTGAAACAAAACCTGACGGGGCCAAATACTTCTCTAACAGAATCTGGTTACCAAATTTTGGGAACCTGCGAGACTTGGTGATGGATGAAGCTCACAAGTCTAAATATTCTATACATCCCGGCGCCGACAAAATGTATCATGGCATCAAGGAGTTGTATTGGTGGCCCAACATGAAAGCCAACATTGCAACCTATGTTAGCAAGTGTCTTACTTGTTCCAAGGTTAAAGCTGAGTACCATAAACCTTCCGGGTTGCTACACCAACCGAAAATCCTACAATGGAAATGGGAGCAAATTTCCATGGATTTCATTACTAAACTCCCGAAAACACCTAGCGGTTGCGATACCATTTGAGTGATCGTCGACCGACTCACTAAATCTGCTCATTTCCTGGCTATCAAGGAAACTGACAAGATGGAACGTTTGACACGGATCTACCTGAAAGAGATTGTGTCAAGACACGGCGTGCCCATCTCAATTATCTCTGATAGAGATAGCCGATTTACTTCTCACTTCTGGTAATCTTTACAAAAATCTCTCGGTACTCGTTTGGATATGAGTACTGCATACCACCCGCAAACTGACGGCCAGAGCGAATGAACTATACCAACACTGCAGGATATGCTACGAGCCTGCGTAGTTGACTTGGGAAAAAACTGGGAAAATCACTTACCATTGTGCGAATTCTCGTACAACAATAGCTACCACACCAGCATTAAGGCTGCACCCTTCGAGGCACTCTACGGTCGTAAGTACCAGTCACCTATTTGTTGGACTGATGTGGGGGATACACAACTCACCAGTCCAGAAATCATACACGAAACAACTGAAAAGATCGTCGGCATACAAAACCGACTGAAAGCCGCGCGTGATCGTCAGAAAAGCTATGCTGACGTGAGACGCAAACACCTCGAGTTCCAAGTTGGGGATCGAGTACTTCTGAAAGTATCGCCTTCGAAAGGCGTAATCCGTTTTGGCAAACGTGGGAAACTGAATCCCAGGTACATTGGGCCATTCGAAATCCTTGAAAGGATTGGCTTAGTGGCATACAGACTGTAGCTACCTCCTGAACTCAGTAGCGTGCACTCCACTTTCCACATTTCTAACTTGAAGAAATGTTTGTCTGATGAGACACTGATTATACCCCTCGATGAGATACACATTGACGATAAACTACACTTTGCCGAGGAACACGCGGAAATACTGGACCGAGAGGTCAAACATTCAAAGCAGAGTCGTATTCCCATTGTTAAGGTCCGGTGGAATTCGAGGCGTGGTTCTGAATTCACTTAGGAACGGGAAGGCCAAATGCGACTAAAGTATCCACACATGTTCACAGACCCTACTCACACCGCGACTTCGAGCTAATTTCGGGATGAAATTCTCTTAACAAAGGGAGAATGTGACACCCGCCAAATTAAGACTTTGATTAGTGCTTAGACTACTTGTAATTACGTGTATTTAGTTTTGTTATACGCTAAATATAAGAGACATTTTGTGTAATTACATACACGCGTATGCGATTTGTTTAAATCGTACACAGATGAACCGGACGAGGTCCGACATTATTTAACATGGACATTGGTGACAAACTTTATGAATACCATGGAAAGATTCAAACAAACATTATCTACTATAATATATTACGATAATATATTACACGAATTTCATATTGTTTAAAACATATCCTACGCGACGAAAGCGCGCAAAACGCACCCCAACAAGCGAATAATGACCAAATTATATTTTTATGATTTTATAACTTGAAATAAAGTATTTTGATAAAATACTTCGGTTAAAAATATTTCAGATATACTTTAATATAATTTTAACTCTTAAAAATATTACGCGATTATACGATCGGGCTAACGAAAACGGGAACACGCAAGCACGAGACCCAAAAGGGTCGGCCCAAACCCGCGGACCCAGCCCAACCGACCCGCGACCCAACTCTCCCTTTTTACCCCATTTCTTCCCCATTTTTTATTTCATTTTGCACAAACACATACACTCTTCTCTCTCTCTTTTCCTCTCAAAACTGCAGCCCCAAAATCACACAAAACATCATAAAAAATGCACCATTTCACGGAGTGGATTCAAGAAGGAACGATCACCAACTCGAGCTCTCCATCTTCATCTTCTTCGTTTTCGATTTCGTGGTATGGAACCTTCTAAGTCTTTTAAATTACTTATAAAGCTTTTAATTACATGCTAGAACGTTTACACAACTAAATTATGTCCAAAAACCGACTTAAAATGGGATTTTAAAGTTTAAAAATACGATCAGTTCGTCCCGCGAACTGAGATCCCACTTCAGTTCGTCCTGCGAATCGACCTGACCTGCGAATTGACCTGACCTGCGAATTGACTTGACCTGCGAATTGACCTGACCTGCGAATTGACCTGACCTGCGAACCGACCTGTCCTGCGAGTTGAGACCTACGAGTCGAGACTCGCGAACCCACTATGTCTTGCGAGCCCGATCTCAGTTAGCATCGTGAACTCAGTCCGCACCACAATTTCAGTCCGCGGCCAACCTTGGTCAATTTTCCCGATTTTGAATTTCCGATGCATTTTTCACCAAAGCATTTTTCACCCAACCAGGGGCTCTGCCCCTTGGACCCCGCTACCGACGCTGCTCCCGGACCCCCGTACGATATTTTTATACTTGGACATAAATGAAAAACACACTGGAAATACTTTTATAAGTATACAATGGAACAAACATGATAACAGTACTTTGAAATAATTACGAACCGTCACCAACGGGCCATACTTGTTTTCAAACTACAAACGAAATACTGAACAAACACTTGGACATTTCTTAGTTGAGTGGACAACTAGCATGGGTGATCTTTCAAGACACCAACTTATTTACTTATTTATTTACAACCTTGTGCGTTTCAAACGCCAGAAGGTTGCAGGGTTCAGGGTTCAGAGAACCGATATACGGACTTACATCCGACACGCCTACGGACTTACATCTGCTTTACTTGGCTGATTTCATATACGTACTTACTAGACTCATGTGAGTCTTACAGCCCCACTTTTTTACTATTTTCTACTTTGGGGTGAGATACTTTGCTACTGTTTTACGCATGAACACAAGTACTGAACTTCCTATACTACTTTTTACACATATTGCATGAGTACTTTTATCCACTGAAAGCCTCCTATCGTAAGTTGTTAGTTATGCACTTAAGCGCGAGTACTAGTAGATGGATCTATTTGGGACTGACAATCCCAGCCTGGGGTAGTATTGCTACCACGGATTTCACCGTAGAAACAGGCATATTAGTATTTGTTACATATGAGTTTCCGGGATAACACTCACGGGGGTACATTATATGATTCTTGATTGATTCATACTTACACAATGTTAAGCTTCAACTTATGAGCTCATGGCAACTATGCTGACCTACTGATTACTTGTTTACTTACCTTGCTTGACAGCAACACTGGTACATACTTGTGGTTCATAACGATTACTGTCGCATCCCCCAATTTCGGGTTGCGGAAGCGAATCGGGTCGGGGCGCGACTAATTACATATCAAGCACACAAGGTATAATGAACGACCACTATATGCGTCGTTTTACATTTGTATTGATAAAACAAAAGTTTACATCAAAATAACGTTTACATTAGCTCAGTTTCTGAAATTGAGAGATTTACATCACATAATTACTTTATACAAAATATAATAATGCAATTTAAATCTCTGATGTATGAATGCTGACACGAGCTAATGATATACTTAAAAGTGTATCCCAAAGTGTTTTAAAAGTCGTATTGTATAAGTGTTTGAGGTTGTACAAGTTCGACACTTAGTATAAAAATAGTTTGTCAACTTTCTGTTTTTGGCGACACTTGGCTAGTGTCGCTATAGGCGACACTAGTTAGGCGACACTAGGTGAGTGTCGCTATAGGCGGCACTTGTTAGGCGACACTTGGTGAGTGTCGCTAGATTTCTGATTTTCGATAATTGGGCGACACTTAATCAGTGTCGCTATAGGCGACACTTCTGTATTTTGGCGTCACTAAGGGAGTGTCGTTATTATAATATGATTAAGTAATTCAGCGACACTTAAGCAGTGTCGCTATAGGGGCGACACTTGGCATAGCGACACTTAGCTAGTGTCGCTAGCACTGTTTTTGGCACACTAGCGACACTTCCAACTGTTCGCCGGATTTTGAGCCGAAAACGATTTTTCCGACCACTTTTCGACCCAAATCTTTTACCCAACCCATATTTGGACATTTTAAGTATGGAGAAACAATAAACAAACGAAAATATACCAAATCGAAAGGTTTCGAGATTTTGTCGGAAACTTACACGGTGGCGAATCAAAATTCCGAAAAGATGAAGTTGTAGATCGTTGCGTGGTGGTTCTTTTTCTCAAAATGAGTCTTGAATTTTGGTGAGGTTTAGTGGTGTTATTTTATGAATTAAGGTGATAATGGTGAGGTGGTTTGGTGGTGATGTTTGAGAGAGAAAAAAGGGAGAAAGAAAGAGGTGAGAATGAGAGTATGGAGGGGAAATGGGGTGGGGCTTGGTCTCCCCTCACCCCTCTGGCCGATTTTTGGGTGGGGGCTCACCGAGGTGTGGGTCTCCACTTTTCAACTCCGTGTAATCGCGCTCCGTGCGGTGTTCGTTTTCTCGGTTGTTAAATCGTTAAATAATTATTTTATACGTTTGAATATACATTTTAAAATACGAATAATTACTTAATATTTCCGTTGAAGTATTTAGCCAAATACTTAATAATTGAGTTATATAATATAACTTAACTTGTTTCGCTTTGTTTGTGCGTTTAATATTTTAATCGCGTAAAATTGTCACTTGTACGATACAAGTTTGAATTGAAATATTATCGAAATAATATTTTGGATATGATAACGTTATTAAATAATATTATATTATTTAATAAAATTGTTCACCAACGACCGTATTAATTGAACCGGAATACATTCGATTTGAACTTGTACGATTTAATCAAATCGTATACTTGTATATATTTGACAATATATATTACTTGATACACAAATTAGCTTAACATAGGACTAATTACATGTATTAAAACTTGATTAGGTACTAATTACTAGTCCTAATTTGACGGGTGTCACATTCTCCCCCTGTTAGAAGAATTTCGTCCCGAAATTTAAGTTGAAGTCGTTTTTGAAGTAACGTCAGTGAATAACTGAGGGTACTTGAGTTTCATTTGATCTTCCCATTCCCAAGTGAATTCCGGACCATGCCGCGAATTCCACCTGACCTTGACGATGGGAATACGACTTTGTTTGAGTTGTTTGACCTCACGGTCCATGATTTCGGCGGGTTCTTCAACAAAGTGAAGCTTGTTATCGACTCGAATCTCATCAAGTGGAATGATAAATGTCTCATCAGACAGACACTTTTTCAAATTTGAAACATGACCTATCCTTTCGATGGCAGCTGCTTAGCTCGGATGGCAGCTGCAACCGATATGCCACTGGACCTATCCTTTCGAGGATCTTAAAAGGTCCAATGTATCTTGGGTTTAATTTACCGCGTTTGCCGAAACGAATGACACCTTTCCAAGGTGAAACTTTGAGTAATACTCGATCCCCAACCTGGAACTCGAGTGGTTTGCGTCTTACGTCAGCGTAACTTTTCTGACGATCACGTGCGGCTTTGAGTTTGTTTTGGATGTCAACTATTTTTTTGGTGGTTTCATGAATGATTTACGGACCAGTGAGTTGACTGTCTCCCACTTCGGTCCAACAGATACGTGACCGGCACTTACGACCGTACAGTGCCTCGAAAGGTGCAGCCCCAATACTGGTATGGTAGCTGTTGTTGTACGAAAACTCGCACAATGGTAGGTGTTGTTCCCAGTTTACACCGAAATCAACTACGCAGGCTCGTAGCATATCCTCAAGTGTTTGAATTGTTCGTTCACTTTGGCCGTCTGTTTGAGGATGGTATGCGGTACTCATATCAAGACGGGTACCCAGTGATTTTTGAAGTGATTGCCAAAAGTGAGATGTGAAGCGACTATCCCTATCAGAGATAATCGAGATTGGAACACCGTGTCGGGTTACGATTTCTTTCAGATAGATTCGGGTGAGGCATTCCATTTTATCGGTTTCCTTGATTGACAGGAAGTGAGCAGATTTCGTGAGATGATCGACGATCACCCAAATGGTATCGCAACCGCTCGATGACTTGGGTAGTTTGGTTATGAAATCCATGGCGATTTGTTCCCATTTCCATTCAGGAATGCTGGGTTGTTGGAGTAAGCCAGAAGGCTTTTGGTATTCGGCTTTGACTTTCGAGCAAGTAAGGCACTTGCTGACGTATGTGGCGATTTCGGCTTTCATGTTCGGCCACCAATAAAATTCCTTGATGCCGTGGTACATTTGATCAGATCCCGGGTGAATAGAATATTTAGACTTGTGAACTTCATCCATCACCAAGGCTCGCAGGTTCCCAAAACTAGGCAACCAGATTCGATTAGAGAAACACCTAACTCCGTTAGGTTTGATTTCGAATTGTTTATCCATGCCTCGCAAGGATTCATTTTTGACATTGTCAGGTTTAAGGGCTTCAAGTTGAGCGGCGAGAATCTGAAGGTTTAGATCATTGTGAATAGTCATACTGAGGGCTCGAACTCGAAGTGGTTTTGATCGTTCTTTTCGGCTGAGGGCATCGGCAACAACATTTGCCTTCCTTGGATGGTATTTGATTTCGCAATCGTAATCGGTAAGCAACTCGACCCACTGACGTTGCATCATGTTGAGATCCTTTTGATCGAATATGTGTTGGAGACTTTTGTGGTCAGTAAAGATTGTGCACTTAGTGCCATAGAGGTAATGTCTCCAGATTTTGAGAGCGAACACGACAGCTCCAAGTTCGAGGTCGTGAGTAGTGTAGTTCTTTTCGTGGATTTTGAGTTGTCGTGAGGCGTAAGCAATGACCTTGTCTCGTTGCATCAGTACACAACCGAGACCTTGATGAGAAGCATCGCAGTATACCACGAAGTCATTGGTGCCTTCGGGTAATGATAAGATTGGAGCACTGCAAAGCTTTTGTTTCAGAAGTTGAAATGCTGACTCTTGTTTTTCAGTCCAGTCGAACTTTTTGTCTTTTTGAGTCAGTGTAGTGAGTGGTAGGGCTATTTTTGAGAAGTTCTCGATGAATCGTCGATAGTAGCCGGCCAGTCCTAAAAACTATCGTACTTCTGTTGGAGTTGTCGGCTGTTGCCAATTTTTGATAGCCTCAATTTTTGAAGGATCTACATGAATTCCCTGACTGTCGATAACGTGTCCAAGGAATTGAACGGTTTGTATCCAGAACTCACACTTGGAGAATTTGGCGTAAAGCTCCTCGTGTCTAAGTAGTTCTAGAATGGTTCTGAGACGTTGCGCGTCTTCCTGTTCATTACGCGAGTAAATGAGGATGTCGTCAATGAAGACGATGACAAACTTGTCGAGGTAAGGTTTGCACACCCGATTCATGAGATCCATGAATACAGCCGGTGCGTTGGTTAGGCCAAAGGGCATCACTTGGAACTCGTAGTGCCCGTATCGGGTTCTGAAAGCAGTTTTCGGAATGTCAGTGTCGCGAACACGTAGTTGGTGATAACCTGACCGAAGATCGATCTTTGAATAGAAACTCGACCCTTGAAGTTGGTCAAACAGGTCATCGATGCGTGGAAGTAGATATCGGTTCTTGACGGTTAACTTGTTCAATTCTCGATAATCAATACACATTCGGAATGAACCGTCCTTCTTTTTGACAAACAAGACCGGAGCTCCCCAAGGTGAAGAACTCGGTCTGATGAATCCTCTTTCCAGGAGTTCCTGTAATTGGTTGGACAACTCCTGAAGTTCGGATAGGGCTAAACGGTATGGTGCTCGGGCCACAGGTGCAGCACCTGGCACGAGATCGATTGATAACTCAACCTGTCTCAATGGTGGTAGACCAGGCAGTTCTTTGGGAAAGACTTCTGGGTAGTCTCGAACGATGGGCACATCCTCAAGTCGCTTCTCCTCCTACTTTTTCTCCAGGACGTGTGCGAGGATTGCTGGGTAACCTTTTCTCAAAAATTTCTGGGTTTTCAAGAAAGAGATGATGTTCAGTCTCGTCCCACCGGTCTCCCCCTGTATGACCAAAGTTCTACCGGCGGCGAGAGGAATACGGACAATTTTATCATAGCATACCGATTTCAGCGCGGTGTTTGGACAACCAGTCCATGCCAATGATAACGTCAAAACTCCCAATTTTGACAGGCATAAGATCGATTGAGAAGATTTCGTCGGCTAGGTTTAGAGTGCAATTAGGTATCACACTATTGGTTTCTATGAGTTGGCCGTTTGCTAGTTCTATGGTGTACTTAACATCTAGAGCAACAGGGGTGATGTCAAGCAGTGGGTAAAATTCATCTGAAATAAAGCTTCTATCGGCACCAGTATCAAATAGTACGGAAGCAGATAAGTTGTTGAGGAGGAACATACCCGAGACCACATTCGGGTCTTGACGGGCTTCCCCAGAGTTGAGTACGAATGCTTTTCCCCTTGCATTGTTGTTGTTGTTGTTGTTGTTGTTGTTGTTGCCCTTATTCTTTCGTTTAAGACATTCATTCCTGAAATGTCCCGCCTCTCCACATCCATAGCAGGATTTAGGTTGTTGGGTATTGTGGTTGGATTTAGGGGCTCGGCAATCTCGAGTCAAATGCCCGTACCTCTTGCAGTTGTTGCAGGGAGTACCGCATGGACCGTCATGGTGGTAGTTACACTTGGAACAGTATGGTCTGTCCCCAGTGTAGCTACGTTTGGTTTCAAAATTGGTGTTGTAGACTTGGATGGTGTTGGTTTTCTTGTTTGGTTGGTTTTGGTGTTCAGAGAATTTTCGCTTATTGTTGGAGGAGGTATTGGGTGTCTCACGGCTGACAATCAGCGCCATGAGTTCGTGTGCCAGACGGATTGCACTCTCAATAGTGGTTGGTTTTGATGAGGCAACGTTCCCCTGAATACTCTCTGGGAGGCCGCGGATGTATCTCTTGATGCATTTTTCCTCCGGATCAACCAAACCCGGGCATAATAAAGCGAATTGCTGAAATTTGGTGGTATACCCAGCAATATCAGTTCCTTGCACAGTCAGGTGCCAGAACTCTTCTTCTACACGGTGCAGTTCTTCTTCAGGGCAATATTTTTCTCTGAGCTTTTTCTTCAGTTCTGCCCAGGGGAGTTGATTTGCTATCTCGATGCCCACAGAGTTGGCGTGGGTGTTCCACCACGTAAGTGCACCTTCCTGAAAGGTGTAGGCAGAGAACTTGACCTTGTTTTCTTCAGCACAGTTGCAGAGGTTGAAGACGGATTCCGTACGCTCAATCCATCTGATTAGACCGATAGCACCTTCCGTGCCCTTGAAGTATAGTGGTTTGCAGTTGAGAAAATCCTTGTAAGAACAAGGTTTGGTAACCGGGGTGGTATTGACGGTTTGATCGCTAGATTGTTGGGATTTTCGAGCAGCCAAAGCATCAGCTACGGCTCGGGAGACAATAGCATTGATTTCTGCATCACTGTAACTTTTCTTCTTGGGCAGCATGATTCTTCAAGAAAGAAACAAAAGGTACATAAGAAATCGTACCAGAATGAAAATTACCACAGATGCATATATGTAAAAGCGGTAACATACGAAATCACAATGAAAAATCAACAATGTAGAATAATCGAGGGGAATTATCAATTGATATTACTAGTTCAAAAGATGATAGACAATTTCGAGTTACGTGTTCCAAAAGTTACAGTTTTAGATGTTTTTACAAAAGTACCGGGAATTGTTACATCCGGTCGAATTACATAGGTCCTACGAAAGCATAATAGAGTACAGATTTCAGCCTAAGCTAATTCTGACATAGATTGAGTTGCGGCAACAGTGCAGTGAGTGTTGGAGTTCGGTACGAAAACGCAGCGGAAAATCACTTACAAAACAATATTTAAAACGAACTCCTTCATTTGTAAACTTGTACAAAAACAGTAGCTACTATAGAGATTGGAATAAGAATCATACCCTTGAAGCGTGATTCCTATCGATACGGTTTAGGCTCAAAGAAGAGCCTCTCTATCGGGGAGACACCCAAAGTTCCGATCTCGATTGATATGCTTTCGATCACCAAACTTCCAGCCCTTTAACTCCACCAAAACAGCCCCTAGAACACCTCTTTTCTTCACCAAACCGCAACACCACAACCTTGTGTGTTGCGTATACAAAATACTCAAAAACTAGAGATTATGTATTAGAACTTGATGAAGATCTTGAGTAGATTTTGGGCTGATTTGTGTGTGTTTTTCTTGAGAGAAAAACGTGTGTGAGAGAGAGCAAAGAGTGTGTTAAGAGTATAAGAAAGTTAGTAGGTTGAGTGCATTTATAGGAAGAAAAATCACATCTTCCAAGACATGCAATATTGGAAAGATAAATCACATCTTCCAAGACATGCAATCTTGGGAAGATAAATCACTTCTTTTGAGACATGCATTCTTGGGAAGACAAATCACTTCTTTCAAGGCATGCATTCTTATGTTTAATTAATTACAAGTTATAAGCATAACTAATTAATTAAACAGCTCAACCATAGACCATTAACAAACGTCTTTTAACTAATCTCTCATATGGAAGTATATCAAACGATTTTCGATCGGCCTTTGCGTGTGACCGAATAGGATAAATGGACTTTATATTATTATGTCATGGGCATATCTTTGAATCATAATGTACCACGGTCAAACCCGAAGCCAACCCGAGAACATTGATTCCAACAGACTCCCACTTGCACAGACATGATGTGACACCCGAATAATTAGGGCTAGTGTTAGTTCCTAATCATTGTACTTATACATGTAATTAGTTATATTTAGGGCTAATTATGTGTATCACTATGTGTATTAATATATGTTTATATATATATACACACGTACGCGATTTGGTTAAATCATGCATTTACATATTCGGATGGATTCCGACATCATTAATACGGACGTTGGTGAACAAAATGTTAAATAATGTGAAATTATTTAATAAACTCAAAAATCTCTAAATATTATGTTGATAATATTTAACATGTAAAACGTATCATATAAAGTGTCACAGACGCGACGAAAACGAGCAAAACGCGCCCGATAATTGAAAAAAAACCAAAATATATTTTTTATAAGTTTAAAATATATCATTTCGAGTAAAACTTTCATTGGAAATATCGTATTTTAAATCGATAACGAAAAACGGCTAATTAAAACGCTACGCGATTAAACCTCCGTAAAACGAACACGCAAATCGAGGCCGATAAATAAACGGAACATTTTTATAAATGTTTTTAAGTATTTTAATGAATACTTCAATCAAAAATATCGAGAATTGAATCGTTATCTAAAACACGATATATATAAAACGTTTAACGTTTAAATAAACGTTGAAACGAATGAGGAAACGAACACCGCATGGAGCACAAATTGGGGAACGAAAATTTGGGACTCCCACACTTTGGTTGGGCCCCTTAAAAACCGGCCCCCATAAGCCATTCCCACCACCCCATGTGAAAATGATCATTTCCCCTATCTTCCTTCCATTTTACTCAACCCTCACTTCACACTTCATTTTACACTCAACTCATTTCATCATTTTTACTCTTCTTCTCCCCTTTTTCTCTCTGAAAATTAGCAGCCCCAAACACCCCTTGAATCACCATTAAAATACCATCAACTTGAAGAAAGGGTCACAAGAAGGGAACTAGGATCAAGCACTCCATCTTCATCTTCTCCTTTTGGTCATCAATCTTATTGTAAGAAAACCTTCATCCCATGACAAACTCACTTATTTGCTACTGATTTGTATGCTATGTTGATCATCTAACATGTTTATGTCCAAATTTAAGCTTGAAAATCATTTTTATACGACATATATGAACATGCAACAAGTGACAGTTTCTGTCTTCAAAAAATCAGTCTACAAAATCGGCCATAACTTGAGTTCTATTAAGAGTTAGACAACGAATTTTTTTTTTTTAAAGTTGCGTACTGAAAAGAGCTACAACTTTCGTGTTTTACACTTTTTCCAGATCCGTACGTATTTTTGTGAATAATCCGATCTATGCGACTGGTCTGATGGTTGTCGAAAACCGAGTACGGTTCTTTCGCAAAATTTATTATCTATCTAAATGGACATTATAGATCTTGGAAAAATCAGGTTATAAACTAGACACACACATGATCAGTTGGTAAAAATTTTGAACATTACTTTGGAACAGAAGTTAGTGAAATCGAGTGGCGAAATAAACCGACAAAAACCGAAAACATGAAAATCATTAAGTTTTGACATGCGTATTAAAACCGACATCTCGAATGACTCCGACACGAACCGACACATTTTATAAACTCTATGAACTGATAAATGACTTGGATAAAATCCTCGGGTCAAGCCGTCATAGTTGACCACGTTTTTGACTTAGCCAAAATCTGACCAGACCCGAGTGACGCATGAACCAAGTGGTTTATGCGACACTCCATCAAGTGACGCCTGTATGCCTAAATTCAATTGTTAGCGACACTGGACCTTAGTGCCGCAACCTAGTGACGCCTTATGCGACACTTGAGAAGTGACGCCAATAACTCACAGATTACAACTTTCTGCGACACTTACCTGAGTGTCGCTAATAGCTAACAAGTGACGCTATGAGTGACACATAAAACAGAAACTCCAAAACTAGTTTTCACACTAATTGTCGAACTCTCATAACTTCAATACTTATATACGATACAACACACCAAACATATACTTTAATAGTATACAATGAACAACACATAATAATAATAATAATAATGTTTTAAGATTATTATTACAAATCATCACCAACGAGTCGTACATGTTTTCAAAACTCAAACAAAACAATAAAACATTTGGACATAACTAGTTGATGGACAACTAGCATAGATGGTCTGTTGAGACATCTACTCACTCATATAACCTTGCGCGTTTTGAACGCCCGACAGGTTACAGTCTGCGGACACTCATTTGATACAACATCGTACTTGCTTGCTTTGCAAACATACTAGACTCTGGTGAGTCTCATAGCCCCTCATTTTACTGTTTTTAACCCAGGGGTGGGAATACATGCTCAGTTTTCATTTACATTTGAACACAAGTACTAAACTCGATATATTGACTGCATGAGTTATTTTACCTAATCATGAAGCCCTCCACATCATAGTTTGTTAGTATGGATTTAGCGTGAATGTTAGTGAGTGGTACCATTTGGGATTGACAGTCCCTGTCCGGGGTAGTCGCGCTACCACGACTGCTGGTCAAAAGGACACATTAGCATTTGTTCATAACGAGTGTAGATTAGGCACTCGCAGGAGGCAACCTTGATCGGGCACTTGATTGTGATCCCGACACCTCAGTTAAGCTCAAACTATGAGCTTATGGCAGTAATATACACATTTTTATGATTGATTTCATACATTATTAAATCTTGTGGTTCATACATTATCATTACTACTTCATTACACCTGTGAGCTCACCAGCTTTTTAGCTGACCTTTTAGCATGTATTCTCAGATACCCAGCAGCTGTAGGCTTGCACCCAGGATATAGCTTAGCTCGAGTCAGCATGCAAACATCAGAGATTTTATTGCATTAATATATTTTGTATAAGTATTTATGCGTAGAAATCTCTCATATTCAGAAAGCGAGCTAATGTAATTGGTACAACTGATGTAAACTTTCATCGAATTAATGTATTTTGTTAAAACGACGCATATAGAGTCATTCATTATATATCTTTGTGCTTGATTACCTTGATTAGTCGCACCCAAAGTATGCTTCCGCTAATCACGAATTTTGGTATCAGAGCCTAAGGTTATAGTGAACTAGGTTGCATTTAGTGGGTCTAGACTATGACCGTTAGGCGGTATTCCTCATTAGGTATAACTTGTTCAGGATTTACATCATACGAGTTTAATTTAACATAGCGTAGCTAACTATGTACAATTAAATAAATATGATGTGATGTCTGAAAGGGGTTATATCGAACATGAATGCACTAGTTGACTCTGACCACGAGAGAAACTGGACCTATATATGTTTGTGCTAGACACACTAGGCTATATGATATGTTTATATATATAGGCCTCACGATACTCACAAAACGCTCTTGCCACAGAAATGGCGGACTCCTCTAACGTAGCATCACCTGGCACGAACAACCAAACTCAAACACTACCCACTACTGAGGAGAACATTACTATGTCTCCAACACCAAACTCTCCTGAACGACTTTACTACATCACTGGTGAAGCCCGAGTGATACGTACTCGCTGAAGGGGTACCGGATCGGCTCGAGCAAACCCTTACTCAAAACCCATCTCTAACACCACAATGAGTACTCGCCGTCCGGCATACGCCCTCCGGTGGGACTGGCTACCCACAATGCTAAACACCTGGAGGTCTGAGGAAGCCATACAAATTCCTGCTGACCCCATGGATATCTCCTCATACACACAAGAACCTATCCACCATACTGTTCCAGTGCTAACTGCCCGACTCCATCGTCATGAGGCAAGACTTGAAAGCTTGGAATGGGAACAATATATTGTGCAGACGTACTGGTTGCGCCAATCACACGACCGCATTACACAACTATTTCAAGACTAAGAAAACATGACAAGTACTCTAGAAATGATGCACCAACACGTCATTGATGACAGAGGCGCGACCGACCTCCTACAAGCAAGGTTGGAAGAATGTGAACAACGTTCACGAGAAGCTGAGGAGTATACCCGAGTCTTGGAACAACGACTAACCTTGGCTGAAGATAGCGCCAGACAATCCAGCAGGCTTGCAGGAACCGTGAACCGACTTGTCACTTTAATGGAATGAATAAACCTACGTCAGGACTAGTGTAGTATCTATTGTAATCCACTAACTATCTAGAACTCATGTAATTCATCCGGATGTAACAATTCCCGGCATCTTTTGTAATCCTTATGTTCTGTAATCTTTTGAAACTCGTACCTTGTATCCAATGTTATCATCTAAATGAATTATGATTATCACTTGTGCTGCTGTGTATTACCCTCCTATATATATACATGTGTGATAAATCATAACTTTATACAAACATCTCACATATCTTTTCCTCTTTGTTTATTCAAGCATTATGCCTCCGAAGCGATCGTTTAGCCAAGCTGATGTTGACCGACTTGTTGCCCAAGGGGTAGCTGCTGAACTTGCTTCTCGACAACAACGCACTGATAGTGGCGAAACGCCGACTAGCACCTCTACAATAAAGCCCTGTTCATACAAGGACTTCCTAAATTGCAAACCTCTAAATTTCAAGGGCACCGAGGGTGCTATTGGTTTGTTACAATGAATCGAGAAGGCAGAATCTGTTTTCCGCATCTGCAATTGTCCTGAAGACCATAAATTAAATTACTCCACCTGCACTTTCCTTGACAGTGCGCTGACATGGTGGAATATTCATATTCAAACCGTAGGTATTGACACCGCTTACCAAACTCCCAGAGGAGAGTTGAAGAAGATGCTGAAGGACGAGTATTGTCCTAGAGATGAGATTCAACTGCTGGAAGCAGAGTTCTGGAACGTCACCACTCAAGGCAATGATATTGCCGGTTACACCGCTCGATTTAATCAGTTGGCACATCTATGCCCCACCATGGTTGATCCAGAATACAAACGGATTGAACGTTATCTCTGGGGACTTCCCCCATAAATTCAAGGAATGGTTACTGCATCAAATTCCTCCACATTTCAAGCAACTGTGCGCATGGCGCACAATCTCATGGCTCAGATTGTCCGTCACGGGACACCTGTTGCCAAAAACACAGGGAATCAATCTGGAGATCACAAGCGAAAATGGTCTGGAAACTCTAACCAAACTCAATCATCATCAAAAGGGTCTGACACTGTTAAGGCCTACTCATCTGGCTTTGATTCAAAAAAGGGTTACACTGGAAGTAAGCCCTTCTGTTCCAAATGCCGTCGTCATCATGATGGTTCTTGTGGTATGCCTTGCAACAATTGCCAACGTTATGGGCATAATGCCAAGGACTGCAGTGCCACCAAAACCAATAACAATACCAACACCAGCACCAACTCCAACCAACCAAAATCCTGCTACGAGTGTGGCAACACTGGGCATTTCAAAAATGACTGCCCAAAACTCAAGAACAAAGGCAACAACAACAACAACTCTCGAGGTAGAGCATTTATCCTTAACACTGGGGATGCCCGCCAAGACCCGAATGTGGTCTCAGGTACGTTCCTCCTCAACAGCTTAACTGCTTCTGTTCTGTTTGATACAGGTGCTGATAGAAGTTTCATATCTGATGAATTTTATCCTCTGCTTAACATCACCCCTATTGCCTTAGATGTTAAGTACATTGTAGAACTAGCGAATGGTAAACTCATTGAAACCGATAGTGTAATGCCTAATTGCACTTTAAACTTAGCCGATGAACTCTTTCCCGTTGACCTCATACCTGTTGATATCGGTAGCTTCGACATCATTGTTGGCATGGACTGGTTGTCCAAACACCGAGCCGAAATCATCTGCTTCGATAAAATCGTTCGTATTCCTCTCGTCACCGGTGGTACTCTAATCATACAAGGGGAGACCGGTGGGACGAGATTGAATATCATATCCTGTATGAAAACCCGCAGATATCTGAGAAAAGGTTATCAAGCAATCCTCGCACACGTTATGGAGAAAAAGTCGGAGGAGAAGCGATTTGAGGATGTGCCTATCGTTCGAGACTTTCCAGAAGTCTTTCCCGAGGAACTACCTGGCCTTCCACCGCCTAGGCAGGTAGAGTTCTCCATCGATCTTGTGCCCGGAGTAGCACCCGTGGCACGAGCACCTTACCGTTTAGCCCTATCCGAACTTCAGGAGTTGTCCACCCAGTTACAGGAACTCCTGAACAAAGGATTCATCCGACCGAGTTCTTCACCTTGGGGAGCTCCGGTCCTGTTTGTCAAAAAGAAAGACGGATCATTTAGAATGTGCATCGACTACCGAGAGTTGAACAAACTAATCGTCAAGAATCGTTATCCACTCCCCGCATTGATGACCTGTTTGACCAACTTTAAGGGTCGAGTTTTTATTCAAAGATCGATCTACAGTCAGGTTATCATCAGTTACGAGTTCGCGACACCGATATTCCAAAAACAGCTTTCCGAACTCGCTATGGGCACTATGAGTTTCAAGTGATGCCCTTCGGTTTAACAAACGCACCGGCTGTATTCATGGACCTCATGAACCGAGTGTGCAAACCATACCTCGACAAGTTTGTCATCGTCTTCATAGACGACATCCTTATCTACTCACGCAACGAACAAGAACATGCGCAACACCTCAAAACCATCCTAGAACTGCTCAGACACGAGGAGTTATACGCCAAATTCTCCAAGTGTGAGTTCTGGATGCAAACCGTTCAATTCCTTGGACACGTGATTGACAGTCAAGGAATTCATGTTGATCCATCTAAAATCGAGGCTATCAAGTGCTGGCAAGCACCCACAACACCAACCGAAGTACGCCAATTCTTAGGACTGGCTGGATACTATCGGCGATTCATTGAGAACTTCTCAAAAATAGCCCAACCACTCACGACACTGACTCAGAAAGACAAGAAGTTCGATTGGACTGATAAACAAGAGTCAGCTTTCCAACTATTGAAACAAAAGCTTTGCAGTGCACCTATCCTATCCTTACCCGAAGGCACCGATGACTTCGTGGTATACTGAGATGCTTCACACCAAGGTCTCGGTTGCGTGTTGATGCAACGAGACAAGGTCATTGCCTACGCCTCTCGACAGCTCAAAATCCATGAGAAGAACTACACCACTCATGACCTCGAACTTGGAGCTGTCGTCTTTGCACTCAAAATCTGGAGACACTATCTCTATGGCACTAAGTGCACCATCTTTACCGATCATTAAAGTCTCCAGCATATCTTCGATCAAAAGGATCTAAACATGAGGCAACGTCACTGGGTCGAGTTGCTTACCGATTATGACTGCGAAATCAAATACCATCCGGGCAAAGCAAACGTTGTTGCCGATGCCCTCAGTCGAAAAGAACAAGCTAAACCACTTCGAGTCCGAGCTCTTAGCATCACAATTCACAATGATCTTATCATTCAAATTCTTACCGCTCAACTCGAAGCATTGAAACCAGAAAACATCAAAAATGAAGCCTTGCGCAACAAGGAGAAACAATTCAAAACCAAACCTAACGGAGTTAAATACTTCTCAAACCGAATCTGGTTGCCCTGTTTTGGGAACCTGCACAACTTGGTGATGCATCCTGGATCCGACAAGATGTATCACGGATCCGACAAGATGTATCACGGCATCAAAGAGTTATATTGGTGGCCAAACATGAAAGCTGAAATCGCATTATACGTCAGCAAGTGCCTTACTTGCGCAAAGGTCAAAGCCGAATACCAGAAACCTTCCGGATTACTCCAACAACCAGAAATCCCACAATGGAAATGGGAGTAGATCACTATGGACTTCATCACAAAACTCCCAAAAAGGTCAAGCGGTTGCGATACCATTTGGGTGATCGTAGATCGTCTCACCAAATCTGCTCATTTCCTCGCAATCAAAGAAACCGATAAAATGGAACGCCTCACACGAATCTATCTCAAGGAAATCGTTTCCCGACACGGCGTTCCCATCTCAATTATCTCTGATAGAGATAGTCGTTTCACATCACTTTTGGCAATCACTTCAGAAATCATTAGGTACTCGTCTGGATATGAGTACTGCATATCACCCTCAAACCGATGGCCAAAGTGAACGAACCATTCAAACACTAGAAGACATGCTACGAGCCTGCGTAGTTGACTTCGGTGCAAACTGGGAAACTCATTTACCGTTATGCGAATTTTCGTACAACAACAGCTACCATACCAGTATCGGAGCTGCACCATTCGAGGCATTGTACGGTCGTAAGTGCCGATCGCCTATCTGTTGGACCGAAGTGGGAGACAGCCAACTCACTGGTCCTGAACTCATCCATGAAACCACCGAGAAAATCGTTAGCATCCAAAACCGGCTGAAAGCCGCATGTGATCGTCAGAAAAGTTATGCTGACGTGAGACGCAAACATCTCGAGTTCCAAGTTGGGGATCGAGTCCTTCTTAAAGTATCACCTTGGAAAGGTGTCATCCGCTTCGGCAAACGAGGGAAATTGAATCCCAGGTACATTGGACCTTTTGAGATACTTGAAAGGATTGGTCCAGTGGCATATCGATTGCAGCTGCTACCCGAGCTCAGCAGCGTGCATCCCACTTTTTACATTTCTAACCTTAAGAAATGCCTGTCTGATGAGACACTCATTATTCCTCTCGACGAAATCCACATCGATGATAAACTTCATTTTGTCGAGACACCAGCAGAAATCATGGACCGTGAGGTCAAACAGTTCAAACAAAGTCGTATTCCCATCGTTAAAGTCCGGTGGAATTCGCGGCATGGTCCGGAATTCACTTGGGAACGGGAAGACCAAATGCGACTCAAATACCCACAGCTTTTCACAGACTCCACTCAAAACACGACTTGAGCTAAATTTCGGGACGAAATTCTCTTAATAAGGGGATAATGTGACACCCGACCAATTAGGGCTAGTGTTAGTTCCTAATCATTGTACTTATACATGTAATTAGTTATATTTAGGGCTAATTATGTGTATCACTATGTGTATTAATATATGTTTATATATATATACACACGTACGCGATTTGGTTAAATCATGCATTTACATATTCGGATGGATTCCGACATCATTAATACGGACGTTGGTGAACAAAATGTTAAATAATGTGAAATTATTTAATAAACTCAAAAATCTCTAAATATTATGTTGATAATATTTAACATGTAAAACGTATCGTATAAAGTGTCACAAACGCGACGAAAACGAGCAAAACGCGCCCGATAATCGAATAAGAACCAAAATATATTTTTTATAAGTTTAAAATATATCATTTCGAGTAAAACTTTCATTGGAAATATCGTATTTTAAATCGATAACGAAAAACGGCTAATTAAAACGCTACGCGATTAAACCTCCGTAAAACGAACACGCAAATCGAGGCCGATAAATAAACGGAACATTTTTATAAATGTTTTTAAGTATTTTAATGAATACTTCAATCAAAAATATCGAGAATTGAATCGTTATCTAAAACACGATATATATAAAACGTTTAACGTTTAAATAAACGTCGAAACGAATGAGGAAACGAACACCGCATGGAGCACAAATTGGGGAACGAAAATTTGGGACTCCCACACTTTGGTTGGGCCCCTTAAAAACCGGCCCCCATAAGCCATTCCCACCACCCCATGTGAAAATGATCATTTCCCCTATCTTCCTTCCATTTTACTCAACCCTCACTTCACACTTCATTTTACACTCAACTCATTTCATCATTTTTACTCTTCTTCTCCCCTTTTTCTCTCTGAAAATTAGCAGCCCCAAACACCCCTTGAATCACCATTAAAATACCATCAACTTGAAGAAAGGGTCACAAGAAGGGAACTAGGATCAAGCACTCCATCTTCATCTTCTCCTTTTGGTCATCAATCTTATTGTAAGAAAACCTTCATCCCATGACAAACTCACTTATTTGCTACTGATTTGTATGCTATGTTGATCATCTAACATGTTTATGTCCAAATTTAAGCTTGAAAATCATTTTTATACGACATATATGAACATGCAACAAGTGACAGTTTCTGTCTTCAAAAAATCAGTCTACAAAATCGGCCATAACTTGAGTTCTATTAAGAGTTAGACAACGAATTTTTTTTTTTTAAAGTTGCGTACTGAAAAGAGCTACAACTTTCGTGTTTTACACTTTTTCCAGATCCGTACGTATTTTTGTGAATAATCCGATCTATGCGACTGGTCTGATGGTTGTCGAAAACCGAGTACGGTTCTTTCGCAAAATTTATTATCTATCTAAATGGACATTATAGATCTTGGAAAAATCAAGTTATAAACTAGACACACACATGATCAGTTGGTAAAAATTTTGAACATTACTTTGGAACAGAAGTTAGTGAAATCGAGTGGCGAAATAAACCGACAAAAACCGAAAACATGAAAATCATTAAGTTTTGACATGCATATTAAAACCGACATCTCGAATGACTCCGACACGAACCGACACATTTTATAAACTCTATGAACTGATAAATGACTTGGATAAAATCCTCGGGTCAAGCCGTCATAGTTGACCACGTTTTTGACTTAGCCAAAATCTGACCAGACCCGAGTGACGCATGAACCAAGTGGTTTATGCGACACTCCATCAAGTGACGCCTGTATGCCTAAATTCAATTGTTAGCGACACTGGACCTTAGTGCCGCAACCTAGTGACGCCTTATGCGACACTTGAGAAGTGACGCCAATAACTCACAGATTACAACTTTCTGCGACACTTACCTGAGTGTCGCTAATAGCTAACAAGTGACGCTATGAGTGACACATAAAACAGAAACTCCAAAACTAGTTTTCACACTAATTGTCGAACTCTCATAACTTCAATACTTATATACGATACAACACACCAAACATATACTTTAATAGTATACAATGAACAACACATAATAATAATAATAATAATGTTTTAAGATTATTATTACAAATCATCACCAACGAGTCGTACATGTTTTCAAAACTCAAACAAAACAATAAAACATTTGGACATAACTAGTTGATGGACAACTAGCATAGATGGTCTGTTGAGACATCTACTCACTCATATAACCTTGCGCGTTTTGAACGCCCGACAGGTTACAGTCTGCGGACACTCATTTGATACAACATCGTACTTGCTTGCTTTGCAAACATACTAGACTCTGGTGAGTCTCATAGCCCCTCATTTTACTGTTTTTAACCCAGGGGTGGGAATACATGCTCAGTTTTCATTTACATTTGAACACAAGTACTAAACTCGATATATTGACTGCATGAGTTATTTTACCTAATCATGAAGCCCTCCACATCATAGTTTGTTAGTATGGATTTAGCGTGAATGTTAGTGAGTGGTACCATTTGGGATTGACAGTCCCTGTCCGGGGTAGTCGCGCTACCACGACTGCTGGTCAAACGGACACATTAGCATTTGTTCATAACGAGTGTAGATTAGGCACTCGCAGGAGGCAACCTCGATCGGGCACTTGATTGTGATCCCGACACCTCAGTTAAGCTCAAACTATGAGCTTATGGCAGTAATATACACATTTTTATGATCGATTTCATACATTATTAAATCTTGTGGTTCATACATTATCATTACTACTTCATTACACATGTGAGCTCACCAGCTTTTTAGCTGACCTTTTAGCATGTATTCTCAGGTACCCAGCAGCTGTAGGCTTGCACCCAGGATATAGCTTAGCTCGAGTCAGCATGCAAACATCAGAGATTTTATTGCATTAATATATTTTGTATAAGTATTTATGCGTAGAAATCTCTCATATTCAGAAAGCGAGCTAATGTAATTAGTACAACTGATGTAAACTTTCATCGAATTAATGTATTTTGTTAAAACGAAGCATATAGAGTCGTTCATTATATATCTTTGTGCTTGATTACCTTGATTAGTCGCACCCAAAGTATGCTTCCGCTAATCACGAATTTGGGGGTGCGACACATGAATAATATATAAGTATGTCTAAAAGACATACCAAAATGTAACCAATATAACATTTCCTATTTGTTGATTTACATCAATTATCCTTTTGTTCTAGATATCATTTTGAACGTGTGACATGGTTAAGTGTCAATCAACATCGTTCAAGATTATGTTTCTCGATAGAGATTCGTGGTGATCATAATAGACTGCAATCATACTGATTCAGTGTTAGCATGGCCATGCATTTATTATCAGCACAAATCAACGATGGGCCCAGTGATATCGCTTCAACTTGCTTAAAGAAGAAGGAACAAATTACTTCGACTACATAGACATCCATCACATCTCATGTTGTACCCAATCTACACCCTTATGACTGGCATTTACGCACAGCGTTAGATGCAGGTCAAAGTACAACACAATATGTGTCAGGATTCATCATGTATCTCCACTCTAGGATAAAGATGCTGCCATCTTAGAATTACCTTTTGACTTAAAACCATGATGTAATTTTTAAGTGTGGTCACTCCAGAACCTTGAATCAATTATCAAGTTCCTAATGAATGTAGTGTCATATAAGCCTATATAACTACACTTCATAGCAGCCTTAATTCGATTCTCCCTCCAGTAGAGAATGACTGACTGTGGAAGTTTATGAATTAATATTCAAAGGAGTGTAAAACATGTAAAATTTGAACATGATAATATACAATGAAATGATCGCTTCATGCGTATTATATAATCTCCATATATAAAATCATCAAATCGGTTGTAATATATTATTATCCAATGTTCAAGGTGTCAGATATAACTTGTTAAATACAATCAAAGCAAATCATCAATAACACGAACACCAATAGATCTACTATGAGCATCATGCTTGGTTTGTGACAAAGGCTTGGTGAATGGATCAGCCAAGTTTTCACTCGTGTCTATTCTGCTTATGACAATGTCCTTTTCTGCGACAACTTGACGAACATAATGGTACTTTCTGAGTATGTGCCGTGTGCGCTTTTGAGACCTCGGTTCTTGAGCTAAGACAACCGTACTCTCATTGTCGCAGAAAATCTCAACGGGATCATTAATGGTAAGAACTACACCTAGATCCCCGATGAATTTCTTTATCCACATGGCCTCTTTAGCAGCCTCACTGAGTGCTATGTACTCAGATTCCGTTGTCGAATCTGCAATGGTACTTTGCTTGGAGCTTCTCCAAGTAACTGCGCCACCATTCAGTGTAAACACAAACCCTGATTGCGAGTAGCAATCATCTCTGTCTAATTGGAAGCTAGCATCGGAATATCCTTTGACACTCAGTTCGTCCTTCCCTCCATAGACCAAGAACATCTCTTTAGTCCTCCTAAGATACCTCAGAATGTTCTTGACTGCTATCCAGTGAGCTTCCCCAGGTTTAGCCTGATAACGACTAGTCATGCTTAAAGCATATGATACGTCAGGCCTAGTGCATATCATGGCATACATGATCGATCATGTAGCCGAAGCGTATGGGATACGACTCATTACTGCTACTTCTTTATCAGATGTAGGACATTGAGCTTTGCTCAGTGTCATGCCAGGATTCATAGGAACATACCCCTTCTTGGAGTCATGCTTATTGAATTTCTTCAATATCTTATCTATGTATGCACTTTGGCTTAGCCCAATTAGTCTCCTAGATCTATCATGATATATCTTTATTCCCAAAATGTACGCGGCATCTCCCATATCTTTCATTGAGAAACATTTTCCTAGCCAAGCTTTGACATCTTTCAATGTCGGGATATCGGTTCCAATGGGTAATATGTCATCGACATATAATATAAGGAAGACTACAACGCTCCCACTGAACCTGACATAGACACATGGTTCATCCTCGCTTCTAATGAAACCAAATTCTTTGATTTTCTCATCAAAGCAAAGATTCCAACTACGAGAAGCTTGCTTAAGTCCATAAATAGACTTTTGAAGCTTGCACACATGATTAGGATACTTAGGATGTATAAAACCCTCAGGCTGTGTCATAAACACATCCTCAGTTAGCTTACCATTTAGGAAAGCAGTCTTTACATCCATTTGCCATATCTCATAGTCGTAAAACGCAGCTATGGCAATAAGTATTCTAATGGATTTCAACATTGCCACTGGTGAAAAAGTTTCATCGTAGTCTACACCATATCTTTGCGTATAACCCTTTGCCACCAGTCTAGCTTTGAATGTGTGTACATTCCCATCCATGTCGGTCTTCTTCTTGAAGACCCATTTACACCCAACGGTCTTGATCCCTGGTGTATGATCAACCAAGCTCCAAACTTGGTTATCTTTCATGGATTGGATCTCGTTGTCCATAGCCTCCTGCCATTTCGCAGACTCGAGGCCTGCCAAGGCTTCTTGATAAGATGTAGGTTAATCAGAATCTACTTGCGCCTCATCACCTTCAGATATGTTTAAAACATATCTTTCAGGTCTATGTCGCTTTCTATCAGACCTGCGTACAGGTGGTGGCTGTATGTCAGTTTCTCCTTCATCAATAGGTTCATCGACCTTCTGAAGAGAATCTGTGTCATTATCAATTTCCATGTCTGTTGATTCTTGAATTTCTTCAAGGTCAACAGGGCTCCCACTGATTCCTTTGGATATGATGTTCCTTTCAAGGAACGTTCCCTTTCGAGACACAAAGACTTTGTTCTCTGTAGGGTTGTAGAACAAATATCCATAAGAATTTGCTGGATATCCTACAAAGAAACACTTTGTTTTGCTCACACCGTGTCGTTGTTTTTCAAATGATGATGCGAGCGCAGCAGGGGTTTTAAATTTATATTTTGCGGGGCTTAAATTAACCGTACTACCTACTTGATTAGTAAGCGGTAAGTATAACCTAAGATCGTTCTATGAATCCAAACGTGTGGGCGATTAAAGTTGACACTTTCAGTAGAGAAGTATTTAGGATGGCACAAAGTAGGTAGGTTTGGGGTTTAAAGACAGATAATTAAAATGCAGGAAAGTAAATTGCAGGAAAATAAAGTACAGGAAAACAGATAAAGATAAAGATGTGATTGCTGAGATTTCGATAATTAATATTTCAGGATGACAGAACAAATAGGGTTGATACTAAATGTGGCAGTTAAACTACTAGGTGTAAACTCTAGAACCCCACCAACTCAGTTTCCCATTGGCGTGTCACTTGGAACTAGGTTATCGTGATTCTAATCGGAGCAATACACAAACTTCCAATACTCATCTAGTTGAAAGATGAGCAACCCATTTTGGTGTTATACCGAGGTGAATGAATCAGCAGCGTATCGTCTCATAGGTCCGACCGTTCTTAAACCCTAAGGTAGTTTACTACTCCATTAGCATGAAGATTAAAAGATTTGTATGTTTAGACCGCCGATTATGTAAGACTTAGTGTTTTATGAACTCTAGGTAACTAGGACTTTGTTTTTATCCCTAAGTCTCGTCTTTGTTTAATTAAGTTCTAATTACTTCGACTTATGACTTAAGTTCTCCTTTTCAAACTATACATCTCCAGATTATCCGCAATTTGATAAAACATGTTTCATATGAGGACCATGCCTTTCAATAATAGACAGTGTACTTTACATGAGATTTCCACTGCTTCTTATATCCAACACTCGGTCAAGAGTAATTGACAGTGAAAGTGACACTCTAACTAATTAAATGTAAAGCAGTGCAGAAAAGTAAACCTAATATATACAACGAGTGATTTCACTGTGTCTTACTTATTGCGTGTCATGGGCACAGATAACTACTTACCATAATTAAGGTTGATCAGGTCCTAATTACTAGGTTGCAGTCACGTGGATAACTGGAAAGGGTGCTCCATAAATTAAACTTAAATACATAAAGTCCTAACAGTACAAGGGTTATTATCTCCTATTTTATCTGAACGTGTTTTACGAACATTATTTTATAATGCATTGATTCTCGTAGGATACACCAGTTAGTTGTGTAGTTGTATTATCCTTTCGGAGTTCCAACTTTTGAACCAGAGCTGATTCCAATGATATAACTACCTTCGGTCGTTTATCGGCTTCCGTACGTTTGTACTTTTCATGAAGCATTTCCAGCACTATACCGAATAAACAGTTGAATAGGGGCCGTTATATCATTTTACGATTATCGTGCATTGATTGTGTAATGACATCCTTACTTATAATTATCTACATCATCAGCAATCACAATAATAAACTACTCGCAATTCATGGCAATAAATAAATCACATACCAAGCAATAATACATATTCAAAATATGAAATGAGACAAGTATAATAAAAGTTTAGATATCACCCGGAATTAAATGTGTAGCAGCGTATTATTATAATTGACAAACTCTTTCACACGTACAAAGATTGATCTCCGAATCTCTAGCGTTCGCCCTAGCTCCTACGTTAGTCCGTGGACTAATTACAATATTCCTAGAATGAGAAAGACTAAAAGACTACGAAAGATTTCCTAGTGAGAAAGAAAGAGTGAAATATGCTAGAATGTGTGCATATGTGGTGTGTGTTTCAAATGAACCTAAGCCTCCTATTTATAGGTGAGCTTTGGCTCACATTAGCACCAAGAGGTGCATGTTAGTAGAAGGTGGCCAAAAGGGTGCACCAGGTACTGTACAACACGAAAAGTAGGCGCACCAGGTACCAAAAGTTGCCAAAAACGGAAACCGAGGCGGGGGACAGGTGGCCGGCGGCGCCCACCAGGTGGCCGGCGGTGGCTGATGGGTGGCCGGCGGCGGCTGGCCTGTACCCGCCCCGTTTCGCCGTCTTTTGCTTCGTTTCTTGATTCGTGCGTATTTTCTTCGTTATGTGTCTGTTTGCGTCGATTCTTTTTTTGTTGGATTCGTAATTCAAAAACGAAGATTTTGACATAAGATAGGCCCTGAGATGAGGTTCCTAGCTCCAGATATTGCGTACGAATCATTTGGATCTTCCGGCGGGCGTAGAATCTTCATTCTTTATCCGTTTTAGTTCATTCTTCTTCTGTTGGATTCGTATTTTGAAAACAAACATCTTGGATAGAATGGATGTTGGTGAAGGACACTTTAGTCTTGAAATATTGTTTTGATGCCTTGAATCTTCAAACGTGTGTGGAATCTTCGTTTCTCATCCGTTTTGCTTGATTTTTATCGTGCAACCTTGTTTTGACCATCTTGGCATAATGTTATTGACTTGTACTATATTTGAATTAAAATGCCAAGAATCGTTCCAGAATGAGAGAGATATCGGTAGTAAAAACATGACTTTTTACGCGATATCATGTATCCCACACTTAGAACTTTGCTTGTTTTCAAGCAAACTCATTCATAAAAACTTCTGGAAGGATTCTAATTGCATCATTTGCTAGAAATACTATTTTCAGAAAATATAAAATTATGGTTATGAAAGAGTTTTTTTTACTGGAAACTAAGGGTTTATAGAACTTGATACCTTCTTCGGGCAACTTATGAGGTGATCATGACTAGGCAATCCTCACAAGTGGGTCACTCAAATCACTCAAGTGTTTAGGGTTTCCTACTTACTAGTGTCAATCACTCGGATAGCCAGTCATGCAGCATTCTCGTCATAGGCTTGATCGAGAATCAAATCTCCATCACTTTTGATGAGGATGATACTAACCTTTCGAGATATCTTGGAAGGAATCGGGTTTTTGGGTTGAAGAAGATAAGTGGTGAGGGGTGTGATGGTTTTCCTTGTATTTTCTTGAAGCTTTTCTTCGGAGTTCCTTAGCTTTTTGAAAGGAATACATAGCCTTTTTTTTTTATTCTTCCTTTTCCTTGGCCCTTTTTATGATTGTGTCGGCGTGGTTCTTTCGATTTCTTTTCTTCTACTCTGCCGATCTTAATAACGTACTTCGTGGCCTGGAAGGATTTTAATGATTTGGGTTATGTTGGCTTTCCTTGCAAAGGTCTTAGGAATTCGGGAGTGTCTCCTAAGGTTTGTGGGTTGATGAGACTTCTGTAGGTTCGGGATAAATGACAGGAGATCTTTATTGGGTGTGAAGAGTGGGTGTTGAGTGGGTGAATGTTTGATGGTGGAAAGGTGTTTTGGATTCCTTGGAAGCTATCAAGATAGGTTGTACCTATGCCACGTGTGGCATTCATCGATGTGATCTCGAAATCCATTACAAGAGCAAGTTCTAATTCAAATGCATACATCGGCACACACATGAAACGAAAAGTGAAGCATTAAAGATGAATGCTAATTATGGGCTCAATCCTCACGAGTCGAATGTTTTGGTTAGTATATGCCTAGCCATGTGTTGCTTTTTCGTCCGTATCTTATTCTAAAACAGTTTTGTTTCTTTGTTAAAACTCGTTTCTCGCTGTAATTCATAGTTTTGAAAGATAGGATTTCTAAAGAGATGTTTTTGAATCCGAAAAATTTGAAAATTTTTCCATTTTTAGCCTTTTGATGAAAATATTGTTTGGCTTACGGACAAGAGGTAAAACTTGCGGTTGTAGACCGAATATACCACACTTAGAGGAACATTGTCCCTAATGTTCGAATCTATTTGTTGAACACCTCTTGACGAAGTATCCCACACTTAGAGATTCTACTTATCTTTGGGTTGTTTCATAAGTGTTGTGTGGTATTAAGGATCCCACAGTTAGTGTTGGAATATCGGGTGAGATAATCGAAGCTTTAAACGGATAGAGGGTTTTGGAACGGTGTACCACTTTTGCTGTATGCGTTGTTTGCTGATTGCCTGGAGTTTGCTAGTCTGCGGCTTGTAGCTTATGGCTCCAGAATTCTCCACCGTGAGGGTCTATTGCTTCCTTTGATCCGGTCTTCGATAAATAGTCGTTTGATCAAACAAACAATCCATTCAACAATCAAATAATAGCTGCTAATAAGAAAAATAAAGTGAAAGCATAATAAAATAGTAAATAGATAGATGTGATGTCGAAGCATCAATCGTACATCAATACAGACAATAATAAAATAGTAAATAGAGTTTTGGTAGAAAGTAGAGAGAAGTCAGAAAGTGGAGCAATCCATTGCTCTGCTGATGATCATGCTAATGCAGTAGATGTGGTAGGTCCAGGAGAAGTCTCGTCTGATGAAGAGTCATCATGCTGATCGTTGGTGCCTTCGCTTGATGCATCATGGATAGCTTCTTCGTCTGGCATACCGATTGTAAAAGCTCCTTGATCTACTAGCTGATCGATTAGTGGCCCTGATGGTATTTCGAAGCTGTCGAACGGGAACATGGCTGATCCTTGGTGTGTGTTGTCTTGGAAGAGATCTGTCTGTCTGTGAGAGGAGACCGGCACAGGTATAGTAGCTGAAGGGATGGTATGTCTTCCAGTCCTGGGGCTCTGAATTGTGACAGTCCGTGCAGATACTCTAGATGTCCTGCTGCCTCTCGATGTGTGTACTCTAAATGACCCAACAACTGACGGAATAGTCTGTCTAGTGACTGGGACCTGCACTGGAGGTGGCTGTGGTCTAGGAATGATGATCCAAGGTGGTATAACATGCTCACGGCTTGGCGGTGGTCGAGGTGCTGGAGTAGGGACTACAGGTGGATATATGTGTGGTGGTGCTCGGCCCATCCCACATGGTAAGTGTGGTAGTGGAGTCATGGGCATCCCAACTGCCTGCTGTCTCATGGCTGTATAGATCCTAATCTGCATCTGCATAGACCAATACCAATAATTTGGGCCTGGAGGTGCCCCGTAGTGGTAAATGTATGCGGGCACTCGCGATCTTGGGGCAGGAGTAGAATGTCCTGTCCTAGTATGTGGTGGCACCACTGGTGGTGGTGGTGGGATGTCATCATCATCATCATCATCCTTATCATCATCATCCTCGTCATCATTATCATCGTCATCTGTATCTGAATCACTAGGTCCTTGCTGGCGTTTCCTTTTCTTTGTTTCCTTTGGCAGAACCAGGTCTGGTATCAACGTGTCAACACTGTCAGGATCCGCTGCCCTTGCTTTGATGTAAACAGCACCATCTTTCGTGACCCGGAGTATTTCCATACTCCTAAGAAAATGGTAGTCGACTGGCTTAGAGCTCCATCCTGATTTAAATTTCTCGACATCTGATGTCCGAAGTAATCCTATTTTTCGGATCAATCTGGTGATTTCTGAGCCCAAGTACGATCTTTTCTTTCCAAAGCCTTTTTCTTCTAAAAGTCGCTGAGCAACTAAATAAGCAACCTGCATGTTTCTCTTGTCGAGAATACATGCCATAAGAGCGACATCAAATCCAGAAAATCGACCGCTAGTCGTATGCTTCCTGTCAAATGAACAAGCTATGAGCTTGTGTAGGATCTGTAGGACTGGGTCTCTGAGTCGGGTTGCCTTAATACCCGAGAAGTATGGTGTAGGTGACCATCGACTCCATGCTTCAGCGTGTGTTGTCGCGATGGAAACAGAGGTGGCTCCAGTGATGAACAGAGGTGATTGTATCTCTTCTGGTGTGTACAAATCTAGGTGGAGCGAGAACTGGGCGAGTGATAAAGTATGCGGGCTGCCCATGTACTGAAATGAGATCGAACATTCTTCAATTCTCTACTTCTTCTGAAATTTGAAGGTGGCCATAAATTCAGTAACCATCTCCACATATACCGGCTCATCGATACTGAATAATCTCTTGAATGATTCAAACTGCTGCCCATCAACTGTATAGGTAAGTATGCTTTCGAGTCTTTGCTTAAATCCTAATGCTTGCATAATATTCCAGTCAATGTGCCTGAGACAACCAAACTTCTTGTCTCTCCAGATACGTGCCATCTTGTCGTAAGCTGGTGTGGCACTCATGTATGTTAAGGATCTTGCAAGGGGTCATGCTGGGTTTAATTTCTTCTTTCGTGCCATTGTACCTGAGAACATTTAAAGTAATGGATCCTTTGAGAAAGAGAAATTTAGAGCAAGTTCCAAAGAATTTCGAAGTGAGGGCTTTAATTTCTAGACAATCTAAAGATTACATTAAACATAAAATGCTCTCATGCAGCAAATAGTCAATTATTTATCAAGGCAATATCGTCACTTAGAAAAAATATAGTCATGGAATGGCAGTTGTCTTATTGTGAAGTACTGTTATTTACAAAGTTTGGTGCAAACCAAGTTGGAAACGACAGGAATTCACAATTCATGGTAATATCATTATCGGTAGGGTTTGACTTTAAGAGTGCAGGCTGAAGTAAGGTTTTTGAATAAAGTAGTTTGTCTTAAAAATTCAATACTTCAGGTTGACTTTTCAGGTCAAAGCTTTCTTCAAGTGATATTTTCAAATGCCATACTTTTAACCTATTCATGCATGCATGTTCTAAGTCATTTTAAGCATTTCCTAATTGATAAGCAAACCAGGTTGTGCATAAAAAGTTATTATGTCCATGTATTTGGTGTGATCCAAGACTTTTTATTTAAAAGTGATGATTCTCTAGTTATATAGCCTAGTTTGACTAGTCAAGTAAGTACAAGTGTGGTCATGGCATGGCCGATTTTTAGAGGGAGGAGGGAGGAAGATGAAGTTTGTTAGATGATTTGAATTATGGGGAGTTAAGGAGGTTCATAGTGGTCCTTTAGGGTACATGTACTCACCCTAAGTACTATGGTACTCATATGGTCCCTAAGGTGAATTGAATGTCAAGTATTAATGTCTTGGATTAATTTCCAATATCCCACTAATAATGATGAGGAATCTTAAATGTGTTACTTGTAACTAGTTACTTGTTAGTCTCCTGTTACGTTGTAAATAATTTAAGAAACGCGCAAATTTTTGCGGAACAATCAAAATCAACTTTAAACATTAAACTCACGCTATTTTTGGTGTTTAAAAATCTTTGTCTGACGCGGGCTTATAGAATGTACTACTGTTTCGGCAGAATGCTAAAAAGGTGTACGTTCTTTTAGAAGTGCGTGCGTTTTCAGACAATAATTAAAAAACGTTTTCTATTAAAGGGAACTTTCAAAAATTTATTATATATATGTATTAAAATATGCTCATTTAAAGTCGCGAGCCCCGACCTTTTCGGAGAAAATTGTTTTATGATTCGTTCCGATCCCTCCAAAGGGAAAGGGTCGAGATTTGCTCCCTTAATTGAACATTTTTCGGTACAAAACATTTCGATAGCTCCCAGATGACATTGTAAACTAGAAAATGACGATCCTCTAAACCTCCTAGGATCTCTCGTTCCTCATACCCTAAATTGACAAGATCATCAATCAACTTATTATACGCCTTCCTTATCTTCTTGGGATTTGATAGACCGTCGCGTTCTCCTTTGTTTTTGTAGTTCAGTTTGTGAGTAAGTTTATTCACAGCTTCCATAAACGCATTCTCTTCCGGTGAATCAGGTTCTCCGGTTGTAAGTTTAACTAGCTTACAGAGTTCACTAATTTCGGCTTTTTGTGTGGAAGTGAAGGGGTATTTGGTGAAGGTGAATATTCGAACAAGCTTGACGTGAAGGTCTTTTCTTTTTTCAAAGAAGCTTGTGTCGATTCTTTCCTTTGTGGAATTAGGAAAAACTTCTCGCAATTTTGAGATTAGGTAAGAAGCGGGGTCAACAAAGAACGGAATTTTACCAAGAAATGTGATAGGAATCATCGGGTTTTGTTCTATCCAGAACTCAAGTTTGTTGATCATTGTGGCGACATTGTGATTTATTAATATCATAGATATTGGAAGGTAATCCATGTCGGCAAATGATTCGAAGAGAAGATCTAAATCTTCTACAAACTTCAGTTCTTGGTCCTTGAAATTTGTGGGGGGGCTTTCGCATTCTTGATTTGACAGACGAAGAAGAAGGTTTACTTGTTTTTCTAATCCAGCAATCGTTTCTCGTTGGTTGAAGGAAAACGGGAGATTGGCATAGGTCAATTGCATGACGAATGCTTTATAGACGTCCGCCCTTCGGGAAGGATCGAAAGAAGCACCAAGGTGGCATTCTTTAAAACAAGGTTGTTCTACTCCGACGGATGGAACCTTATCCACCACTCGGTATATGGTGTATTTAGGTTCGTATGAAGAGAATGGGCAGATACCGTCATTGTGAGGATCGGATGTAGTTTGGGCATATATCGATATCTCAGGAATGAGGGTAATTTGGTCACACGTTTTCGGAGGCTTTACTTCATGATTTTCTTCGGGAAGATAATCGAAGTGGACAGAATTTGACACTTTAGGCATTTGCAAAGTTGGAGAGTGATCTTCTGGAGATGATGCCAGGTCAGGTAGCTGATCCGTGACATCAAAGTCCAGGAAATGGTTTGGAATGGAATGTGGGATCCTAAATTCTTCTAGGGAAGCATATAATTCATCCTTTGAAGTACAAATAGAAGTGGGTTTTTTAGATGTCATGTTTAAACTAATATTATCCTAATTAACACTTAATTAACAGCAAATTAAATTAAAACTGCTTAAAGTAACTTTCGAGAGATTTCTAAGAAGGTGTCAACCGGAAGGATCTCCTAAATACTACTACTTAAGGTGGCTTGAATCTACGTTTGTGATTCCCCGGCAGCGGCGCCAAAAACTTGTTGTGCTCACACCGTGTCGTTGTTTTTCAAATGATGATGCGAGCGTAGCAGAGGGTTTTAAATTTATTATTTGCGGGGCTTAAATTAACCGTACTACCTACTTGATTAGTAAGCGGTAAGTATAACCTAAGATCGTTATATGAATCCAAACGTGTGGGCGATTAAAGTTGCACTTTCAGTAGAGAAGTATTTAGGATGGCACAAAGTAGGTAGGTTTGGGGTTTAAAGACAGATAATTAAAATGCAAGAAAGTAAATTGCAGGAAAATAAAGTACAGGAAAACAGATAAAGATAAAGATGTGATTGCTGAGATTTCGATAATTAATATTTCAGGATGACAGAACAAATAGGGTTGATACTAAATGTGGCAGTTAAACTACTAGGTGTAAACTCTAGAACCCCACCAACTTAGTTTCCCATTGGCGTGTCACTTGGAACTAGGTTATCGTGATTCTAATCGGAGCAATACACAAACTTCCAATACTCATCTAGTTGAAAGATGAGCAACCCATTTTGGTGTTATACCGAGGTGAATGAATCAGCAGCGTATCGTCTCATAGGTCCGACCGTTCTTAAACCCTAAGGTAGTTTACTACTCCATTAGCATGAAGATTAAAAGATTTGTATGTTTAGACCGCCGATTATGTAAGACTTAGTGTTTTATGAACTCTAGGTAACTAGGACTTTGTTTTTATCCCTAAGTCTCGTCTTTGTTTAATTAAGTTCTAATTACTTCGACTTATGACTTAAGTTCTCCTTTTCAAACTATACATCTCCAGATTATCCGCAATTTGATAAAACATGTTTCATATGAGGACCATGCCTTTCAATAATAGACAGTGTACTTTACATGAGATTTCCACTGCTTCTTATATCCAACACTCGGTCAAGAGTAATTGACAGTGAAAGTGACACTCTAACTAATTAAATGTAAAGCAGTGCAGAAAAGTAAACCTAATATATACAACGAGTGATTTCACTGTGTCTTACTTATTGCGTGTCATGGGCACAGATAACTACTTACCATAATTAAGGTTAATCAGGTCCTAATTACTAGGTTGCAGTCGCGTGGATAACTGGAAAGGGTGCTCCATAAATTAAACTTAAATACATAAAGTCCTAACAGTACAAGGGTTATTATCTCCTATTTTATCTGAACGTGTTTTACGAACATTATTTTATAATGCATTGATTCTCGTAGGATACACCAGTTAGTTGTGTAGTTGTATTATCCTTTCGGAGTTCCAACTTTTGAACCAGAGCTGATTCCAATGATATAACTACCTTTGGTCGTTTATCGGCTTCCGTACGTTTGTACTTTTCATGAAGCATTTCCAGCACTATACCGAATAAACAGTTGAATAGGGGCCGTTATATCATTTTACGATTATCGTGCATTGATTGTGTAATGACATCCTTACTTATAATTATCTACATCATCAGCAATCACAATAATAAACTACTCGCAATTCATGGCAATAAATAAATCACATACCAGGCAATAATACATATTCAAAATATGAAATGAGACAAGTATAATAAAAGTTTAGATATCACTCGGAATTAAATGCGTAGCAGCGTATTATTATAATTGACAAACTCTTTCACATGAACAAAGATTGATCTCCGAATCTCTAGCGTTCGCCCTAGCTCCTACGTTAGTCCGTGGACTAATTACAATATTCCTAGAATGAGAAAGACTAAAAGACTATGAAAGATTTCCTAGTGAGAAAGAAAGAGTGAAATATGCTAGAATGTGTGCATATGTGGTGTGTGTTTCAAATGAACCTAAGCCTCCTATTTATAGGTGAGCTTTGGCTCACATTAGCACCAAGAGGTGCATGTTAGTAAAAGGTGGCCAAAAGGGTGCACCAGGTACCGTACAACACGATAAGTAAGCGCACCGGGTACTGTACAACACGAAAAGTAGGCGCACCAGGTACCAAAAGTTGCCAAAAACGGAAAAAGAGGCGGGAGACAGGTGGCCGGCGGCTGGCCTGTACCCGCCCCGTTTCGCCGTCTTTTGCTTCGTTTCTTGATTCGTGCGTATTTTCTTCGTTATGCGTCTGTTTGCATCGATTCTTTTTTTGTTGGATTCATAATTCAAAAACGAAGATTTTGACATAAGATAGGCCCTGAGATGAGGTCCCTAGCTCCAGATATTGCGTACGAATCATTTGGATCTTCCGGCGGGCGTAGAATCTTCATTCTTTATCCGTTTTAGTTGATTCTTCTTTTGTTGGATTCGTATTTTGAAAACGAACATCTTGGATAGAATGGATGTTGGTGAAGGACACTTTAGTCTTGAAATCTTGTTTTGATGCCTTGAATCTTCAAACATGTGTGGAATCTTCGTTTCTCATCCGTTTTGCTTGATTTTTATCGTGCAACCTTGTTTTGACCATCTTGGCATAATGTTATTGACTTGTACTATATTTGAATTAAAATGCCAAGAATCGTTCCAGAATGAGAGAGATATCGGTAGTAAAAACATGACTTTTTACGCGATATCACACTTCTCTGATCTGGGTTCAAGCTTATCTTGAGTCTCATGACGCACATAAGCCTCGCAACCCCAGATTCTTAGATATGACAATGAAATTGTCTTTCCATGCCATATCTCAGAGGGTGTTTTGGAAACTTTCTTGGTTGGGATGAGGTTAAGGATCCTTGCGGCAGTTTCTAGAGCATAGCCCCAAAAACTGATTGGAAGCGTTGTGTGACTCATCATGGATCGAACCATATCAAGTAATGTTCGATTTCTCCTTTCAGACACACCGTTATGTTGGGGTGTCCTTGGAGGAGTTAATTGTGAGATTATCCCACAATCCCTTAGATGATCATTAAATTCTTGATTAAGATACTCACTGCCTCTATCAGATCGGAGAATCTTAATCCTTTTGTTCAATTGATTCTGTACTTCATTTTGGTATGTCTTGAATACTCTAAAAGTTTCAGACTTATGTTTAATTAAATAAACATAACCATATCTACTGAAATCATCAGTAAAAGTAACAAAGTAACGTTCACCGTGTCTAGTAGGCGATCTGAACGGACCACACACATCAGTGTGTACAAGTTCCAACAGATCCTTGCTCCTTTCACAGTTTCCTGTGAAGGGTGCTTTTGTCATTTTGCCCAATAAGCAGGATTCGCAGTCATCACATGATGTAATATCAAATGATTCCAAAATTCCGTCCAACTGGAGTTTTGTGATGCGTTTCTTGCTTATGTGGCCCAAACGACAATGCCATAGATTCGATTTATCCAAACCATCTTTGGATGAACCAACATTATAGATTGAATTGTCATTTAATTTTATGGTGGTTTCTAATATGCCTCTACAAGGACTAGCCTTAAAGTAAAATATTTCATCCTTGTAGACTAGTATTGATCCATTATCAAACTTATAATCAAAACCATCCTTAAATAAAGCATTAAATGACATAATGTTTCTTGCCATATCGGCACTGTAGCAAACATTTTTCAAAACAATACATAAACTAGAATCAAAATGAAGCTTGTAATCTCCAATCATTTCAACTGAGGCAACATTCTTGTTCCCCATAATTAGATCAAGCTCCCCAGTTCGTAGCTTTCTACTTCTTGTTAGTCCCTGCACATTTGTACAAATGTGAGTACCACAACTTGTGTCCAATACCCAGGAATTAGAAGTAGAAGTATTGTTTAGTTCAATCATGAACATACCCGAAGGATTACCAACACCACTAGCCCGTAGTGCATTGAGCTCATTCAAGTATTTAGTACATGCACGCCTCCAATGTCCTTTCTCCCCACAATGGAAACATGTGGCCTCCTTAGGATCCTTGGCTTGTGGGATCTTAGCAGAAGATGTGGAAGTAACACCCTTGGGCTTAGGTTTGGGATTGGAACTTGGAGTTCCAACCTTGTCCTTACCCTTGGATTTGGTTCCTTTCTTCTTCTTTTTGATCCCTCCTTCCCTTATGGACAAAACATCAGCAGCAGGTTTAGCTTTGGCCATGTTAGACTCAGCGGTCTTCAGCATGCCATGGAGCTCCATGATGGTTTTCTCCATACTGTTCATATTGTAGTTCAATACAAACGAGTCAAAAGAACTAGTCAGCGAGTTCAGGATGAAATCCGTAGCAAGCTCCTGACTTATGGGAAAACTAAGACGCTCTAGTTGGTCTATGTACCCTTTCATCTTGAGTACATGGACACTAACGCTGCTACCTGCTGCCATTTTGCAACAGACGAGAGACTTGACAGTGTTAAATCGTTCCTGCTTTGCTTGCACTTGAAACATATCTTTCAACTGTGTAAGCATGTCATACGACCCTAATGTTTCCAAACCCTTTTGGAGTTCTGGAGTCATGGTCGCCAACATTATGCAGGCTACCTCATTAGATTCGGTACGACGTTTTTCAAACTCATCCCGAACTACCTGAGTAGCTCTCGCCTGTGGCTCAGCGGGTAGGGGTTCCTCAATTGCCCTAATCTTTCCTTCCATCCTGAGAACAATCCTCAGGTTGCGAAGCCAGTCAATGTAGTTCAAGCCATTAAGCTTATCCTTCTCAAGGAGCCCTTTTAGGCAAAAAGTAGAAATAGATGAGGAAGCAGAGTTTGTGTTTGTTGCAGACATCTGTCAATTTATAGATTGTATAAGTCAATTTATAGATTGTATAAGTTAATCTGACATATTTTATCCTTGTTAAAATAATTACCCTTGTGTGTTTTAATATTTAAAACAATTATAATTAACAAGGCCTATTTCACTTATAGTAATGCCGGGTATGCCGCGGAAACATTAGTTATAAGCTATTTAGGTAGGTATACTATATTACCAATTTCATCCATTATGAAATTCTTAGACTCCTGCGGGATTCAATGATGATCCATTATATCAATTGACATGTTTAATCCCTTCTACGCCAACCCTTTCTTGTGTCGGGTATGCCGCGGAAACACAAGTCCAGATTGTAAACTGTCCATGATAGATACACGTGAAATCCGGCCCAAGACTCTCGGGTATCGCGAACTTCACCTCACCCTTGCCAACACCCAATTGAAAACCGGCCCAAGACTCTCGGGTATCGCGAGTTTCAACAGGTAGAAGGTTCGAATGTGTGCACTACTCGTGGATGGCGTAAAGTTTACATTTAAAACGGGTTTTCGTTTTGTATTAGCAAAAACATTTTATACCATTTTTAAAATCTTGCCAATTTTATATCGCGTTTGTTAATCCATTATAACCAAACCGATGTATGATTATTATCCTTGTGTTTTAAAACTATTTTCTAGTGCACACAACCAAGATAAATATTTAAAAAATAATAATAATCACATGCAAATATATCGGTAGTATGCCAATCCTATGCGTTTTCCGGTAAGCCACTATACCGAAAAATGAGGTCAATCTAAGGACAAAATTAGTAGGAACAACGGCTCCCACTTAAACTATCATCCTTGAAAGAAGCCCACTTGCACCATCTTGAACATCATCTTCGTGATTCCAATCTCGAGCGTCTCTACATTTTAAATCAAAACTATTCTACTTTCTATACTATTACAAATACATAGAAAGAAAACGACACATTTGTCGTTAATACAAATACATGATTAAAATGAAAAAGACGACATGCAAGCTATTTGATTAATTATTATTACATTCATCCGAATAAATAATACACAACCAAACATCACACAAGGGCCATGGCATAAACTACCGATATCCAATCAACCACAAAGCATCTAAACATCATCAAACGAATACTTCAAAATCTCATGTATCATTCGACAAGGGCTGAAATTTCGTCTCGGTTACTAGTTATTATAATCAACCCTTTTAAGACTTTATTATACCAAAAATGTATCATTTAAAACTCAAAAGGGATCGTTCATAATCAAACTAAAACCGATTACTAAAATGGTCCAAAACAGTCCCGAAATTAACATATGAACAAAAACGATTTTCTGATTTTTAACAAGTTTAAAGATCTATCATTTTTAGTCACATGCAAAACCATTTTATGATGGATATTGCCAATAACAAAACCAATGATTTCGGAACAATAATCTGACCAAAACAGTCCGAAACAAACATCCATGGTACATGCCTTTCGAAGCAATCAATTAATCGATTTAAGAGCTAAAGTTTGTACAAGGTGGCTCTGATACCAATGTTAGAGTTCGGTACGAAAATGCAGCGGAAAATCACTTACAAAACAATATTTAAAACGAACTCCTTCATTTGTAAACTTGTACAAAAACAGTAGCTACTATAGAGATTGGAATAAGAATCATACCCTTGAAGCGTGATTCCTATCGATACGGTTTAGGCTCAAAGAAGAACCTCTCTATCGGGGAGACACCCAAAGTTCCGATCTCGATTGATATGCTTTCGATCACCAAACTTCCAGCCCTTTAACTCCACCAAAACAGCCCCTAGAACACCTCTTTTCTTCACCAAACCGCAACACCACAACCTTGTGTGTTGCGTATACAAAATACTCAAAAACTAGAGATTATGTATAAGAACTTGATGAAGATCTTGAGTAGATTTTGGGCTGATTTGTGTGTGTTTTTCTTGAGAGAAAAACGTGTGTGAGAGAGAGCAAAGAGTGTGTTAAGAGTATAAGAAAGTTAGTAGGTTGAGTGCATTTATAGGAAGAAAAATCACATCTTCCAAGACATGCAATATTGGAAAGATAAATCACATCTTCCAAGACATGCAATCTTGGGAAGATAAATAACTTCTTTTGAGACATGCATTCTTGGGAAGACAAATCACTTCTTTCAAGGCATGCATTCTTATGTTTAATTAATTACAAGTTATAAGCATAACTAATTAATTAAACAGCTCAACCATAGACCATTAACAAACGTCTTTTAACTAATCTCTCATATGGAAGTATATCAAACGATTTTCGATCGGCCTTTGCGTGTGACCGAATAGGATAAATGGACTTTATATTATTATGTCATGGGCATATTATTGAATCATAATGTACCACGGTCAAGCCCGAAGCCAACCCGAGAACATTGATTCCAATAGTGAGATGGTCCACAGACTTTGCAAGTCTGTTGGCCATTCGGAGGGCGTCCTCGGTCTCCCTTAGACGTGTCTCACACTGATGCAGCCTTGATTGTAGGATAGAGATTTCGTTTCGGTAGCCAATCACTTGGTTGTGGACAACCTCCATAGTTCCGACGGTTTCTTCCACTTGGTTGCGGAGAATGTCCATGACAGTGTTTTCGTGTTCCTCGGAGACTTGATTAATGCATTCGAGTGATGTGAGTCTCTAGTTTTCGTTGGTTTCTTGGAGTTCGATATCTATAGCGTTAAGTCGTTGCTCGTGATGGTGTAGCCGAGCGGCTAAAACCGGTAGAGTGAGGTGAGTGGAATATGGGCTAGCTCGAGGCAACCTGGTGTCCCTCCTAGCAACCCTTGAGTTTTGTGATTCGTACGAATGAGAGCGCGACGAACCGGGTGGTGTGTTTGCCATTCTGAGACAAAGCGTTAGAAGGAATGAGGCCTATATCCATATAATAATATACAATATAGCCTAAGATATTGAGTGGGAACAAGGCCTATCTTTGTATGTATATAGATATCACAAAATAGCCTAGGGTGTCTAACACAGACATGTTTGAGTCCCGGTTTCTCTCGAGGTCAGAGTCAACTAGTGTATTCCCGTTCAATATGATCGTTTCAAACCTTATATCATCTTTCCATAATTGTACATAGTTGATCAGGCTATGTTAAATTAAAGTCGTATGCTGTAATTCCTGAACCAGTCATGCCTAATGAGGAAATACTGCCTAATGGTCATAGTCTAGGCCCACTAAATGCAACCTAGTTCACTATAACCTTAGGCTCTGATACCAATCTGTCGCACCCCCGAATTTCGGGTTGCGGAAGCGAATCGGGTCGGGGCACAAGTAATTACATATCAAGCACACAAGGTATAATGAACGACCACTATATGCGTCGTTTTACTTTTGTATTGATAAAACAAAAGTTTACATCAAAATAACGTTTACATTAGCTCAGTTTCTGAAATTGAGATATTTACATCACATAATTACTTTATACAAAATATAATAATGCAATTTAAATCTCTGATGTATGAATGCTGACTCGAGCTAATGATTCCTGTTTGGGCAGTCCAACCTACTGATGTGTACCTGTGATACATGCTAAAATGGGTCAGCGAAACGCTGGTGAGCTCACAGGTTTGTATGTCAACACATAATCGTATGAACCGCAAGATTTATAATTGAATTTAAAATGCAATTAAGCAAAATAAAAGTTATACAGCCATGAGCACATAGTCTGAGCTTAACTTGAGTGTCAGGTCCAATTAAGGAAACCCCAACTGAGGTGCCTCCTACGAGTGCCTAATCCACACTCGTCTTCCCAAATGCTAATACGTCCGTTTGACCAGTTAGTGCGTGCTAACCCGGACGAGGATTGTCAATCCTATATGATATCATATACTAACATTCACGCTACAAATGTATTACCAGACTATGCTATGGAGGGCTTTAATGATTAGTTGAAAAAAACTCATGTAGTATTTGTTTGATTTGTACTTGTGTTCAACATGTAAATAAAACGAGCATTGTAATCACACCCCTGATTGAAAAGCAGTGAAATAGGGGCCATGAGACTCACCTGAGCCTTGTTTGTTTATCTAAATGGACTTGAATCGATTAGCCTTGAATTGATGTCTGAAGATTTGTAACCTGAGGGCGTTCAATACGCGCGATGGTTATTAATTGAATAGCTATCTTAAAAGACTACATTTATAGTTGTTTGTCCAAATTACCCCGATTTGGTTGATTGACTTGAGTTTTTGAAAACGTGTACGGCCCGTTGGTGATTGTTTGTAATAATAATCTCGATATTATCATTATGTTTTTGATGTGTTATACTTAAAAGTGTATCCCAAAGTGTTTTAAAAGTCGTATCGTATAAGTGTTTGAGGTTGTACAAGTTCGACACTTAGTACAAAAATAGTTTGTCAACTTTCTGTTTTTGGCGACACTTGGCTAGTGTCGCTATAGGCGACACTTGGCTAGTGTCGTTATAGGCGACACTAGTTAGGCGACACTAGGTGAGTGTCGCTATAGGCGGCACTTGTTAGGCGACACTTGGTGAGTGTCGCTAGATTTCTGATTTTCGATAATTGGGCGACACTTAATCTGTGTCGCTATAGGCGACACTTCTGAATTTTGGCATCACTAAGGGAGTGTCGCTATTATAATCTGATTAAGTAATTCAGCGACACTTAAGCAGTGTCGCTATAGGGGCGACACTTGGCATAGCGACACTTAGCTAGTGTCGCTAGCACTGTTTTTGGCACACTAGCGACACTTCCAACTGTTCGCCGGATTTTGAGCCGAAAACGATTTTTCCGGCCACTTTTCGACCCAAATCTTTTACCCAACCGATATTTGGACATTTTAAGTATGGAGAAACAATAAACAAACGAAAATATACCAAATCGAAAGGTTTCGAGATTTTGTCGGAAACTTACGCGGTGGCGAATCAAAATTCCGAAAAGATGAAGTTGTAGATCGTTGCGTGGTGGTTCTTTTTCTCCAAATGAGTCTTGAATTTTGGTGAAGTTTAGTGGTGTTATTTTATGAATTAAGGTGATAATGGTGAAGTGGTTTGGTGGTGATGTTTGAGAGAGAAAAAGGGAGAAAGAAGGAGGTGAGAATGAGAGTATGGAGGGAAAATGGGGTGGGGCTTGGTCCCCCCTCACCCCTTTGGCCGATTTTTTGGGTAGGGGCCCACCAAGGTGTGGGTCTCCACTTTTCAACTCCGTGTAATTGCGCTCCGTACGGTGTTCGTTTTCTCGGTTGTTAAATCGTTAAATAATTATTTTATACGTTTGAATATACATTTTAAAATACGAATAATTACTTAATATTTTCATTGAAGTATTTAGCCAAATACTTAATAATTGAGTTATATAATATAACTTAACTTGTTTCGCTTTGTTTGTGCGTTTAATATTTTAATCGCGTAAAATTGTCACTTGTACGATATAAGTTTGAATTGAAATATTATCGAAATAATATTTTGATATGATAGCGTTATTAAATAATATTATATTATTTAATAAAATTGTTCACCAACGACCGTATTAATTGAACCGAAATACATTCGATTTGAACTTGTACGATTTAATCAAATCGCATACTTGTATATATTTGACAATATATATTACTTAATACACAAATTAGCTTAACACATAACTAATTACATGTATTAAAACTTGATTAGGTACTAATTACTAGTCCTAATTTGACGGGTGTCACAATTACTTATTACTAAACCTGTGAGATTCACCAACCTTTTTGGTTGACACTTTTTAGCATTGTATCTCAGGTACACATACGGAGTAGGATTTCTCCAGGACACTAGCTAGAGTCGCATGATTTCTACATTGCATCTAACGGAGATTCTTAGCATTATCTTTTGTATATTATGATTATGTAATAGAATCTCCCGCTACACGCGTGGACTCTAGGGAACTACATTTTTGTAACCGAAAACACTATGTTTTCAAACATTTTATATATGGAAATGTAACTATTTTTAAACGTCTCATTTAGAGGTCGTTTGCTGTATACTTTGTGCTGTTGATAACTTGATTAGTCGCGCCCCGACCCGAACCGCTTCCGCAACCTGAAATTGGGGGTGCGACATCAGCAGCACCTAAATAAAATGAATCAGAAATAGCTCGCAACAATGAATTCCCCAAGTTTTCCAAAATCATTTTCCACACAAGTTTTCTCAAAAGTTTCTACAATTTATCAAATCTCAGATAACACTTTAGCTCAAAACAATTTAGCTCAAATAGGGGAATCCGATCACACAAGTATATCAGGATATCAAATGAACCACAAGGATATTAAAAGAACGCAATGATATCAACAAAGCATGTCAAGATTACGTCTATGCATCTTGTGTTTCTATTAAATTTCAATTTCATTTAGTACAAACAATTTTTTATCTCACATTTTATATAGATTTTAATATATGTAGGTGTGATATACATTTAAAAATTATGATATTAGTTGATATTTTTAATAATTTTCCTTTTTATTAATAAATTATTTTCATACTCTAGCGGTCTAGCCCGCAAATATAATCTAGTTTCATTCATAAAATAAAACTCTTTAATTAAATTTGGATTTGGATTGGTGTTCTTTATTTATTGCGCTCTAAAAGCCCATGTATCCGGTTTTCACCAGCCCAAATTTTAGTTTAAAAAAGTCCAGCCCTCTTTTTATCAGACACACGACTTCTGAAAACCAAAGACAAAACGTGAATAGAAACCGCGATACCGCCAGAAACGACGACGACGACGACGACGACGACCACCACCACCGGCCACCGGAATTTTACGGCTACTCACCGACGTAACTTTACCACCGCCGGTAATCCTCTTTCAATGTCAATTTCTTAAATTTTCAATCAATTTTGGTCAAAATTGGTTTTTAGTCAAACCTAGGGCACAAATTCGTCCATTTTGTTTTTCATAAAATTGAATTACACAATGCAGCTTAATAGCTAATATGCTTAACCTTTGATGATATAAGTTACTTAATTTAAACTGTACGGACGCTTGTAATTTCAAGCCACAATTTTGCAGTTTAGCGCTGACTTTTAGTACGGATCATGATAGGGTTTGATTTTAATTTGTTATTAAGTTTGATCACTTAATTTAGGCTTATAATTTCAATTTGATGGGTAATGATTCAGAGTAAAGCTGTGTGCTTTTTCGATATATGAGTGGGGTAGTAGGGATTTAGGGGTGCTTTGTGTTATGGCTGGAAAAGCAACCTTTGAATCGGCTTCAACTAGTTGGTCTGAGCTAGGTTTTTCTGGAAGTTATATGAATGGGAAGAGGGGGGGTCGATCAGCTGCAGTGGGGAGTAATTTGGATAGGTCTGGAAACGTTAGAGAGGGTTCTGAAAGCAGGAGATTTGGTTTGGGGTTTGATGTGGTACATGATGGAAGCTGTAAAGCATTGGACGAAATGCAGACGTTGTCAGAGTGTGTGTCGTTGGAGCCAATTATGATTCGAACCCAGATTTCATGGGGTGATGAGTTAAGGAGGGTTTTAGGGATTTCTGCTGGAAGCACAGCCGGAGAGAATTACTTCGGTGCTGCTTCTGCTGCTCATGTGAAGCCGTTACCTCCACTGGCGGTTGTGAAGGATCTAAAGCGGTTCAGATTGTGTGTGGAGGATACGTGTGTGAAAGCTAGGTAAATTTTTTTTTTCTTTAGTCTAATTAATTATAAATGTTACTCCGTATTATAGTAGGTGATATTTACGACGGTTCGTTATGTTGTCTTTTTTTCAAGACATGATCTATGTATATCTGCTATATAAAATTTGAATTTGTCTGGATACGCGATGTGTTACTGGTACTTTTTTGCCAGTTGTTAATGCTGGTGATGTGCTATTGTTAAAATAGGGTCCGTGCAAATCAAATGGATTTACGCCTGCGTAATTTGGATAGATATTGTGAAGCTGTAACCTCCAAGAAACAACAGAGGAGTGAATTAGCAAGTAATGACAGAACAGGTGTTTATAGTTTTAAAGCGGCTACTCAAACACACAGTGTAAATCAGAGAGTAGATCGACCTAAGAATATTCTTCTCAACAAGCGTGTTCGAACTACGGTGGCTGAATCTCGGGTTTGCTTCTTATATGAATTCCCCACTTGATTTTTTTTTGTTGATATTTCGGAAGACATGCACAAATACAATGTTCTTTCTTTGATCATTTATTGAATGTGGTAATAAATCATATTTATTGCTATATTTTACCAAATCACCATTTAGGAATTATTTTTTTGTATGTTAACTCGTTAGTTGGATGTACTATGACGCTCATTTATGTGATTTCCAACTTTATTGCAGGCAGAATGCCAGAGTAATGGCCTACAGATGCAGCCTATGGCAATGAAAAACGATGGAAATGTACCTGAGGACAATGATGGTGAATCTGATTTATTCGAAAAGATCCGTAGGCTGGCTGCAGGAGGTGAAGGGTGGGATAAGAAAGTCAAAAGAAAACGTTCAGCAGGCACACTTTTGACGAGACCTATTGATAGTGATGGTGTGCCTAAAAGAGTTGTACAAAACAAGATTCCTAATGAACGTGGTTTACAACCACGCGATGCTGACGTCTACAGGTATGACATCACTTTTTTATTTGACTGGATTATCTTACTTTCGGTTTTCATTTTAAAAGATGCACTACAAATACACAGATGACAAAAATGGTGCCAACCAAGACCGTGGTTGCACGTGTTCCTGGTGTGATGCTTTCTTTTGGTTTTCTTAATGTCAAAGTTCATGTATGGTAGTTACCTATTTATGGTAATATTTTATTAGGGCTTATCGTAATCATGGCCCACGGCCCATATGTAAACTTTTAGGGTTTATCGAATCAATGATGGATATGCTTGAGATAATTACTTTACTATATAATTAGGTTAAATAATCGCGATGAATCTCTAAGCAATCGCAAACGTCCTATGCCGCCGGTGTCATCTTCTCCCCCCATGGCTCAATGGGTTGGTCAGAGACCACAGAAAATGGCTCGAGCAAGGAGACCAAGTCTGGTTTCTGCTGTCTCAAATCAAGATCCGAACCAGATATCTTTCGAGAACCCTTCACCTTCCGACATTGGTGCTAGATTGGTCTCTAATGGGATCCACGGTTCTCCTATTTCTGGAAATGCACCCAATGGTCCCCAGAAGTTGATTGTTAAGCTTGAGAATGACCAATCTCCATCACGATTATCTGAAAATGAAGAATCTGTTTGTGGTGAAACACGATTGATGGAAAAAAAATTGGGAAACAGTGACATGAGTGCAGTTGCAAAGAGCAAACCTCCCTTGAATGCAGTGACACCGAAGCTATTTCAAAGTAGTAAGAACGGCTATAAGAAGAATGGAAGGTATGGAACTCTTACAATAAAACGAAGTATATCTAATTACACTTTATGCATTAATATTTATTTATTAAATTATGCTGTTTTTTTTTTCAGTAAGCCAGGCCGTCGATTGAAAAAGCTTTCAGACCGCAAGGGCTTTCCAGATCTCGCTCCTCAAAATCGTAAATCTTCTGATTGTGCAGGTACATTATTAAATTTTTATCAAATACGTACATGTATAGTTTTATATGAATTTTGGGAAATTAACATCTGATGTATGATGTTTTAGGAGCATCTGATGATGATCGGGAAGAGCTGTTAGCAGCTGCAAATCATGCTCGTATAGCACGTCGTAAGATTCTAAGTTTTGTGTTTTGTTTTGTTGTTTTTTTTTTGGATCGTATTTGATGTTGAGGGATGATTCTTGAACAATCTATGTAATTGTATTCTTGCCTTTGTAGATCTAGCATGTTCAAGTCGACTGTGGAAGAAAATGGAACCAGTCTTTGCTTCTGTTAGTTCTGAAAATAAATCCTTATTATTCCAACAGGTTGACTTGTATTTAACAGTATTTTCTGATTCTTTTTACGTATGAGTATTTGTTTTTTGCCTATCCAATTTGATTGTAAGTGTTTTTTGCTAATCTAGGTGGGCCTTCAACATGAAAATTCCTTGTCTGATTTTCTTTCTTCTAGAGAAAGAAAAACACACATACAACATCCGGAAACTGAATCATTCTCCGAATCGAATGTGTTCATACCATTTTACCATAGAGTATTATCAGCACTTATTATAGAAGATGAAATTCCTGAAGGGGATGCAACATATGATACATATGGCATCAATGAATGTGAATCTTTTCCTAGCAACGGAAATATGAATTCTTTTAGAAGCTCTATTGACAATAATATATGTGAAGATGTGAATTTAAAAGTAGAGGTGTTGGACGCGGTTTCAAATGGCTTCTTCAATACGCCACAAAAGGAAGGTTTTGGTGGTTTGTCACCTGCTTGCCAGTATGAAAAATTTTGTCTAGATGAGAAACTTCAACATGAGCTTCAGAGTATAGGCATATATCTGGATAAACTGGTAGGCCCTGTGTTTGGTATATTCTGATCTTATTAAAACTACTTATGAGATGGAGAAGTTTTTAGAACAGTCTTCAATCACTGGTGTTTTGTATTAAATTTCTTTATTTGTTATCCTATTACAGCCTGGGTTGAATGACAAGGAAGATGAAACACTGCAGCATGAAGTTGATAAACTGAAGTCAAGACTTTATCAGCAGGTTACTTGATGGAAATGTTAATTGAAGATTATATCTGACCTACACCTATATCTGGTGTTGTTCTAACCTTCCCTATTGTTGATTCTATAGGAGGTTAAAAAGAAGGCGTACTTGGAGAAAATACGTAAAGCTGTTCAAAGCGACTCTGGAGTCCGGTAACACTTTTATTACCAGACGTCATTTTTTTACGATATAGGACGCATTGCTGGTTTCACAAATTAAACATTATCCGGTTGTCTTGCAGAGACCTTGAAACGCTTGCCATGGATAGATTGGTTGAGCTGGCATACAGAAAGCTTTTGGTAAGTTCTTGATTCCTTTGCCACTGCATTCTATATCTCACAGTAGTCATCAGTGTGTGTGTGTGTATTTGTTACTTATAATCTTCTAGATTCCAAGCATGACTTGTTCTTCTTAATGTTTAGCTGGCTACTAGACGAAGCTCTAGATCCATGATTCATAAGGTGCCAAAACAAACTGCATTGGCTTTTGGAAGGAGAACTCTTGCTCGATGTTGCAAATTTGAAACATCGGGTACAAGTTGCTTTACTGAGCCTCCTTATCAAGATATCCTTTCTGCTCCAATTGAAAATGAGCCAGATCACAAGCTATTATCAGGTATGCCGTTTTCTTAATTATTCTTTTAACAGTTGCATTCTAAGACACAGGAATTTGTACCCTTGTCTTGTCATAATTTATTTCAATTCTGATGGTTTACCATTCAGATGAAGCTTACACCACAAACAGACTGCTATCAAACAGAGGCAAGAAGAAAGAATTTTTGCTTGACGATATTGGCACTGCCTCCACTCGAGCGCCATCATATCTTGGTAGCACCACTGTCTCTGGCGGGACTAAGGGAAAGAGAAGTGAGCGGGACACAACTAAATCTAGAAAACCAAAACCAAGACAGAAGGCGGGTCAAATTGCAGCATCCGGCAGCGGATCTGTCAACAAAAATTCGAGATCCACACATCCTACCGGACCTACATGGCCATCATCAAACAGAACCAGCAATGAATCCACCAATAGATCTACTCATCCTACAGGACCTACATGGCCATCATCAAAAGGAGCCAGTCAATCAGATACTAGAAGGGATGTTCGATTTGCGTCCAATGAAGGGACCGATTCTAGGAACCCTTCACTTGATGATGTAGACCCGTTAGATGAATTAGGTGTAGGGGGTGACCTTGGCGGTCCTGCTGATCTCAATTCTTTTTTGAATTTTGATGATCAAGATTTAGAAGAAGATTTTGCAGGAGGGCTGGACATACCTATGGATGATCTTACAGAATTGTTCTGATTTTGTTCACCATTTCAAGTGTACATTAATGTCGATAATTTGGCTGTTTTGGAGGAGTCATGTGAAGGAAAGAACTCAGGCAGCTTGCAATTGTAAGTTATAACAGCGTTATACAGAAATCAGTAATAAGGAAGTCTATACAAAGGGAGGAAGAGAGAGAGAGAGAGAGAGAGAGAGAGAGAGAGAGATTGTAGAGAAATCTAAACTTTTTTAGACAATTATCCGACCAGTGGTTTTCTAGGTGATCCGCAGGTCATGGGTAAAAACTCAGGCCTTGACAGATGGCTCCATACATATATCAGGAAATTGTTGGTATGAATTTAAATGGGATGTTTTAGCAGATGGATTTTTGATTAGTCAGATTGTCTCTTGATCGTTGAACCTGAAACGTTTTAACTCTACATATATATATATCTGAATCTGTTACATTTTCTGTAATTACAAAGGTCAAATTAAATTTCATCATTTGCGATTTATTTTCAAAATGAAATCATGGCAAAGTGGAACACATACACGAATTTTGCAAGTCAGAAAAGGCACCTAAACTAGATTTAATTAAGGCAAGAATTTGCTTATATGATGTGAAAAATTTTCAGTCGTATATAACGAAACGGGAAGACGAAATCAAACCGACATGTCTTGTATAATTTTACTATATATTTTTGCTCAATAATATATCATAATTGACGGGGTTTCATTATTTAACGTGGTATCGAACTAGAGTTGTAGAGAAAATCTGATCGACTAATAATAATCCTTCGGCCTCGGTTTGGAGGGATCATCGTTTATTACTATTACTTTTGTTTAGTTTTGCTATATTTTCCTTTTAATTAATATTTGTTAGTTGCAAACCTTTTTTGGTCGTAGATTGTTATAACAACCATTCAAATGAGAATGGAAAATTTGGTGAGAATGGAGAAACCAATAAGAATGTGCCACGTGTCATAAAAAAATATTTTCCACGTATTCTCTCCCAAAGAAGGCTATTTTGAGTAAACCCTAAACCTTCATTCGTTTTTCATCAAAATTGCCATCTTAAATCCGTTTCTTCTCGATTAATTTACGTTTTTTAATCACAATTCAGACCCTTCCATCCCGTTCATTGATTATTTGATCTTTGATTGGTGTGAAATTCTGAATTAGGGTTATATTCAAAGGAAAAGGCTGCAGAATTAAACCCTAATCATATTCAGTTTCGATTCCAAGCATTATAATAATAATAGGGTTTTTAGCATGCGATTTAGGGGTATTTGGCGTCAATCATAAACCCTAATTCGTACAGGTTTTGGTGAATTCTTACGGCACAACCTTTTCTTGCTCAAGGGTTTTTTGTTTCCTGATTTGTTGATTACTTGCTGCATACTCACTTCTTGAATCAGGTTTTTAATTCGATTTTCTGGATATAATTATTGCTCAAGCATTTGACCAGATTCGGATTAAGGGTTATTGAAACCTAATCGTTGTGAATTAGGGTTGTGGATTGTGGTTACATTCTGGGCAGATTAGGGTCACGTGAGGGTACTTTTGGAAGTGTTTGATTGCTGGTTTGAGGGTCGTAGTTTGAGAGTAATTGTATGTAACATGGAACAAGGTTTTCTGAGTCCGGGGAAAGGTGTGAAAGAGAAGAGCAGTGCTGCTGGACATAAACAACCTATGGTGAAATCAATCTTGAAGAAACCACCGGTTGTGACTAACAACGAGACAGGAAAGGATTGTCAACGTGATATGGGCAGCAAACCGGATAGTAATCCAATGAATACTCCAGCCTTTGTGAACAAGAAATTGCATGTAGATGAACTCGATAAATTGAAAAAGGTGAGTGGTCATAATTCTACACTGGAAGACTTGGTACCGCCTATTCATAATGAACAGAATGTGGAGGTTCAACAACCGTCTAACATTAGCAAGACATCGTATTTGAATGTTGTTACGGCTGAAAATCCAAAGGAAAATGTCAATTTTCGTTCCTTAAAATCTGATGTATCTGTTAATGAGGCCGATGTTACTATCCCATTGTCATCAGTTGAGGATATTAACAACAGGTTTTTCGAATACTTTGTATGGTTATTTAATTGGTAAAAGGATAGCTTTTCAGGTTGTTGAAAATTATGTGCGGTATGCTTGGTCAAAATATGGTATTAAGAAGGTAATGATGAATGCTAGGGGGTTCTTTTTCTTCAAGTTTTCATCTAGTAGTGGTATGAACAGCGTTCTTGAGAATGGGCCATGGATGATTAGGATAGCTCCAATTATTCTTAACCAATGGGCACCGAATGTTAGTTTAACTAAAGAAGATCTTACTAAGGTGCCTATTTGGGTGAAGTTACACAATGTTCCGATGGCTGCTTATACAGGTGATGGGTTAAGCATGATTGCAACAATGCTTGGTGTAACACCCTCAAATTTCGGGTTGCGGAAGCGGTCGGGTCGGGGTGTTACCAAATCCAATATCACAGCATAAGATACATAGCAAACGACCTCTAAATGAGACGTTTGAAAATAGTTGTACATTTCCAAAAGTAAAATGTATACAAGTTGCGAGTTCGCAAAAATAATTTCAATACATAATTTGTAATACAAAAGTTATGCAGAGAAATCCAGATGTTTGAAAACATGCGACTCGAGCTAGCATATCTTATAGCAATCCTAATCCTGCTGGGCACCTGAGAACACATGCTAAAACGAGTCAGCTATAAAGCTGGTGAGTTCATAGGATTGTTAGTTGAAAACATAAAGTATAAACCTTGTATGTTTTGAAAAATGATTCAAAACCCACGATTTTGAATTGTATTGTTATATCGTTGTAATATCAGTGTGTATACATCTAACAAGGTATCCCATACCTAAGTATTTGTGGTGTGTACCTAAGTACATAGAGAATATGCAATCCATACCTAGATACTTATTAGGTATGAGTAGGTCCACCAATGTGAGGCAATACCTGCCTAAGTACAATTCAAGTGTGTGTATGACCACGTCATATGATAACAAGTAATAAAATTACGTATTTAGTAGTGAGGTATTTGTGTGCCACCTGGCATAGTGTGTTGCCTCCAGCAACATGTAATTGTAGCCCCGCAGAACTATGATTGAGTATTTAGCCAAATACTGTGTTAACGACCTCGAGTGTAAGTTCGCCGATCCGTTAATGAGTGCGAGTATCAACTCGTGTGTTTATGATTTGTATCGCTTTACCACGATATCGAAATTCAGCCTTATTGTAACACCCCCAAATTCGTTTAGCGGAAGCATTGGTATAAGCTGGGGATGCCACATTTACATAGTACATGCATACGTATCAGAGCTTATGATTACAATCAAACATATATGTTAAGATGCCAAAAGTAATAGTTACAAAGTTTACGATTCATCGAATCGTATAAGTAGTTAAATTTTACAAAAGTGGATTTCGTAAATATGACTAAAAACATATTAGTTATACAAAAGAAATTCATATGTTTCAAAAAGTTGGCATCCTAAATCTTCAAGGGTCGCCTAGGTTCCATTTGTGCAGGCGGTCCTTACGTGTGCTGCTAATTCCCTGAAAAACATAGTAAAAAGGTCAACAACGAGGTTGAGTGAATTCACAGGTTTTATGTTTGCAATAGTTGGATCAAGTTTGTAAGCACAGTTGTTAAACCAAATACGTTCACAATAGTTATTGCCATAACAGTTAAGTAAGTTTAGTGGAATGTTATCCAAATACAAGTTATGTGGGATGTCAGCCCAAAATACGGTTTACATTGGGATGTTACCCAAAGCACAGTTTACGTTGGGATGTTACCCAAAACACAGTTTAAAATACGTTGCTGGTCGTTCTCCAGCGTTTTACAAACAGTACCGGTCGTTCTCTGGCCAAATACGCACGGTCGTTCTCCCGTCCAAACAAAACAGTTTACCGGTCGTTCTCCGGTCTAGATACGCACGGGTCGTTCTCCCGTCCAAACACTGCTGGTCGTTCTCCAGCGAAACGCAGTACCGGTCGTTCTCCGGTCTAAAGACGCATGGGTCGTTATCCCATCCAAAACGCACGGGTCGTTCTCCCGTCCACTTGGCCAGTCGTTCTCTGGCACTAAAATACGTTGCTGGTCGTTCTCCAACATTTTCATAAAAAGTACCGGTCGTTCTCCGGCGAAATACGCACGGGTCGTTCTCCCGTCCAAACAAAACAGTTTACCGGTCGTTCTTCGGTCTAGTAAAACGGTTTGTCAAATAGTTTACCACATTTTTTTAGTTAATGGTATGAAAATGTTATTTCATAAGCCTTAATTTGTACAACAGTTCAAAGTACTCTAATCGTTCGAGTAAACACGTATACAATCATGTAGTAAAAGCAGTTATGGCAATTGTACAATATATAATACAATAGTTATATAAAAGTTTTCTCATGTAGCAAAAGCGTTGACTATGTTTTCCACCCCTGTTCAAAAGCAGCTAAAACAGTAGAAGTAGGGGCTGTGAACTCACCTGTTGAGTTAAATAACGTGTGAGCGCTAGCAAAGCCTAAAGCCCGAATGTAATCTAGTCGAAATCTCCTAACGCCCTAAACGTATGAGATTTAATAAGTATGTGGATGTCTAAGTCGGCCATCCATGCTAGTGTTCGTACAACCAAGTTATGTCCAAGTGTTAATTCGATGTTCATGTTTGAAGCTTGAAAATGTATACGACTTGTTGGTAACGGTTCGTAGTTATAACCTTTGAAAGCGTTTATCATTTTCATTCCTTTTGAGTTTCATAAAGTAGGAAATTGTGTACGGGGGTCCGGGGGCAGCGCCCCTGGTAGCGGGGTCCAAGGGGTGGCAACCTCTGGTGGGGTCCAAGGGGCAAAGCCCCTGGTTGGGGTCGAGCTGACAAGTCAGCTTGGAAAATTTTTATTTACACTATGTTGCTGTAGTAAAAACGCGTTCGAAATTCCATTTCGGGGTAAAATCAAGTGATAAAATACTTAGTGAAATCATGTGTTTTTAAGGGTCTGAAACCTGCGACGTTAAGTGCGACATTGCGTGCGACGTTATGTGCGACATATGCGTTTGTGTCGCTATATGCGACGTCAGGGTCTAGTGCGACGTAAGGGTCGACGTCGCTATGTGCGACTTCGCAATTTAATGCGACGTTAAGGGTGATGTCGCAGTATGCGACGTTGTAAAGTGTCCTGCGACATTGTGACTGATGTCGCAATTGGCCCAAGCCAGATGCGACGTCGGGGTCTGATCGGACTCCGGTGGCCGGACACATGGCCGGACGACTTCGTTTTGGCCCAAAACTTTTACCCAACCCTTATTTGGACATTTCTTAGTTATATAAACACCAAACATGCATAAAAGACCAAAAGATAAGTAGTTTTGAAAAAAGTGTCAGAAACTTACGCGTGTCAGTTTTAAAATCCGAAAAGGTAGAAGTGTAGATCGTGATCCCGTGATCGTTTTTCTCTAAATGGGCTAGATGATTCGGTGAGTTTTTGTTGTAGTTTTTGTTGATTTTTGTGGAGTTTTAGAGTGAGAAAGAGATGAGAGAAAAGGAGGTGAAGAGAGAGAGATGAAAGAGTGAAATGAAAGAAAAAGGAGGTGGGGGAAGAGTTTTGTCTTCATTTTTCGTCTCCTGAGTTTGCGTTCCGTGTTTGTTTACCCGATCGTTAATTACTAAATTATTTTTAGTTGGTAACTTTTTAAATACCTTTTTAGATTATATTTTAGTGGAGATATTTTCTTACAATAATTTAGTTAAGTTTATTAAGTTTTTAACTTTGTTTCATTTTAGTTTACGAACTAAACGTTTATACGTTATAAAATTCTTTGTAAATATTATCAACATAATATTTAATATCAAATAATGTTATTTAATAAAATTCGTTTCATTAAATAAATTTGTTCACTAACAGTCGTATATTTTTGTCGCGTTTGTTCCAATTGTCGTGTACATAATTATAACTAATTATGAATCGTAATACTACGCGTATTAACTAGTTGGGCTTTGCTAGACTTACCTCTAAAATATGTTGTGAATTCACTCAAAGTAGGGAATTAGCCTAAAAATGCGTGCAATTAACGTTTATAATTTAGTTGAAAATGCGAGGTGTTACACTTATGAGCTAAAAAGTTAAAGAATTTAAAAGGTTTAGGAGACCTACTAATATGAGAAGACAGTTTCAACACCGCCGGAGTATGATCCGAGCTACGATATGGTTGAAATAACGCAACTAGACCAGGCCACATACTAGACATCTCCACGTTTCCCATCACTCTATCAATCTTCCTTAAAATCCCATCATTACTTTTGGGTTTCTGGTTCCACGTATAATGAAACCCCGAACTATTAATATCTGTAATATCAATACCTTCAACACACTCCTTAAACTCGCACATAGCAATTGAATAACGGGAGGCTCCGGTAGAGGTGTCCGCTAGATTAAGAGGAGCATTAAAGTCCCCCATTAGAACCCAAGGCCTACCGTTAACAAATCGACAATGCTTACGCAAATCACTCCACAATTCTCTTGGATGACCATAGGCATTTCCTATAACGCCCCTCATTTAATACAACAATATAATATTAAAACTGGCGGAAGCGACTACTTGAAATACATATTCTATTAAAACCTGTTAGAAATTTTCGCAATCCTTTATACAATATGTTTAACTATTAAACAACCATAATTAACATGTTTACAAACCCGGGGCATTATATACTATAAAACATTATTTATTACAAACTGGATCAGAGTTGCAAGTTTCAAACATTCCCAGCATCAAAACGTCCCTTCCTGGCTACCCACATAATTAAACATAACCTGCAGGAAGTAAATTGAGGGATTAGCACGAAGCTAAGTGAATGGATAATCAACTACAATTCAATTTAGCTAGCAATCTGTTCACAATCAATAATGCAACAAATATCGTCAAGAGGAACGGTGGTTCCTAGAGACCCTGTTCCGGGTGGCCCCATCAGAACACTTAAATCAACTGTAGGCCAAAACAGTGATTAACCGCTAACTAAATGCTAATCTCCATCAACACATGTACGCAACCCTATGTTGACCAACATTAGCAATCAAGTCCAACCAACAATCTAGTTGACCTCTGGATTATACATTTCAATTCAATGTTCAACAAACAACCAATCAAATGGCATATCATTTCCAGGTTAACATACTATCAATAGTAATCCTATAATTACTGATTGAAATCAAACTGACACAACCAAATCAAACTGTGAGTTTCAAATCCACTCACCTGATCGTTTCGTTTCACTTACTCAGCTGTCTTATCTCGCTGAGCTCTTTGTTTATCTGAGAATTACAATCAAACATAAGTTAGTAACGATGTTCTTAAACCCATAACTTATATTCGAATATCATACTTGTGAATACATCTTATAACATGAAAACCGAATCAATATATATATACATTTGATAAGTACATTAATAAACCTATCAAATAATATTAACACATTCAGAATTATATAAGGTTCACTAAAAATTTAAACTTTCCTGCATAGGGGTTGAATCCGCCGGATTCAGCTGAATCCGTCCGGATTCATTTGAATCCGCCGGATTCCCAACCGTATTCAACACCATTTTGTTTCAAATTTTGATCAGGTCCTTTTAAAACGAATACGTTCCTGAATACGGTCATGAATACGCCGTATTCAACAAATTTCTGGTTTGCGTTTTTCGGGGGAATCCGCCGGATTCAGGGGAATCCGCCGGATTCCCGGGTTTCGCGCAGAAACCCCAGAACCTGCCATGGCTTAACTCAGCAAGTGAACTTCATAACCAAATAAACACAACAACGATTACAGCAACATGTTACCGCCTATATACCATCATATAACATATCATAACATGTTTTAAACATCAATTCAACATCGATTCCTACCAAGCATCAATTGATTATGAACATAACTTTAACTTATAATCATCACTTACCAAATAGATGATGATGAGGATATATAACTTAACACCACAGCTCAATCTTCAGTTACAAGTGTTTGATTAGAGTTTTTAACTTTGGTTTTGGGTTCTCTCAAGGTTTTAGCTTTAGGGTTTTAAGTTTATCAAACTTTCTAAATGAGGAAAGTAAGGAACTTTCCTTTTTGGGAAAGTTTATAAGTCGGTTAACTTTTACACCGACCCGCATCCACTTAAAACTAGTCCCGTTTCAATCTATTGCCTGGAACCTAAAAACCATTTGCGAGAAACTTATTTTATTGCACCGTCAACTATAGTAAATCAAAACAAACATTAATTTACTAAGCACAATAAGTCCTAAGACTTATTTAATTAAGTTTCGCAATTAAATACATATTACCAAATAATTTCTAAAACAATTAAATACGTCAATTTAAAATGAGAAATTACCAGACCAGAAGAGAGGATGTTACAACTCTCCCCCCCTTAGGAAGATTTCGTCCCCGAAATCTCATCATGATCAAATAATCCAGGATATCTGGATCTCATACTATCCTCTGTTTCCCACGTTAGGTTTTCACCTAAACTATGTTTCCATTTTACTAACACCATGGGAATCTGTTTCTTCCTAAGTTTGGTCACTTTTCTATCGAGAAGTTCAACTGGTTCTTCAACTAACTTCTGACTTTGATCAACTTTCAAATCTTTCAAAGGGAGAATCTGAGACTGGTCCTCAATGTTACATTTTCTCAAATAACAAATGTTAAACGTGTCATGAATACCAGCAAGTTCTGGAGGAAGATCCAATGTAACAGACTGATCATTAACAATCTGACGAATTCTAAACGGTCCAATATACCGAGGAGCCAATTTGCCACGTTTCCCAAACCGTATTACCCCTTTCCAAGGCGAAACTTTCAAGTAAACAAGTTCACCTTCAACAAAAGTAACTGGTCGACGTTTAGGATCAGCATATTGTTTCTGTCTATCACGTGCAGCTTTCAACTTTTCACGAGCCACTGCAACTTTATCAGCTGTCATTTGAACAATATCTGGACCTGCAAACTGTTTCTCACCTGCCTCTAACCAACAAGTTGGAGTTCTACAACGACGTCCATAAAGCATTTCATATGGAGGCATGCCAATACTAGAATGATAAGAGTTATTATAAGCAAACTCAACCAATGGCAAATGAGAATCCCAAGAACCACCATACTCCAAAATACAAGCTCTCAACATATCCTCCAATGTCTGAATCGTACGTTCTGACTGACCATCTGTCTGAGGATGATAAGCTGTGCTAAGATTCACTCTGGTGCCCAACTCACGCTGCAAACTTTGCCAAAATTGAGATACAAACCTCGGATCTCTATCAGATACAATCGATAATGGAATACCATGCCGAGTAACGATTTCATTCATATACAACTGTGCAAGCTTACTCAGAGATGCAGTATCACTAGTAGCTAGAAAATGAGCACTCTTGGTCAATCGATCAACAATGACCCAAACCATGTCATTTCCGTGGACAGTTCTAGGTAGTTTGGTAACAAAATCCATAGTCAAATGTTCCCACTTCCATTCAGGAATCTCAAGCTGTTTTAACGACCCATACGGCTTCTGGTGTTCAGCTTTCACTTGAGAACAAATATGACAAGAACTAACAAACCTCGCTACATCCATTTTCATTGTAGGCCACCAATACAAAGGTTTCAAGTCATTATACATTTTCGTACTTCCAGGATGTACAGACAGTCTAGATTTATGGGCTTCATTCAGAATAACATCCCGAAGACCACCAAACAAAGGTATCCAAACACGAGACTGAAAGGTTTTTAATCCTCTCGAATCATCCAATAACAATTCCTTTCGATTCAACATAATTTCAGATTTCAAATTATGATCTAACAAAGCCTCCAACTGTGCAGCTTTAATCTGAGCCACCAAATCAGAAGAAACTTCTAAACGCATAAAATAAACTCGATCAAAAGTTACCTTGCGGCTTAAAGCATCAGCAACCACATTGGCTTTCCCTGGATGGTATTTAATCTCACAATCATAGTCTTTGATTAGCTCTAACCATCGTCTCTGACGCATATTCAACTCTTGTTGCGAAAATATATACTGAAGACTCTTGTGATCTGTACAAATAACACATTTGGTACCATACAAGTAATGCCTCCAGATTTTCAAAGCAAACACAACCGCTGCAAGCTCTAAATCATGGGTAGGATAATTTCTTTCATGAGGTTTGAGCTGACGAGAAGCATAAGCAATCACACGATCTCGCTGCATTAAAACACAACCCAAACCCGCAATAGATGCATCACAATAAACAACAAAATCATCGGACCCATCTGGCAATGCTAACACAGGAGCCTGACATAACAACTGTTTCAGAGTCTGAAAAGCTGTTTCCTGTTGTTCAGTCCATATAAACTTTTCATCCTTACGGGTCAATTTAGTCAACGAACCGGCAATTTTAGAAAAATCTTTAATAAACTTCCGGTAATAACCCGCCAAACCAAGAAAACTTTTTATTTCTGAAGCAGACTTCGGAGCTTTCCAATTCATTACAGCTTCAATTTTCGAAGGATCAACTTTAACACCATCATTACAAATAATATGACCCAAAAACTGTACTTCCCGAATCCAAAATTCACATTTAGAAAACTTTGCATACAAATGTTCTCTCTTTAAGGTTTCCAATACCAACCTCAAATGCATTTCATGCTCTGATTCGGATTTAGAATATACCAAAATATCATCGATAAACACAATCACAAACTTATCAAGAAAAGGTCGACAAACACGGTTCATCAAATCCATAAAAACTGCTGGAGCATTCGTCAAACCAAAAGGCATAACCAGAAATTCAAAATGACCATATCTGGTTCTAAATGCAGTTTTAGGAATATCACAATCCCTAACACGAACTTGATGATAACCTGATCTCAAATCAATCTTTGAATAAAATGAAGATCCCTGCAACTGATCAAATAAATCATCTATCCGAGGCAGAGGATATTTATTCTTTACTGTCCTTTTATTCAATTCCCTATAGTCAATGCACATTCTAAAAGACCCATCTTTCTTTTTCACAAACAGAACTGGTGCACCCCAGGGAGAAGAACTAGGTCTAATAAACCCTTTATCCAACAACTCCTGTATCTGATTCATCATTTCACGTATCTCAGACGGAGCTAATCTATAAGGGGCTTTGGCTATAGGTGAAGAGCCAGGAACAAGATCAATCTGGTATTCAACTTCCCTAACCGGTGGTAAACCAGGTAATTCATCAGGAAACACTTCCGGATACTCAGAAACAACCGGTACATCAGAAAGGGACTTCTTTTCTAACTTAGCATCAATCACATAAGCTAGATACGATTCACAGCCCTTGGACAAAGATTTCCTAGCTTTCATCATACTAATCAAAGGTATACAAACATTATCCCGTTCTCCTCGAGCCACGACATATGACTTTTCAGAGATTGGAATTCTAATCAGCTTATTGTGGCAATCTATGCTTGCTTTATACTGACTTAACCAATCCATACCAATAATCACATCAAAACTAGCAATTGGCATCAACAGAAAGGAAATTGGGAAAGTCTGACTATCTATCATAATACTAGCTCCAATTACCGAGGTGGTAACAGGAACCGATTTGCCACTAGCTATTTCTACTTCAACTGGGTTTGTTATCACAGTAGGCATCATTTTCAACTTATCACAGAAGTACACAGATACAAACGAACAATTTGCACCAGAATCAAACAAAACACGAGCTGGTACAGAATTTACAAGAAAAGTACCCGTGATCACGTCATCTGTATGGACAGCTTCATCCACTGTCATTTGGAATGCCCTACTAACTGCAGATGGCGGAGTCTTCCGCTTCTGACCCGAAGAAGCTGATGAACCAACAACTGTCCCCGAACCCTGTCTCTTAGCCTCAGAACACTGATTTGCACGATGACCTTCCTTATGGCAATTCCAGCACACATAAGTAGGAAAAACACAATCTTTGGCTTCATGACCAATCACGCCACATTTCACACATCTAGTGGTTTGCACAGTACACGGCCCAAAATGTCTAGCTCTACACTTAATACACCAATTGGGACGATCAGAAGTACCACCACGACTTTCTTGTTTCTTACCCTGCTGATTTCCTTGCCACCGTTGCTTACCTTTACCAGAAGATTCACTCCTAGATTTCTGAGAAACTATTTCTTTACTTGGTACTTGTTGAGGTTTCAAATCACTGTCAACAGATCGAGCTAACATGAAAGCTTGAGGAAGAGAGCTCGCTAATCTCACTGAAGTTCGATAATGATTAGGTAAAGTACCCACAAACTGTTCTATCTGAGTTCTCTCATCAGGAACCCACTGCTGAACAAACCTGAGTTTCTCTGTAAACTGATTTATCAAATCATCCATTGACATGTTATCAGTTAATTGCAAATCCATAAACTCTTTTCTAATCCGAGCTATATCATAGTTTGAACAATACTGCTTACAAACTTCATTACGAAAATCAGACCATCGGATAGATGCTTTCTGAAAAGGAGATAATATAGAAGTGATCGAGTCCCACCAATTCATAGCTGCTCCTTTTAACAGTTGAGTTGCATAAGGAACTTTCAGTTCTTCCTCACATTGACAGACTTCAAATTTCTTTTCAACGTCTCTCAACCAATCTAGAGTCACAGAAGGATTCGTACTACCCGAATACACAGATGGATTACTGCTCATAAAGGTTTTAAAAGAACACACCTTTTGCTTTGGCGGTGAAATCGTACCAAACACAGGATGAGAAGATTCAGCCTCTTTTTGTTGTTTATACATTCTAAGCGCTTGGTTTTCCTCTTCCAAATGAAGCAAATACTGATCCCTTTCTGCCTCCTCTCTAGCATAGAAAGAAGTACCAGCATGTTCATTACGGTCATCATGAGTCTCAGCAGCAACTTCAGGCCTTGAGGCATTATTAGGGTTAACAGGTAGTTGCTCGTTATCCGCCATATCTGTAAACACCACAACAGCTTACAAATCATTAGTCGTTAGCACCTATTCTACTAACAGCTTTACATTCAGTACATAATCCCCTTCCCAAGAATGTTTGACACAACACAATCAAAGTTTAGGATTGAACATACAATCATATTCAATTGGCCCAAACTATTGCTCTGATACCAACTTATAACGCCCCTCATTTAATACAACAATATAATATTAAAACTGGTGGAAGCGACTACTTGAAATACATATTCTATTAAAACCTGTTAGAAATTTTCGCAATCCTTTATACAATATGTTTAACTATTAAACAACCATAATTAACATGTTTACAAACCCGGGGCATTATATACTATAAAACATTATTTATTACAAACTGGATCAGAGTTGCAAGTTTCAAACATTCCCAGCATCAAAACGTCCCTTCCTGGCTACCCACATAATTAAACATAACCTGCAGGAAGTAAATTGAGGGATTAGCACGAAGCTAAGTGAATGGATAATCAACTACAATTCAATTTAGCTAGCAATCTGTTCACAATCAATAATGCAACAAATATCGTCAAGAGGAACGGTGGTTCCTAGAGACCCTGTTCCGGGTGGCCCCATCAGAACACTTAAATCAACTGTAGGCCAAAACAGTGATTAACCGCTAACTAAATGCTAATCTCCATCAACACATGTACGCAACCCTATGTTGACCAACATTAGCAATCAAGTCCAACCAACAATCTAGTTGACCTCTGGATTATACATTTCAATTCAATGTTCAACAAACAACCAATCAAATGGCATATCATTTCCAGGTTAACATACTATCAATAGTAATCCTATAATTACTGATTGAAATCAAACTGACACAACCAAATCAAACTGTGAGTTTCAAATCCACTCACCTGATCGTTTCGTTTCACTTACTCAGCTGTCTTATCTCGCTGAGCTCTTTGTTTATCTGAGAATTACAATCAAACATAAGTTAGTAACGATGTTCTTAAACCCATAACTTATATTCGAATATCATACTTGTGAATACATCTTATAACATGAAAACCGAATCAATATATATATACATTTGATAAGTACATTAATAAACCTATCAAATAATATTAACACATTCAGAATTATATAAGGTTCACTAAAAATTTAAACTTTCCTGCATAGGGGTTGAATCCGCCGGATTCAGCTGAATCCGTCCGGATTCATTTGAATCCGCCGGATTCCCAACCGTATTCAACACCATTTTGTTTCAAATTTTGATCAGGTCCTTTTAAAACGAATACGTTCCTGAATACGGTCATGAATACGCCGTATTCAACAAATTTCTGGTTTGCGTTTTTCGGGGGAATCCGCCGGATTCCCGGGTTTCGCGCAGAAACCCCAGAACCTGCCATGGCTTAACTCAGCAAGTGAACTTCATAACCAAATAACCACAACAACGATTACAGCAACATGTTACCGCCTATATACCATCATATAACATATCATAACATGTTTTAAACATCAATTCAACATCGATTCCTACCAAGCATCAATTGATTATGAACATAACTTTAACTTATAATCATCACTTACCAAATAGATGATGATGAGGATATATAACTTAACACCACAGCTCAATCTTCAGTTACAAGTGTTTGATTAGAGTTTTTAACTTTGGTTTTGGGTTCTCTCAAGGTTTTAGCTTTAGGGTTTTAAGTTTATCAAACTTTCTAAATGAGGAAAGTAAGGAACTTTCCTTTTTGGGAAAGTTTATAAGTCGGTTAACTTTTACACCGACCCGCATCCACTTAAAACTAGTCCCGTTTCAATCTATTGCCTGGAACCTAAAAACCATTTGCGAGAAACTTATTTTATTGCACCGTCAACTATAGTAAATCAAAACAAACATTAATTTACTAAGCACAATAAGTCCTAAGACTTATTTAATTAAGTTTCGTAATTAAATACATATTACCAAATAATTTCTAAAACAATTAAATACGTCAATTTAAAATGAGAAATTACCAGACCAGAAGAGAGGATGTTACATTTCCCGCATAGACAAAAGAACAAAAGAAAGTCTTATTTTCTGCACGAATACATATTTGGCAATGAATAACCTGATCCGAAGCATGAAGATACATCAAATCAACCACACCGGGATCCCACCCTATAATAATTCTGGTTACCCCAACACATTGATTCACATTTGAAACCCAATTCCAATTAGAGAAAATGTTCGAGCAAATACTTTGTAACTTAGGTGCAAGTATATGAGATTCCAATACAGCACAAATACTCAGGTTATTTTCTCTAACCACATATTGAACCTCACTTTGTTTAGGGGCGCGGTTCATACCCCTAATATTCCACGATGCAAGACTAACCATTAGAACCATTCAATACGGGAGTGCTTGCCCCCTCAGTAAATGGAACTTGTGGGTTGCCCACAAAATTAGCGGTTTCATTAAAATCAGCTTCCACATCACTAATCTCCTCCACATCGTCTACAACTCATTTTCCTCTATCATAATTCTCGCTCAGCTTTTCTTTATTCAAAACAGCATTTCCATCTTTTAACTTACTAAAATCAGAATTCAAAACATTAAATCTGTTACTTACAAGCACATCAATTGGTTTCGAATTCTGCTTACTAGATTTGGAATTTTGACCCGTGTCTTTAGGTTTATAGATCATCTTCGGTTGCTGATTACGTATAATAAACCCGCTAGATTGTTTAGCCGACTTCGAAGGACCCCTAGCAATCTTTTTAGGTGCTTGAAAATCATCAGTAACTTTCTGGACAGCCTCTTTAACCACATTCTTTGGGCATTCCGAATCATTATGTCCAAAAATCTTACATGAGTTACATCTAGGAGGTTTCCATTCGTATTCCACACGAACTGTATATAGAGTTTTACCATTACCCTCAACCTTAGGAATAGCAACAACGACACTTTCTTTCAATGCCATTCCCGACTCAACTTCCACCATACACCGAGCAAAGTTTGGACGACCCCAAGATTCCATACACATTGTGCTCGTATATGAATCCAACATTAACGGATTACCAACCTTTGTCGCTATTGCGCTCAACCCTACCTCATTAAAAGCAAGTAACGGAATATTATGGAGTTTAATCCACACTGGCACTTTAGATAGATCTTCCTTTGCCAAATCTGCATCCGAAGTCCATTTCCTTAGAATGATAGGAACCAATCGAATCATCCAAGGACCACCCTCTATAACCTGATTCATCCCATGTTCCGAATTAAATTTAAAGAAAAAGAATCCGTTTGCATGCATCATAACCCTTTCAATACCGAATTTTTTCCATGCATTCATCGCATAATTCTGAACAACGGGAAATGCTAATCTTTTACCAATAAAGTATCCATAAAGAGTATTAACATACTTCTTACTTGCCTCTCTAACGGTATCCAGTGGTATTTCGAGATCAGCTTCAATACCCATCGGAGCATTCAAATTTAACTTCCTAAAATTCACCTTATGAGTAACCTTCTTTCCAGCAATATGCGCATATGAATTCCCTCCTATAGATGGACGAGAATTCATATTACAAGTAACTGGAACAGTAGCAGCATACAGACGATCAAGACCTTTCGTTCCATAAACAGATTTCTGCATATTATCACTCCTTTTGAATGACTCTTCATCGTCACTAACATCAGTGGCATAAGCCATATCCAGCTTATCATCATGTTTCTTTATAGGTTCACCAGGGATTTTACAAGACTCAGATGCCTCAACCTGTGGACCTCCAGAATTATCTGAATGAACATTATACTCTGAGTAAGTAGGCATCGAATTCTGATCAGCAGAACCAGAATAAGTTGATCGATATAGATGCTCTTCCTCAATATTCTGCGCGCCAGGGATTTTACCAAAGAATAACCCTTCAACCTGGTCGCCATCAACAATAGTACCATCCTCATTACCCTCAGACCCAATAGCAGCTGAACTAGCGTCTCCTTTCACATTCAAACCAGCCTTTATTGGGTTACCAACATCAAAAGAATACCTTCCAACATCAGGGATTTTACAAGGGATATCCCCAACCTGAGATTCCGTATTAACATAGCCTAGTTCAAACTTATTATCCTGTACCACCACATTCAAAGGATATGAGATGTTAACATGCTTCAGATTATCACCATCCTTGTATTCTTTATTTGATGTAGCCGCATTCAAACTAGGGTTTGAAGGCATACCAGATTTATTCAATCCCTCCAGGTTACATGGAAGTTTTTTAACCCCATCGATGTTAATCTTTGTTGTGTCAAAGTTAGACACAAAGTCCGAATCCGAAGATGACCCATAACTTCTTTGCTCATCACCTAGAACTGTTGAATTGTTTGAAGGCTTCAAGTCCTTCTTTTTCTTTTTCTTATTGCTGCTCCCTCCCATCTTGTAAAAACACGTAAACACAAACTAGAAAAAACCCTAAAAACGACCACTACTTCACCAAATCTCCGCAAAAAATAATTAAGGAATCAAATCATGACAAAGACATGCATTTCGTGATCCTCAATAGATAAAACGTATTCCCCAAACAAGAACCTAAACGATTGAAAAATTAACCCTAGCAGCCGAAACCCTAAAAATTCTAATATCTTGGCCTGTTAATGAAGTTCGTATCAAACATTAGAGGGACACATAAGTGTATCAAGGATGATGACAGATTCAGTAACAAGTTAGATAATCAGAACCTCTAGAATAAACGATTGCGAGTTAAGGAAGATAGATAAATCGCCTAGGAGGAGAGAGCTCTTTTTCAGGCCTCCAATCATTTGGGATGATAGTATATGATTGATGGGAGATTAACCTGATTAAGAATCATCTAAACGGTCGGTGTAAACACTAGGACCCTACGTTCTAGGTGTAACACTAAAAGCATATGTCACAGAATTCTAGGCTATCGTGATTCTGATCAGCTGAGACTGTCTTAAAACCCCCCTCACCGTCTCTTTCGGAGACCAAATGACCCTCTGAATGGGGTGCAGGAATAAGGCGACAGTCCACATTTACTGACCTTTCTTAACACCTATGTCTATCTGATCTTAACAGGATAATGCTGGTTGTATGCTATGTAAGTTAAACTATCGGTTAAGTAGAGTTAAGGGGATTAAGCATCTGGGAGCACAGCCGGCATCCTTACTTTCTTTTCAAAACTCATATTATATCTGATTAAGTGCTAATACTTCCGTCATGAATTAGAACCTCCTTTGCCATCGGTCGTTCATCCCTAGGTATGTGTGCAGTGTATAGTGCATTTATGTTCCACAATACTCTAACCCTAGGTATATCTACGGTGTTTTAAAGATCGTATAAGTCTTTACACAGCTTTATAACCAGAGGTAGTTTAACGGTGTACTATAGCATTTTCATGGTTTGACAAGACCTAGACCCGTGTCTGGAAGGGCAACTTCCAGGTAATCCACGATGAGATAGACCATCGGCATTTCCTCGGCTTCCATGCATTTGTACTCTACCAGTGGTATTTCCAACACTATACCGAGTATTCTGACGTTTTACGGCGATCCCCCAGCTTCATACAATACAGAGGATAACTATATATTCGTAGTTAGGGTTGATCCGATCCTATCCTAAGTCAATAGTCACGTGAAAGACCGGAAAGGGTGATTAATTAAGTCTATATTCAGGATAAGCTTAAAACATGTACACAGCAAAATAACTTCCAATTATGTACAATATTAATCAAACATCATCCCTAATCCTAACATTTACATTCCAATAATCACATATTAATCTACGTAATAATCATGGCAACAATCATAATCGTACCGCAATAACATGCAAAGCAAACATTATGACAGTAAGAGAGAGAAAGATAGTAATACCAGATTAGTAGAGTAATACAGAGGATTACAACGTTCTGAACTTGATTACATAGACATTACCAAGCTACAAAACTTCCTCTAGCTCGAACCACTACTTATTTCTCTCTAGTTCTCTAGAGAGAGAAACTAGAGAGATAAACTACCTAAAACTATTACAAAACTAGAGATAGCGAATTCTAGTGAGAGAGAGAGAAATAAGATGTGAGAGGTATTTTCAAGTGGTGAAATGAAGCCACTATTTATAGGGAAAGCCATGAAGTTGAGGTACTACCCTTTAAGCACAAGAATCAAGCCATGAAGCTCAATCGGGGGGTAGCAAGAAGAGGGGGGGTCAGATGGCCCCTAGGTACCATCTACCAAGGCAAAACCATCACCAGATGGCCCCTTAGAGGCCGTATATGGCCCTTAAGGTGCCGTATACGGCCCTTGGGGGGGTGGTGGTTGTTTCAGCCTTAGTTCGCTCTGTACGTTGCTTGTTTCGCCCGTATCTTCTTCGTTCTAAGCCCGATTTGCTTGATTCTTGCACCGTTGGATTCGTATTTCCGTTATGCTTCAAATGACACTAAGTTTTCCAAATTTGGAGATGTATAACTTTTGCGCGTTCTGGATGACGATCGGTGGTGTCCCAATTGCTCTATCTTTTTCGTTCTTCACCCGTTTTCCATGATTCTTGAACCACCGGTCTCGTATTTTCCTAAGGAATCATAAGATATGCATTAAGATATGTTTCCATATGGTGAATTATAATGAGAAAACCGGAGTGGCTTTAATTGCTTTGTTTTGCTCGATAATTGGACGTTTTTACTGATTTTTATCACAACGTCTATAAATGGACCACCTTGGTGATTTTTGGTAAAAAATGATTGTTTTAAAGTGTTTTCACCAAAGTTTAGTCCAAATAGTGCAGAAATATGTACATAAAAACGTGACTGTTTACGTTACATCAAGTATCCCACACTTAGACGTTGCTTGTCCTCAAGCAACAACTCACTCATATTCCGTGAAAAATATTTTTAGGTCCGATTTTGTGAGTTAAAACATTTCCAAAGATTCACCACCTCTTCATATTAGAAAATTATTTTGAAAATATATGGAAAGCTAAGATGATCCTTTCAGAAATAAGTATTTGACTTTCCGAGGCATACTTCCAAATCTCATGATCTTGGAGTACACATGACTAGACGATCTCACAAAAGTGGTCACTCAATTCACTCAAAGTGTATCGGGTTTCCTATCATTTTAGAACAATTGAAATCGCTCAATAAACCAGTCATGTAGCACTCATCATCGTAGGCTTGGTCGAGAATCGGATCTCCACCACTTAGGACGAGAACGGTGCTAATTATCTCAAGACATTCATGAGGGTTGTAATGTTTGTGAGGGTTAAGGGGTATGGATAGAGGTGATTTTTAGTTGTAAGGATTGCTTATCTTAGGCATCCTAAGATCATGAAAAACTTATTTGTGGAACAGAAAGGATAGCTGTTTTGACTTATTCCGGATCTCTCTTTGAACGGTTGATACTTTCGAAGCACTTACCTTTATTTTATTTTTTTCTCTTTTTCTTTTCTTTCTTTTTATGTTTTTTATTTTCTTTTTCTTCTTCAGAATTTCTTTGCCAGAGAACTTCCAAGGGTATTTTTGCTTTTCTTTCAGAAATCTTTTCTTTCTTATCTAGACTTCTTCGAGTCTTTTCTAGGTGCCAATTTTTCCCACATAGATTCTCTTCAGTATATGACTTTTTGGTGATCACGAAGGAGTAGGATAATACGGAAGGAGATTCCTCAAGATGTTTTTCATAACCTTAGAAATTCTAAGATAAGGTTTTGGGAATTTTGGGGAAGTCGGGTTTTAATATTAGGGTTTTGAAGAAATGAAAGGTTTAGGCCCAACAGGGTTTCTAAATGGATCATCGATACTAAAAATGATTATCGGAAGGGTTTTGGACTTGAAAAGATATTCGAAAAGTGGGTTAAGTCCTAGGGAATGTCAAGGTCATCTAATTGCACCTATACAGCGTACGGTACTCACAAATGTGGTCTTGAAGCGTATGTCAGGAGCAAGTTCTAATTCAGAGATACTGGCATCGTCACACACAAGAAATGAACAATGAAGCATTTAAAATGAATGCTTTTAATTCTCAAGATTCCTCACTGCAAATAGGGTTGTATGTGACTAGCCATGTTCCTTTTAGATTATCAACTCTTATTTAAGAAATTTCTACCTTATTTTCCCTAGTATTTTAGAATAACTGACTCATATTAGAAATGATTCCTCTTTGAAATATATTATAACTCAAAAATAGCATAGCTAATCGGATGATTTGGCTCATACTTTATTATTTTTGTTTACAAATTTTGAAAAAGTTTGAAATTTTTGGGGAACATTTTATGAGTTGAGCTATATTGGATATAAAAATCTTTAAACATCAAATCCTAGGTATTCTATACCTGCTATCCCACACTTTAAAGGAACATTGTCCCTAATGTTCTCTTCAGTTGAGATTGTATTGCAAGTACAATCCCACACTTAGAGTTTGAACATATACAAAATGTTTCTCAAGTGTTTGGTTTGGGCTGGAATCCCACACTTAGTGATAAGCTTAGGATATAGTATAGATCACTTTGTATTTAAAAGTTGACAAAGCGAAATAAAATCATGAAAGTGGAGTGAAGGTTAAGAAACTCCCAGATGAGGATTGTCATTATGAAGCTGAGATCGATAGATGAGAGGAGAAAAAGTGGGTCTTTGATCCTCTGGTTTCATGAAGAACGGTTCAGCTTTGGACGTGTCGATCTGGTGCATAGTACCTTGTATCCGTACTTAGCAGAGAATTGTTCCATCATGTAAGTGGAGATTCTTATTGGTGAATCCCACACTTTAGAGTTTAAAGATTTGGAGGCGATTCTTGCTGAGTGGTTGCGGTGTGGGTTGAAATCCCACACTTAGATCTTTGGCACGCGGCGAGTTTTGGAAGAAGATAGTCCATGCTCTTCCTAGAGATGTGTTTAGGTTTCGCGGACCGCAGTTGTGTAAGCGTTGTATGTCTGCCTTTGGCTCCACGGTTTCTTCCTTGAATGCTCGTCATCTCTTTGAGGCTTCGCTCACTCGTCACAACACATTCAATCACTTATTCAAAACATAAAAATAAATATAATAAGTAACTACGATAATGATAATAATATAATAATAAAGCTCAACCATATATATGCTGAGTAATATCCCAAAAAGTAAACCAAGTATCAGAGGAAACAACAGCAATCCATAGTACGAAAGTCACTAGTAAGAAACAAATAGTCAAGAAGGAGTAGTCTAAGCATAAGGATCATGTGCATCATCATCAGGCTGGGCAGCTGGTCCAATGACTGACTACTATCCACTAGATACTCTCTGACCATCCCCATCAAGTAATTCCATCTGAATTTGCCTGAGAGTAATCGCTGGAAGTGACATCACATCATCATACCCATATGCAAGCATCACCTCAGAGGTCACACCGACGGTCTGTAACATACCTAGATAAGTCTGTCTGAGTGTACTCTCGATGGGAACCTGGTCTGAGAAGATGGGACCTAAATCTAACCAAGGGCCAATGCTGTCGGTGCCAAGGTAGAGTAGGTTGGGTCTGTAGGATGTACTAGCCTCTAGATGTTGTCTATGAGTGAGAAGGGGTACAACCGATCGAGGCAATGACGCCTGCTGACGGGCTGGAGCTGGGGTCTGCACAGAGTCAACCCTCTCTATATCAAATGTGGGTCGGCGGTAAGTGGGTAGTGGAGCGGAATATGTGGTAGGTGTACGTGGGCGTCTATGAGATGGAGGTGGTGGGTGGGTAGTGGTATGTGGGCGAGTAGTGGGTGGTGGTGGTGGTGGTCCACATCTGTATAGAAAAGGCTCAGGCTCTGGGATACCGTCCCTCCGAGCTGTCAGGTGCTGCTGATCACGAACAACGTGCAAAGCATGTAACAAGTAATACTGAGTAAGAGGAGTGACCGGGTCTGTGTGATGAACAACAACCTGTGTCGGCTGTGCTGATGTGCCGGCTCCTCGTGCAGGCTCAGCTATCTCTGCTGCTGCGGGTATCTCGGATCTGGGATCAACATCTCTGACCGATGTAGCTACACGCTTACTGGTCATAAAGCATCCAGGAATGAGTTGCCGCGTATAATACCACAAGCACTGCCTGTCATCACCCTCATCAATCATCCGAATAAGCATACAGTACTCGAGGTCAAACGGTAGCGAGCTAGTGTGCAGAGTGTACTCCTCGCGATGACTATCAGTGAGAATCCCCATGCCCACTAGTAATCTCGTAATGATCGCTCCAGAAAACACTGGCTTCTATCCAATCCTTTCCCTCACCAATCTCTCTGCTAGATTGTATGCGACATTCAGGTCCCTTTTCCCTATGATCGCATCCAAAAACTTAAGCTCGTCTACTGTGGTGGCTCCACTCTCTTTCTTTCCGAAGATAGTGCAACAAAGTAACTTGTGAAGAGCATGATGGGCTGGTTTGATCATTCTTGAAGACTTCACATTACTCTTGAACTCAGAACCCGCTAACTCTCTCCAAATGTCTTTGTGTCCTCGTGATGGTAGGCTAGAAATAGACTCAAAGCTCTTGGTGAACCAATCAGACTGCACCTGAGACTGAGTGTAAAGGCCAAGATAAAACCCGAAATCACCAACAGATATATGATGTCTTTTCCCACAGTACCTAAAAGAGATTTTCTTCCTATCTGTGATATCCATCCTCTCATGGAACTCGTAGGTCATGATAAACTCTGTCACAACCTCATGGTATACTGCCTCATCAATGGAGAAAAGCTGAAAGAAAGTAGTGTGCTCCTGACCTTCTGTTTCGTACTTCAATAAATCTTCCATTTCATCTCGAATACCCAGCCGTCTCATATCTTGCCATATGATAAATCTATTACTCCCCAAATATTGTCCCATCCATTTTCTGATTGACTCAATGTTTCCTGGGACGAAGCAAGCTTCCTAAATGAAGGGTGCGATAGATCCATCTGTAACAAGAAAATGAGAGGCATAAGTCATAACAATTTGCTAAATACATTTCCAAATTTTAAACAAAAATTGGAAATGTAGGCTTTAAAATATGGATATATCCGCAAATTATTTATGCTAAACCTAAGGCACAACCAATCCTCAATCCGCAATTTTCACAATCATTAGTGTCTAACCTATTCCAAGGGTAATTAAGCAAAAACAATGCTAGCATTTAAATCTAAGTAAACTTATCATTTTAAAATAACTAGCAATTATCCCTGCTTTCGTTCATGGCAACTTAATCTAAGTGAACATGAGGTATATAAAAACCATGTAATTACCTCAAATATATCAAGTTAACAATAAATGGGCATAAACAAGTATTCATGCAATTACCATATGGTTAAAGACACGTGTCGACTTACTTGGTTACTTTTAAACGTTTTGTAAGATTTGAAGATTTTGATAAATGAATGGCGGTAGCTCAAATGTGATGCCCACGCTTAAAGTCTTCAACACTTTATTTGATTAAAGTGGTGCATATTAAAAACGTTCAAAGGACCAAATGCTAACTTATAGTTTTCTTGGAAATCTAAGAAACTTATCATGTTTTAATCAAACGCAAGCATCTTTAAAATTAAAGATTTTGAAATAAAGTATGATGCTCGGTTAATTTAAAACACAACATGCTTACTTTAACTTCCAAGAATCCTAAAAATCATGCATATAGTGCTTGCAATCAATGTAATTATGTTTAACTAATCATACAAAGCATGAATTAATCAAAACAAGTCAATACAAACCACTAACTATCAAAAGTCAACATTTCTAGCAAATTTGACCTTTCAATGTCAACACTTGAAATTCAAAGTCTCAAATCATCAAGTAATCTTCTCAATCAAGAATGTAATCATGTTTAGCAACTATGCAAGAACACTTTTGAAGTATAAAACATAAGTTTTCACCATAGATTTCATAGATCAAAGCTTGAAACCCTAACTTTATAAAAGTTCATGAAATTTAAAGATTTGAGTTAGGAATTACCTTGCAAGTGATGAAATGATGTTATGTATGCACGAGAGATGATTAAATGAAGAACGTGAAGCTTTGAATCATCAAAAATGGTGGAAAAATGAGGGTTTGGTGTTGGTGGATGGAGGCCGACGGTTTGGGGAAGAAGAAGGGGAGATAAAAATTTGACTATTTGACCTTTTGTTTGTATGTGAAGTCCCCTCTTCTTGGTTTAAATACGTTTCGATTTAAAACGCGAAAGATACGATACGTATGATTGGTTTTCGAAAGGCTTTAATATTTTTAATAAAGTAACCAAAAGTAAATACGAATCTTTATAAAAAGTTTTCGCGAATTAAAATTGTATTTTAAATTGCGCGTGAAAAGTTTCTTGCATTTAAATTGAAACAAGTTTAAAAAAAACGAAACAATATTTTTATGTTCTTTAAACTTTAAAACAAGTTCAAAATTAATTTACCAAAATTTTAAAATAAAACTTTGTTAAATTTAAAATTTTGAACGTACGCGAATAGCGCAAATTAAAGTTTAAAGAACGTTTTCTTTGGTTTTTAAATGAAAACTTTAAAACGAAAAATAATTATAAACTAAAATTTAAACTAATTAATATTACTAAACCTAGATAAGCTTGGGGTGCCTCCCAAGAGCGCTCTGTTAAAGACGAGAGCTCATCCCTATCAGACTTTCGACTTTACCTGCCAGTGTCCCGAAATGACACTTTTGGGTACGGTTGATGCTTTAGACAAAGACAAGGTATAGCGAGAGATAAACGTACCTTGGAGATCTCGGATGACATAGTAAATTAGATCGGCAGGGTTTATGTAATACCGTTCAAATTCTGTTAAGAATTCTCATTCTTCCTTACCGAGTTGTAACAATGCATCAACGAAACGATTAAACTCTCATTTCACCTTTTTCTGGTTTGAAATGTCATCCCTGAATTCTGTATCTAGATAAGACAGATCGTAGAGCAGTTTTGATAGAAAATTCACAAACTCCGTTTCCTCAGAAGAATCAGGGTTTCCGTAAGTAGTGTGAACTGCTTGCGAAAGTTCTCTGATATAGATCTTCTGTTGGTTAGTAAACGGAAATTTAGTTTGTTGGAATAACTGGATTAGCTGGACATGGATCTGCTTCCTTTTTGCAAAGAAAGCATACTCAATAGCCTCCTCGGTTGATTCAGGAAAGACAGCTCTTAGTTCGTTAATTAAATAAGTAGCAGGATCAACAAAGAATGGAATATCTGCAAGAATCATGCAAGACTTGATAGGGATTACTTCAATCCAAAATTCAAGTTCGTCAATCAGGTCCGCAACATAACGATTTATCCGTATTTGTTAGATAGAGGAATAATCGGTGCTGGCAAGTAAATCCATTAAAAGATCTAACTCTGATTTTATTGACAACTTGTCTTTTCTACTAAAAGTAGTACGGAGAAGTTTTATCAACCTATCAATCTCAACAAAGGTCTTTCTCTGCTCATGTGTAAAGGGGAAATCAGATTTCTTAAGATATTTCAGAAAGTTGACATAAATATCTATCCTCCTATTGGGCTTATGAGAATTTCCTAAGTGATGGTCGGTCTTTGATTCGGGTAGATGATTCCTAGATTCAGTGTTAAATCGGGTTGGTGTTTCTGTCCTAAGTTCGGTCTCAACCTGATATTGGAGACGCTCTTCCTCAGCTACACTTGAAATAAGAGTAGTAGGGTGGGCTCGCAAAATATCTGGGAGATCGTACTCAAAGTATTCATCTAAACAGTGAAGACGTTCATTCAAGTCCATCCAAAGCATGGGTGGATAGAAAAACACTTCGATGCCAAAGGGTCCATCAACTGGTAAAGTAGTAGGTCTAAGATGGTGAGGATACCTAGACAAGATTAATAAAATCTCTGGGTCAAGTGTGGGTTGACCACTTAATTCAACAGTAACAGAAGCTGGAATCTTCTTCTGAGATTCATCAAAACCTAAGTCTAAGCTCGATATTTTTGGGTTCTCAACTTTATGGTTAACACCGACCTCTTCGATGTTAGAGGAGTTTGACTCATACTCTGGACAGTCAAAGAATTCCATATCTTCCATAGCCGTCATCTCACCCGTCATCAATGAATTGAGAGGAGAGTTAGGGCTTAAAGGAGAATTAGGGTTTTTAAGCATTTTCAGTTTTTTTTTTTTTTTTTTGTATCTTCTAGGGTTTTAAAGACTAAATTATCTAACTTCTAAACTAATTAACTTCCTAAGTAATGATACTCTTAAGGAAGGATCTCCTAAAGCTAATTATCTAAGGTATAATTCAATTCGTGACGTTAAACCGATCCCCGACAGCGGCGACAAAAAATTGTCGTACCCCCCGATGCAACGGTTCCGGATGTTTCCACCTTGAAGTTGTCGTTCCGCCTGCAACAGGGGTTTGACTGGTTAAGTTTTAAAATTTATATTTGCGAGGCTCAAATTACCCGTGCAACCTACCTTGTGGGTAAGGTGGCAAGTATAACTCGAGTGTCGTCAAAATCAGAACGAATTGAATTGAATTCGATCTACCAAAGATAAGTTCGCAGATAGGATGGGTTTTAAAACAAGGTAGGTACGTTTTGATTTTATCTAAGCTACTGACAGAAAATAAATGACAGAAAAGTAAATGAGATAATAAGTATGTAACACCCGGCAAATTAGGACTATGATTAGTGCCTAATTCTCTGTTAATACATGTAATTAGTTATGTGTTAGGCTGATTAATGTATCGAATTATATATTGATGACTATATACAACCATGCGATTTGGTCTAAATCGTACGCATTTTTAAAATCTAATGGAATTCGATTCAACTAATACGGACGTTGGTGAACAATTTTGTTAAATAATATAATATTATTTAATACAAACGATTATATCCAAAAATATTATTTTGATAATATTTCGTAATTATCCCACATTGCACAAACATAAAGCCTATTCGTTTAAAATAATTAAACGCGCAACCAAAACAAAACAAGTTAAGTATATTCTATAACTCCAATATTATTTATTTTGGGTAAAATACTTCAACTAAATTATCAAGAAATTATCCACATTTTTAAAACGTATAATTAAATGTTCCAAATAATTTAAACGTATAATTATCCACATTTTTAAAACGTATTTCTAATTTAAACGACCGGGAAAACGAACGCCACACGGGGCACGATTGCAGGAGCTGAAAATGGGGGCTTTCCATCAAAACCCCCACCTTCTTCTTTTCCCTCCTCATTTCACCATCTTCTTTCTCTTTCTTCTCTTCTTTTTCTCTCTAACTACCATCACCACCAACATCACGAAATCACAAAATAACACACCAAAATGTACTCGGATCTTATAACTCCTTTGGAATAAAAGAACCACCGCATCACGATCTACACTTCTATCTTTTCGGAATTTCCATCCGACACTTTGTAAGTTTCTGACAAATCCCGACATCTCTCAATTTTTAGCATTTTCACTAGTTTATGGTTTCTATAGGCTTATTATGTTCATATAAGGGTTGGGTAAAAGAATTGGACCAAACGGAAACCCGAAAACATGTTTTTGGCTCAAAATCCGTCGATAAGACGTAAGTGACGCATTGACGAACCCAGATATGCGTCACTTCGTGCGACACTTCCTAAGTGTCGCATAAGCCATTTTACCGACACTACATGCGTCACTTTCCTAAGTAACACACTATTACCCATCCGACACTTCATAAGTGTCGCATATAAACAAATGTTGATTCTCATCCGTCACTTACTAAGTGACGCTAGTATTTATACCGACACTTCACCCGACACTAGGCTTAGTGAATCATATACAATACCGACACTTATTACCGTCACTTCTTAAGTGACGCTATCAAACATGCGGCACTTCCCATAAGTGACGCATCAACACAGATTTCAATATTTTAGCGACACTTCCTAAGTGTCGCATAAACCCACTAAGTGACGCATAAAACAGAACCTTGAAAACCAGAATCAGAATTTTGAAGTCAAAGTTACTGTAGAAAAGTCAAATTTACTGTAGCAATTTACTGTAGCAACCGCAATAATAACATTTTGGAACTATTGTTACAAACCGTCACCAACGGGCCAAACATGTTTTCTAAAGACAAACGATTACGAACACTTAAACAGACATCGGGCATACTAGTTGTGTACAACTAAACGAAACGTCTTGCGGGACACATACTCACATAACCTCATATGTTTAGGCATTTGAAGGTTACGGGTTCGGAGAACCTACTTGCTTTACTTACTACTTGCTATTTGCTACTGCTTACTACAAGACTCAGGTGAGTCTTACAGCCCCACTTTTACTGTTTTACATACGGGGTGATATACAATGCTTACTTTTCTTGAACACAAGTACGAAACTTACATTTTATTATACGGGATTGCATGAGTTTACTTACAAACAGAAGTCTCTCCATCATATATCGTTAGTTATGGACTTAAGCGCGAACACTAGTTAATGGATCCATTAGGGAAATGACCCTCCCCGCCCGGGGTAGTAGCGCTACCACGAACCGTTCTGTATAAACGGGCGACTATTATTCATTACTTATGCTTGCTCAGTTACGAGCATGTCACGGGAGCAAATTATTACTTGCGGGTTAAGCTTCGATTATGAGCCTCATGGCAACGGTATAACTTATTTACTTTACATTTGCTGGATTTGCAAATACTTGATTTACGCCTGCGGGCACTACTGATAAAATCTTGTGTTCAAAACTGATATTACTTACAAACCTGTTAGATTCACCAACATTCGTGTTGACCCCTTTTAGCATGTATTCTCAGGTACACAGACGGAGTAGGATTACTTCAGGACATATCTAGAGTCGCATGATTTCAACTAAACTGCATTAACGGAGATTCTCAGCATTATCTTTTGTACATGTTGATTATGTAATAGAATCTCCCGCCGTACACGTGGACTCTAGTGAACTACATTTTGTATACGAAAACATTAAGTTTTCAAACATTTATTTCTATGAAATGGTTTTTACAAAGTCTCATTTAGAGGTCGTTTACTGTACATCTTGTGCTTTGTATATTGATTAGTAACACCCAAGTGTGCTTCCGCAAATCATTAAATTTGGGGGTGTTACATATTGGTATCAGAGCCTAAGGTTATAGTGAACTAGGTTGCATTTAGTGGGCCTAGACTATGACCATTAGGCAGAATTTCCTTACTAGGCATGATTGGTTCAGGAATTACAGCATACGACTTTAATTTAACATAGCCTGATCAACTATGTACAATTAAGGAAAAATGATGTGAGGTCTGAAATGGTTATGTTGAACAGGAATACGTTAGTTGACTCTGACCACGAGAGAACCAGACCATTACTTGATACGTGCTAGACACTAGGCTGGATATTATATACTTATATATATATATATATATATATATATATATATATATATATATATTGGCCTCGTCTTACTTTTGTTCTATCCCAGAAATGACAAACTCTCTGCCCAATTCATCGCGCTCTTATTCCCGCGGACCCCAAACTTAGAGGGTAGACAGGAGAACCACCAGATCACCTCGAGTCAGACCATACCCCGCTCCTAATGTCCAGGACACGACACCCCTCGCAGTGCCAGTGTTAGTTGCCCGACTCCATCAACAGGAGCAAAGGCTCGAGAATCTCGAACGGGAACAACACCGACTGACCTACCTACTCCGCCAAGCACTGGATTACATATCACAACTTCAGCGAGAACAAGAAGATACCAGCCTCTCTGTAAGCATAATTCAGGATTCAATGACCGGTGAATTAGGTGCGGATGAACTTATAAGAAACCGACTAGAGGAATGTGAACAGCGTTCACAGGAGACTGAGGAGTACTCTCGAGCACTGGTACAACGACTGTCTTTGGTTGAAGACAACGCCAGGCAAGCCAACAGACTTGCAGAAACTGTGGACCGCCTTATCGCGCTGATGGAGCGGATTAATCTGCATCAAGATTAGATCAGTCTGTTTCTTGTAACCCGTTAACTACTCTATTAGGGCCTATGTAATTCGACCGGATGTAACAATTCCCGGCACTTTTGTACTACTATTACTCTGTAATCTTTTGGAAAACCCGTACCTTGTATCCAACTTGTTTATCTAAATTGAATGTGATTGTCACTTCGTACTGTTATCGTGTATCTCATCATTTACACTTGTGACATATCATAATTTCATGCAAATATCTTATTCCTCTTTCCTTGTTCTTTTCATGTTCAGCATCATGCCTCCTCCCCGACAAGTCACCCTTAGTGAAGCCGAAATTGCGGGTCTGATTGCCCGTAGTGTGGCCCAAGCCCTAGCTACCCGAATATCAACTCCTGGTAGCAAAGATACAGCTAACAATGGACCACAACTCAAACCCTGCTCATATAAGGACTTCCAAAACTGCAAACCTTTGAACTTCTATGGTACTGAAGGAGCGATCGGTCTGGTACGCTAGATCGAGAAAATCGAATCTGTATTTCTTATCTGCAACTGTGCGGAGGGAGACAGGGTAAAGTTCTCCGCCAGTACTTTCTCAGACACCGCTCTCACCTGGTGGAACACCTATGCCCAGACTGTGGGTATTTCTAATGCTTACAAACTCCCGTGGGAGGAGTTGAAGGAGATGTTGAGGGGCGAGTACTGCCCCAGGGATGAATTGAAACAGCTGGAATTGGAATTCTGGAACCACAAAATGCAGGGTGATGACATCACCGGGTACACCAACCGTTTTCACCAACTGGCACTCCTGTGCCCATCCATGGTCGATCCCGAGTACAAGAGGATCGAGAAATATGTTGATGGACTCCCTGACAGACTTCAAGACCTGGTGACTTCATCCAAACCGGCTACTATTCAGAGCGCCATCCGTATGGCCCATGAACTGACGGCGAACTCTGTCCGCTGTGGCACAACATCAACCCCATCTGCAAACAACAAACGCAAATGGGAAGGAAACCCCAACTCATCCAACCAAACCACCAACAAAAAGCCTGAGTCTGTTAAGGCTTATTCCTCGGGGACTATGGAAAAGAAAGGGTACATTGGGAACAAACCCTACTGTCCCAAATGCAATCGTCACCACGACGGTTCCTGCCCTTGTACCAACTGCAAACGGTTCGGGCACCTAGCCAAGGATTGCCGAGCTAACATTCCTAACCCCAACACCAATGCACCAAAGACCTGCTTTGGGTGCGGAAATTCTGGGCATTTCAAGAGCAACTGCCCCAAGCTGAACAACAACAACAACAACAACAACAACAACAACAACAACAACAACAACAACAACAACAACAACAACAACAACAACTGCAACAACAACGCCCGGAGCAGAGCCTTCGTGATCAGCCCAGGGGACGCCGTCAAGACCCGAATGTGGTCTCGGGTATGTTCCTCCTCAACAACTTATCTGGTTCTATTCTATTTGATACTGGTGCCGATAGGAGCTTTATTTCTGATGAGTTTTGCCCACTACTTGATATCACCCCCGCGGCCTTAGATGTTAAGTACACCGTAGAACTTGCAAATGGTAAACTCATAGAAACCAATCGTGTGATACCTAATTGCACTTTAAACTTAGCCGACGAAATCTTCTCAATCGATCTTATGCCTGTTGAACTAGGAAGTTTCGACGTTATCGTGGTTATGGACTGGTTGTCTAAGCATCGGGCCGAAATTGTTTGTTCTGATAAAATCGTACGCATCCCTCTCGCCGTCGGTAGAACCTTGATCATACAGGGGGAGACCGGTGGGTCGAGACTAAACATAATCTCCTGTTTGAAAACCCGAAAACTTCTGAGGAAGGGTTATCCAGCAATTCTCGCACACATCACGGAGACAAAGTCGGAGGAGAAGCGACTTGAAGATGTGCCAATCGTTAGAGACTTTCCCGAAGTCTTTCCAGAAGAACTACCTGGTTTACCTCCACCTAGACAGGTTGAGTTCTCGATTGATCTCGTGCCGGGTGCCGCACCGGTGGCCCGAGCACCGTACCGCCTAGCCCCATCCGAACTTCAGGAGTTGTCTACTCAGTTGCAGGAACTCCTGGATAGAGGATTCATCAGACCGAGTTCTTCGCCTTGGGGAGCTCCGGTCTTGTTTGTCAAAAAGAAAGACGGTTCATTTCGAATGTGCATCGACTACCGAGAGTTGAACAAGCTAACCGTCAAGAACCGATACCCACTTCCCCGAATCGACGATCTGTTCGATCAACTACAAGGATCAAGCTGTTATTCAAAGATTGATCTTCGATCAGGTTATCATCAATTACGTGTTCGCGATGCCGACATCCCAAAAATCGCATTCAGAACCCGTTATGGGCATTATGAATTCCAAGTGATGCCATTCGGTCTAACCAACGCACCGGCTGTATTCATGGACCTTATGAATCGGGTGTGTAAACCCTATCCTGACAAGTTTGTCATCGTCTTCATTGATGACATCCTCATCTATTCGCGCAACGAACAAGAGCATGCGCAACATCTCAAAACCATTCTGGAACTACTTAGACACGAGGAGCTTTACACCAAATTCTCTAAGTGTGAGTTCTGGATGAAAACCGTTCAATTCCTTGGACACGTGATTGACAGCCAGGGAATTCATGTAGACCCATCAAAAATCGATGCCATCAAGAACTGGCAAGCGCCAAACACTCCAACCGAGGTACGCCAATTCTTGGGATTGGCCGGTTATTACCGCCGGTTCATTGAAAACTTCTCTAACCGAATCTGATTGCCTAATTTCGGGAACCTGCGGGACTTGGTGATGGATGAAGCTCACAAGTCCAAATATTCTATCCACCCAGGATCCGACAAAATGTATCACGGCATCAAAGAGTTTTATTGGTGGCCGAACATGAAAGCTGAAATCGCCACGTACGTCAGCAAGTGTCTTACTTGTTCAAAAGTCAAAGCCGAATACCAGAAACCTTCTGGCTTACTCCAACAACCCGACATTCCTGAATGGAAATGGGAACAAATTGCCATGGATTTCATAACCAAAATCCCTAAGTCGGCGAGCGGTTGCGATACCATTTGGGTGATCGTCGATCGTCTCACCAAATCAGCTCATTTCTTGGCAATCAGAGAAACCGATAAAATGGAACGCCTCACACAAATCTACATCGAAGAAATCGTTTGTCGACACGGTGTCCCTATCTCGATCATCTCTGACAGGGATGCTCGTTTCACATCTCGCTTCTGAAAATCACTCCAAAAATCACTGGGTACCCATCTTGATATGAGTACCGCGTACCACCCTCAGACCGATGGCCAGAGCGAACGAACTATTCAGACACTAGAAGATATGCTACGATGCGCGTAGTTGATTTCGGTACCAACTGGGAAAGACACCTACCGTTGTGTGAGTTTTCCTACAATAACAGTTATCATGCCAGCATCAAGGCTGCACCTTTTGAGGCACTGTACGGTCGTAAGTGCCGATCACCGATTTGTTGGACAGAAGTGGGAGATAGTCAGCTCACTGGTCCTAAACTTATTCATGAAACCACCGAGAAAATTGTTGAAATCTAAAACCGAATCAAAGCCGCACGTGATCGTCAGAAAAGTTACGCTGACGTGAGACGCAAACCACTCGAGTTCCAGGTTGGGGACCGAGTACTACTCAAAGTATCGCCTTGGAAAGGCGTAATCCGATTTGGCAAACTCGGGAAGTTAAATCCCAGGTACATTGGGCCTTTTGAGATCCTCGAACGGATTGGCCCCGTGGCATATCGGTTGCAGCTGCCATCCGAACTCAGCAGTGTGCACCCCATTTTTCACATTTCTAACTTGAAGAAATGTCTGTCTGATGAGACACTTGTTATCCCACTCGATGAAATTCGTGTTGACGACAAACTTCACTTCGTTGAGGAACCCGCTGAAATCGTGGACCGTGAGGTCAAACAACTAAAACAAAGTCGTATTCCCATTGTTAAAGTCAGGTGAAATTCGCGGCGTGGTCCGGAATTCACTTGGGAACGGGAAGACCAAATGCGACTCAAGTATCCTCACCTATTCACTGATTCTACATCGAACCCGACCCCGAGTTAAATTTCAGGATGAAATTCTTTTAACAGGGGGAGAATGTAACACCCGGCAAATTAGGACTAGGATTAGTGCCTAATTCTCTGTTAATACATGTAATTAGTTCTGTGTTAGGCTAATTAATGTATCGAATTATATATTGATGAATATATACAACCATGCGATTTGGTCTAAATCGTACACATTTTTAAAATCGAATGGAATTCGATTCAACTAATACGGACGTTGGTGAACAATTTTGTTAAATAATATAATATTATTTAATACAAACGATTATATCCAAAAATATTATTTTGATAATATTTAGTAATTATCCCACATTGCACAAACAAAAAGCCTATTCGTTTAAAATAATTAAACGCGCAACCAAAACAAAACAAGTTAAGTATATTCTATAACTCCAATATTATTTATTTTGGGTAAAATACTTCAACTAAATTATCAAGAAATTATCCACATTTTTAAAACGTATAATTAAATGTTCCAAATAATTTAAACGTATAATTATCCACATTTTTAAAACGTATTTCTAATTTAAACGACCGGGAAAACGAACGCCACACGGGGCACGATTGCAGGAGCTGAAAATGGGGGCTTTCCATCAAAACCCCCACCTTCTTCTTTTCCCTCCTCATTTACCATCTTCTTTCTCTTTCTTCTCTTCTTTTTCTCTCTAACTACCATCACCACCAACATCACGAAATCACAAAATAACACACCAAAATGCACTCGGACCTTATAACTCCTTTGGAATAAAAGAACCACCGCGTCACGATCTACACTTCTATCTTTTCAGAATTTCCATCCGACACTTTGTAAGTTTCCGACAAATCCCGACATCTCTCGATTTTTAGCATTTTCACTAGTTTATGGTTTCTATAGGCTTATTATGTTCATATAAGGGTTGGGTAAAAGAATCGGACCAAACGGAAACCCGAAAACATGTTTTTGGCTCAAAATCCACCGATCAGACGTAAGTGACGCATTGACGAACCCAGATATGCGTCACTTCGTGCGACACTTCCTAAGTGTCGCATAAGCCATTTTACCGACACTACATGCGTCACTTTCCTAAGTAACACACTATTACCCATCCGACACTTCATAAGTGTCGCATATAAACAAATGTTGATTCTCATCAGTCACTTACTAAGTGACGCTAGTATTTATACAGACACTTCACCCGACACTAGCCTTAGTGACGCATATACGATACCGACACTTATTACCGTCACTTCTTAAGTGATGCTATCAAACATGCGGCACTTCCCATAAGTGACGCATCAACACAGATTTCAATATTTTAGCGACACTTCCTAAGTGTCGCATAAACCCACTAAGTGACCCATCTAAGTGACGCATAAAACAGAACCTTGAAAACCAGAATCAGAATTTTGAAGTCAAAGTTACTGTAGAAAAGGCAAATTTACTGTAGCAATTTACTGTAGCAACCGCAATAATAACATTTTGGAACTATTGTTACAAACCGTCACCAACGGGCCAAACATGTTTTCTAAAGACAAACGATTATGAACACTTAAACAGACATCGGGCATACTAGTTGTGTACAACTAAACGAAACATCTTGCGTGACACATACTCACATAACCTCATATGTTTAGGCATTTGAAGGTTACGGGTTCGGAGAACCTACTTGCTTTACTTTTTACTTGCTATTTGCTACTGCTTACTACAAGACTCTGGTGAGTCTTACAGCCCCACTTTTACTGTTTTACATACGGGGTGAGACACAAAGCTTACTTTTCTTGAACACAAGTACGAAACTTACATTTTACTATACGGGATTGCATGAGTTTACTTACAAACAGAAGTCTCTCCATCATATATCGTTAGTTATGGACTTAAGCGCGAACACTAGTTAATGGATCCATTAGGGAAATGACCCTCCCTGCCCGGGGTAGTAGCGCTACCACGAACCGTTCTGTATAAACGGGCGACTATTATTCGTTACTTATGCTTGCTCAGTTACGAGCATGTCACGAGAGCAAATTATTACTTACGGGTTAAGCTTCGATTATGAGCCTCATGGCAACGGTATAACTTATTTACTTTACATTTGCTGGATTTGCAAATACTTGATTTACGCCTGCGGGCACTACTGATGAAATCTTGTGTTCAAAACTGATATTACTTACAAACCTGTGAGATTCACCAACATTCATGTTGACCCCTTTTAGCATGTATTCTCAGGTACACAGACGGAGTAGGATTACTTCAGGACATATCTAGAGTCGCATGATTTCAACTAAACTGCATTAACGGAGATTCTCAGCATTATCTTTTGTACATGTTGATTATGTAATAGAATCTCCCGCCGTACACGTGGACTCTAGTGAACTACATTTTGTATACGAAAACATTAAGTTTTCAAACATTTATTTCTATGAAATCGTTTTTACAACGTCTCATTTAGAGGTCGTTTAATGTACATCTTGTGCTTTGTATATTGATTAGTAACACCCAAGTGTGCTTCCGCAAATCATTAAATTTGGGGGTGTTACAAAGTAGCAGGTAGAGAGTGATTGCCGGAAGTTCAATATTAGGGTTTCGGGATGATAGTATATGATTGATGGGAGATTAACCTGATTAAGAATCATCTAAACGGTCGGTGTAAACACTAGGACCCTACGTTCTAGGTGTAACACTAAAAGCATATGTCACAGAATTCTAGGCTATCGTGATTCTGATCAGCTGAGACTGTCTTAAAACCCCCCTCACCGTCTCTTTCAGAGACCAAATGACCCTCTGAATGGGGTGCAGGAATAAGGCGACAGTCCACATTTACTGACCTTTCTTAACACCTATGTCTATCTGATCTTAACCGGATAATGCTGGTTGTATGCTATGTAAGTTAAACTATCGGTTAAGTAGAGTTAAGGGGATTAAGCATCTGGGAGCACAGCCGGCATCCTTGCTTTCTTTTCAAAACTCATATTATATCTGATTAAGTGCTAATACTTCAGTCATGAATTAGACCCTCCTTTGCCATCGGTCGTTCATCTCTAGGTATGTGTGCAATGTATAGTGCATTTATGTTCCATAGTACTCTAACTCTAGGTATATCTACGGTGTTTTAAAGATCGTATAAGTCTTTACATAGCTTTATAACCAGAGGTAGTTTAACGGTGTACTATAGCATTTTCATGGTTTGACAAGACCTAGACCCGTGTCTGGAAGGGCAACTTCCAGGTAATCCACGATGAGATAGACCATCGGCATTTCCTCGGCTTCCATGCATTTGTACTCTACCAGTGGTATTTCCAACACTATACCGAGTATTCTGACGTTTTACGGTGATCCCCCAGCTTCATACAATACAGAAGATAACTATATATTCGTAGTTAGGGTTGATCCGATCCTATCCTAAGTCAATAGTCACGTGAAAGACCGGAAAGGGTGATTAATTAAGTCTATATTCAGGATAAGCTTAAAACATGTACACAACAAAATAACTTCCAATCATATACAATATTAATCAAACATCATCCCTAATCCTAACATTTACATTCCAACAAATTACATATTAATCTATTTAATAATCATGGCAACAATCATAAATCGTACCGCAATAATATGCAAAGCAAACATTATAACAGTAAGAGAGAGAAAGATAGTAATACCAGATTAGTAGAGTAATACAGAGGATTACAACATTCTAAACTTGATGTAACACCCTCAAATTTCGGGTTGCTGAAGCGGTCGGGTCGGGTGTTACCAAATCAAATATCACAAGCACAAATGTAAATAAAGAACGACTCTAAATGAGACATCTAAAAATAGTTATACATTTCCAAAATAAAAGTGTATACAAGTTGCGAGTTCGCAAAATAATTTCAATACATCATTTGTAATACAAAAGTTATGCAGAGAAATCCAATTGTTTGAAAATATGCGACTCGAGCTAGCATAATCTTGTAGCAATCCTAATCCTACTGGGCACCTGAGAACACATGCTAAAACGAGTCAGCTATAAAGCTGGTGAGTTCATAGGATTGTTAGTTGAAACATAAAGTGTAAAACCTTGTATGTTTAAGAAAAATAGTTCAAGATCTTCGATCTTGATTTGTATTGTTATAGTATTGTAACATAGATGTGTATACAATAATCGAGGTATCGAATACCTATGTAATCAGTAGTGTGTACCTAAGTACATAGAGAAAGTGGCAGTCCATGCCTAGATACCTATCAGGTATTAATTAAATCTATCATTGTGAGGCAATACATGCCTAAGTTGTAAGCCGAGTAATGACGTTACTTATATTGTATTAAAACGTGAGGATGCCCCCGTGGCATAATATGTGGTGTCCAGCAAAAATTAAATTGTAGTCCTGCAGACTATAGTTAAGTAACTAGTGTATTGCATCCATCAACAGTTAATTGTAGACCCGCAGATCTATGATTGAATGTTTAGTGTGTCCGTTTGACCAGTTAGTGTGAGCTAACCCGGACAGGATTGAAAAATGTTTGTAGTTCCGCAGAACTATGATTGAAAATGTTTAGTGTGTCCGTTTGACCAGTTAGTGTGAGCTAACCCGTACATGATTGAAAATAATTGTAGTTCCGCAGAACTATGTTTGAAAGTGTTTAGTGTGTCCGTTTGACCAGTTAGTGTAAGCTAACCCGGACATGATTGAGCTAACGGCCTCACGTGATAACCTCACCGACCCGTTAACTTATTGTGAATCCCGAGTATAACTCGCTGATCCATTGATTAATTGTGTGGATCACGAGCATAAGCCCGCCCATCCATCGAGTGTATCGCTTTACCGCGATATCGTACTTGTGCCCACTGCAATACCGTAGCATCGTTTTGTGCCTAAACAGGCATCGATCAAATTGCTCGAAAGCAAAGTATGTAATTGAGACGGCTGTACTACGACGAGCCAAACTGGTGAAATATAGAGCCAGCAGTACTACGAGATGTTAGCTAAGGTAAATGAGAGCCGACGGTACTACGACATGCCCGACTAAATTGATTGTATTTGTATGTGTGTACGTATATCTATACACATACTTAATTGTAGTTGGCACCGGGTGCTCGAGATGAAGTACAAGTATGTGTATTTATATCTATACACACACACACACATACACACACACACACACACACACACACACACACACACACACATATATATATATATATATATATATATATATATATATATATATATATATATATATATATATACGTCGAATTGGTAAACACCTTAAATTGTGTATCATGTAGCACATGAACTTGATTGATTGTAGCTAAGTATGTATATACAATCCTTTGCTATTTGTTGTATCACAATAAGCCTAGGTATGACTAATTATCACCTACTTATTTGTATTAGTATAAGGATTCTATCCTAACATATGTTACTAATGTATACTCCTAGCCTCAGCCTAGCAAGTATATAGTGATCCTGATCTTGTATGGGCAGTATTAGTTCCTAAAAGGAAGACCAATCCCGTAAAAGTATGGTCATTGTCCAGTGTAAGTAGAACTAACCAGTCCTAATATAAGTGATAGTATTGTCCCACGACAATATGGTCAATGAATGGTGATAACTTAATCAAGTTATGTAATGGTAACCTATCTAGGTTAAGTAGTGATATTGTCCTACAACAATATAATGGGTGTAACCTAAGTATTACACATTTCGTATTACAAACCGTGATATAGATAATTGTGAAATATTAAAAGTTTATCAATATAATTCGAAAACAGTAATTGAGCATGCGTCTCACCTCAAAAATAGTAAAACGTTTGAAAGAGTGGGGCTATGAAACTCACCTAAGGAGTTAGCGATCCTACGATACGTGTGTTGTCCGAATGGTAACCTTTGAGTGTCCTAAACACGTGAGCTTATATAAGTAAGAGACAAATCAGTTTGTCTAAGCGAGTTGTGTAAATATTCATTTGTTGTTCAAGGTGGGAAATTGGGTACGGGGGTCCGGGGGCAGCACCCCTGGTAGCGGGGTCCAAGGGGTGGCAACCCCTGGCGGGGTCCAAGGGGCAGAGCCCCTGGTTGGGGTTGAGCTGCCAAGTCAGCTTGGAAAATTTTTATTTCTATTATGTTGCTGTAGTGAAAACGCTCCGAAATTCCATTTCGGAGTAAAATTAGCTGGTAAAATTTGAGTCTCGACATTTAGTGAAAAATGTGTATTTTCTGTTTGAGGCGACACTAGGCAAGTGTCGTTATAGGCGACACTAGAGAGGGTAGCGTCACTTACTAGGGCGTCACTAAGATGCGACACTAGGGTTAGTATCGGTTGAAATCAGAATTTGATTATAGGCGACACTTAGGTAAGTGTCGCTTGAAGTGTCGGTTGGGAGTGTTGGGCGTCACTGAACCAGTGACGGATGTAGGTGTCAGGAAAAAGTGGTTTTATGCGGCACTTAGGCAAGTGACGCAAAACTAGGGTTTTTTAGCGACACTCAGTGTGTCACTTAAGTGACGCATGAAGTGACGCTACGCTGCTGGTCTGTGGGCGACACTTCGATCTGTTCGACGATTTCACCACAAAAAACGAAATCTAACCCATTTTTAGGCCGAATCTTGTTGTTATAATGTTTATACATGATATATTAAGTGTTTTTAACAAGAAATAACAAAGAAAAGAGTGCGAATCCTTACGATTTGAAGATCGAGGGTTTGAGGATGATGATGGTGATCTTGAAGATGAAGATGATGGTGATGGATGCTTGTTGATGATGATGATGATTCCGAAGATGATGATGATTGTAACACCCCCAAATTTGTCTGTTTTGTTTTAGCGGAAGCATTTAGTTTGAGTACGGGGGTGTCACAATAACAAAGCATGCATACGTATCAGAGCTTATGATTACAACAGAACATAATATATTAAGATGCCAAAAGTGTTAATTACAAAGTTTACGATTCATCGAATCGTACAAGTTAAAAGTAATAAGTTTACAAAAGTAGATTTCTGAAATATGACTAAAACATTTCAGTTATACTAAAGAAATCCATGTGTTTCCAAAAGTTGGCATCCTAAACGTCACGGGTCGCCTAATTCTCCATGTGTGTTGGCGATTCTTATATGCGCAGCTAATTCCCTGAAAAACATAGTAAAAGTCAACAACTAGGTTGAGTGAATTCACAGGTTTTATGTTTGCAATAGTTAAATCAAGTTTGTAGCACAGTTGTTAAACCAAAGACGTTCACAAATAGTTATTGCCATAACAGTTAAGTAATCTTTTTGTGGATTGTTATCCAAATGTAGTTTGGTTGGGATGTTGCCCAAATACAGTTTACGTGGGATGTTACCCAAAACACAGTTTACGTGGGATGTTACCCAAATACAGTTTACGTGGGATGTTACCCAAAACACAGTTTACGTGGGATGTTACCCAAAACACAGTTTACGTGGGATGTTACCCAAAATACAGTTTACGTGGGATGTTACCCAATTCGTATGTTTGAAACGTGTTGCTGGTCGTTCTCCAGCGGTTTTAAAAGTGTGAGTCGGTCGTTCACCGACTAGTTACCAAATTGTACCGGTCGTTCTCCGGTAAGTTACCAAGTTAGCACCGGTCGTTCTCCGGCGAGTTACACTGTTAGTACCGGTCGTTCTCCGGTAAGATACCAAGTTAGTGTCGGTCGTTCTCCGACAAGTTACCAATATGTACCGGTCGTTCTCCGGTAAGTTACACAGCTAGTCGTTCTCTAGCTAGATACAAATTGTACCGGTCGTTCTCCGGTAAGATACCAAGTCGTATTTCACAAGTCGATAATAGTTTTTGTATGAAATACCCTTTCATAAACACCGGTTCGTATAATTGTTTAACAGTTCAAGTACTCTAATCGTTTGAGTAAACAAGTATACAATCATGTAATAAAGCAGTTATGGCAATTAATAAAGCAGTTGTAAGAGTTTGACCGCAGTCACAAATAGTTTGTACAATGTATAACACAGTAGTTATATAAAAGTTTGCTCACGTAGCAAAAACGTTGACTATGTTTTCCACCCCTGTTCAAAAGCAGTTAAAACAGTAAAAGTAGGGGCTGTGAACTCACCTGTTGAGTTGAGTAAAGTGCGAGTGCTAGCAAAGCCTAAAGCCCAAAGTACACCTAGTCGGTAATCTCCTAACGTCCTAAACGCATGAGATTAATAAGTACGTGGATGTCTAAGTCGACCATCCATGTCAGTGTTCGTACAACTAAGTTATGTCCAAAGTGTTGGTTTATACGTTTGTGTTTTGGAAAAATATGTACGGCTCGTTGGTGAGTTTTCGTAATAATAATTCAAAGTATTATTATTATATTTATCGTATTGTATACTACCCAAAGTATATGTGTTTCATGTGCGAGTTATATCATAAAGGTTTGGTTCTTGAAGATGTTTAATGATTAGCGTGAAAGTATCCTTAAATTTATAGTTATTTTATCCGAAAGTATACATATATATATGTACATATGTCCGAATGTGTCAAAATTCATCGTTTAGGATAAAAAATGCAATTTTTCAAAAAGTCAACTCGCAGTCAAAAAGTCAACTCGCAAGTGTACTCGCAAGTCAAGTGGACCCGCAAGTCAAGTGGACCCGCAAGTCAAGTGGACCCGCAAGTCAAGTCGACCAGCAAGTCAAGTCGACCCGCAAGTCAAGTCGACCCGCAAGTCAAGTCGACCCGCAAGTCAAGTCGACTCGCAAGTCCGAATCTCGACTCGCGAAATTCGTCAGATTTGGATCTCGGCTCGCGAAACTGGCTGTTCAGCGATTTTTATGCAAATTTCGACTTTTAAAGCGTTTTTAATGATGTTTTTGGACATAATAAGTTAATGTAACACTAATACATGGTATATTAAGTATTATAAACACGAAAACTTCGAAATCTAAGGATTTGCGGGATTTGTCGGAAACTTACGAGTGGTGGGATTTGAAATCCGAAAAGATAGATGTGTAGCTCTCGTTGTGGTGATCGTTTTTCCTAAAAGGGTTTTGCGATTTGATGCCGTTTAGCGGTAGTTTTGGTGATGTTTGTGGTGGTTTTTGGTAGGTGGTGGTGAAAGAGAGAGAGAGAGTTGAGAGAAAAAGAGGGTAGAGAGAGAAGTGAGATGAAAGAAAAATGAAAGAAAATTGGGAGGTGGAAGGGGTTTTGTCCCTTTTTCGCCTCCTGTGTTTGCACTCCGTGTTTGTTTACCCGATTGTTAAATGTTACTTTATTTTAACTAATATATTTTTAATGACCCATTTCATTATATTTTTAACTAGGATCTTTTTATGAAACCAAATTAATTAATTTTATAAATTTCAAACTTTGTTTTATTTTAGTTATACAAGTTAACATTTTGCGTTATAAAATGATATGTAAATATTATCGACATAATATTTAATTGTTTACGACGTTATTTAATAATTTCGTTTTATTAAATACTTTTGTTCACCAACAGTCGTATATTTTTGTCGCGTTTGTTTTCAGATTGTTCAGTACGTAATTACAACTAATTACGAATACGTAATACTACGCGTATTATCTAGTTGGGCTTTACTAGACTTACCTCTAAAATGCGTTGTGAATTCACTCAAGTAGGGAATTAGCCTAATAATGCAAGTGATTAAAGTTAATATTCGCGTTTAAATTTGCGGAGTGTTACATTCTCCCCATGTTAGAGAAATCTCGTCCCGAGATTTAAAAATCAAGTCGGATCGCCCGCGGCGTATGTTCTCCGATAAGGTGTTATCAATGGTGTAGCGCTCGACGTTGCTACGAAAAATTTCTAACGTTTCAAGTATACTCGCGGTATAGTTTAGTATGTTCCGGCAGTAGTAGTAGTTTATGTGGCGTTCTAAGTCGCCATGAAAGTTCAAACAGTTTAAGTATGCTCGCTGCATAATTCAATAAGTTGTGTGTTTCGTTTCGTGGTCAAAGTTTACCAAGCGTTGAGTTCGAATCGACGTTCGAATAGTGCATCGTTAAAACGTAGTCTAAGTTGACTAAGACGTATTGATGTCGACGTAGGAAATCTTGTCGTGTATCCCTTGTTCTGAGAATTGTACGCGCGTCCAGGCGTTGTCGGTGCGTAAACGTTACGGTTGTAGTTCAAAATGCTAAACAGTTGTCAAAACAGTTGACGGTTCGAAATGTTCAGTTTGTTGTCCCGGTTGCGGTCAAATCATGACAAAACGTTTGTTTGGACCCAGTAGATAAGTTTGATTGTAAATCGTTCGTTGTTTAATTATAAACAAATTTGTGTAAATCGTTGACATTCAGTCAAATAGTGATCAATTCGTGATCAATGAGTAAATTTATGTCGGGTATAAACGGTTGGACCTCGTCCATCATGAATCGTTTGAGGAATTCCTCGTTAGGTATTTCGTTAGAAAAACTCTGTCAAGAGTCTGATGTGTCATTTGTTGTAATTCATCAATTCGTGTTAGTTTAGAAAAATCATTCTGGTAATAATTAGTAGGAAAATATTCCAGTATAGTTGTTTGTGAAATGAACATTTCAAAATATAGTTCATAGGTTTTTGTTTCGATAAAGTTTGCTACAAGTGTTTCGTTTCGCAAGGTTAGGTCCGATCACCCAAGTGATTATGTGAGACTCCGTCTCGATTATCTGGTAGTAGTACATAGCTATGTTTCGTTCGCATAGTACCTGAAAGGCTCGTAAATCTCCGATGTATATAACGATCTCTGTTTGTTTCCCACCCGTCTATCCGATTGGTGAGTCGTCGGTTCCATTCGTTAAACGTTTAGTACAATTTCTTTCGATCGTTAGAGAGTAAGAGTTTGTTCGCAGAGTGGTCAACTCGACCGAATAGTTGTCAAACGTGACTGAGTAGTAGTTCAAATAGTAGCCAATGCTAAAGTAGGAAATGTGAAGAATGAGGGTTCACATGTTCTCAGTTTTTCGAGTATCAAGAAAAGTTGTCGAATCCCCATCACGTATCTTACGACTATGAAACACCCATATGTACTTAGTATAATATAATCACGTTGGCCAGGAGTCATTATATGATGCTAAATACATACTTCTTTTCATCAACCGTTTAATACGATCAGGTTCATGTAAGACCAGAGTGTGATCGAAAGAGTTCTGACGTGGCATGGTTCGATTGATGGATCACGCGTATCGAGGTTTCGTATCGATAGTTAGACGTATGCAAATGTGTGTATGCATGCGCGTTCTAGCCAAGGCTATAGTCTAGGTCTCTAAGGTCTCTAAGTCACCTAAGAAATCTAGTTCGCTATAACCAATGGCTCCGATACCAATCTGTAACACCCCCAAATTTGTCTGTTTTGTTTTAGCGGAAGCATTTAGTTTGAGTACGGGGGTGTCACAATAACAAAGCATGCATACGTATCAGAGCTTATGATTACAACAGAACATAATATATTAAGATGCCAAAAGTGTTAATTACAAAGTTTACGATTCATCGAATCGTACAAGTTAAAAGTAATAAGTTTACAAAAGTAGATTTCTGAAATATGACTAAAACATTTCAGTTATACTAAAGAAATCCATGTGTTTCCAAAAGTTGGCATCCTAAACGTCACGGGTCGCCTAATTCTCCATGTGTGTTGGCGATTCTTATATGCGCAGCTAATTCCCTGAAAAACATAGTAAAAGTCAACAACTAGGTTGAGTGAATTCACAGGTTTTATGTTTGCAATAGTTAAATCAAGTTTGTAGCACAGTTGTTAAACCAAAGACGTTCACAAATAGTTATTGCCATAACAGTTAAGTAATCTTTTTGTGGATTGTTATCCAAATGTAGTTTGGTTGGGATGTTGCCCAAATACAGTTTACGTGGGATGTTACCCAAAACACAGTTTACGTGGGATGTTACCCAAATACAGTTTACGTGGGATGTTACCCAAAACACAGTTTACGTGGGATGTTACCCAAAACACAGTTTACGTGGGATGTTACCCAAAATACAGTTTACGTGGGATGTTACCCAATTCGTATGTTTGAAACGTGTTGCTGGTCGTTCTCCAGCGGTTTTAAAAGTGTGAGTCGGTCGTTCACCGACTAGTTACCAAATTGTACCGGTCGTTCTCCGGTAAGTTACCAAGTTAGCACCGGTCGTTCTCCAGCGAGTTACACTGTTAGTACCGGTCGTTCTCCGGTAAGATACCAAGTTAGTGTCGGTCGTTCTCCGACAAGTTACCAATATGTACCGGTCGTTCTCCGGTAAGTTACACAGCTAGTCGTTCTCTAGCTAGATACAAATTGTACCGGTCGTTCTCCGGTAAGATACCAAGTCGTATTTCACAAGTCGATAATAGTTTTTGTATGAAATACCCTTTCATAAACACCGGTTCGTATAATTGTTTAACAGTTCAAGTACTCTAATCGTTTGAGTAAACAAGTATACAATCATGTAATAAAGCAGTTATGGCAATTAATAAAGCAGTTGTAAGAGTTTGACCGCAGTCACAAATAGTTTGTACAATGTATAACACAGTAGTTATATAAAAGTTTGCTCACGTAGCAAAAACGTTGACTATGTTTTCCACCCCTGTTCAAAAGCAGTTAAAACAGTAAAAGTATGGGCTGTGAACTCACCTGTTGAGTTGAGTAAAGTGCGAGTGCTAGCAAAGCCTAAAGCCCAAAGTACACCTAGTCGGTAATCTCCTAACGTCCTAAACGCATGAGATTAATAAGTACGTGGATGTCTAAGTCGACCATCCATGTCAGTGTTCGTACAACTAAGTTATGTCCAAAGTGTTGGTTTATACGTTTGTGTTTTGGAAAAATATGTACGGCTCGTTGGTGAGTTTTCGTAATAATAATTCAAAGTATTATTATTATATTTATCGTATTGTATACTACCCAAAGTATATGTGTTTCATGTGCGAGTTATATCATAAAGGTTTGGTTCTTGAAGATGTTTAATGATTAGCGTGAAAGTATCCTTAAATTTATAGTTATTTTATCCGAAAGTATACATATATATATGTACATATGTCCGAATGTGTCAAAATTCATCGTTTAGGATCAAAAATGCACTTTTTCAAAAAGTCAACTCGCAGTCAAAAAGTCAACTCGCAAGTGGACCCGCAAGTCAAGTGGACCCGCAAGTCAAGTCGACCCGCAAGTCAAGTGGACCCGCAAGTCAAGTCGACCCGCAAGTCAAGTCGACTCGCAAGTCAAGTCGACCCGCAAGTCAAGTCGACTCGCAAGTCAAGTCGACTCGCAAGTCCGAATCTCGACTCGCGAAATTCGTCAGATTTGGATCTCGGCTCGCGAAACTGGCTGTTCAGCGATTTTTATGCAAATTTCGACTTTTAAAGCGTTTTGAATGATGTTTTTGGACATAATAAGTTAATGTAACACTAATACATGGTATATTAAGTATTATAAACACGAAAACTTCGAAATCTAAGGATTTGCGGGATTTGTCGGAAACTTACGTGTGGTGGGATTTGAAATCCGAAAAGATAGATGTGTAGCTCTCGTTGTGGTGATCGTTTTTCCTAAAAGGGTTTTGCGATTTGATGCCGTTTAGCGGTAGTTTTGGTGATGTTTGTGGTGGTTTTTGGTAGGTGGTGGTGAAAGAGAGAGAGAGAGTTGAGAGAAAAAGAGGGTAGAGAGAGAAGTGAGATGAAAGAAAAATGAAAGAAAATTGGGAGGTGGAAGGGGTTTTGTCCCCTTTTCGCCTCCTGTGTTTGCACTCCGTGTTTGTTTACCCGATTGTTAAATGTTACTTTATTTTAACTAATATATTTTTAATGACCCATTTCATTATATTTTTAACTAGGATCTTTTTATGAAACCAAATTAATTAATTTTATAAATTTCAAACTTTGTTTTATTTTAGTTATACAAGTTAACATTTTGCGTTATAAAATGATATGTAAATATTATCGACATAATATTTAAATGTTTACGACGTTATTTAATAATTTCGTTTGATTAAATACTTTTGTTCACCAACAGTCGTATATTTTTGTCGCGTTTGTTTTCAGATTGTTCAGTACGTAATTACAACTAATTACGAATACGTAATACTACGCGTATTATCTAGTTGGGCTTTACTAGAATTACCTCTAAAATGCGTTGTGAATTCACTCAAGTAGGGAATTAGCCTAATAATGCAAGTGATTAAAGTTAATATTCGCGTTTAAATTTGTGGAGTGTTACATTCTCCCCATGTTAGAGAAATCTCGTCCCGAGATTTAAAAATCAAGTCGGATCGCCCGCGGCGTATGTTCTCCGATAAGGTGTTATCAATGGTGTAGCGCTCGACGTTGCTACGAAAAATTTCTAACGTTTCAAGTATACTCGCGGTATAGTTTAGTATGTTCCGGCAGTAGTAGTAGTTTATGTGGCGTTCTAAGTCGCCATGAAAGTTCAAACAGTTTAAGTATGCTCGCTGCATAATTCAATAAGTTGTGTGTTTCGTTTCGTGGTCAAAGTTTACCAAGCGTTGAGTTCGAATCGACGTTCGAATAGTGCATCGTTAAAACGTAGTCTAAGTTGACTAAGACGTATTGATGTCGACGTAGGAAATCTTGTCGTGTATCCCTTGTTCTGAGAATTGTACGCGCGTCCAGGCGTTGTCGGTGCGTAAACGTTACGGTTGTAGTTCAAAATGCTAAACAGTTGTCAAAACAGTTGACGGTTCGAAATGTTCAGTTTGTTGTCCCGGTTGCGGTCAAATCATGACAAAACGTTTGTTTGGACCCAGTAGATAAGTTTGATTGTAAATCGTTCGTTGTTTAATTATAAACAAATTTGTGTAAATCGTTGACATTCAGTCAAATAGTGATCAATTCGTGATCAATGAGTAAATTTATGTCGGGTATAAACGGTTGGACCTCGTCCATCATGAATCGTTTGAGGAATTCCTCGTTAGGTATTTCGTTAGAAAAACTCTGTCAAGAGTCTGATGTGTCATTTGTTGTAATTCATCAATTCGTGTTAGTTTAGAAAAATCATTCTGGTAATAATTAGTAGGAAAATATTCCAGTATAGTTGTTTGTGAAATGAACATTTCAAAATATAGTTCATAGGTTTTTGTTTCGATAAAGTTTGCTACTCGTGTTTCGTTTCGCAAGGTTAGGTCCGATCACCCAAGTGATTATGTGAGACTCCGTCTCGATTATCTGGTAGTAGTACATAGCTATGTTTCGTTCGCATAGTACCTGAAAGGTTCGTAAATCTCCGATGTATATAACGATCTCTGTTTGTTTCCCACCCGTCTATCCGATTGGTGAGTCATTGGTTCCATTCGTTAAACGTTTAGTACAATTTCGTTCGATCGTTAGAGAGTAAGAGTTTGTTCGCAGAGTGGTCAACTCGACCGAATAGTTGTCAAACGTGACTGAGTAGTAGTTCAAATAGTAGCCAATGCTAAAGTAGGAAATGTGAAGAATGAGGGTTCACATGTTCTCAGTTTTTCGAGTATCCAGAAAAGTTGTCGAATCCCCATCACGTATCTTACGACTATGAAACACCCATATGTACTTAGTATAATATAATCACGTTGGCCAGGCGTCATTATATGATGCTAAATACATACTTCTTTTCATCAACCGTTTAATACGATCAGGTTCATGTAAGACCAGAGTGTGATCGAAAGAGTTCTGACGTGGCATGGTTCGATTGATGGATCACGCGTATCGAGGTGTCGTATCGATAGTTAGACGTATGCAAATGTGTGTATGCATGCACGTTCTAGCCAAGGCTATAGTCTAGGTCTCTAAGGTCTCTAAGTCACCTAAGAAATCTAGTTCGCTATAACCAATGGCTCCGATACCAATCTGTAACACCCCCAAATTTGTCTGTTTTGTTTTAGCGGAAGCATTTAGTTTGAGTACGGGGGTGTCACAATAACAAAGCATGCATACGTATCAGAGCTTATGATTACAACAGAACATAATATATTAAGATGCCAAAAGTGTTAATTACAAAGTTTACGATTCATCGAATCGTACAAGTTAAAAGTAATAAGTTTACAAAAGTAGATTTCTGAAATATGACTAAAACATTTCAGTTATACTAAAGAAATCCATGTGTTTCCAAAAGTTGGCATCCTAAACGTCACGGGTCGCCTAATTCTCCATGTGTGTTGGCGATTCTTATATGCGCAGCTAATTCCCTGAAAAACATAGTAAAAGTCAACAACTAGGTTGAATGAATTCACAGGTTTTATGTTTGCAATAGTTAAATCAAGTTTGTAGCACAGTTGTTAAACCAAAGACGTTCACAAATAGTTATTGCCATAACAGTTAAGTAATCTTTTTGTGGATTGTTATCCAAATGTAGTTTGGTTGGGATGTTGCCCAAATACAGTTTACGTGGGATGTTACCCAAATACAGTTTACGTGGGATGTTACCCAAATACAGTTTACGTGGGATGTTACCCAAAACACAGTTTACGTGGGATGTTACCCAAAACACAGTTTACGTGGGATGTTACCCAAAATACAGTTTACGTGGGATGTTACCCAATTCGTATGTTTGAAACGTGTTGCTGCTCGTTCTCCAGCGGTTTTAAAAGTGTGAGTCGGTCGTTCACCGACTAGTTACCAAATTGTACCGGTCGTTCTCCGGTAAGTTACCAAGTTAGCACCGGTCGTTCTCCGGCGAGTTACACTGTTAGTACCGGTCGTTCTCCGGTAAGATACCAAGTTAGTGTCGGTCGTTCTCCGACAAGTTACCAATTTGTACCGGTCGTTCTCCGGTAAGTTACACAGCTAGTCGTTCTCTAGCTAGATACAAATTGTGCCGGTCGTTCTCCGGTAAGATACCAAGTCGTATTTCACAAGTCGATAATAGTTTTTGTATGAAATACCCTTTCATAAACACCGGTTCGTATAATTGTTTAACAGTTCAAGTACTCTAATCGTTTGAGTAAACAAGTATACAATCATGTAATAAAGCAGTTATGGCAATTAATAAAGCAGTTGTAAGAGTTTGACCGCAGTCACAAATAGTTTGTACAATGTATAACACAGTATTTATATAAAAGTTTGCTCACGTAGCAAAAACGTTGACTATGTTTTCCACCCCTGTTCAAAAGCAGTTAAAACAGTTAAAGTAGGGGCTGTGAACTCACCTGTTGAGTTGAGTAAAGTGCGAGTGCTAGCAAAGCCTAAAGCCCAAAGTACACCTAGTCGGTAATATCCTAACGTCCTAAACGCATGAGATTAATAAGTACGTGGATGTCTAAGTCGACCATCCATGTCAGTGTTCGTACAACTAAGTTATGTCCAAAGTGTTGGTTTATACGTTTGTGTTTTGGAAAAATATGTACGGCTCGTTGGTGAGTTTTCGTAATAATAATTCAAAGTATTATTATTATATTTATCGTATTGTATACTACCCAAAGTATATGTGTTTCATGTGCGAGTTATATCATAAAGGTTTGGTTCTTGAAGATGTTTAATGATTAGCGTGAAAGTATCCTTAAATTTATAGTTATTTTATCCGAAAGTATACATATATATATGTACATATGTCCGAATGTGTCAAAATTCATCGTTTAGGATCAAAAATGCACTTTTTCAAAAAGTCAACTCGCAGTCAAAAAGTCAACTCGCAAGTGGACTCGCAAGTCAAGTGGACCCGCAAGTCAAGTGGACCCGCAAGTCAAGTCGACCCGCAAGTCAAGTCGACTCGCAAGTCAAGTCGACCCGCAAGTCAAGTCGACTCGCAAGTCAAGTCGACTCGCAAGTCCGAATCTCGACTCGCGAAATTCGTTAGATTTGGATCTCGGCTCGCGAAACTGGCTGTTCAGCGATTTTTATGCAAATTTCGACTTTTAAAGCGTTTTTGATGATGTTTTTGGACATAATAAGTTAATGTAACACTAATACATGGTATATTAAGTATTATAAACACGAAAACTTCGAAATCTAAGGATTTGCGGGATTTGTCGAAAACTTACGAGTGGTGGGATTTGAAATCCGAAAAGATAGATGTGTAGCTCTCGTTGTGGTGATCGTTTTTCCTAAAAGGGTTTTGCGATTTGATGCCGTTTAGCGGTAGTTTTGGTGATGTTTGTGGTGGTTTTTGGTAGGTGGTGGTGAAAGAGAGAGAGAGTTGAGAGAAAAAGAGGGTAGAGAGAGAAGTGAGATGAAAGAAAAATGAAAGAAAATTGGGAGGTGGAAGGGGTTTTGTCCCTTTTTCGCCTCCTGTGTTTGCACTCCGTGTTTGTTTACCCGATTGTTAAATGTTACTTTATTTTAACTAATATATTTTTAATGACCCATTTCATTATATTTTTAACTAGGATCTTTTTATGAAACCAAATTAATTAATTTTATAAATTTCAAACTTTGTTTTATTTTAGTTATACAAGTTAACATTTTGCGTTATAAAATGATATGTAAATATTATCGACATAATATTTAATTGTTTACGACGTCATTTAATAATTTCGTTTTATTAAATACTTTTGTTCACCAACAGTCGTATATTTTTGTCGCGTTTGTTTTCAGATTGTTCAGTACGTAATTACAACTAATTACGAATACGTAATACTATGCGTATTATCTAGTTGGGCTTTACTAGACTTACCTCTAAAATGCGTTGTGAATTCACTCAAGTAGGGAATTAGCCTAATAATGCAAGTGATTAACGTTAATATTCGCATTTAAATTTGCGGAGTGTTACATTCTCCCCATGTTAGAGAAATCTCGTCCCGAGATTTAAAAATCAAGTCGGATCGCCCGCGGCGTATGTTCTCCGATAAGGTGTTATCAATGGTGTAGCGCTCGACGTTGCTACGAAAAATTTCTAACGTTTCAAGTATACTCGCGGTATAGTTTAGTATGTTCCGGCAGTAGTAGTAGTTTATGTGGTGTTCTAAGTCGCCATGAAAGTTCAAATAGTTTAAGTATGCTCGCTGCATAATTCAATAAGTTGTGTGTTTCGTTTCGTGGTCAAAGTTTACCAAGCGTTGAGTTCGAATCGACGTTCGAATAGTGCATCGTTAAAACGTAGTCTAAGTTGACTAAGACGTATTGATGTCGACGTAGGAAATCTTGTCGTGTATCCCTTGTTCTGAGAATTGTACGCGCATCCAGGCGTTGTCGGTGCGTAAACGTTACGGTTGTAGTTCAAAATGCTAAACAGTTGTCAAAACAGTTGACGGTTCGAAATGTTCAGTTTGTTGTCCCGGTTGCGGTCAAATCATGACAAAACGTTTGTTTGGACCCAGTAGATAAGTTTGATTGTAAATCGTTCGTTGTTTAATTATAAACAAATTTGTGTAAATCGTTGACATTCAGTCAAATAGTGATCAATTCGTGATCAATGAGTAAATTTATGTCGGGTATAAACGGTTGGACCTCGTCCATCATGAATCGTTTGAGGAATTCCTCGTTAGGTATTTCGTTAGAAAAACTCTGTCAAGAGTCTGATGTGTCATTTGTTGTAATTCATCAATTCGTGTTCGTTTAGAAAAATCATTCTGGTAAATAATTATTAGGAAAATATTCCAGTATAGTTGTTTGTGAAATGAACATTTCAAAATATAGTTCATAGGTTTTTGTTTTGATAAAGTTTGCTACTCGTGTTTCGTTTCGCAAGGTTTGGTCCGATCACCCAAGTGATTATGTGAGACTCCGTCTCGATTATCTGGTAGTAGTACATAGCTATGTTTCGTTCGCATAGTACCTGAAAGGCTCGTAAATCTCCGATGTATATAACGATCTCTGTTTGTTTCCCACCCGTCTATCCGATTGGTGAGTCGTCGGTTCCATTCGTTAAACGTTTAGTACAATTTCGTTCGATCGTTAGAGAGTAAGAGTTTGTTCGCAGAGTGGTTAACTCGACCGAATAGTTGTCAAACGTGACTGAGTAGTAGTTCAAATAGTAGCCAATGCTAAAGTAGGAAATGTGAAGAATGAGGGTTCACATGTTCTCAGTTTTTCGAGTATCAAGAAAAGTTGTCGAATCCCCATCACGTATCTTACGACTATGAAACACCCATATGTACTTAGTATAATATAATCACGTTGGCCAGGCGTCATTATATGATGCTAAATACATACTTCTTTTCATCAACCGTTTAATACGATCAGGTTCATGTAAGACCAGAGTGTGATCGAAAGAGTTCTGACGTGGCATGGTTCGATAGATGGATCACGCGTATCGAGGTGTCGTATCGATAGGTAGACGTATGCAAATGTGTGTATGCATGCGCGTTCTAGCCAAGGCTATAGTCTAGGTCTCTAAGGTCTCTAAGTCACCTAAGAAATCTAGTTCGCTATAACCAATGGCTCTGATACCAATCTGTAACACCCCCAAATTTGTCTGTTTTGTTTTAGCGGAAGCATTTAGTTTGAGTACGGGGGTTTCACAATAACAAAGCATGCATACGTATCAGAGCTTATGATTACAACAGAACATAATATATTAAGATGCCAAAAGTGTTAATTACAAAGTTTACGATTCATCGAATCGTACAAGTTAAAAGTAATAAGTTTACAAAAGTAGATTTCTGAAATATGACTAAAACATTTCAGTTATACTAAAGAAATCCATGTGTTTCCAAAAGTTGGCATCCTAAACGTCACGGGTCGCCTAATTCTCCATGTGTGTTGGCGATTCTTATATGCGCAGCTATTTCCCTGAAAAACATAGTAAAAGTCAACAACTAGGTTGAGTGAATTCACAGGTTTTATGTTTGCAATAGTTAAATCAAGTTTGTAGCACAGTTGTTAAACCAAAGACGTTCACAAATAGTTATTGCCATAACAGTTAAGTAATCTTTTTGTGGATTGTTATCCAAATGTAGTTTGGTTGGGATGTTGCCCAAATACAGTTTACGTGGCATGTTACCCAAATACAGTTTACGTGGGATGTTACCCAAATACAGTTTACGTGGGATGTTACCCAAAACACAGTTTACGTGGGATGTTACCCAAAACACAGTTTACGTGGGATGTTACCCAAAATACAGTTTACGTGGGATGTTACCCAATTCGTATGTTTGAAACGTGTTGCTGCTCGTTCTCCAGCGGTTTTAAAAGTGTGAGTCGGTCGTTCACCGACTAGTTACCAAATTGTACCGGTCGTTCTCCGGTAAGTTACCAAGTTAGCACCGGTCGTTCTCCGGCGAGTTACACTGTTAGTACCGGTCGTTCTCCGGTAAGATACCAAGTTAGTGTCGGTCGTTCTCCGACAAGTTACCAATATGTACCGGTCGTTCTCCGGTAAGTTACACAGCTAGTCGTTCTCTAGCTAGATACAAATTGTACCGGTCGTTCTCCGGTAAGATACCAAGTCGTATTTCACAAGTCGATAATAGTTTTTGTATGAAATACCCTTTCATAAACACCGGTTCGTATAATTGTTTAACAGTTCAAGTACTCTAATCGTTTGAGTAAACAAGTATACAATCATGTAATAAAGCAGTTATGGCAATTAATAAAGCAGTTGTAAGAGTTTGACCGCAGTCACAAATAGTTTGTACAATGTATAACACAGTAGTTATATAAAAGTTTGCTCACGTAGCAAAAACGTTGACTATGTTTTCCACCCCTGTTCAAAAGCAGTTAAAACAGTAAAAGTTGGGGCTGTGAACTCACCTGTTGAGTTGAGTAAAGTGCGAGTGCTAGCAAAGCCTAAAGCCCAAAGTACACCTAGTCGGTAATCTCCTAACGTCCTAAACGCATGAGATTAATAAGTACGTGGATGTCTAAGTCGACCATCCATGTCAGTGTTCGTACAACTAAGTTATGTCCAAAGTGTTGGTTTATACGTTTGTGTTTTGGAAAAATATGTACGGCTCGTTGGTGAGTTTTCGTAATAATAATTCAAAGTATTATTATTATATTTATCGTATTGTATACTACCCAAAGTATATGTGTTTCATGTGCGAGTTATATCATAAAGGTTTGGTTCTTGAAGATGTTTAATGATTAGCGTGAAAGTATCCTTAAATTTATAGTTATTTTATCCGAAAGTATACATATATATATGTACATATGTCCGAATGTGTCAAAATTCATCGTTTAGGATCAAAAATGCACTTTTTCAAAAAGTCAACTCGCAGTCAAAAAGTCAACTCGCAAGTGGACTCGCAAGTCAAGTGGACCCGCAAGTCAAGTGGACCCGCAAGTCAAGTGGACCCGCAAGTCAAGTCGACCCGCAAGTCAAGTCGACTCGAAAGTCAAGTCGACCCGCAAGTCAAGTCGACTCGCAAGTCAAGTCGACTCGCAAGTCCGAATCTCGACTCGCGAAATTCGTCAGATTTGGATCTCGGCTCGCGAAACTGGCTGTTCAGCGATTTTTATGCAAATTTCGACTTTTAAAGCGTTTTTAATGATGTTTTTGGACATAATAAGTTAATGTAACACTAATACATGGTATATTAAGTATTATAAACACGAAAACTTCGAAATCTAAGGATTTGCGGGATTTGTCGGAAACTTACGAGTGGTGGGATTTGAAATCCGAAAAGATAGATGTGTAGCTCTCGTTGTGGTGATCGTTTTTCCTAAAAGGCTTTTGCGATTTGATGCCGTTTAGCGGTAGTTTTGGTGATGTTTGTGGTGGTTTTTGGTAGGTGGTGGTGAAAGAGAGAGAGAGTTGAGAGAAAAAGAGGGTAGAGAGAGAAGTGAGATGAAAGAAAAATGAAAGAAAATTGGGAGGTGGAAGGGGTTTTGTCCCTTTTTCGCCTCCTGTGTTTGCACTCCGTGTTTGTTTACCCGATTGTTAAATGTTACTTTATTTTAACTAATATATTTTTAATGACCCATTTCATTATATTTTTAACTAGGATCTTTTTATGAAACCAAATTAATTAATTTTATAAATTTCAAACTTTGTTTTATTTTAGTTATACAAGTTAACATTTTGCGTTATAAAATGATATGTAAATATTATCGACATAATATTTAATTGTTTACGACGTCATTTAATAATTTCGTTTTATTAAATACTTTTGTTCACCAACAGTCGTATATTTTTGTCGCGTTTGTTTTCAGATTGTTCAGTACGTAATTACAACTAATTACGAATACGTAATACTATGCGTATTATCTAGTTGGGCTTTACTAGACTTACCTCTAAAATGCGTTGTGAATTCACTCAAGTAGGGAATTAGCCTAATAATGCAAGTGATTAACGTTAATATTCGCGTTTAAATTTGCGGAGTGTTACATTCTCCCCATGTTAGAGAAATCTCGTCCCGAGATTTAAAAATCAAGTCGGATCGCCCGCGGCGTATGTTCTCCGATAAGGTGTTATCAATGGTGTAGCGCTCGACGTTGCTACGAAAAATTTCTAACGTTTCAAGTATACTCGCGGTATAGTTTAGTATGTTCCGGCAGTAGTAGTAGTTTATGTGGTGTTCTAAGTCGCCATGAAAGTTCAAACAGTTTAAGTATGCTCGCTGCATAATTCAATAAGTTGTGTGTTTCGTTTCGTGGTCAAAGTTTACCAAGCGTTGAGTTCGAATCGACGTTCGAATAGTGCATCGTTAAAACGTAGTCTAAGTTGACTAAGACGTATTGATGTCGACGTAGGAAATCTTGTCGTGTATCCCTTGTTCTGAGAATTGTACGCGCGTCCAGGCGTTGTCGGTGCGTAAACGTTACGGTTGTAGTTCAAAATGCTAAACAGTTGTCAAAACAGTTGACGGTTCGAAATGTTCAGTTTGTTGTCCCGGTTGCGGTCAAATCATGACAAAACGTTTGTTTGGACCCAGTAGATAAGTTTGATTGTAAATCGTTCGTTGTTTAATTATAAACAAATTTGTGTAAATCGTTGACATTCAGTCAAATAGTGATCAATTCGTGATCAATGAGTAAATTTATGTCGGGTATAAACGGTTGGACCTCGTCCATCATGAATCGTTTGAGGAATTCCTCGTTAGGTATTTCGTTAGAAAAACTCTGTCAAGATTCTGATGTGTCATTTGTTGTAATTCATCAATTCGTGTTCGTTTAGAAAAATCATTCTGGTAAATAATTAGTAGGAAAATATTCCAGTATAGTTGTTTGTGAAATGAACATTTCAAAATATAGTTCATAGGTTTTTGTTTCGATAAAGTTTGCTACTCGTGTTTCGTTTCGCAAGGTTAGGTCCGATCACCCAAGTGATTATGTGAGACTCCGTCTCGATTATCTGGTAGTAGTACATAGCTATGTTTCGTTCGCATAGTACCTGAAAGGCTCGTAAATCTCCGATGTATATAACGATCTCTGTTTGTTTCCCACCCGTCTATCCGATTGGTGAGTCGTCGGTTCCATTCGTTAAACGTTTAGTACAATTTCGTTCGATCGTTAGAGAGTAAGAGTTTGTTCGCAGAGTGGTTAACTCGACCGAATAGTTGTCAAACGTGACTGAGTAGTAGTTCAAATAGTAGCCAATGCTAAAGTAGGAAATGTGAAGAATGAGGGTTCACATGTTCTCAGTTTTTCGAGTATCAAGAAAAGTTGTCGAATCCCCATCACGTATCTTACGACTATGAAACACCCATATGTACTTAGTATAATATAATCACGTTGGCCAGGCGTCATTATATGATGCTAAATACATACTTCTTTTCATCAACCGTTTAATACGATCAGGTTCATGTAAGACCAGAGTGTGATCGAAAGAGTTCTGACGTGGCATGGTTCGATAGATGGATCACGCGTATCGAGGTGTCGTATCGATAGTTAGACGTATGCAAATGTGTGTATGCATGCGCGTTCTAGCCAAGGCTATAGTCTAGGTCTCTAAGGTCTCTAAGTCACCTAAGAAATCTAGTTCGCTATAACCAATGGCTCTGATACCAATCTGTAACACCCCCAAATTTGTCTGTTTTGTTTTAGCGGAAGCATTTAGTTTGAGTACGGGGGTGTCACAATAACAAAGCATGCATACGTATCAGAGCTTATGATTACAACAGAACATAATATATTAAGATGCCAAAAGTGTTAATTACAAAGTTTACGATTCATCGAATCGTACAAGTTAAAAGTAATAAGTTTACAAAAGTAGATTTCTGAAATATGACTAAAACATTTCAGTTATACTAAAGAAATCCATGTGTTTCCAAAAGTTGGCATCCTAAACGTCACGGGTCGCCTAATTCTCCATGTGTGTTGGCGATTCTTATATGCGCAGCTAATTCCCTGAAAAACATAGTAAAAGTCAACAACTAGGTTGAGTGAATTCACAGGTTTTATGTTTGCAATAGTTAAATCAAGTTTGTAGCACAGTTGTTAAACCAAAGACGTTCACAAATAGTTATTGCCATAACAGTTAAGTAATCTTTTTGTGGATTGTTATCCAAATGTAGTTTGGTTGGGATGTTGCCCAAATACAGTTTACGTGGGATGTTACCCAAACACAGTTTACGTGGGATGTTACCCAAATACAGTTTACGTGGGATGTTACCCAAAACATAGTTTACGTGGGATGTTACCCAAAACACAGTTTACGTGGGATGTTACCCAAAATACAGTTTACGTGGGATGTTACCCAATTCGTATGTTTGAAACGTGTTGCTGGTCGTTCTCCAGCGGTTTTAAAAGTGTGAGTCGGTCGTTCACCGACTAGTTACCAAATTGTACCGGTCGTTCTCCGGTAAGTTACCAAGTTAGCACCGGTCGTTCTCCGGCGAGTTACACTGTTAGTACCGGTCGTTCTCCGGTAAGATACCAAGTTAGTGTCGGTCGTTCTCCGACAAGTTACCAATATGTACCGGTCGTTCTCCGGTAAGTAGTCGTTCTCTAGCTAGATACAAATTGTACCGGTCGTTCTCCGGTAAGATACCAAGTCGTATTTCACAAGTCGATAATAGTTTTTGTATGAAATACCCTTTCATAAACACCGGTTCGTATAATTGTTTAACAGTTCAAGTACTCTAATCGTTTGAGTAAACAAGTATACAATCATGTAATAAAGCAGTTATGGCAATTAATAAAGCAGTTGTAAGAGTTTGACCGCAGTCACAAATAGTTTGTACAATGTATAACACAGTAGTTATATAAAAGTTTGCTCACGTAGCAAAAACGTTGACTATGTTTTCCACCCCTGTTCAAAAGCAGTTAAAACAGTAAAAGTTGGGGCTGTGAACTCACCTGTTGAGTTGAGTAAAGTGCGAGTGCTAGCAAAGCCTAAAGCCCAAAGTACACCTAGTCGGTAATCTCCTAACGTCCTAAACGCATGAGATTAATAAGTACGTGGATGTCTAAGTCGACCATCCATGTCAGTGTTCGTACAACTAAGTTATGTCCAAAGTGTTGGTTTATACGTTTGTGTTTTGGAAAAATATGTACGGCTCGTTGGTGAGTTTTCGTAATAATAATTCAAAGTATTATTATTATATTTATCGTATTGTATACTACCCAAAGTATATGTGTTTCATGTGCGAGTTATATCATAAAGGTTTGGTTCTTGAAGATGTTTAATGATTAGCGTGAAAGTATCCTTAAATTTATAGTTATTTTATCCGAAAGTATACATATATATATGTACATATGTCCGAATGTGTCAAAATTCATCGTTTAGGATCAAAAATGCACTTTTTCAAAAAGTCAACTCGCAGTCAAAAAGTCAACTCGCAAGTGGACTCGCAAGTCAAGTGGACCCGCAAGTCAAGTGGACCCGCAAGTCAAGTGGACCCGCAAGTCAAGTCGACCCGCAAGTCAAGTCGACTCGAAAGTCAAGTCGACCCGCAAGTCAAGTCGACTCGCAAGTCAAGTCGACTCGCAAGTCCGAATCTCGACTCGCGAAATTCGTCAGATTTGGATCTCGGCTCGCGAAACTGGCTGTTCAGCGATTTTTATGCAAATTTCGACTTTTAAAGCGTTTTTAATGATGTTTTTGGACATAATAAGTTAATGTAACACTAATACATGGTATATTAAGTATTATAAACACGAAAACTTCGAAATCTAAGGATTTGCGGGATTTGTCGGAAACTTACGAGTGGTGGGATTTGAAATCCGAAAAGATAGATGTGTAGCTCTCGTTGTGGTGATCGTTTTTCCTAAAAGGGTTTTGCGATTTGATGCCGTTTAGCGGTAGTTTTGGTGATGTTTGTGGTGGTTTTTGGTAGGTGGTGGTGAAAGAGAGAGAGAGTTGAGAGAAAAAGAGGGTAGAGAGAGAAGTGAGATGAAAGAAAAATGAAAGAAAATTGGGAGGTGGAAGGGGTTTTGTCCCTTTTTCGCCTCCTGTGTTTGCACTCCGTGTTTGTTTACCCGATTGTTAAATGTTACTTTATTTTAACTAATATATTTTTAATGACCCATTTCATTATATTTTTAACTAGGATCTTTTTATGAAACCAAATTAATTAATTTTATAAATTTCAAACTTTGTTTTATTTTAGTTATACAAGTTAACATTTTGCGTTATAAAATGATATGTAAATATTATCGACATAATATTTAATTGTTTACGACGTTATTTAATAATTTCGTTTTATTAAATACTTTTGTTCACCAACAGTCGTATATTTTTGTCGCGTTTGTTTTCAGATTGTTCAGTACGTAATTACAACTAATTACGAATACGTAATACTATGCGTATTATCTAGTTGGGCTTTACTAGACTTACCTCTAAAATGCGTTGTGAATTCACTCAAGTAGGGAATTAGCCTAATAATGCAAGTGATTAACGTTAATATTCGCGTTTAAATTTGCGGAGTGTTACATTCTCCCCATGTTAGAGAAATCTCGTCCCGAGATTTAAAAATCAAGTCGGATCGCCCGCGGCGTATGTTCTCCGATAAGGTGTTATCAATGGTGTAGCGCTCGATGTTGCTACGAAAAATTTCTAACGTTTCAAGTATACTCGCGGTATAGTTTAGTATGTTCCGGCAGTAGTAGTAGTTTATGTGGTGTTCTAAGTCGCCATGAAAGTTCAAACAGTTTAAGTATGCTCGCTGCATAATTCAATAAGTTGTGTGTTTTGTTTCGTGGTCAAAGTTTACCAAGCGTTGAGTTCGAATCGACGTTCGAATAGTGCATCGTTAAAACGTAGTCTAAGTTGACTAAGACGTATTGATGTCGACGTAGGAAATCTTGTCGTGTATCCCTTGTTCTGAGAATTGTACGCGCGTCCAGGCGTTGTCGGTGCGTAAACGTTACGGTTGTAGTTCAAAATGCTAAACAGTTGTCAAAACAGTTGACGGTTCGAAATGTTCAGTTTGTTGTCCCGGTTGCGGTCAAATCATGACAAAACGTTTGTTTGGACCCAGTAGATAAGTTTGATTGTAAATCGTTCGTTGTTTAATTATAAACAAATTTGTGTAAATCGTTGACATTCAGTCAAATAGTGATCAATTCGTGATCAATGAGTAAATTTATGTCGGGTATAAACGGTTGGACCTCGTCCATCATGAATCGTTTGAGGAATTCCTCGTTAGGTATTTCGTTAGAAAAACTCTGTCAAGAGTCTGATGTGTCATTTGTTGTAATTCATCAATTCGTGTTCGTTTAGAAAAATCATTCTGGTAAATAATTAGTAGGAAAATATTCCAGTATAGTTGTTTGTGAAATGAACATTTCAAAATATAGTTCATAGGTTTTTGTTTCGATAAAGTTTGCTACTCGTGTTTCGTTTCGCAAGGTTTGGTCCGATCACCCAAGTGATTATGTGAGACTCCGTCTCGATTATCTGGTAGTAGTACATAGCTATGTTTCGTTCGCATAGTACCTGAAAGGCTCGTAAATCTCCGATGTATATAACGATCTCTGTTTGTTTCCCACCCGTCTATCCGATTGGTGAGTCGTCGGTTCCATTCGTTAAACGTTTAGTACAATTTCGTTCGATCGTTAGAGAGTAAGAGTTTGTTCGCAGAGTGGTTAACTCGACCGAATAGTTGTCAAACGTGACTGAGTAGTAGTTCAAATAGTAGCCAATGCTAAAGTAGGAAATGTGAAGAATGAGGGTTCACATGTTCTCAGTTTTTCGAGTATCAAGAAAAGTTGTCGAATCCCCATCACGTATCTTACGACTATGAAACACCCATATGTACTTAGTATAATATAATCACGTTGGCCAGGCGTCATTATATGATGCTAAATACATACTTCTTTTCATCAACCGTTTAATACGATCAGGTTCATGTAAGACCAGAGTGTGATCGAAAGAGTTCTGACGTGGCATGGTTCGATAGATGGATCACGCGTATCGAGGTGTCGTATCGATAGTTAGACGTATGCAAATGTGTGTATGCATGCGCGTTCTAGCCAAGGCTATAGTCTAGGTCTCTAAGGTCTCTAAGTCACCTAAGAAATCTAGTTCGCTATAACCAATGGCTCTGATACCAATCTGTAACACCCCCAAATTTGTCTGTTTTGTTTTAGCGAAAGCATTTAGTTTGAGTACGGGGGTGTCACAATAACAAAGCATGCATACGTATCAGAGCTTATGATTACAACAGAACATAATATATTAAGATGCCAAAAGTGTTAATTACAAAGTTTACGATTCATCGAATCGTACAAGTTAAAAGTAATAAGTTTACAAAAGTAGATTTCTGAAATATGACTAAAACATTTCAGTTATACTAAAGAAATCCATGTGTTTCCAAAAGTTGGCATCCTAAACGTCACGGGTCGCCTAATTCTCCATGTGTGTTGGCGATTCTTATATGCGCAGCTAATTCCCTGAAAAACATAGTAAAAGTCAACAACTAGGTTGAGTGAATTCACAGGTTTTATGTTTGCAATAGTTAAATCAAGTTTGTAGCACAGTTGTTAAACCAAAGACGTTCACAAATAGTTATTGCCATAACAGTTAAGTAATCTTTTTGTGGATTGTTATCCAAATGTAGTTTGGTTGGGATGTTGCCCAAATACAGTTTACGTGGGATGTTACCCAAATACAGTTTACGTGGGATGTTACCCAAATACAGTTTACGTGGGATGTTACCCAAAACACAGTTTACGTGGGATGTTACCCAAAACACAGTTTACGTGGGATGTTACCCAAAATACAGTTTACGTGGGATGTTACCCAATTCGTATGTTTGAAACGTGTTGCTGCTCGTTCTCCAGCGGTTTTAAAAGTGTGAGTCGGTCGTTCACCGACTAGTTACCAAATTGTACCGGTCGTTCTCCGGTAAGTTACCAAGTTAGCACCGGTCGTTCTCCGGCGAGTTACACTGTTAGTACCGGTCGTTCTCCGGTAAGATACCAAGTTAGTGTCGGTCGTTCTCCGACAAGTTACCAATATGTACCGGTCGTTCTCCGGTAAGTTACACAGCTAGTCGTTCTCTAGCTAGATACAAATTGTACCGGTCGTTCTCCGGTAAGATACCAAGTCATATTTCACAAGTCGATAATAGTTTTTGTATGAAATACCCTTTCATAAACACCGGTTCGTATAATTGTTTAACAGTTCAAGTACTCTAATCGTTTGAGTAAACAAGTATACAATCATGTAATAAAGCAGTTATGGCAATTAATAAAGCAGTTGTAAGAGTTTGACCGCAGTCACAAATAGTTTGTACAATGTATAACACAGTAGTTATATAAAAGTTTGCTCACGTAGCAAAAACGTTGACTATGTTTTCCACCCCTGTTCAAAAGCAGTTAAAACAGTAAAAGTAGGGGCTGTGAACTCACCTGTTGAGTTGAGTAAAGTGCGAGTGCTAGCAAAGCCTAAAGCCCAAAGTACACCTAGTCGGTAATCTCCTAACGTCCTAAACGCATGAGATTAATAAGTACGTGGATGTCTAAGTCGACCATCCATGTCAGTGTTCGTACAACTAAGTTATGTCCAAAGTGTTGGTTTATACGTTTGTGTTTTGGAAAAATATGTACGGCTCGTTGGTGAGTTTTCGTAATAATAATTCAAAGTATTATTATTATATTTATCGTATTGTATACTACCCAAAGTATATGTGTTTCATGTGCGAGTTATATCATAAAGGTTTGGTTCTTGAAGATGTTTAATGATTAGCGTGAAAGTATCCTTAAATTTATAGTTATTTTATCCGAAAGTATACATATATATATGTACATATGTCCGAATGTGTCAAAATTCATCGTTTAGGATCAAAAATGCACTTTTTCAAAAAGTCAACTCGCAGTCAAAAAGTCAACTCGCAAGTGGACTCGCAAGTCAAGTGGACCCGCAAGTCAAGTGGACCCGCAAGTCAAGTGGACCCGCAAGTCAAGTCGACCCGCAAGTCAAGTCGACCCGCAAGTCAAGTCGACTCGCAAGTCAAGTCGACCCGCAAGTCCGAATCTCGACTCGCGAAATTCGTCAGATTTGGATCTCGGCTCGCGAAACTGGCTGTTCAGCGATTTTTATGCAAATTTCGACTTTTAAAGCGTTTTTAATGATGTTTTTGGACATAATAAGTTAATGTAACACTAATACATGGTATATTAAGTATTATAAACATGAAAACTTCGAAATCTAAGGATTTGCGGGATTTGTCGGAAACTTACGAGTGGTGGGATTTGAAATCCGAAAAGATAGATGTGTAGCTCTAGTTGTGGTGATCGTTTTTCCTAAAAGGGTTTTGCGATTTGATGCCGTTTAGCGGTAGTTTTGGTGATGTTTGTGGTGGTTTTTGGTAGGTGGTGGTGAAAGAGAGAGAGAGTTGAGAGAAAAAGAGGGTAGAGAGAGAAGTGAGATGAAAGAAAAATGAAAGAAAATTGGGAGGTGGAAGGGGTTTTGTCCCTTTTTCGCCTCCTGTGTTTGCACTCCGTGTTTGTTTACCCGATTGTTAAATGTTACTTTATTTTAACTAATATATTTTTAATGACCCATTTCATTATATTTTTAACTAGGATCTTTTTATGAAACCAAATTAATTAATTTTATAAATTTCAAACTTTGTTTTATTTTAGTTATACAAGTTAACATTTTGCGTTATAAAATGATATGTAAATATTATCGACATAATATTTAATTGTTTACGACGTTATTTAATAATTTCGTTTTATTAAATACTTTTGTTCACCAACAGTCGTATATTTTTGTCGCGTTTGTTTTCAGATTGTTCAGTACGTAATTACAACTAATTACGAATACGTAATACTATGCGTATTATGTAGTTGGGCTTTACTAGACTTACCTCTAAAATGCGTTGTGAATTCACTCAAGTAGGGAATTAGCCTAATAATGCAAGTGATTAACGTTAATATTCGCGTTTAAATTTGCGGAGTGTTACATTCTCCCCATGTTATAGAAATCTCGTCCCGAGATTTAAAAATCAAGTCGGATCGCCCGCGGCGTATGTTCTCCGATAAGGTGTTATCAATGGTGTAGCGCTCGACGTTGCTACGAAAAATTTCTAACGTTTCAAGTATACTCGCGGTATAGTTTAGTATGTTCCGGCAGTAGTAGTAGTTTATGTGGTGTTCTAAGTCGCCATGAAAGTTCAAACAGTTTAAGTATGCTCGCTGCATAATTCAATAAGTTGTGTGTTTCGTTTCGTGGTCAAAGTTTACCAAGCGTTGAGTTCGAATCGACGTTCGAATAGTGCATCGTTAAAACGTAGTCTAAGTTGACTAAGACGTATTGATGTCGACGTAGGAAATCTTGTCGTGTATCCCTTGTTCTGAGAATTGTACGCGCGTCCAGGCGTTGTCGGTGCGTAAACGTTACGGTTGTAGTTCAAAATGCTAAACAGTTGTCAAAACAGTTGACGGTTCGAAATGTTCAGTTTGTTGTCCCGGTTGCGGTCAAATCATGACAAAACGTTTGTTTGGACCCAGTAGATAAGTTTGATTGTAAATCGTTCGTTGTTTAATTATAAACAAATTTGTGTAAATCGTTGACATTCAGTCAAATAGTGATCAATTCGTGATCAATGAGTAAATTTATGTCGGGTATAAACGGTTGGACCTCGTCCATCATGAATCGTTTGAGGAATTCCTCGTTAGGTATTTCGTTAGAAAAACTCTGTCAAGAGTCTGATGTGTCATTTGTTGTAATTCATCAATTCGTGTTCGTTTAGAAAAATCATTCTGGTAAATAATTAGTAGGAAAATATTCCAGTATAGTTGTTTGTGAAATGAACATTTCAAAATATAGTTCATAGGTTTTTGTTTCGATAAAGTTTGCTACTCGTGTTTCGTTTCGCAAGGTTAGGTCCGATCACCCAAGTGATTATGTGAGACTCCGTCTCGATTATCTGGTAGTAGTACATAGCTATGTTTCGTTCGCATAGTACCTGAAAGGCTCGTAAATCTCCGATGTATATAACGATCTCTGTTTGTTTCCCACCCGTCTATCCGATTGGTGAGTCGTCGGTTCCATTCGTTAAACGTTTAGTACAATTTCGTTCGATCGTTAGAGAGTAAGAGTTTGTTCGCAGAGTGGTCAACTCGACCGAATAGTTGTCAAACGTGACTGAGTAGTAGTTCAAATAGTAGCCAATGCTAAAGTAGGAAATGTGAAGAATGAGGGTTCACATGTTCTCAGTTTTTCGAGTATCAAGAAAAGTTGTCGAATCCCCATCACGTATCTTACGACTATGAAACACCCATATGTACTTAGTATAATATAATCACATTGGCCAGACGTCATTATATGATGCTAAATACATACTTCTTTTCATCAACCGTTTAATACGATCAGGTTCATGTAAGACCAGAGTGTGATCGAAAGAGTTCTGACGTGGCATGGTTCGATAGATGGATCACGCGTATCGAGGTGTCGTATCGATAGTTAGACGTATGCAAATGTGTGTATGCATGCGCGTTCTAGCCAAGACTATAGTCTAGGTCTCTAAGGTCTCTAAGTCACCTAAGAAATCTAGTTCGCTATAACCAATGGCTCTGATACCAATATGTAACACCCCCAAATTTGTCTGTTTTGTTTTAGCGGAAGCATTTAGTTTGAGTACGGGGGTGTCACAATAACAAAGCATGCATACGTATCAGAGCTTATGATTACAACAGAACATAATATATTAAGATGCCAAAAGTGTTAATTACAAAGTTTACGATTCATCGAATCGTACAAGTTAAAAGTAATAAGTTTACAAAAGTAGATTTCTGAAATATGACTAAAACATTTCAGTTATACTAAAGAAATCCATGTGTTTCCAAAAGTTGGCATCCTAAACGTCACGGGTCGCCTAATTCTTCATGTGTGTTGGCGATTCTTATATGCGCAGCTAATTCCCTAAAAAACATAGTAAAAGTCAACAACTAGGTTGAGTGAATTCACAGGTTTTATGTTTGCAATAGTTAAATCAAGTTTGTAGCACAGTTGTTAAACCAAAGACGTTCACAAATAGTTATTGCCATAACAGTTAAGTAATCTTTTTGTGGATTGTTATCCAAATGTAGTTTGGATGGGATGTTGCCCAAATACAGTTTACGTGGGATGTTACCCAAATACAGTTTACGTGGGATGTTACCCAAAACACAGTTTACGTGGGATGTTACCCAAAATACAGTTTACGTGGGATGTTACCCAATTCGTATGTTTGAAACGTGTTGCTGGTCGTTCTCCAGCGGTTTTAAAAGTGTGAGTCGGTCGTTCACCGACTAGTTACCAAATTGTACCGGTCGTTCTCCGGTAAGTTACCAAGTTAGCACCAGTCGTTCTCCGGCGATTACACTGTTAGTACCGGTCGTTCTCCGGTAAGATACCAAGTTAGTGTCGGTCGTTCTCCGACAAGTTACCAATATGTACCGGTCGTTCTCCGGTAAGTTACACAGCTAGTCGTTCTCTAGCTAGATACAAATTGTACCGGTCGTTCTCCGGTAAGATACCAAGTCGTATTTCACAAGTCGATAATAGTTTTTGTATGAAATACCCTTTCATAAACACCGGTTCGTATAATTGTTTAACAGTTCAAGTACTCTAATCGTTTGAGTAAACAAGTATACAATCATGTAATAAAGCAGTTATGGCAATTAATAAAGCAGTTGTAAGAGTTTGACCGCAGTCACAAATAGTTTGTACAATGTATAACACAGTAGTTATATAAAAGTTTGCTCACGTAGCAAAAACGTTGACTATGTTTTCCACCCCTGTTCAAAAGCAGTTAAAACAGTAAAAGTAGGGGCTGTGAACTCACCTGTTGAGTTGAGTAAAGTGCGAGTGCTAGCAAAGCCTAAAGCCCAAAGTACACCTAGTCGGTAATCTCCTAACGTCCTAAACGCATGAGATTAATAAGTACGTGGATGTCTAAGTCGACCATCCATGTCAGTGTTCGTACAACTAAGTTATGTCCAAAGTGTTGGTTTATACGTTTGTGTTTTGGAAAAATATGTACGGCTCGTTGGTGAGTTTTCGTAATAATAATTCAAAGTATTATTATTATATTTATCGTATTGTATACTACCCAAAGTATATGTGTTTCATGTGCGAGTTATATCATAAAGGTTTGGTTCTTGAAGATGTTTAATGATTAGCGTGAAAGTATCCTTAAATTTATAGTTATTTTATCCGAAAGTATACATATATATATGTACATATGTCCGAATGTGTCAAAATTCATCGTTTAGGATCAAAAATGCACTTTTTCAAAAAGTCAACTCGCAGTCAAAAAGTCAACTCGCAAGTGGACTCGCAAGTCAAGTGGACCCGCAAGTCAAGTGGACCCGCAAGTCAAGTGGACCCGCAAGTCAAGTCGACCCGCAAGTCAAGTCGACCCGCAAGTCAAGTCGACTCGCAAGTCAAGTCGACCCGCAAGTCCGAATCTCGACTCGCGAAATTCGTCAGATTTGGATCTCGGCTCGCGAAACTGGCTGTTCAGCGATTTTTATGCAAATTTCGACTTTTAAAGCGTTTTTAATGATGTTTTTGGACATAATAAGTTAATGTAACACTAATACATGGTATATTAAGTATTATAAACATGAAAACTTCGAAATCTAAGGATTTGCGGGATTTGTCGGAAACTTACGAGTGGTGGGATTTGAAATCCGAAAAGATAGATGTGTAGCTCTAGTTGTGGTGATCGTTTTTCCTAAAAGGGTTTTGCGATTTGATGCCGTTTAGCGGTAGTTTTGGTGATGTTTGTGGTGGTTTTTGGTAGGTGGTGGTGAAAGAGAGAGAGAGTTGAGAGAAAAAGAGGGTAGAGAGAGAAGTGAGATGAAAGAAAAATGAAAGAAAATTGGGAGGTGGAAGGGGTTTTGTCCCTTTTTCGCCTCCTGTGTTTGCACTCCGTGTTTGTTTACCCGATTGTTAAATGTTACTTTATTTTAACTAATATATTTTTAATGACCCATTTCATTATATTTTTAACTAGGATCTTTTTATGAAACCAAATTAATTAATTTTATAAATTTCAAACTTTGTTTTATTTTAGTTATACAAGTTAACATTTTGCGTTATAAAATGATATGTAAATATTATCGACATAATATTTAATTGTTTACGACGTTATTTAATAATTTCGTTTTATTAAATACTTTTGTTCACCAACAGTCGTATATTTTTGTCGCGTTTGTTTTCAGATTGTTCAGTACGTAATTACAACTAATTACGAATACGTAATACTATGCGTATTATGTAGTTGGGCTTTACTAGACTTACCTCTAAAATGCGTTGTGAATTCACTCAAGTAGGGAATTAGCCTAATAATGCAAGTGATTAACGTTAATATTCGCATTTAAATTTGCGGAGTGTTACATTCTCCCCATGTTAGAGAAATCTCGTCCCGAGATTTAAAAATCAAGTCGGATCGCCCGCGGCGTATGTTCTCCGATAAGGTGTTATCAATGGTGTAGCGCTCGACGTTGCTACGAAAAATTTCTAACGTTTCAAGTATACTCGCGGTATAGTTTAGTATGTTCCGGCAGTAGTAGTAGTTTATGTGGTGTTCTAAGTCGCCATGAAAGTTCAAACAGTTTAAGTATGCTCGCTGCATAATTCAATAAGTTGTGTGTTTCGTTTCGTGGTCAAAGTTTACCAAGCGTTGAGTTCGAATCGACGTTCGAATAGTGCATCGTTAAAACGTAGTCTAAGTTGACTAAGACGTATTGATGTCGACGTAGGAAATCTTGTCGTGTATCCCTTGTTCTGAGAATTGTACGCGCGTCCAGGCGTTGTCGGTGCGTAAACGTTACGGTTGTAGTTCAAAATGCTAAACAGTTGTCAAAACAGTTGACGGTTCGAAATGTTCAGTTTGTTGTCCCGGTTGCGGTCAAATCATGACAAAACGTTTGTTTGGACCCAGTAGATAAGTTTGATTGTAAATCGTTCGTTGTTTAATTATAAACAAATTTGTGTAAATCGTTGACATTCAGTCAAATAGTGATCAATTCGTGATCAATGAGTAAATTTATGTCGGGTATAAACGGTTGGACCTCGTCCATCATGAATCGTTTGAGGAATTCCTCGTTAGGTATTTCGTTAGAAAAACTCTGTCAAGAGTCTGATGTGTCATTTGTTGTAATTCATCAATTCGTGTTCGTTTAGAAAAATCATTCTGGTAAATAATTAGTAGGAAAATATTCCAGTATAGTTGTTTGTGAAATGAACATTTCAAAATATAGTTCATAGGTTTTTGTTTCGATAAAGTTTGCTACTCGTGTTTCGTTTCGCAAGGTTAGGTCCGATCACCCAAGTGATTATGTGAGACTCCGTCTCGATTATCTGGTAGTAGTACATAGCTATGTTTCGTTCGCATAGTACCTGAAAGGCTCGTAAATCTCCGATGTATATAACGATCTCTGTTTGTTTCCCACCCGTCTATCCGATTGGTGAGTCGTCGGTTCCATTCGTTAAACGTTTAGTACAATTTCGTTCGATCGTTAGAGAGTAAGAGTTTGTTCGCAGAGTGGTCAACTCGACCGAATAGTTGTCAAACGTGACTGAGTAGTAGTTCAAATAGTAGCCAATGCTAAAGTAGGAAATGTGAAGAATGAGGGTTCACATGTTCTCAGTTTTTCGAGTATCAAGAAAAGTTGTCGAATCCCCATCACGTATCTTACGACTATGAAACACCCATATGTACTTAGTATAATATAATCACATTGGCCAGACGTCATTATATGATGCTAAATACATACTTCTTTTCATCAACCGTTTAATACGATCAGGTTCATGTAAGACCAGAGTGTGATCGAAAGAGTTCTGACGTGGCATGGTTCGATAGATGGATCACGCGTATCGAGGTGTCGTATCGATAGTTAGACGTATGCAAATGTGTGTATGCATGCGCGTTCTAGCCAAGACTATAGTCTAGGTCTCTAAGGTCTCTAAGTCACCTAAGAAATCTAGTTCGCTATAACCAATGGCTCTGATACCAATATGTAACACCCCCAAATTTGTCTGTTTTGTTTTAGCGGAAGCATTTAGTTTGAGTACGGGGGTGTCACAATAACAAAGCATGCATACGTATCAGAGCTTATGATTACAACAGAACATAATATATTAAGATGCCAAAAGTGTTAATTACAAAGTTTACGATTCATCGAATCGTACAAGTTAAAAGTAATAAGTTTACAAAAGTAGATTTCTGAAATATGACTAAAACATTTCAGTTATACTAAAGAAATCCATGTGTTTCCAAAAGTTGGCATCCTAAACGTCACGGGTCGCCTAATTCTTCATGTGTGTTGGCGATTCTTATATGCGCAGCTAATTCCCTAAAAAACATAGTAAAAGTCAACAACTAGGTTGAGTGAATTCACAGGTTTTATGTTTGCAATAGTTAAATCAAGTTTGTAGCACAGTTGTTAAACCAAAGACGTTCACAAATAGTTATTGCCATAACAGTTAAGTAATCTTTTTGTGGATTGTTATCCAAATGTAGTTTGGATGGGATGTTGCCCAAATACAGTTTACGTGGGATGTTACCCAAATACAGTTTACGTGGGATGTTACCCAAAACACAGTTTACGTGGGATGTTACCCAAAATACAGTTTACGTGGGATGTTACCCAATTCGTATGTTTGAAACGTGTTGCTGGTCGTTCTCCAGCGGTTTTAAAAGTGTGAGTCGGTCGTTCACCGACTAGTTACCAAATTGTACCGGTCGTTCTCCGGTAAGTTACCAAGTTAGCACCAGTCGTTCTCCGGCGATTACACTGTTAGTACCGGTCGTTCTCCGGTAAGATACCAAGTTAGTGTCGGTCGTTCTCCGACAAGTTACCAATATGTACCGGTCGTTCTCCGGTAAGTTACACAGCTAGTCGTTCTCTAGCTAGATACAAATTGTACCGGTCGTTCTCCGGTAAGATACCAAGTCGTATTTCACAAGTCGATAATAGTTTTTGTATGAAATACCCTTTCATAAACACCGGTTCGTATAATTGTTTAACAGTTCAAGTACTCTAATCGTTTGAGTAAACAAGTATACAATCATGTAATAAAGCAGTTATGGCAATTAATAAAGCAGTTGTAAGAGTTTGACCGCAGTCACAAATAGTTTGTACAATGTATAACACAGTAGTTATATAAAAGTTTGCTCACGTAGCAAAAACGTTGACTATGTTTTCCACCCCTGTTCAAAAGCAGTTAAAACAGTAAAAGTAGGGGCTGTGAACTCACCTGTTGAGTTGAGTAAAGTGCGAGTGCTAGCAAAGCCTAAAGCCCAAAGTACACCTAGTCGGTAATCTCCTAACGTCCTAAACGCATGAGATTAATAAGTACGTGGATGTCTAAGTCGACCATCCATGTCAGTGTTCGTACAACTAAGTTATGTCCAAAGTGTTGGTTTATACGTTTGTGTTTTGGAAAAATATGTACGGCTCGTTGGTGAGTTTTCGTAATAATAATTCAAAGTATTATTATTATATTTATCGTATTGTATACTACCCAAAGTATATGTGTTTCATGTGCGAGTTATATCATAAAGGCTTGGTTCTTGAAGATGTTTAATGATTAGCGTGAAAGTATCCTTAAATTTATAGTTATTTTATCCGAAAGTATACATATATATATATGTACATATGTCCGAATGTGTCAAAATTCATCGTTTAGGATCAAAAATGCACTTTTTCAAAAAGTCAACTCGCAGTCAAAAAGTCAACTCGCAAGTGGACTCGCAAGTCAAGTGGACCCGCAAGTCAAGTGGACCCGCAAGTCAAGTGGACCCGCAAGTCAAGTCGACCCGCAAGTCAAGTCGACCCGCAAGTCAAGTCGACTCGCAAGTCAAGTCGACCCGCAAGTCAAGTCGACTCGCAAGTCAAATCGACTCGCAAGTCCGAATCTCGACTCGCGAAATTCGTCAGATTTGGATCTCGGCTCGCGAAACTGGCTGTTCAGCTATTTTTATGCAAATTTCGACTTTTAAAGCGTTTTTAATGATGTTTTTGGACATAATAAGTTAATGTAACACTAATACATGGTATATTAAGTATTATAAACACGAAAACTTCGAAATCTAAGGATTTGCGGGATTTGTCGGAAACTTACGAGTGGTGGGATTTGAAATCCGAAAAGATAGATGTGTAGCTCTCGTTGTGGTGATCGTTTTTCCTAAAAGGGTTTTGCGATTTGATGCCGTTTAGCGGTAGTTTTGGTGATGTTTGTGGTGGTTTTTGGTAGGTGGTGGTGAAAGAGAGAGAGAGTTGAGAGAAAAAGAGGGTAGAGAGAGAAGTGAGATGAAAGAAAAATGAAAGAAAATTGGGAGGTGGAAGGGGTTTTGTCCCTTTTTCGCCTCCTGTGTTTGCACTCCGTGTTTGTTTACCCGATTGTTAAATGTTACTTTATTTTAACTAATATATTTTTAATGACCCATTTCATTATATTTTTAACTAGGATCTTTTTATGAAACCAAATTAATTAATTTTATAAATTTCAAACTTTGTTTTATTTTAGTTATACAAGTTAACATTTTGCGTTATAAAATGATACGTAAATATTATCGACATAATATTTAATTGTTTACGACGTTATTTAATAATTTCGTTTTATTAAATACTTTTGTTCACCAACAGTCGTATATTTTTGTCGCGTTTGTTTTCAGATTGTTCAGTACGTAATTACAACTAATTACGAATACGTAATACTATGCGTATTATCTAGTTGGGCTTTACTAGACTTACCTCTAAAATGCGTTGTGAATTCACTCAAGTAGGGAATTAGCCTAATAATGCAAGTGATTAACGTTAATATCCGCGTTTAAATTTGCGGAGTGTTACATTCTCCCCATGTTAGAGAAATCTCGTCCCGAGATTTAAAAATCAAGTCGGATCGCCCGCGGCGTATGTTCTCCGATAAGGTGTTATCAATGGTGTAGCGCTCGACGTTGCTACGAAAAATTTCTAACGTTTCAAGTATACTCGCGGTATAGTTTAGTATGTTCCGGCAGTAGTAGTAGTTTATGTGGCGTTCTAAGTCGCCATGAAAGTTCAAACAGTTTAAGTATGCTCGCATAATTCAATAAGTTGTGTGTTTCGTTTCGTGGTCAAAGTTTACCAAGCGTTGAGTTCGAATCGACGTTCGAATAGTGCATCGTTAAAACGTAGTCTAAGTTGACTAAGACGTATTGATGTCGACGTAGGAAATCTTGTCGTGTATCCCTTGTTCTGAGAATTGTACGCGCGTCCAGGCGTTGTCGGTGCGTAAACGTTACGGTTATAGTTCAAAATGCTAAACAGTTGTCAAAACAGTTGACGGTTCGAAATGTTCAGTTTGTTGTCCCGGTTGCGGTCAAATCATGACAAAACGTTTGTTTGGACCCAGTAGATAAGTTTGATTGTAAATCGTTCGTTGTTTAATTATAAACAAATTTGTGTAAATCGTTGACATTCAGTCAAATAGTGATCAATTCGTGATCAATGAGTAAATTTATGTCGGGTATAAACGGTTGGACCTCGTCCATCATGAATCGTTTGAGGAATTCCTCGTTAGGTATTTCGTTAGAAAAACTCTGTCAAGAGTCTGATGTGTCATTTGTTGTAATTCATCAATTCGTGTTCGTTTAGAAAAATCATTCCGGTAAATAATTAGTAGGAAAATATTCCAGTATAGTTGTTTGCGAAATGAACATTTCAAAATATAGTTCATAGGTTTTTGTTTCGATAAAGTTTGCTACTCGTGTTTCGTTTCGCAAGGTTAGGTCCGATCACCCAAGTGATTATGTGAGACTCCGTCTCGATTATCTGGTAGTAGTACATAGCTATGTTTCATTCGCATAGTACCTGAAAGGCTCGTAAATCTCCGATGTATATAACGATCTCTGTTTGTTTCCCACCCGTCTATCCGATTGGTGAGTCGTCGGTTCCATTCGTTAAACGTTTAGTACAATTTCGTTCGATCGTTAGAGAGTAAGAGTTTGTTCGCAGAGTGGTCAACTCGACCGAATAGTTGTCAAACGTGACTGAGTAGTAGTTCAAATAGTAGCCAATGCTAAAGTAGGAAATGTGAAGAATGAGGGTTCACATGTTCTCAGTTTTTCGAGTATCAAGAAAAGTTGTCGAATCCCCATCACGTATCTTACGACTATGAAACACCCATATGTACTTAGTATAATATAATCACATTGGCCAGACGTCATTATATGATGCTAAATACATACTTCTTTTCATCAACCGTTTAATACGATCAGGTTCATGTAAGACCAGAGTGTGATCGAAAGAGTTCTGACGTGGCATGGTTCGATAGATGGATCACGCGTATCGAGGTGTCGTATCGATAGTTAGACGTATGCAAATGTGTGTATGCATGCGCGTTCTAGCCAAGACTATAGTCTAGGTCTCTAAGGTCTCTAAGTCACCTAAGAAATCTAGTTCGCTATAACCAATGGCTCTGATACCAATATGTAACACCCCCAAATTTGTCTGTTTTGTTTTAGCGGAAGCATTTAGTTTGAGTACGGGGGTGTCACAATAACAAAGCATGCATACGTATCAGAGCTTATGATTACAACAGAACATAATATATTAAGATGCCAAAAGTGTTAATTACAAAGTTTACGATTCATCGAATCGTACAAGTTAAAAGTAATAAGTTTACAAAAGTAGATTTCTGAAATATGACTAAAACATTTCAGTTATACTAAAGAAATCCATGTGTTTCCAAAAGTTGGCATCCTAAACGTCACGGGTCGCCTAATTCTCCATGTGTGTTGGCGATTCTTATATGCGCAGCTAATTCCCTGAAAAACATAGTAAAAGTCAACAACTAGGTTGAGTGAATTCACAGGTTTTATGTTTGCAATAGTTAAATCAAGTTTGTAGCACAGTTGTTAAACCAAAGACGTTCACAAATAGTTATTGCCATAACAGTTAAGTAATCTTTTTGTGGATTGTTATCCAAATGTAGTTTGGTTGGGATGTTGCCCAAATACAATTTACGTGGGATGTTACCCAAATACAGTTTACGTGGGATGTTACCCAAATACAATTTACGTGGGATGTTACCCAAAACACAGTTTACGTGGGATGTTACCCAAAACACAGTTTACGTGGGATGTTACCCAAAATACAGTTTACGTGGGATGTTACCCAATTCGTATGTTTGAAACGTGTTGCTGGTCGTTCTCCAGCGGTTTTAAAAGTGTGAGTCGGTCGTTCACCGACTAGTTACCAAATTGTACCGGTCGTTCTCCGGTAAGTTACCAAGTTAGCACCGGTCGTTCTCCGGCGAGTTACACTGTTAGTACAGGTCGTTCTCCGGTAAGATACCAAGTTAGTGTCGGTCGTTCTCCGACAAGTTACCAATATGTACCGGTCGTTCTCCGGTAAGTTACACAGCTAGTCGTTCTCTAGCTAGATACAAATTGTACCGGTCGTTCTCCGGTAAGATACCAAGTCGTATTTCACAAGTCGATAATAGTTTTTGTATGAAATACCCTTTCATAAACACCGGTTCGTATAATTGTTTAACAGTTCAAGTACTCTAATCGTTTGAGTAAACAAGTATACAATCATGTAATAAAGCAGTTATGGCAATTAATAAAGCAGTTGTAAGAGTTTGACCGCAGTCACAAATAGTTTGTACAATGTATAACACAGTAGTTATATAAAAGTTTGCTCACGTAGCAAAAACGTTGACTATGTTTTCCACCCCTGTTCAAAAGCAGTTAAAACAGTAAAAGTAGGGGCTGTGAACTCACCTGTTGAGTTGAGTAAAGTGCGAGTGCTAGCAAAGCCTAAAGCCCAAAGTACACCTAGTCGGTAATCTCCTAACGTCCTAAACGCATGAGATTAATAAGTACGTGGATGTCTAAGTCGACCATCCATGTCAGTGTTCGTACAACTAAGTTATGTCCAAAGTGTTGGTTTATACGTTTGTGTTTTGGAAAAATATGTACGGCTCGTTGGTGAGTTTTCGTAATAATAATTCAAAGTATTATTATTATATTTATCGTATTGTATACTACCCAAAGTATATGTGTTTCATGTGCGAGTTATATCATAAAGGCTTGGTTCTTGAAGATGTTTAATGATTAGCGTGAAAGTATCCTTAAATTTATAGTTATTTTATCCGAAAGTATACATATATATATATGTACATATGTCCGAATGTGTCAAAATTCATCGTTTAGGATCAAAAATGCACTTTTTCAAAAAGTCAACTCGCAGTCAAAAAGTCAACTCGCAAGTGGACTCGCAAGTCAAGTGGACCCGCAAGTCAAGTGGACCCGCAAGTCAAGTGGACCCGCAAGTCAAGTCGACCCGCAAGTCAAGTCGACCCGCAAGTCAAGTCGACTCGCAAGTCCGAATCTCGACTCGCGAAATTCGTCAGATTTGGATCTCGGCTCGCGAAACTGGCTGTTCAGCGATTTTTATGCAAATTTCGACTTTTAAAGCGTTTTTAATGATGTTTTTGGACATAATAAGTTAATGTAACACTAATACATGGTATATTAAGTATTATAAACACGAAAACTTCGAAATCTAAGGATTTGCGGGATTTATCGGAAACTTACGAGTGGTGGGATTTGAAATCCGAAAAGATAGATGTGTAGCTCTCGTTGTGGTGATCGTTTTTCCTAAAAGGGTTTTGCGATTTGATGCCGTTTAGCGGTAGTTTTGGTGATGTTTGTGGTGGTTTTTGGTAGGTGGTGGTGAAAGAGAGAGAGAGTTGAGAGAAAAAGAGGGTAGAGAGAGAAGTGAGATGAAAGAAAGATGAAAGAAAATTGGGAGGTGGAAGGGGTTTTGTCCCTTTTTCGCCTCTTGTGTTTGCACTCCGTGTTTGTTTACCCGATTGTTAAATGTTACTTTATTTTAACTAATATATTTTTAATGACCCATTTTATTATATTTTTAACTAGGATCTTTTTATGAAACCAAATTAATTAATTTTATAAATTTCAAACTTTGTTTTATTTTAGTTATACAAGTTAACATTTTGCGTTATAAAATGATATGTAAATATTATCGACATAATATTTAATTGTTTACGACGTTATTTAATAATTTCGTTTTATTAAATACTTTTGTTCACCAACAGTCGTATATTTTTGTCGCGTTTGTTTTCAGATTGTTCAGTACGTAATTACAACTAATTACGAATACGTAATACTATGCGTATTATCTAGTTGGGCTTTACTAGACTTACCTCTAAAATGCGTTGTGAATTCACTCAAGTAGGGAATTAGCCTAATAATGCAAGTGATTAACGTTAATATTCGCGTTTAAATTTGCGGAGTGTTACAATGATGGCAGCGGTGGTGGTCGCCGGTGGTGGCGGTGGCCGACGGTGGTAGTGTAAATGGAGAGAAAAGATGGAGAAAGTTTGGTGGGTGAAAAAGGAGAAGGAGAAATGAAAATGAGATGGAAATGGGGAGGGGATTTGGGTTTTATCCAAACTCAGATCCCCATTTTGGAGACTGTGGTCTCCAACCACAGTACAAAATACCCGTGTTTTTGTACCCGATCGTAAAATAAATAATATTTTAAATTTATAATTTTGTTTATATTATTTCGTAAATATTTTTAATAATGGTAAAAATATTTCATTTGAGTTACGAAAATGTAACTTGGTTATAATTGTTTATAAAATACAATTAATCAAAGTTTAAATCTGAAGCGAAAATTTGACTTTTTGACCGGGTGTTACATTCTCCCCCTGTTAAGAAAATTTCGTACCGAAATTTCGTGTGAAGTAGCATGGGGTCTGGGGAGAAGTGTATGTACGAGAAGTTCATCGAGTAGATAGTAGACATACGATGCCTATGTCGAGTTTAAAGCAGTCAATCCATGACTGTGTCGTGGTTCATCATAGTAGTCAGATCACTGACTATTTCGTTTGTTCAGCTTGTTGTTAAGTCGTGGTCACAAAGTAACCATTACGCGGTAGTCCATCCAGGACTAGATAGTTTGTCATCAGGTGACTGTTTAGGGAGTAGTCCTATCAGGACTAAGTGATTGGTGAACGTTCAGTCAATTAGTCTGCTGAAAGCAAACTTTGAGTTTTACATGGGCCTATGTTAACTAGCCCTATGATGCACTCGGCATTAAGTCGATAAAAGCGATATTGAGTTAAAAAAAGCACACGCTTAGCGTTAACTACAATCGAAGGGTTATGTTTTCGAGAAAGGATGTACCTACATCATTGTCGGAGGTTCGTTCGGTTCATTCAGAGCCGATCAGGTGTACTTTGCGTTTCTGTTTTGGGCAATCCTTCTTGTAGTGTCCGGGTTCACTACATTTGAAGCATACCCTTTGAGAGTCGGGATTCGCAGGAACTCTGCAATCCCAGATTTTGTGTCCAAATCGTTGGCATCTTTCACAGGGTAAACCACATGAACCATCATGATGACGTTTACAGCCGTGACAAAATGGTTTATTCCCCGCATAGCCTCGCTTTTCTTTAGGTTCGGCAGCGTAGGACCTCAAGGGTTCAGGTTGATTTGTTGGGTTACGATTAGTGCTGGAATCTCCATTCCATTTTCCTTGTTGGTTCTCAGTTGCAGGTGTTCCCTGTCGAACCACCTGTGCCATGAGCTTGTGGGCCATGCGAACAGCATCGTGCATGGTGGAGGGTTTGGATGCAGTGACCATTCCCTCAATTTGCATCGGAAGTCCTCCGATGTACCTTTCGATTCGTTGATATTCAGGGTTCACTATGGTTGGGCAAAGAAGTGCCAGTTGGTGAAAACGATTTGTGTATGTCATGATATTGTTGTCCTTTACGGTGAGGTGCCAAAGTTCATCCTCGAGTTTGTGTAGTTCCTCACTGGGGCAATACTCGTCCCTCATTAATCGTTTCAGTTCCTCCCAAGGAAGTTCGTGAGCGGTGTCGACCCCTACAGTTTGGGCGTAGGAATTCCACCAGGTAAGAGCGTTATCTTGGAGGGTGTAGGTGGAGTACTTGACTTTGTAGTCATCGGGGCAGTTGCAAATGTGGAATACAGATTCCATTCTCTCGATCCATTGGGTTAATCCGACAGCCCCTTCAGTGCCGACGAAGTTTGGCGGGTTACAGTTCAGGAATTCCTTATAGGTGCATGGTCGCACTCGGTTTCGAGTAGATAAAGCATCAGCCACTCTTTGATCAGCAAACTGGTCGCGTTCAGCTTGAGTGTATGTTTGTCATTTAGGCGGCATGATTCTTAAATGAGAATGAAACGACAAAGTGTGAGATCTTTATTCAAAGATTGTGATTATTGTATTTGTATACGTAAATCGGTATTACACCGTTGCCCACAGATGTAAAAGTGATAATAATCCAGTAACCACTTAAGGTGTCTGTTTGAAAGTCCTCGGACTTTAGAATTTTAAATGTATAGTCGTACTAACCACCTAGCTGTATTTTACATGTAGTTCAACCAAAACTATGTTGTAGTAGTCTAGCAGACTATAATGTAGTACTAAAGTACTATAGATGTAATCCTAGCAAATTAAAGTGTAGTACCCTAAGTACTAAAGTGCAGTAACCGCGTACTGTAATGCAGTGCTAATAGCACAGTAATGTAATACCAATGTATTATGAGTGTAGTACCGCAGTACTATGAAATGCAGCACCACGTGCCATAATGCAGTGCCCGCATCACCGAAATGCAGTACCAACGTACTGTGAGTGTAGCACCAACGTGCCGAAATGCAGTACCAACATACTGGAACAGTTGCATTAACGTGCCAAATTGTAGTACCAAAGTATTGTGTATTGTGCCCGAAGCACGTTGTAGCACCACGTGCCATGATGTTGTTCAAGTGTAGCCTTAGGGCCAAAAATGTGTTTGGTATGATTTTGTGGACTTAGTCATTACAAGCATTCCTCGCAATACTAATCCTGTCGTGACCAGGCCTAGGGATGGCAATGGGTCGGGTTCGGGTTGGGTTTTAGTGAACCCGTACCCAAACCCATTTAGAATATGCCTACCATAATCCAACCCAATAGCTAGCGGGTACCCATTTAATATTGCCCATCGGTTTCGGGTTTCCCCACGGGTATCGGTTATCCCCGCTTGACTATTCCACAAATGAAATAGCAAGTAAGACGATTATAAATGATGTCTTAAAACGGAAACGTGACAAAAAAAGAAGCAAACCAAGATACCCTAAATAATAGAATGGTTGTTCAAACTGATCATAATACAAACAATTACATGTTTTAGAAAGTACAAAATTCAAATGTCATGATCATTCAAATTCAAAGAAATAGATGCAAAATATATAGATAATATGATCATTCTTAATCTTCATTCTTCAATCTTCATCCACAAATTAATTGTGCTTTAATTATATTATATGTATATTTTATAGATTACATATAATTAAGAATAATAATTATGCGGGTACGGGTACGGGTAATTGGATATGGGTACGGGTACGGGTAATCGGGGCGGGTATTACTAAAACCCGTACCCAAACCCAAACCCGCGAAGAAAAAAAACTTGTACCCAAACCCGTATCCAAACCCGTCTACCCATACGGGTACGGGTATTAATTGGGTCGGGTTCGGTTTTCCCCATCGGGTTCGGATGTTTTTGCCATCCCTATGACCAGCATGGTCAAAGTTGAGATCGAGTCATGAAAATGTGGAAGACAGCGATGTGCCTCTTCGCGAGTTTATAGTAGTACAGCGGAATTGTGTTATATATATATTTTCAACACACACACACACACACACACACACACACACACATATATATATATATATATATATATATATATATATATATATATATATATATATATTTATATACAGATATGTAAAGATAGTACACATGTAAGGCCTATTCATATATACCTACAGTACATATAATAGCCTAGAGTGTCCAACACATAACAATCAGAGTCAACTAGTGCATTCCTTCTCCAATATAACCCCTTTCAAATCTTCCATCATCTTTGTTTAATTGTACATAGTTAGCTACGCTATGTTAAATTAAACTCATATGATGTAATCCCTGAACCAGTTATACCAAATTGGAAATACTACCTAACGGTCATAGTCTAGGCCCACTAAATGCAACCTAGTTCACTATAACCTTAGGCTCTGATACCAATCCGTAACACCCTCAAATTTTGGATTGCGGAAGCGGTCGGGTCGGGTGTTACCAAATCAAATATCACAAGCACAAAGATAAATAATGAACGTCTCTAAATGAGACGTCTGAAAATAGTTATACATTTCCAAAATAAAAGTGTATACAAGTTGCGAGTTCGCAAAATAATTTCAATACATCGTTTGTAATACAAAAGTTATGCAGAGAAATCCCGTTGTTTTAAAATATGCGACTCGAGCTAGCATAATCTTGTAGCAATCCTAATCCTGCTGGGCACCTGAGAACACATGCTAAAACGAGTCAGCTATAAAGCTGGTGAGTTCATAGGATTGTTAGTTGAAACATAAAGTGTAAAACCTTGTATGTTTAAGAAAAATAGTTCAAGATCTTCGATCTTGATTTGTATTGTTATAGTATTGTAACAGAGATGTGTATACAATAATCGAGGTATCGAATACCTATGTAATCTGTAGTGTGTACCTAAGTACATAGAGAAAGTGGCAGTCCATGCCTAGATACCTATCAGGTATTAATTAAATCTATCATTGTGAGGCAATACATGCCTAAGTTGTAAGCCGAGTAATGACGTTACTTATGTTGTATTAAAACGTGAGGATGCCCCCGTGGCATAATATGTGGTGTCCAGCAAAAATTAAATTGTAGTCCCGCAGACTATGATTAAGTAACTAGTGTATTGCATCCAGCAACAGTTAATTGTAGATCCGCAGATCTATGATTGAATGTTTAGTGTGTCCGTTTGACCAGTTAGTGTGAGCTAACCCGGACAGGATTGAAAAATGTTTGTAGTTCCGCAGAACTATGATTGAAAATGTTTAGTGTGTCCGTTTGACCAGTTAGTGTGAGCTAACCCGGACATGATTGAAAATAATTGTAGTTCCGCAGAACTATGTTTGAAAGTGTTTAGTGTGTCCGTTTGACCAGTTAGTGTAAGCTAACCTGGACATGATTGAGCTAACGGCCTCGCGTGATAACCTCACCGACCCGTTAACTTATTATGAATCCCGAGTATAACTCGTTGATCCATTGATTAATTGTGTGGATCACGAGCATAAGCCCGCCCATCCATCGAGTGTATCGTTTTACCGCGATATCGTACTTGTGCTCACTGCAATACCGTGGCATCGTTTTGTGCCCACTTTACCGTGGCATCGTTTTGTGCCTAAATAGGCATCGATCGAATTGCTCGAAAGCAAAGTATGTAATTGAAACGGCTGTACTACGACGAGCCCGACTGGTGAAATGTAGAGCCAGCAGTACTACGACCTGTTAGTTAAGGTAAATGAGAGCCGACAATACTACGACATGCCTGACTAAATTGATTGTATTTGTATGTGTGTACGTATATCTATACACATAGTTAATTGTAGTTGGCACCGGGTGCTCGAGATGAAGTACAAGTATGTGTATTTATATCTATACACATATATATACATATACGTCGAATGGGTAAACACCTTAAATTGTGTATCATGTAGCACATGAACTTGATTGATTGTAGCTAAGTATGTATATACAATCCTTAGCTATTTGTTGTATCACAATAAGCCTAGGTATGACTAATCATCACCTAGTTGTTTGTATTAGTATAAGGATTCTATCATAACATATGTTACTAATGTATACTCCTAGCCTCAGCCTAGCAAGTATATAGTGATCCTGATCTTGTATGGGCAGTATTAGTTCCTAAAAGGAAGACCAATCCCGTAAAAGTATGGTCATTGTCCAGTGTAAGTAGAACTAACCAGTCCTAATATAAGTGATAGTATTGTCCCACGACAATATGGTCAATGAATGGTGATAACTTAATCAAGTTATGTAATGGTAACCTATCTAGGTTAAGTAGTGATATTGTCCTACAACAATATAATGGATGTAATTCCTAAGTATTACACATTTCGTATTACAAACCGTGATATAGATAATTGTGAAATATTAAAAGTTTATCAATATAATTCGAAAACGGTAATTGAGCATGCGTCTCACCCCAAAAACAGTAAAACGTTTGAAAAAGTGGGGCTATGAAACTCACCTGAGGAGTTAGTGTAACACCCGACGATTTAGGGTTACTGATTAACCTGCTAGAAACCCTAATTACGTGTGTTTAGTTTAGTATTAGGCTAAATACTTGTAATTACTTGTAACTATTTGTATATTTATGTGAAGATACACTCCCGTAATTGATATATATTACGCTTACGTGATTAGTTGTAATTACGCTTACGCAATTTGGTGAAATTGTGCGAAACAACCGGACAGAGTCTGACACAGTATAAATACGGACGTTGGTGAACAAAACATTAAATAATATGAAATTATTTAATAAACTCAAAAACTTACAAATATTATGGTGATAATATTTGACGAATCAATAATACCGTATAAAGTAACGCAAACGCAACAGAAACGCGCGGAACGCGCCCGACAATCGAACGAAAGTTAAAATATGTTTTAATAATTTAAAATATATAATTTGGCATGAAATTATTATTGAAAACATCATATAATAGTTCGTCAATGAAAAATGTCTATTTAAAACTCTACGCGATTTAATCTCCGTAAAACGTGCACGCAAATCGAGACCGATAAATTAACGGAACATTTTTACAAGTGTTTTCAAGTATCTATACTAAATATTTCAAGTGGAAATATCGAAACTAAATTCGTCATTTAAATGCGCGTATTAAACGTTTAACGTATAAATAAACGTCGAAACGAACGAGGAAACGAACACCGCACGGAGCGCGAAATGAGGAAAAGAAATTTAAACCAAAAACCTGCCCCTATAGCCGCCCCCCCCCCCCCCCCCCCCCCCCCCCCTGACCAGCCCATGTGATGCACCCCCATCCCCACCACTCTTTGGCCATGCAAAAGTCAACCAAACCCACACTCCATTTCTTCCATATTCCCACTCCAACTTCATTTTTCACCCAATACTCTCTCCACCCTCCTCCCTCTCTCTCAATTTCGGCCAGAGGCCAGCCCAAACACATCCCCACACCACCACAACACCACCTTAGAGCCACCATAAAGCCGTCATCAACCGCCACTTCGATTTGCAAGAAAACGCAAGAAAAACGAGCTTACGACTTCCATTTCTCTTCCTCTTCGTCTACACCCCTTGTAAGAACCTCATAACTCTTTTGAAATACTTGTAATATACTCATTTACATGTTTTATGTTTATCTAACTTGAATATGTCCAAATATTAACTTAAAAATCGTTTTTACAAAGTGTATAAGAACATGCATAAATCTGTACCAGAAAACCAGTTTACAAAAACGATGATATCTCGAGTTCTGGGAGGAATTAGACAACGAATTTTTTTTTTAAAGTTGCGTATTGAAAAGATTTACAACTTTCGTGTTTTACACCTTTTCCAGAAATGTACACGATTTTCCCTACGGGTCGATTTATAGGACTGATCTGGAAGTTTTCGATAAAATTATACGGTTCTTGCGCGGAATTAATTGAAAATGTAAATGGACATTATAGAAGCTGAAATTTCTATGTTAGGATCTAGACTAGTAGAAGAACAACTAGTAAAAAATTGTGAAGTTTGATTTGGACCAGAAGTAGGTGAAATCATGTGGCGTAACAACCCGACAAAAACCGAAACATTGAATCTTGAAGTTTTAAGATGCGTATTTAAAACCGACACCTCGAAATAACTCCGACACAAACCGACAAGTTTTATAAACTTAATTAACTGAATTATAGGTTGGGTAAAAGTTTCGGGTCAAACCGGGTAGGTTTGACCAAGTCAACAAAAACGGCTCGATTTCTAAAAACGACAAAACTTACTATTTTTGGAAAGTGGTAACAAAAATGGGTTTGGGTGACCTAGTTAGTAACTTGGACCAAAAACTAAACTTAGAAAGCTTCCCGAATTAGAAACCGACATATAAATTGAGAAATGACTCATAAATCAGAAGTGACTCTATAAGTGACTCATAAATTGAGAAGTGACTCATAAATCAGAAGTGACTCTATAAGTGACTCATAAATTGAGAAGTGACTCATAAAATCAGAAGTGACTCTATAAGTGACTCATAAATTGAGAAGTGACTCATAAATCAGAAGTGACTCATAAAATGAGAAGTGACTAATAAATCAGAAGTGACTCTATAAGTGACTCATAAATTGAGAAGTGACTCATAAATCAGAAGTGACTCTATAAGTGACTCATAAATTGAGAAGTGACTCATAAAATCAGAAGTGACTCTATAAGTGACTCATAAATTGGAAGTGACTCTATAAATTGAGAAGTGACTCATAGTTTGACCAACCTTAACCAGTTTGACCAGGTTTGACTAGTTTGACCAGGTTTGACCAGTTTGACCAGGTTTGACTAGTTTGACCAGGTTTGACCAGTTGACCAGCTTTGACCAACGAGTTGACCAACTTTGACCTACGGTTTAAGGCTTATACAAACTAAAATAATCTATTTGCAACACACGATTTGTACTACTGAATAGTATACAACAAAACAAACTTGATAATAATGTCTAAATGAATTATTATTACAAACTTTCACCAACGGGTCATACACGTTTTTAATAAACGAACTTGAACAACTTATTTGGATATACTAGTTGATGAACTAGCTCTAGGTGGACATTAACCCTTCACCTACACGATTGGCTTAAGTGGACATTGACCCCCACTTATACAATCGCTATAGATGGTCTTATAAGACATCTACTTACACAACCTTATACGTTTAGGACGTTAGAAGGTTGCGCTTTGGACTTTGCTTGCTATTTGATTATTGCTTGCTACCTGCTTAACTCTGGTGAGTTTCATAGCCCCCTTTTTACTTGTTTGAAATGTTTTGGGGTGAGAATACATGCACTGTTTTATGAACTGAGATGTGAACTGTTTTATGAACTGTTGTTAGGAAAACACTTATACGTATTGCATGAGTTACTTTCTTTTCCACTAAGGCCAATACAATCATATAGATATGTTGATTTACGCTTGCAATATTGCGGTAAAGCAATACAAAACGATATTGCGGTAAAGCAATACAAAACGATACTGCGGTAAGGCAATACAAACATTTCGATATTATGGTAAAGCAATACAAACTATTAAATCTTGTGATTTACAAATACGATATTGGCAATAGTATACATTATTATCTTTGCATACGTGCAACACACTTACTTATCGTGGTTTAGCGATACAATTTTTTTTGGGTAAAAGGGTTATACCCAGGCAAATATTATAAAACAAAGATAAAACGTTGGTGGATGAGGAGTCTGATGAGGAGGTAGAAAATGTTTATGATGAGACGGCTAAATTTGTTGCTTCTACTAGCAAGTTGGAAATACATTCTGAGGGGGCAAGCACTCCCGGGCACAAGGTTGACAATGTTTAGTCTTGCGTCATGGAATATTCGGGGGTTGAACCGCACCCCTAAACAAAAGGAGGTTCGTCAAGTTATTCAGGAAAACCAATTAAGTGTTTGTGGTATTCTCGAGTCGCATGTTGATATTTCGAATTTACAAGAAGTTTGTCAGATGGTGTTTTGTAATTGGGAATGGACTTCAAATGGACATCTTTGTTCAAAAGGATCACGAATAATTTTGGGCTGGAATCCGGATATTGTTAATGTTATGGTCCTCTTCTCTTCTGATCAGGTTATGCATACTCAAATTGTGGTTAAACATGATCAAAAGTCTTTCTTTTGCTCTTTTGTTTATGCGGACAATTACTATATTCGGCGAAGGGAATTATGGCATAATCTCGGGGTTCATAAATTGTTTGTCAGGGGAAAACCTTGGACTCTTTTAGGAGATTTTAATGTTGCTCTTAATATTGAGGACCATTATTTAGGAGCTAAATTTAATTCAGCTATGAATGATTTTAAAGAGTGTGTTGAAGATTTGGAAATTATGGATACCAATAGTACTGGTATTCACTTCACTTGGACTCAGAAACCTAGAGGCAAGGGTGGAACAATGAAGAAGATTGATCGTGTAATGAATAATATGGAGTTTAGTGACACTTATCCAAATGCTTATGCTATTTTCCAACCGTATAGAATATCGGATGATTCTCCATGTGTCTTGAAACTTCCAATAAACCAGAAATTGAAGCATGGTCCTTTCAGATTCTCAAACTTCCTGGTTTATAAGGAGGGTTTTAATGATTTGGCTAAGAGTGTTTGGGCGACTGATGTTGAGGGGCATAATATGTTTCGGGTGGTTAAAAGGATGAAATACTTGAAAAAGCCACTCAATAAATTGTTGTTTGATCAAGGTAACCTACATAGCCGTGTTGATAAGCTCCGCAAGGAACTTGATGCGGTGCAGCTTTCTCTTGACAAAGACCCGTCAAATCAGGAGCTAAGGGAGGAAGCTTCGTGTTATCTTAAAGTTTTTCAAGAAGCCGTGTTGGATGAAGAAAGGTTCCTAAAACAGAAATCTAAGGTTGAATGGCTACGGGTTGGTGATTCTAATTCCGCATTCTTCCATAAGTCTGTTAAAAGTAGGAAACAAAGGAGTAGAATATCCAGGATTTCGGATCAAATGGGTAACGATTATGAAGGTGAGGATATCCCCAAGGCGTTTGTTGATCATTATAAAAAATTTTTGGGGGTAGAGGGTGTTACAACGCAGCGGCCTGTTATGAGCTTGTTTTCAAATCGGCTAGATTAGTGTGGCTGCTAATATGGTTCGTGAAGTCACTGATTCAGAAGTTAAAGATGCTATGTTTTCTATTGGAAATGATAAATCGCCGGGACCTGATGGGTTTACGTCTATGTTCTTTAAAAGAACATGGGATGTAGTGGGTAATGACGTTTGTAAGGCTGTTCGTGATTTCTTTAATAATGGGAGGTTGCTTCAAGAAATAAATCATACTATCATTGCATTGGTGCCGAAAGTTACTACTCCTGCACGGATAAATGATTATCGCCCTATTTCTTGCTGTAATGTTATTTATAAATGCATAAGTAAGCTGATATCTAATCGTATAAATGATAGGTTGAGTAGTATTGTGAGTATCAACCAATCTGCGTTCATTCCTGGGAGAAGGATCTCTGATAATATACTTCTTACCCAAGAGCTCATGCATGATTACCACCGTCATCGTAGTCCCCCTAGATGTGCATTTAAAGTGGTCATTCAAAAGGCATATGATACGGTTGATTGGAAGTTCTTAAGAATGATTCTTAAGGGATTTGGCTTTCATCCTAAGATGGTTGATTGGATTATGGTGTGTGTTACCACTGCTTCCTTCTCTATTAATATTAATGGAAATACACATGGATATTTTAAAGGAAAATGTGGCCTCCGTCAAGGTGACCCGTTGTCTCCTTACTTGTTTACCTTGGTAATGGAGGTGCTTACCCTGGTTTTGCAGCGAAAAGCCCAAGATGAACCTGCTTTTTGTTTTCATAAGGGTTGTGATGAGCAGAGAATTGTGAACATCTGTTTTGCTGATGATCTATTTTTATTTGCTCGTGGTGATGTTATTTCGGTCAGGGTTCTTTTAGAAGGCTTAAATGAGTTCAAAGAGATGTCCGGGTTGATCCCAAGCATTCCAAAGAGTACGGCATTCTTTTGTAGTGTCCTCCCTCATGTTAAGCAAAATATTCTAATGTCTATGCCTTTTGAGGAAGGTAAGCTTCCGGTTAAGTATCTTGGTGTTCCTCTTATATCCACAAATCTTTTATACAAGGATTGTAAGGGTTTGGTGGAAAAAGTTAAGAACAGGATTGGTGATTGGAAGAATAAATCATTATCATTTGCAGGACGTCTACAGCTTATTCTTTTAGTTCTTTCTTCTATGCATGTGTATTGGGCGTCAATGTTTATTCTTCCGAGTCGCATTATTTCTGAAACTGAACAGCTTTTACGGGGTTTTTTATGGTGCCAAGGTGATATGAAGCACGGTAAAGCTAAGGTTGCATGGGAAGCTTTGTGTCTCCCTAAATTGGAAGGGGGTCTAGGTATTCGGCGCTTGGAAACTTTTAATGTTGCTCTTATGTTCTCACATATTTGGAGCATTCTTTCTCATCGGGAATCGTTATGGGTCAAATGGGTCCACTCATATAAATTGAAGGGTAGAAGTTTTTGGGATGTTCCTCTTCGTGCTGGAATTAGCTGGGGTTGGCGGAAATTGCTCCAAATTCATGATGTTGTGAGACCATTTGTATGGTATAGCATTGGTGATGGTAATCTTATTAATGTTTGGTTTGATAATTGGTGCGCTTGTAGCCCAATTATGGATCATTTATCTCCTAGACATATTACGCATGCTGGATTTTCTCTCATGGATAAGTTAGCTGATATGGTGGACGTTGATGGGTGGAGATGGCCGTCGGATTGGTATGGACGGTTTCCGATACTCAATTCTGTTCCCTGCTCGGTGTTAAACATAGATCAGCAGGATAAGCTGCTATGGCGTGATCATATGGGTGTCTATAAAGATTTTTCAGTTTCGCGAGTATGGGACACTATTCGGGAGAGATCTTTTGAGGTTTCTTGGTGTAATATCGTGTGGTTCCCTCATTGTATCCCTAGACATGCTTTTCACTTGTGGCTCGTCATGCGTAGGAAGCTTAAAACTCAGGATACTCTCAAACAATAGGATGTTGGTGAATCTACCAACTTAAACCTGCTTAGATGTCCTTTATGTAAGCAACAACCGGATTCTCATAACCACCTTTTCTTTGAATGTCAATTCTCTTCGCAGGTTTGGGATATTTTCTTTGAATGTCAATTCTCTTCGTAGGTTTGGGATATGGTTAAAGGTTTGGCGGATATGCAGCATCTGTCAGCTTGTTGGGAGGATATTATTGCATACATTCAGCCTATCTCTAGGACTAGGAAAGCTCGGAGTATTGTTGGTCGTGTTCTTCTCGCTGCTGCTTCCTACTTCATTTGGCAAGAACGAAACAATCGACTGTTTGGAAAGGAGACCAGATCTGTTCGTCAATTATGTGCTGTTATCTTGACTACTGTTCGGCTAAAATTGCTTACTTTCAGATTTAAAAAATCTGATCGAGTTATGAGACTGCTTGAAGCTTGGAGCTTGCCTCATTCTTGTTTGATTAATGGCTAGGAGAGCGGTTTTGCTTATTGGATGTTCGTTTATTTTGTATTGGTTGTTTTTTATGTTTTACAACTAGTTGTGATGTCTAAGTGTATATGGCATGTCATATACATTTAGTTAGGTTTGAGCTTAGATAGCTGGTTGTTTCGAGGTTGATGTGAAACTCATTTACATCATTTTGTACTTAATTTTTGATCGTAATAAAATTCACCGGGGTAACCCTTTACCCAAAAAATGTGGGTAATATATTGGAAGACTCGGAAAGTGATGTTGAAGAGGTCTATAATGAGACCTCCTATTATATGGCTTCTGGATTGGGATCTGGAAGTGGTGGTGGTGGTGGTGGTACTAGTAATCTGGAATACTATGATGATGATGATGTTTATGATGACTGTTTTGATCAAGTATACGATTTGACTGAAGAACAAGAGAAGTTTTGCAAGGCTTTTGATATCAACCTTACTGGGAAGATTAGGAAAAAATAACTTGTTCTTGTTATGTTTGAGTCAATTTTCTGGTTGTCTTATGGTTTTGTTTTGGTTTTCATTTGGTTCTTGTGTTGGGTCAAATGTAGGTAGAGGTTGTGTCCTTGTTATGTAGTTTGCCTATGTAACGGGCTGTGATATGAGATTCACTCATATCCTTTGTACTTAAACGTTTTTGGAGTAATATATTTACCGGGTAAATTTTACCCTTTACCCAAAAAAAAAAACAACAACTCACAACTTGTTAATTGTTAGTAGCAATTATGCTAACCAATTTTACTATAATAATCTAATCCCACACTCTGGAATGTTTGACTAAACACAACTCTAGATTTGGGATTGAACACTTACCAATGTCCAATTCACCCAAACCTATGCTCTGATACCAACTTATAACACCCCTCAATTACGTATCCATTATTAAATGAATTTACCTCGGAAGCGTAGATTTAAAATATATTTATTACATAATATATGTACATATAAAATTGACCAATTTCAAAACCTTACATTCAAATCATAATCTCGTTACACTAAAACATAAAGGTTGGGTGTTATGAAATTCCAAGACACATTGATTTAAATAATCAATATCAGAGTATACGCCTTGTCATCAAACATTCCTTCAAGTCCCACTTCTTGCCAACCCGTCATATCATAACTCATAACCTGCAAGAAGTAATGTGGGGGATTAGCACAAAGCTAAGTGAATGAACTTGCAAACAACAGCACAACTTATCATAACAAATTTGTATACAACAAATAATTATAAACACACACTGCAAAGGATCGGTGGTTCTCGAGGTGCTCGCAGTCCGGATGGCCCACCGAGCAACACTTATAACCAACTGCAGGCCAATACAGCGGTCGAACCGATTACTTGGTGCCATTGACTCACACAACACAAGTTCCTACAACAACACATGTACAAAGCCCCTATGTTGGCCAAACAATAGCAAATCCCAAGCCCAGCCCCATGCTGGCCTCTGAAAATAACATATGCCCCCATCGGCTCATGTATCACATAGTCACATATTCCAAACTATCATGGAATTCAATTCAGACTAAACAGTCTATCAACAATATAATATTGATCATCACAGTAGACTAAGCAGTCACTCAACAATTATAATTACTCGTTGTAACCAAACCTATTATAACTAAATTACACTGAGGGTTACAGGTCCACTCACCAATACCTCAGTCGTCCACTCAGTAGTCTAATGTCACTGAGTCCTTTTGGTTATCTAAAAACACAACAGAATAACACCAGTCAGTCATTTGTCTCATAAATTATATAATGTAACCCGAACATATTTCTTCCATTACTGAAACATTACCTTATATAAAACAATGAAACTCTTAAACTTTATAAATAATTGAACTCTATTGAGATCACATGCATCATTTATAAAGTCATATAATTTAAACATTCACTAAATCGTGAACAAACCATATTACTTCAATTTATAGCTAAATCAAGTTATTAATAACTTCAGTTACTAACCCATGTCACAAGTGTATAATCCATTTTCACTCATTATAGCAACTAGTCACGATACTAAAGTTGTAATATCAATTATAACTTATTTACTCAAATCTTTATTAATACCATTGTCTAATTCCATTTAGTCGTATCATATATCCATATAAGTATTCCATATTAGGATTATACACAATGACCATTTACTAATTACATGGCATCATATTCTAATGATAATCATGCTAGCATAACAATCTTAATCATTCAATCGAGTCAAGTATATAATTCAATACAACACTTAGGCAACATAAGTACTAAAACTTACCATTATTCTCATCAGATAGTAAACTACATAATTGTACCCACTTACAAGTACTTATGTTCATTACACTAATTTACAAGTTACTATACTCCTTTTAATGTTAGAACGTACATAATAAAACTACACACATATATATATATATATATATATATATTCGTTATACTCCATCGTTATAATTTATTATTACCACTTAATGCCTATATTCGTGATCTAACTTCACTTATTATCACACAAGATCATAGACGAATTATACATGCGATTACATAACAAATGGCAAATTCTGGGCTGTTGTGCACTGCTTACCCGCCGGGTAACCCCTCCCCCACCAGCGACCTGATACTGTTTCTGTTCTGCTCCGAATTTACTCCCCAAAAACATATACCACAGCTACTATACTCGGTTTTACTCCACAATAAATCTTATATACTATTATGTAAACATCAACAACAATAATTACATCTTTACACTTCTATTCATACTTTGATTTCACGTGTATATATATATATATATATATATATATATATATATATATATATATATATATATATATATATATAAAACCCAATACTTTGCCCCAAATCAAAACATGAAGAACATTGATAAGCATCAAATAGATAGTATATTTTATATTAATTTATCTTTATATTTTTATACATTTTATTGCATTTATATGATTTTAGATACTTATTTTGTTAATAATTGCAGAAATGTATTTTAATTGAAGAATGAAGAAAAAGGAACAAGAACGAGACCAGAACTAAAGATTTAAAGCACTTAAAGAAATAGAGATTAAAGACCTTGAAGAAATGAAGACTAAAAGAGTTAAAATGAAGAATTGGGCCAAGAAGACAAAGAAATCCGGTTATGAAGATTGAGAGTCCAAATATTAAGCCCAAGCCCGAAAATGGAATATTCTGGAAATTACATTCAACCGGCGGTTGAGCTTTAGGGTTTAAGGCGGTGCAGACACGTGGTGTTGGACCCGGATTCAATTTACTTCAACCGGCGGTTGGAGTATCCAACCGGCGGTTGGAAGGTCGGCCTGAAAAAGTATAAATAGAGGCTTAAGCTAGGTCATTTGATATACGATTCAAGAATACTAAACCGAAAGTTAGGGTTTTAGGGCGACTTTAAGGTGCGATTTTGGAGGCAAAGGAGCTAGGGTTTGAAGGCCAATAACCCTAGGAAAAGCTGGTTTGCTAATTGGTTCGGTTTCTTTATCCTTGTAACTTTATTAATCTTTTGGGTTATTTTGGATATTGTTTATTTGGATTAATTGCTTATTAGGTTTTCATTATGAATGTTTAAATGTATGTTTATTAAATTTATTATATGAATTATATGTTTATGTTGGAACTATATTATTGAATGTTTATTATAAAAGAATTGTCTGTGTTATGTTAATATTGATAACAGTTAATTGATTTATATAGATAACTTTACGAAGCTAGTGAGTTTTATAAGTTAATTAATGATTGTCAATTATTAATGTTAAGTAACACTGTAATTCAACCGAAGCTAGGAATTGTATTAATATTCTGCTGATAGATCTTAATAAATAGTAATATTGTACTTAATCTTTGGCAATGCTACTATATGAAAATTATCTTAATCTTTGTGATTTTCTACATTAGTAATTCACCAATAATAATAGCCAACAAAGCAGATAGACATAAGTTGATATAATACATTTAATAAATAATTGTTTAAATAGTTATAATCTTCTATCCAATTGAGTATACTTAAGTTGTTTCCTAAAACTTATCTATTAGAATCTGTATCAAAAATATAAATATGTTCGTTCGGAACTAAAACGTCCCCCTTATCTTGTAGATTATTGTATTTGATTGTATTATAATTGTAAATATTTGTAAGTAGAATAAATAGATAATTAGTTATAAATAAGAATAACGTTTCTTGTGTTCCTTGTGTTCGAATTTGGACTTACTTATTAAGCTATATTACATGAACGGGTTAATCTTGCCTGAATTGTGTGATAGTATTATTTAGTATTTCTTAATTAAACTTGTTCATATAATTGTCTATACTTTTCACCACATCAAGTTTTTGGCGTCGCTGCCGGGGAACACTTAACCGGTTGAACTTTTGTTTTACCAGGGGAGCGGTGTATTTTATTTTAAACTAATTATTTTACTTGTATAATCTGTATTTCTGATACTTTGTAAAATCAATAAGAAATATCGGCTCACCCATTGAGAATACTGACAAAAACAAAGGTATAAGGAGAGTAAAGCCCTACCTCATTGATTTATCATATAAGAGGTAAGGTGCTTCTCAAAAGAAATAGGTTTTTAATAAGCTTTGCGCTGACCTGTTTCTCCGCTTTTGTGTACTATCAATGGAGCTACCGAGATCTTTTTGACTAGCAATGTAAAGGAAATAAAATTAAAAATTGTATAATAAGTTACTTAGATTAAAATAGGATTAGATAAGTAATCTGAACTATGTGCTATTCTTTGTGCACTGAAAAATTTAGCTGTTATTAGAATGTAGTCGATGCAAATGGACTTTGGAAATGAGAAAATGGATTTCAAAGATATAGAGATAGATGATCAGTCTTTTGAACCAAACAAGAAGATTAAGCTATCTAATGAAGAAGAAGACTATGAATCACCACCTGTAGTTTCAAATAAGGAAGATATGATTCACTATTTAGAGCATTATGAAAATGAGCTTAGGTTTATTATGGAACTTATACACAAATCCACTCTAGAGTATACTGATTATCAGAAAGAGTTGATTAAAAAGATGGAAGAAGAATTCACTGCTTGGGTTACATCTAATGAGACTAGAGATACAGATGAATTCATAAACTGTGTAAATGAGCTGAAATATGATATAAGCGAGCATGAGATTGTAGATCCAACGTTTTGTGAAGAGCAGTTGTTGAAATATACATATGTGCATGAAACATTTGAGAAATCTTTGTTTCCTTATTCTGATAAACAAAGAGAAATGTTAAGAGAGCTTAAGGAGATAATAGAGCATGCCACTGGGAACTTGAGTAACATGGCTGATATATGTTTACTTGAAAACTTTCAAGATTTCTTCAATTCGATAAAGGCTAGAGAGCATATTGGTTCTGGGAAATTTTTCATTGATTGTACGGTTGATTTTTATGTTCAAGAAATTGTTGATGAATTTTACTATGGAGAATGTGACGAAAGAACGCGTATAATTCCTGAGTACTTTTCTGACGAACCAATGGTAAACTTAGTCACTTATGCTAACATGGAGTTGCACCTAGCTTACAATGGAGTTCATTATAATCAAAGAAATAACCTTTTTCATTTAGGGTTATCTGAAGTTTACTATCAATTGGTAGATACTTTTAGGTATTCTGGGATAACAACGGAGCATTCCCAGTAACATGGCTGATATATGTTTACTTGAAAACTTTCAAGATTTCTTCAATTCGATAAAGGCTAGAGAGCATATTGGTTCTGGGAAAATTTTCATTGATTGTACGGTTGATTTTTATGTTCAAGAAATTGTTGATGAATTTTACTATGGAGAATGTGACGAAAGAACGCTTATAATTCCTGAGTACTTTTCTGATGAACCAATGGCAAACTTAGTCACTTATGCTAAAATGGAGTTGCACCTAGCTTACAATGGAGTTCATTATAATCAAAGAAATAACCTTTTTCATTTAGGGTTATCTGAAGTTTACTATCAATTGGTAGATACTTTTAGGTATTCTGGGATAACAACGGAGCATCAAGAAGGATACTATAGGAGAATCTTAAAGGATATAGGTAAGGCAGTGAGAACTCATAACACATATGATTATCATGATATACATTTAGGTTTCTATGGGTTAATGGATTCATTGAGACATAATCATGTGGAACGAGAAAAAAGGGTTGAATCTAATTACATGGTTACTGATGAAGAAGGAAGGATAGCTAAAAAGGTTAAAAGGGTAGCTGACACACTCATAGAAGTAGAAAATGCTGAAAGGACTCATCATGAAAGTTTTTCTGAATATGCTTCACCAATACCCGAGTTAACTAATAAGATATATTTGCACTTTCGAAGAATTTATCCTGAGAATTTTGGAAGACCTATTAATGGGAATTAGGCTTGAACCTCATTTCTGAAGACATTTGCAACCTCTTCATTTTTAATAATTACTTAAAGTTTTTCTAATTTTTGTTTTAGTTTTATAATTGTTTAGGATTTGAATATTATTTTGATATTTAAAGTTTAATGTTTTTAGTTTAGTGGTTGATTAATATGAATTTTATTGTTTTCAGAATTATATGATTATCTCATCTTTATTTGTATTAGCTACACAAATTATAAGAAATTTTAAGTATTTAGAATTGATTTTTACACGAGTTGCAATAGTGATAAAAATTATTTTCATATAATACTTAGAAGAGATTATAATAATAAGTTTTGGAATTATGCTTAACATTGTTTACAAGTTTGAAGATATACAAAATATAATATATTTGGTGACAAAAAGATTGAAACGATATTTGGAACTCGATAAAGTCGACAATTGAATTTCCAAACGGTGGATGAGTCGACACAATCACCGATTGAAAAATCTATGTATACCAAGGTAAGATTTATTATATCTGTTATTTGTCACAACTAACAGCATTACAGGAATTTATATTAAAAATACATATTGCTAAAATAATAATATTTTATCCATTATTTATTTAAAATTTCCAAATTAATTATTTTTTCTACCATAAAACACAAATTTTATACACATAGATTATGATTTATAAATATTTTGTAAATGTACTAAAAATTGTTGTAAAAGAATCAATGGGCTTAAAGCCCAAAAAGAATTAATTGGGCCGAGAAAAGGGCCTGGTCAGATTTTAAACCAACCGACGGTTGGGAAGCCCAACCGGCGGTTGGACACTTTTGCGATCAAAAACCAGAAAACCATCGGGTTTTCGCCATTCACACACAAACACACACATATACACGCATATATACGATTGGACGAACGGATTGTGACCGGAGATCATTGCATTTTCATCCGTACGTTGCGTTTTTGTGGGTTACATCATCAAAGGTATTATCTAAACTCGTTTTTGCGTTTTTCCGAATTTTAATCCGAAAATTATATGATTATTTGCGGTTTTTGGATTGATTGTTAGTTATATTGCTAGTTTAAATGATTAGGATTGCGTAGAAATTAGTTTAGGTTAGTTAGGAATTGATTTTGTTGATTGAGGTTTGTTAGCGGTTTATTGCGGATCGAATCGGTTAGCGTTTCGACTGTATTAGTTAAAACCACACTTATAAAAATGGTACATTTTAAATATAAACGATACATTTTTGATTCAATAAAATTTTGAAATAAAATTCAACTTCATATTTGAATTTGAATTATATAAGATGAAATAAAAAATATTATTTATAAATATAACATTTTACAAATTTTTTAGAAATAATTTTGTATAAAAACGTGATATATCATTACATAAAAATTTTTGTTCGATATTATGACATTAAATATGTCGAATTCATTACAAATTTTTTAAGTATGTCGAATTTTATGAATTTTAGTATAATGAATTAATATAATTCAAAAATAATCATTTTTACAAGTACTCTGACGCACTAGAAGAGTACAGGCGGGGGTTCGATTCCTCATTTGATGTTTTACAAAAAAGTTTAAATTTTGAAAAATTAAGGGTATAAATGATGAATGATTTATAACATATCATTATAATTTAAAATATGTCGTTATAAAAATCGACAGTTAAACAATAAATATTACTATAATCTATATACTTTGTTGGATTCGATATTATTTCGAAATAATAAATATTTTAGAAGACATTTTGATTCGATATATTATTCTGTTTAGTTTTTAAATTGAGAAATTAAATAGGTGGCTATCAAAAATTAAGCAGAAATGCTGCCCAAATTTCTTTTAAAATGTAAATCTAACATAAATATTTAAAGTTTGTTTTATAGTTATGGCTACCAGGAGACAGGTAGGACGAGCATTGTTAGACAGGGAGGATTTCCAGCTACATCCTTATCTCCGTTTTGAGCATGAGCCGATTACACCTGAGAGGAGAGCAGAGTACGCTGATGGATTATTGGAGCATATTGCTCAGCCGGTAGAGACACCGGATGTTTTGGATTGGACAGTGATGGAGAGAGTTATAGATCCACGCAGAGAGGGCGAGACTGGGGATGCTACTCTGGGGAGGCTTATGACTCAGAGTTATCTATTACCGTCAGGTGATGTTGGTTTTGTTTCTTTAACTTGGATTCGATTATTTCAGATTCGGGAGATTATTTATAGGGAACTTGTGATTGAGTTTTATACTACCCTGAGGTTTGATAGTACTTCTAGACAGTTTGACTAGCCTTCGATTTTCTTTTATTTGGGAGGTCAGCCTAGGTAGCTGTGGGGCTCTATACATTAGATGAGCTCCACAACCATTCTTTTGGGGATCATTTGCTTGCAGGTATGGTTGATCAGTATTAGTCAGTTGAGATTGCTGCATATTGGAGAGATTTGGCTATTATTGATTATGGAGAGAGGGCACCTTCTGATATACATATGAGGAGTCCAGTTGATAGACTTTTGCATAGATTATTAGCATATTCTATCTGTGGTAGGCACACTGGACCTGAGAAGGTCTATCAGCCCGATTTCTTTTATTTGCACACTATGATTCAGGGGACGCTGATCAATGTTCCCTGGAGATTAGTTCATTGGATGACCACTGGGGTGACAGGACATAGGAGGACTAGTAGTTTATGTGGGGGGTAGTATATTACTAGGTTAGCTCATTATTATCAGATGGGAGCTGCTGATTTTTTGACTTGTACACCTGTTACACCAGGGATGTCCTTGCTAGGCGAGGACAAGTTGATAGAGTTAGGTATTATTCAGGAGGGTGTACAGGATGGAGTATTGTTATGGACACTGGAGGTTGCACCTGGACAGCAGCCTGTGCAGAGAGCTCGTTTGAGAGGACCCCCTGTTCCACCAGCAGCAGTTGTACCACCACCAGTACCGGAGATACCAGAGATTGATTTGCCAGTAGGTAGAGGTAGAGGACGTGGTAGAGGTCGTGGTAGAGGAGATTTGTATGATGATATTCAGCAGAGATTGGAGAGGATTGAGATTGGGCATGGTAGGAGATTAGACACGATTGATAGGAGGTTTGCTAGGATGGAGCAGCGGTTTGATAGGTTTGATAGAGAGAGTTTTCGTAGATCTGATTATCAGTTTGGATTGTTACAGCAGCTGTTACGAGATCGGTCTATCGAGTTTCAGCCATATATTCCTTTTGTTGATGATGGAGCTGGACCTTCGAGACAGCCAGGGCAGGAGGATTCTGATGATGATTAGATTATGTTGGATACATTTGATACATTTATATTTGGGATGATTGTACTTATTATGATTACTTTTCATGTTTATTATTATTATTATGCTGATATGGTTGTTATTTGTGATAGCATTAGACTGGCAGTAAGTTCAGCACTTTATTTATAAAGTTCTTACTTATTTATTTAATATGAACTTTGTGGGTGTGTTCACTGGAAACCCTCACGAGACTATAACTCGTCCACTTGGGATACCGAGGGGTTTAAAGGCTTATTGCATATGCTAAATGCAATCGTGATTAACTACGAAAGTGTGGATGTTGTATATTATTTTTCAAGAGATGAAGGAATCAACCAAGAAGATTTTTTTTTTAGCCGATGATAAAATTTATAATTTCAGTCAGGGGAGTTTTTCTGTTCTATTTTTCTTTCCCTTACTCACTTTTTGTTTATCATTTTTATACAATGAGGGCATTGTATAATTTAAGTGTGGGGATAGGGTTCGTAAGAAAAAGAATTTCTTTAATTAAATCATTTAAGTTTCTATTGTTCTTAAAATTTTGAAAATTTAAAATTTTAAGTGAATAACTAAGTATTTATTAGTTAGAATATTTTTGTTAAAAGTTTTGTTTTGTATTTAAAAAGTTTAGACTTTAATATGGATTAACTGTTTTGTATATATAATGTAAGCTACTTAATAAGGAAGTGATATATAGTTATATGATATGATGTACTAATAGGCAATCTATATGAAGATTTCTGAATTTTAATAAATTATTAATAAAATAACTTGTATATTATTTTATGATACATAATATGATGTATGACATAAAAGTCTTAATTTTTAAATTTATTATACAATAATTTTATATATCTTTTTACTTATGTGAGTACATTTGGGGGTATATATTGATGGTTTCCTCTGTTATACGAAAGTATAGACCTGGTCTCTATTAATATATACTTAAAAATTAAGCAAACGCAAGTCAAAAGTACTTGAAAAGTCTTAAAAATAAAAGATACCTAATGAGGTCGCCAAAATGGTTTGACTAAGTCTGGTTTTGCTTAAACCTGAATCAAGTTATGTCGCTCTGTTGCATGAAAATGCAGACCTGTCACCAATGTCTTGATTCTTAAAAATGTATTTCATATATTTAATTGGAATATAGAAGTAAATTGTATAATTAAATTTAAAGGTATATCATATGTGGAAATCATAAGTAATATACATACTAACAATAAAGGAGTATTCAGAAGTATGAATATAGATTGTTTAAAGTGGACAAATATATTAGTAATCATTCATGAACTATATATATTACACAAATAATAATAATTTTTATTTATACATTATAGTTATCCATGTTAATTAAATTGTTTAAATTTTTACTTTATGAAACAGATTTTTAATATTAGTATTCTGATTCTTAAATATTAGTTTGATGCTTATTTTAAATTTTATTCAGTATTCTACTTGAGGACAAGCAGAACTTAAGTGTGGGGATATTTGATAAGCATCAAATAGATAGTATATTTTATATTAATTTATCATTATATTTTTATACATTTTATTGCATTTATATTATTTTAGATACTTATTTTGTTAATAATTGCAGAAATGTATTTTAATTGAAGAATGAAGAAAAAGGAACAAGAACGAGACCAGAACTGAAGATTTAAATCACTTAAAGAAATAGAGATTAAAGACCTTGAAGAAATGAAGACTAAAAGAGTTAAAATGAAGAATTGGGCCAAGAAGACAAAGAAATCTGGTTATGAAGATTGAGAGTCCAAATATTAAGCCCAAGCCCGAAAATGGAATATTCTGGAAATTACATTCAACCGGCGGTTGGATTAACCAACCGGCGGTTGAGCTTTAGGGTTTAAGGCAGTGCAGACACGTGGTGTTGGACCCGGATTCAATTTACTTCAACCGGCGGTTGGAGTATCCAACCGGCGGTTGGAAGGTCGGCCTGAAAAAGTATAAATAGAGGCTCTCTTTTGTTGAACCGACCTGAAACTATTATCAATTCCAAGTTTATGAGTTATGATATCTTTAGATATACCTGTCATATCCTCTAGCTTCCAGGCAAAAGTTGACTTCCTCTGATTCAAGAACTTCATCAGATCCTGTTCTAGATCCTCTGGGACGCTTGATCCTATTAGCACCTTTTCTTCAGGATCCTTCGAGCTCAGCGGCACTTCTTTGACGTCCTGTTCCCTTGTATCTAGGACATCCCATGCCTTGTTCTTTAATTGCTATGCTGACGGAGGCTTGGCAGTAGATTTCATTGACGTTGTATAACAATCCTTTGCTTCTTGTTGGTCACTGCTGATCTTGACCACCCCCCATGGGGTTGGTAATTTGACGCATTGATGATAGGTTGAGGGTACCGCTTTCATATCATGCAACCATGGTCTTCCCAGGATAATGTTATAGCTCGACAAACAATCCATAACACAGAACTTTTGAACAGAGTTTACCCCTTCAATGTAGATTGGCAATTTTATATCACCAACTGTATTTTTTGCTTCTCCGCTGAACCCTACCAATACGGTGGATCTCGAAGTGATTTCTGATTCTGGGATACCCATCCTTTTCAAAGTCTCCAGATGAATGATGTTGACTGAGCTTCCTCCATCGATCAGGATCCTTCGCACAAAGTGATTGGCAACATAAAGAGTAATAACCAAACCATCGTGGTGAGGATCCTGAACATCTTGCAAATCATCCTCATCAAATGCTATGACCTTTTCGTCTTTCTTCATGGAAGTCCTTGTAGGTTTATATGGCTTTTCTGACTTTGATTCCCTTGCGTGTCTCTTCGCTGCAGAATAAGAAGTGCCACATATATCAGAGCCACCAGAAATAAAATTGATTACCTTGGCGTCCAAAGGTGGGGATCCTGCTCTAGTTGGGATCCTGCGATTATCCTGAGACTCAGGATCCTGAACTCTGTCGTGATCCTTCGCGTGATCCTTCTTTTTCCCAAGCAGATCCTTCAAGTATCCTTTGTTGAGAAGATGACTGATTTCTTTCTGGAGAGCTATGCAATTCTCAGTTGTGTGGCCGAAATCTTCATGATAGGCACACCATTTTGATTTATCCTTCCACGCATATGACTTGTCATTCTTCTTTGGCCATCTTGCCTTGTCTCCAAGATCCTGCATGGCACACAATATATCTGTTGTGTCTACAGAAAAATTATAATCAGTCATTTTAGGATATTCTTCGTCATCTTCGTCAACAGCATTCACACGACGATCCTCATTTCTGGTATATGGTTTGTTCCGGTTCGATCTGAATGAGGACGAGTCTGACTTCCTCTTAGGTCTATCGTATGCTGATTGAGTATCCACCCTCTTCTGTATCATTGCATCTTCTTCCAATCTAATAAACCTCAAAGCCCTGTTTCTAACTTCATCGAGGTTCCTGCAAGGATTCATAACAAGATCCTCATAAAATGGGGAATCCCTTTTGATTCCCATTTTAAAGGCTTGTACGGCAGTAGGCATATCCAAGTTAGGTATGTTCAAGGATTCTCTCCCGAATCTCCCTACAAAATCTCGAAGAGACTCGTTAGCTTTTTGGACAATTCTATATAGATCAGTCGTTAATTTTTCAAATGTTCTACTGCAAGAGAATTGATTATTAAATAAATTAACCAAATGAGCAAATGAAGTAATAGAGTAAGGAGGAACGTTCAATAGCCATTTTAGTGCGGATCCTGTAAGAGTAGAACCAAAGCCCTTGCATAAACATGCTTCTTTAAGATCAGAAGGAATTGGAATGATTTCCATCCTCTCCCTGTATTGTGAAATGTGCTCCTCAGGATCCGTAGTCCCATCATACAACTTCATATTGGGCGTCTGAAATCTATTAGGGATTTCGGCATCACAAATAGGTGGTGCAAATCTCGAGATCCTATGCGCCGTTGGTGCAACTTCTGGAATTGGTTGTACAACTCCGGGGACGCTCGATATCATATCCTTCAATTTCTGTATCTCTCTCGCCATCATAGGACTGACTCCAGGATCCTGAAAATTGTTAGTCCCAACAGTATTATTAGAGGTAAAATTATTGAACATATTACCACCGTCAGGAGTCGTATATGAGGATCCTGGATTACATTGTTGAGCCCTTGATGTAGAAACTCCTGTAGCAAATATCGGATCTGGGATCCTAGTGCTCCCTTGCATAGATATGAAATCTCCTTGGTGTTCCGCTGATGGAGGAGTGCCAAAATCAAGGATCCTGCTTCGGATAGGAGTAGTGACTTGAGAAACCGGAACATTGCTCCTAGTTCTCATGTCCCCCACATCTTTTCTCAGGATTTCGTTGCTTCTCTCCACTCGTTGAAGCTGCTCTTTTACCTGCGTAAACATAGACACGATATCCCGATTAGCAATCATAACAGGGTCTGGATCCGATAAGAATCCAGCCCCCAAAGATATGGATCCAGCCGACGGTAGCCTTGTATAGACATTTTGCGGCTATTGCTGAGATGAAGTGAGAGGTGGAGCAGGAGGGAGAGTGGTTCTAGCAGAAGATGATGATGGCATGGTAGATGATGTAGATCGTCCTTGGGTCGACATTTTCGACAGAAATCTTTGAAAAAGATGACTCAACAAGGATTTTAACAAAAGCTTGATCAAGAAAAACACCAATTGCCCCACGGTGGGCGCCAAATTGTTTTGGTCAAAAATTACTAAAGCAATTAAGTGATCAAAAATTAGTTTGTGAGGACAGGTGTAAAATTACTATCAAGATAATTACGCTTTTACACGATTATCTCTATTAGCAAGTCAATATTTTGTGTTAAAAAGATTGATTAAATCTGTAGATCCTTGTCGAGCAAACGTTTTAATAACAAAGCTCAAGAACAGATTAAGGGTAATGTTATTTTGACAATGAAAAGATAAGTAATATTCAAGTTAAACGATGAAAATAAGAAATAATTGCAATTGACACGATATGAATTGTAAGTAAATAAAAATGACGCGATGATATACGAGGAAAGCCCTTGATCAAGGTTGATCGCCGGCACAAAACCTCGGGAAAGATCAAACGATCCTTGCCTTTGTTAATCTTATTAAAATGAAAGTAAATGATTACAAACTAAGAGCGCAAGGATGATCGGCTAAGTGAATTTGTGTGATTTTAGCTAAGTGTTGATGAAATGATCGTGAACGAGAATGATAGCAGAGTGTGTGAGTGTTTACAGGTGAAAAATAGCAAGTATTCATTAACCTAAATGATCATCCGAGCCTTGTTTAAATACTAAGAGCGTATAACAATATTTCCGAGATATCAGGGATCCTCCGAGGAACGATGAAGACCACCAACGTCTCTTTTGACTTCATTTTACACGTGCTGGCGACTTCGTCTTCATTAGATCGTATCAAAACCTTGCCACATAATCCGGAGCGTATCTCATTAATGGGTTCTTCATAAGACCTGGTCAATATTCAGAGAAAATAAACGTGTTATATAGTTCAAGATCCTTAACTGAGATAAATCCAGGATCCTGAGCTATGTGTACTCCGAGATTGATCATAAGATCCTTAAACAAATATCTTCCTGGTCTAGAATCCTGCATAATTGTGTTAGATAAATACATCATGAATGGGATCCTGCAAGACAAATAATAAAGATCTATCCAGGATCCTTACCTGTATCCGTGATCCTGAGAACAGACTTAAAAACCATCATTATCCTGAGATATGAATATAAAATATAAACGACTTTCATACCCGTAAGACGTACATATGATGCTAATTAGGATCCTGCAAAGGTTAGTAAAAATCTACCCACAACACTAACGACTGATTTATACAGAGTTGCTCAAAAAGCTAATGAGTGTCTTCGAGATTTTGTAGGGAGATTCGGAAGAGAATCATTAAATATACCTAATTTGGATATGCCTACTGCTGTGCAAGCCTTTAAGATGGGGATCAAAAGGGATTCCCCATTTTATGAGGATCTTGTTATGAATCTTTGCAGGAACCTCAACGAAGTCAGAAACAGGGCTTTAAGGTTTATCATGCTGGAAGAAGATGCGATGATACAGAAAAGGGTGGATACTCAATCAGCATATGATATGCCCAACAGGAAATCGGACTCATCCTCATTTAGATCAAACAGAAGCAAACCGTATACCAGAAATGAGGATCGTCGTGTGAATACTATCGACGAAGATGATGAAGAATATCCTAAAATAACTGATTATAATTTTTCTGTGGATACAACAGATATATTATGTGTCATGCAGGATCTAGGAGATAAGGCGAGATGGCCGAAGAAGAGTGATAAATCTTATGCATGGAAGGATAAATCTAAATGGTGTGCGTACCATGAGGATTTCGGCCACATAACGGAGAATTGCATAGCTCTCCGGAAAGAGATCAGCCATTTGCTCAACAAAGGATACTTGAAGGATTTGCTTGGGAAAAAGAAGGATCACGCAAAGGATCATAACACAGCACAGGATCCTGGGTCTCAGGATAATCGCAGGATCCCTACTAGAGCAGGATCCCCGCCTTCAGACGCCAAGGTAATCAATTTTATTTCTGGTGGCTCTGATATATGTGGCACTTCTTATTCTGTAGCAAAGAGGCACGCAAGGGAATCCAAGTCAGAAAAGCCATATAAACCAACAAGGACTTCCATGAAGAAAGATGAGAAGGTTATAGCGTTTGATGAGGATGATTTGGAAGAAGTTCAGGATCCTCACCATGACGATTTGGTTATTACTCTTTATGTTGCCAATCATTTTGTGCGAACGATCCTGATCGATGGCGGAAGCTCAGTCAACATCATTCGTTTGGAGACCTTGAAAAGAATGGGTATTCCAGAATCGGAGATCACTTCAAGATCCACTGTATTGGTAGGATTCAGTGGAGAAGCAAAGAATACAGTTGGTGATATCAAGTTTCCAATTTACATTGAAGGGGTAAACTCTATTCAGAAATTTTGTGTTATGGATTGTTTGTCAAGCTATAACATTATCCTACGAAGGCCTTGGTTGCATGATATGAAAGCGGTACCATCAACGTATCATCAATGCATCAAGTTACCAACTCCATGGGGAGTGGTCAAGATCAGTAGCGACCAACAAGAAGCGAAGGATTGTTATACAACATCAATGAAATCTACTGCCAAGCCTCCGTCAGCATAGCAATTAAAGAATAAGGCATGGGATGTCTTGGATACAAAAGAACAAGATGTCAAAGAAATGCAGCTGAACTCGAAGGATCCCGAGGAAAAGGTGCTAATAGGATCAGGGATCTCGAAGGATCTTGAACAGGATCTGATGAAGTTCTTGAACCACAGGAAATCAACTTTTTCCTGGAAGCCAGAAGATATGACAGGTATATCTAAGGATATTATAACCCATAAACTTGGAATTGATAATAGTTTCAGGGCGGTTCAACAAAAGAGAAGAAAATTTGCGCCGGAAAGGAACGCTATTATCCAGGCGGATGTTGAAAGATTACTTACTGCTGGCATGATAAGGGAAGTAAAATTTCCAAGATGGTTGGCAAACGTGGTGGTGGTACAAAAGAAGAATGGAAAATGGAGAGTGTGCGTGGATTACACGGATCTCAATAAAGCCTGCCCGAAGGATCCTTTTCCATTGCCTCATATAGATTCAATGGTGGATGCTACAGCTGGGCATGAGATCCTAACCTTTATGGATGCTTCATCAGGATTTCAACAAATCCAGATGGAACCCGCAGACCAGGAAGACACAGCCTTCATAACCCCCACATGTATCTATTGTTATGTTGCTATGCCTTTTGGTCTTAAAAATGCAGGTGCAACATATCAAAGGCTAGTCAACATGATGTTCAAAGACCAATTGGGAAGCACAATGGAAGGATGCATCGATGATATGGTAGTAAAGTCAAAGAAAACTGAGGATCATCTTCAGGATCTTAAGGTGGCCTTTGACATTCTGGATCAGTACAACATGAAGCTCAATCCTGCTAAATGCCACTTTGGAGTGGGGGCAGGAAAATTCTTGGGATATATGGTGACGAAGAGAGGGATAGAAGCTAGCCCAGAACAGATCAAAGCTATTCTGAACCTAAAGTCTCCATCAAGTCCGAAGGATATACAAAGGTTAACGGGAAGGATAGCAGCTCTGAACCGTTTTATTTCAAGATCCACATACAGATGCAAGGAATTCTATGATATCCTCAAAAAGAACAAAAAGTTCGAGTGGGGAGAAAAGCATGAAGCTGCGTTTCAAGAACTGAAGGATTACTTGTCATCAGCTCCTTTATTGATGAAGACTGAGAATGGTGAACCACTATTCCTCTATCTATCGGTTTCTCGGAATGCTGTAAGTGCGGTGCTGGTGAAGGATCATGAAGGACAACAACATCCTGTTTACTATGTAAGTAAAAGTCTATTAGATGCTGAAACCAGGTATTCCCATCTCGAAAAACTTATACTTGCATTGGTCATGGCATCTACTAAACTTAGGCATTATTTCAAAACACACCCTATTCATGTTAGAACTAATTATCCTATTAAGAATGTTTTAAGAAAACCAGAAATGTCAGGGCGCTTAGCTAAATGGTCTGTTAAATTAAGTGCACATAACCTGATTTATGAACCTAGGAATGCAATTAAGTCTCAAGCCTTAGCAGATTTTATTGCTGATTTTACTAGTGACCTTCAAAATGAAGTAGATTGTGCATCTAATATAAAAGGAACTCGATTAGGAATTGTGTTAAAATCGCCTCAGGGTGATATTATGCCTCAAGCTATAAGATGTGAATTTCAGGCTACAAATAATGAGGCAGAATATGAAGCATTAATTGCGGGATTACAATTAGCTAAGGATATTGGTATAAAATATTTGAATGTGTATGTTGATTCATTGTTAATTGCTAATCATTATAATGGAACATATACTGTAAAGGTAGAAAGATTAGCTGCATATTTGGATATTGTTAAGGATCTTGCAGGTAGCTTCGAGATCTTCGACATTCAACAGGTACCACGTGAGGATAACACTGAAGCAGATGCTCTGGCTAACCTGGGGTCAAGTCTAAGGATCCCGCCAGATGTCAAAATACCGATTATACATATTGCAGCGCCTGCCATCGCTGATAAGGATAACGACGAAGAGTGATAAACGCTCAAAAGTACTATATTTCAGTAGTATTTTACCCGTATTGTTGAATGTTTTTATTGCATTTTGTTAAGAATAGATATTGATTTCGTTCATATTTGCAATTAGATGTGGAAATGGAGCGTTTATGAAGAAAGGAAGGAAAACAGTCAATAAAAGAGTTAAATGATGCGTATTTGAAGAAATAAGTAAAGCCGAAGTCGAAGAAAAGAATAAAAGAAGAAAAATCAAAAATCCGGCTGAAAAACTCATCCATACGCCGTATGGATTTCTGCAGTGGAGGCCCAGGTTACGCGGACATGGGCTGGGCTTGAAATCAATCCATACGCCGTATGGAAATCCATACGCCGTATGGATCAAAATTCCAGAAAGTATAAAAACGCAGTTTTAACCCTAAAACGAGGGGATTTCGATGGTTTTTCGTTTTCAGTAGTTAAAATACGACTGTAGGGTTTATATTTCGTATATTAGGGGTATTTTGGAGGTACGAAGGGTGAAGATCGAGGATAATTCGCTCTAATCTTTCGTAGTTTGTCGTTAATCGATTCGGTATATTTTCGTTTCTGTATTTCATTGAAGAATTTGATGTATTGAATCTGATATATATTGTTTTGATGATGAATTGAATATCTAAAGTGATTGTGTAGTTAATTTAATTTAGATTATGATTATTGAATGATTATAATTGCATATTGAATAAGTTATTTAATTGAAAACGGTTATATTTGTAACACCCCCAAATTTAATGATTTGCGGAAGCGAGTTTTGGGTGTTACCAATCAAATATCACAAGCACAAGGTACATAATGAACGACTCTAGATGAGACGTTTTGAAAATAGTAGTTACATTACTGAATAAGATGTTTACAAAACCTTTGAGTTCGCAAGGTAATTCATTACATTTCTAATAATACAAAAGTATGCAATGAAATCCAGTGTTGAAAAGTATGCGACTCGAGCTAGGATCCTGATGGGCCGATCCTACTAAAGCAGAATGCATACTAAAATAGTCAGCTATAAAGCTGGTGAGTTCACAGAGTTTATCAATAAATTGTAATGATGATTTTACAAATCATTTTGAGAAGTACACAGTTATACTTAATGAAATAGTAGTATTTAGATGTGTACAGTCTTGTATATCAGTTTAACCTCGAACGAGTCGTAGTATCTTGAGTTTCTTGTATCTAGGTTTCTTGAACTATTCTTGAATATGATTATTAATCCACCAATTTCTTGTTAACTAGTTCTAGTATCCTCAGTCTTGATTCTTAGACTCTTGTCATTTCTATATTCATAAGGTCTTGGCATTCTAACTTTGATTTCTTGGAATTTCTAAATTCTTGTCAGTTCTTGGCATTTCGAGTGTCTAATTCTTGACATTTCTAGGTTTTTGACACCTCTAAGTTCTTGACATTTCTTGACATGTTCTTGACATTTTCTTGACATGTTCTTGACATTTTCTTGCATATAAGTTCTTGACATATCCTAGTTCTTGACAATCCCAGTTCTTGACATTTCTCGACATATCTTGTAAGCCTTAAATTCTAAATTCTTATGATTTCTTGATTCTTGTTTCTAGGATTTTTATATCCTAATCTTGTACTTTCTTGTATTTAAATCTCCAAATAGTCTTGCTTTCTTGGGTGAAATCTAGTTTTCTAGTATTCTTGAGTATGAGTCTTGAAGTATCCTACTTTTCTTGACATCCTACACAAATAATCACAATATACCTAGAACACCTAATATTGAGTACAACAAGAAATTTAAATAACACATATTTAGTACACATAAATGAATTACACATAATTGAACCAATTCAAACACACCACAAGTACCTATCAGATAAGAGTCGATCATCAAGCAATGCTACCATAAGAAGTATATAGTACGCATAAGTGAGTACATACTAATAGAACTAGGTAAATCACATTACCTACGAGATGCTTAGACATAATACTAGCATGTTAGTGGTCACCAAATGGTAGTAATAAAAATGATGGTTTTTATTAACCAATAGTTTATAAAAAACATTGAGTATGCATTTCCACCCCGAAAACAGTAAAATGTCAAAAAGAGTGGGGTTGTGAAACTCACCTTTGGGTGCTAGCGTTTCTAAACGTACGGTTGATCCAACAGTAATCTCCTAGTGTCCTAAACACGCGAGGTTAAACTAAGTAAGTGGATGTTTCACTAAACAACCCATACAAATGTTCACCTAGTTTAATTATGTCCATCACATTTTATTTCATAAGTTACTAAATTTGGTACGGTTCTGAAAACTGAAATATGCCATTTTTGACCCCTAGACGATCCCGGAAGGCTTAAAACTGGCTAGGCTAAGATACTTAGCCTTGACCATTTAGCTGTTTTTGAATGACTGTGCGAATTTGAGTCCAATCCGTTACAATAAAATTTTCATCGAGAAGCACGTTTAAAAAAAGAGTGGGGTAGATCATGTTTTCTGGGCGGGAATACGCCGTATTCCCTTGAATACGCCGTATTCCGAGGTCTGTAACGAGTCTGTCGTGCCCAAAAACTCACCCAAACCATTTTTAATCCGCAATCAATCAATCAAACGTTATTCTAACATAAATACATGATAATATATGTTATTTAAACGCTAAATCACAAAGAATAAGTTAGCGATTCCTTACGTTTTGAGATGGAGGTCGGATGGTGATGATGATGAAAACGAAGAAGACGATGATGATGATGATCACTATGATGAAGATGAAGATTGTGACACCCGACGATTTAGGGTTACTGATTAACCTGCTAGAAACCCTAATTACGTGTGTTTAGTTTAGTATTAGGCTAAATACTTGTAATTATTTGTAACTATTTGTATATTTAAGTGAATATACACCCCCGTAATTGTTTTACATTACGCTTACGTGATTAGTTGTAATTATGCTTACGCAATTTGGTGAAATTGTGCAAAACAACCGGACGGAGTCCGACACAGTATAAATACGGACGTTGGTGAAAAACTTTCTATAAATAACTTAAATCTATTTTTAGAAGTTATTATCATTATTTATTATTTTATTTAAAATAATATACGAAAAACCTAGGCGTTTTGGCTAAAACGTCTCAAACGCAACAGAAACGCGCGGAACGCGCCCGACAATCGAACGAAAACCAAAATATATTTTAAGAATTTAAAATATATCATTTAGAGTAAAACTTTCATTTAAAATATCTCATTTGATGTTAATAATGAAAAACGTCTAATAAAAACGTTACGCGATTAAACCTCCGTAAAACGTGCACGCAAATCGAGGCCGATAAATTAACGGAACATTTTTACAAATGTTTTCAAGTATCTATATTGAATATTTCAAGTGAAAATATCAGAATTTAAACCGTTACTTAAACGCGTCTATTAAACGTTTAACGTCTAAATAAACGTCTAAACAATCGGGTAAACGAACGGGAAACGTAACAAATTAAATTGGGAACAAGAAAATGACCAATATACCCTTGAGTGGGCCCCCCTAGGCCAGCCCCCTCCTGCCCCCATGTGATCCCATGTGACCTCACATGGTCACCTCCTACTACACCACTCCCATTACATGCAACCCTTCACTCCATCATTTCACTCATCACCCTTTTCACTCAATCACTCCCACTTCTCTCTAAACATCTTCTCTCACTAAAAACACAGAGATTTTAACCACCTTAAACCACCACCAAGAACTACCACAACCACCATTAAACACTATCAATTTAAAAGAAGTAATCACAAGAAGGAAACTAGGATCAAGCACCTCACTTTCATCTTCCTCTTCTTCTCATCAATCTCATTGTAAGGAACCACTTTCCCCTGATTAATATACTTAAATGCTACTGATTTTGATGATTTATAGTTCATCTAACTTGTTTATGTCCATAATCCTTGTTAAAATACGTTTTTACCAAACATATACAAAAACACAGAATCTGTCCCAGAAAAATCAGTTTACAAAAACGAGCATATCTGGAGTTGTAGGAAGAATTAGACAACGAATTTTTTTTTAAAAGTTGCGTATTGAAAAGATCTACAACTTTTGTGTTTTACACTTTTTCCAGATCCGTACGTATTTTTGGCTATAAACTGTTCTTTGAGTCTGGTCTGGAAGTTTTCGGAAAATGAGTACGGTTCATACGCGAATTTGTTTAATATGTAAATGGACACTATGGTTGCTGTAAAAATTATATGTTAGACTAGATACATACATGATCAGTTGGTAAAAATCTAAGACCCTAGTTTGGACCATAAGTGGTAGAAATAAAATGGCGAACCAAACCGACAAAAGTCGAAAAATATGAAATCTTGAAATCTTAGGTTGCATGTTAAGAACCAACACTTTGGGTGAACTCCGACACGAACAGATAAATTATTTTGACTCTATAAACTGATGTATGGGTTGGGTAAAAGTTTCGGGTCAAACCGAGTAGGTTTGACTAAGTCAACAAAAACGGCTCGGTGGCTAAAAACGATAAAACTTACTATTTTTGGAAAGTGGTAACAAAAATGTGTTAGGATGGCTTAATTATTGTCCTTGACCAGAAACGAGACTTGAAAAGTTTCCCAAATTAGAAACCGACACATAAAATCAGTAAGTGACTCATAAAATCAGTAAGTGACTCATAAATTGAGAAGTGACTCATAAAATCAGTAAGTGACTCATAAAATCAGTAAGTGACTCATAAATTGAGAAGTGACTCATAAAATCAGTAAGTGACTCATAAATTGAGAAGTGACTCATAAAATTAGTAAGTGACTCATAAAATCAATAAGTGACTCATAGATGGAGAAGTGACTCATATATTGACCAGGTTTGACCAACCTTGACTAGTTTGACTAGGTTTGACCAACCTTGACTAGTTTGACCAGGTTTGACCAACCTTGACTAGTTTGACCAAGTTTGACCAACCTTGACTAGTTTGACCAAGTTTGACCAACCTTGACCAGTTTGACTAGGTTTGACCAATTTTGACCAGTTTGACCAGCTTTGATCAACGAGTTGACCAACTTTGACCTACGGTTTAAGGCTTATACAAGCTAAAATAATCTATTTGCAACACACGATTTGTACTACTGAATAACATACAATAAAACAAACTTGATAATAATGTCTAAATGAATTATTATTACAAACTTTCACCAACGGGTCGTACACGCTCTTAATAAACAAACTTGAACAACTAATTTGGACATACTAGTTGATGAACTAGCTCTAGGTGGACATTAACCCTCCACCTACACGATTGGCTTAAGTGGACATTGACCCCCACTTATACAATCGCTATAGATGGTCTTATAAGACATCTACTTACACAACCTTATACGTTTAGGACGTTAGAAGGTTGCGCTTTGGACCTTGCTTGCTTATTTGATATTTGCTTGCTATTTGCTAATCTCAGGTGAGTTTCATAGCCCCTTTTTACTTGTTTTTGAACTGTTTTGGGGGAGAATACATACACATGCTTTTACAGATTTGTACTTAAACAGAAGCAGAAACTTTTACAGATTTTACTTATGATTGCTAGAAACAGAAACATAAACTTAAACAGAAACAAAACATATACTTATTGCATGAGTAGCAGAACTAATCCACCAATAAGACCTCAATTTCATGGTTCGTTAATTTCATAAAGCGCGAATAATTGTGAATAGTACTATTGGGATTAACAATCCCGTCCGAGCTGGTCGCTCCAGCTAACCCACGGGCGCATAATTATTTGAATCAGGATGTGTCCCGGATTAGACACATAGAGGCAGCAGAATTTGTTAAAGCTTCGGATACATGAGCTCATGGCAATACTAAACAGGACTATAGTATACAATACTATAGTATACAGAATATTTATTATACAGAAACTTTGTTATGCAGAACTTGATTTAACACGGAAACTCTGTTTTACAAAACTCTATTTTACAAACAGAAAACCTTGTGTTTACATGAATTCCTTTACAGATTAAACCTATGAACTCACCAACTTTATGTTGACCCTTTTAGTATGTATTCTCAGGTTTACAGACGCAGTAGGACTACCCACAGGAAACAGGACAGTAGGATGCTTTTGGAAAGCATAGCTCGAGTCGCATATTTTCAAAAACAGGAGATTTAAATTGCATTATGACATTTTGTATCAACGATTATGTATTATAAATCTCTAGACTATGTTTGCGAACTTTAGAATCTTATGTAAACTTTTATTTATGGAATGTAACGTTTTCAAACATCTCATATAGAGGTCGTTTGCTTTAATCTTTGTGTTGTGATATTTGATTTGGTCGTAGCCCCCAGGACACCTCATGTTTCCGCTGCCACGTGTTTTGGGGGTGCGACAGATTGGTATCAGAGCCTAAGGTTATAGCGAACTAGGATTGCATTAGTGACCTAGACTATAACCGTTAGGTTAGTATTCTTTGTTTAGTATGACTGGTTCAGCGATTGCATCATTTGAATTTAATTTAACATAGCCTGATCAACTATGTACAATTAAAGGAGATTCGATGTAAGACCTGAAATGGTTATAGTGAATGAGAGTACAGTAGAAGACGTAGACCGAGGATAGAATGGGACCAACCTTTATATGTGCTTATGTGCTAGGCTTTTATGTGTATATATATGTGTAACCTTACGTACACTAAACTTACTTGCCACCCTTTACGGCAACCACTCCCACAACTACGTCACCCGACATAGAAAACGAGACTCAACCCTTATATGCCACTGAGGAGACTTCCTCGGTACCGCTCGCCCAACCGATTCAGGCAACGATATAATCGAATAGGACTCACTTGAGGAGAATCCACCTAAGGATTCGCCACCCAAAATAAGTGACGCCTACTTCACCCTCTTCTTTCCGCTCACAACCAAATCGCTCAGGAACACGTAAAGAACTTCAACCGTACGATGCTTCGTCACTTCATACTCTTCATACCCACTTTTATCATAGACCCATGGAGCGCGCGTGCTACACACGACTAGAAGGGCAGACCTCCTCGAACTAGACCTTATCCTATTCACACTACCTGCTCGAAATAATATCTCCAACACTTGGATGGATTCCAACGACTTAGCTATGACTCGGTTTATGACTTTAACTACTCTGGACATAAGCCTTGTAATCATTTTGAACTTGCACCTCAGTGTGGTTATAGAAATTTGCTTCCTTGTTTTACTTAATTATTTCGACGTGTCATAAACACCTGTTTTACTTTCCTTTATACACCTGCAATGACCTTAAATCCTACTCAACGACATCTTACGTGCCTCTCATTTTCTTACTTTTAGAATCATGGCACCAAAACGTCAAATGAGCTCCGCTGATATCGAAAGACTCGTCAATCAGAGGGTTCAAGCAGCCCTAGAAGCTGCCAGAAACAATCCCAATCCAAACCAAGGGAACCCTGGAGGGGCAGGCAACAACCCACCTGTGCCAAAGCCCTGCAGCTACAAAGATTTCACAAATTGTGAACCCCTTAATTTCAAAGGAACCGAAGGAGCCGTCGGTCTCATGCACTGGATTGAGAAAATGGAGTCCGTTTTTCGAATAAGTAACTGCCAAGAGGAAAACAAAGTAAAATTCTCTACCTGCACACTAGCTGAGGGTGCACTCACTTTCTGGAACTCATACGCCCAAACCCATGGTATTGATGCTGCCTATCAAATATCCTGGGATGAACTCAAAAACCTGCTGAGGGAAGAATACTGTCCTCGTGAGCAACTCCAACAGCTCGAACAGGAATTCTGGAACCTCACAGTTCAAGGAAACGACATCACCAGCTACACAACCAGGTTCCACCAGCTTGCTCTTCTTTGCCCATCCATGGTGGACCCCGAATACAAACGTATCGAGAGATATATTTGGGGGCTACCTGACTCAATCCAAGGGAATGTCACCTCTTCCAAACCCGGGACCATCCAAAGTGCTGTCCGCATGGCACATGAACTCATGGCCCATATTGTCCGCCGAGAGACAACCACTGAGAAAGCCACCGGGGACAACAAAAGGAAATGGTCTGGCAACAACAACACCCAGCAACAGCAGCAAAACAAAAAGGCCGATACCGTGAAGGCCTATGCTACCGGATCTGAGGGAAAGAGTAGTTATGAAGGACGCAGGCCCTACTGCCCTAACTGTAATCGTCATCACGAGGGCCACTGTGGTGCACCTTGTGGGAAATGCAAGATTGTTGGACATCAGGCTAAAGATTGCAAGTTTCCCACCACAGCCACCAACTCTAATGCACCAAGAGCTTGTTTCGAGTGTGGCGACACAGGGCATTTCATGAGAGATTGTCCACAACGTAAAAACAGAAATAACAACCGAAACAACAACGCGTGACTGGACCCATAACTTTGTTACGGGTACGTTACCACTCAATAACTTGTCTATTTTGATCTTATTCGGTACTAAATTACGTGATCACGCCCCACAGACTTAGAAGCTAAGAATAACGCAGAAATAATAGATTGATTTTAACCGTAAAATCGTAATTCAGAACCTCATTTCGAATTCCATTTCCTTTCTCGATGCCGTCTAAGGATCTCAACCGAATAGTTGCCATGAGAAACCTATTGTATTCTTACTGTTACTAGTAGAACATCGATCTAACGAGGGGAGAAAAGATAAAACAAGAATTATTTCGTTAAGAAACTTACAGAAACCTTACAACAGAAAACCAGGAACTTAGACCCTGATGGCTTACCCATCAACCAGGCCCGGTGAATCTCAAGACGAGGTCCGAATTCACTTGTAGATAAGAAACTCAGATACACTAGAACCACCCACTTACTCACAGTCCCCACATAGACCGTAACTAAAAACTAATTTCGGGACGAAATTCTCCTAACAGGAGGAGAATGTGACACCCGACGATTTAGGGTTACTGATTAACCTGCTAGAAACCCTAATTACGTGTGTTTAGTTTAGTATTAGGCTAAATACTTGTAATTATTTGTAACTATTTGTATATTTAAGTGAATATACACCCCCGTAATTGTTTTACATTACGCTTACGTGATTAGTTGTAATTATGCTTACGCAATTTGGTGAAATTGTGCAAAACAACCGGACGGAGTCCGACACAGTATAAATACGGACGTTGGTGAAAAACTTTCTATAAATAACTTAAATCTATTTTTAGAAGTTATTATCATTATTTATTATTTTATTTAAAATAATATACGAAAAACCTAGGCGTTTTGGCTAAAACGTCTCAAACGCAACAGAAACGCGCGGAACGCGCCCGACAATCGAACGAAAACCAAAATATATTTTAAGAATTTAAAATATATCATTTAGAGTAAAACTTTCATTTAAAATATCTCATTTGATGTTAATAATGAAAAACGTCTAATAAAAACGTTACGCGATTAAACCTCCGTAAAACGTGCACGCAAATCGAGGCCGATAAATTAACGGAACATTTTTACAAATGTTTTCAAGTATCTATATTGAATATTTCAAGTGAAAATATCAGAATTTAAACCGTTACTTAAACGCGTCTATTAAACGTTTAACGTCTAAATAAACGTCTAAACAATCGGGTAAACGAACGGGAAACGTAACAAATTAAATTGGGAACAAGAAAATGACCAATATACCCTTGAGTGGGCCCCCCTAGGCCAGCCCCCTCCTGCCCCCATGTGATCCCATGTGACCTCACATGGTCACCTCCTACTACACCACTCCCATTACATGCAACCCTTCACTCCATCATTTCACTCATCACCCTTTTCACTCAATCACTCCCACTTCTCTCTAAACATCTTCTCTCACTAAAAACACAGAGATTTTAACCACCTTAAACCACCACCAAGAACTACCACAACCACCATTAAACACTATCAATTTAAAAGAAGTAATCACAAGAAGGAAACTAGGATCAAGCACCTCACTTTCATCTTCCTCTTCTTCTCATCAATCTCATTGTAAGGAACCACTTTCCCCTGATTAATATACTTAAATGCTACTGATTTTGATGATTTATAGTTCATCTAACTTGTTTATGTCCATAATCCTTGTTAAAATACGTTTTTACCAAACATATACAAAAACACAGAATCTGTCCCAGAAAAATCAGTTTACAAAAACGAGCATATCTGGAGTTGTAGGAAGAATTAGACAACGAATTTTTTTTTAAAAGTTGCGTATTGAAAAGATCTACAACTTTTGTGTTTTACACTTTTTCCAGATCCGTACGTATTTTTGGCTATAAACTGTTCTTTGAGTCTGGTCTGGAAGTTTTCGGAAAATGAGTACGGTTCATACGCGAATTTGTTTAATATGTAAATGGACACTATGGTTGCTGTAAAAATTATATGTTAGACTAGATACATACATGATCAGTTGGTAAAAATCTAAGACCCTAGTTTGGACCATAAGTGGTAGAAATAAAATGGCGAACCAAACCGACAAAAGTCGAAAAATATGAAATCTTGAAATCTTAGGTTGCATGTTAAGAACCAACACTTTGGGTGAACTCCGACACGAACAGATAAATTATTTTGACTCTATAAACTGATGTATGGGTTGGGTAAAAGTTTCGGGTCAAACCGAGTAGGTTTGACTAAGTCAACAAAAACGGCTCGGTGGCTAAAAACGATAAAACTTACTATTTTTGGAAAGTGGTAACAAAAATGTGTTAGGATGGCTTAATTATTGTCCTTGACCAGAAACGAGACTTGAAAAGTTTCCCAAATTAGAAACCGACACATAAAATCAGTAAGTGACTCATAAAATCAGTAAGTGACTCATAAATTGAGAAGTGACTCATAAAATCAGTAAGTGACTCATAAAATCAGTAAGTGACTCATAAATTGAGAAGTGACTCATAAAATCAGTAAGTGACTCATAAATTGAGAAGTGACTCATAAAATTAGTAAGTGACTCATAAAATCAATAAGTGACTCATAGATGGAGAAGTGACTCATATATTGACCAGGTTTGACCAACCTTGACTAGTTTGACTAGGTTTGACCAACCTTGACTAGTTTGACCAGGTTTGACCAACCTTGACTAGTTTGACCAAGTTTGACCAACCTTGACTAGTTTGACCAAGTTTGACCAACCTTGACCAGTTTGACTAGGTTTGACCAATTTTGACCAGTTTGACCAGCTTTGATCAACGAGTTGACCAACTTTGACCTACGGTTTAAGGCTTATACAAGCTAAAATAATCTATTTGCAACACACGATTTGTACTACTGAATAACATACAATAAAACAAACTTGATAATAATGTCTAAATGAATTATTATTACAAACTTTCACCAACGGGTCGTACACGCTCTTAATAAACAAACTTGAACAACTAATTTGGACATACTAGTTGATGAACTAGCTCTAGGTGGACATTAACCCTCCACCTACACGATTGGCTTAAGTGGACATTGACCCCCACTTATACAATCGCTATAGATGGTCTTATAAGACATCTACTTACACAACCTTATACGTTTAGGACGTTAGAAGGTTGCGCTTTGGACCTTGCTTGCTTATTTGATATTTGCTTGCTATTTGCTAATCTCAGGTGAGTTTCATAGCCCCTTTTTACTTGTTTTTGAACTGTTTTGGGGGAGAATACATACACATGCTTTTACAGATTTGTACTTAAACAGAAGCAGAAACTTTTACAGATTTTACTTATGATTGCTAGAAACAGAAACATAAACTTAAACAGAAACAAAACATATACTTATTGCATGAGTAGCAGAACTAATCCACCAATAAGACCTCAATTTCATGGTTCGTTAATTTCATAAAGCGCGAATAATTGTGAATAGTACTATTGGGATTAACAATCCCGTCCGAGCTGGTCGCTCCAGCTAACCCACGGGCGCATAATTATTTGAATCAGGATCTGTCCCGGATTAGACACATAGAGGCAGCAGAATTTGTTAAAGCTTCGGATACATGAGCTCATGGCAATACTAAACAGGACTATAGTATACAATACTATAGTATACAGAATATTTATTATACAGAAACTTTGTTATGCAGAACTTGATTTAACACGGAAACTCTGTTTTACAAAACTCTATTTTACAAACAGAAAACCTTGTGTTTACATGAATTCCTTTACAGATTAAACCTATGAACTCACCAACTTTATGTTGACCCTTTTAGTATGTATTCTCAGGTTTACAGACGCAGTAGGACTACCCACAGGAAACAGGACAGTAGGATGCTTTTGGAAAGCATAGCTCGAGTCGCATATTTTCAAAAACAGGAGATTTAAATTGCATTATGACATTTTGTATCAACGATTATGTATTATAAATCTCTAGACTATGTTTGCGAACTTTAGAATCTTATGTAAACTTTTATTTATGGAATGTAACGTTTTCAAACATCTCATATAGAGGTCGTTTGCTTTAATCTTTGTGTTGTGATATTTGATTTGGTCGTAGCCCCCAGGACACCTCATGTTTCCGCTGCCACGTGTTTTGGGGGTGCGACAAAGATGGTGATGATGATTAATTGTTGTTGTGAATTGTTGTTGTTGTTTTTGTTGTTGAATTGAGATGGAACGAGAGAGAGCAGAGAAGAGATAGAGACTAAGTCTCTGTGTGCGTGTGTGTGTATTCAAATAATTGAGGTCGGTTGTATACCGGCCTCAATTATGGAGGTAGTTGTGCACTTTTCGCCCCGTGTTCGCGTACCCGATCGTAAAATAGTAAAATCTTTTGAAATGATAATTTCCTAATTATTAAATCGTATACATTTGTAAATCAAAGTATTTTATAAAAATACCTTTAGTATGGCATAAAAATATATCCTTGTTTTTGTCTAGACTGACGGATAGTTTTCTGTATACAAAATGTATTTAAATAATTTTTGGAATCCGTAATTATTATTCTAAATAATAATACTTTGTTTGACAATGTTTTTCGCCCACTTTCATTTTGAGTTTCTACGTTTTGTTAGGTTCGTGTATTTGCGATTATTAATTAATCGTTTCGGTTTATATATATATAATACTTGTGTACTTGAGTATTGACACGTATGTAATTACGTGTTTTAAAAGTTTAAATTAGGAGCTAATTTTGGGTTATTTTGACCGGGTGTCACAATATTGCTCGTGGACACTTGTTTATTGGTAACTAGTATTTATTTGTTGCTTCACGTGATTAATAATTTTAATGAGATTTAGTTCCTTTAAGATTATTGATTATTGCTAGTACTACCTTAGGGTTTTGGACTATCACTAAATACGTTGAGTCTGATAGGTCGAATATACAATAATTATCTACTTTAAAATGAACAAGACAATAAGTTAATTATTGGGTATTGTTGAGTCATACCATAGAGTTAATTATAACGAGTTGTGAATGTTTAAAATGCATAATTTAGGGAAAGGCACACAATTGACTGATCATCTTGTGACATTGGAACCAGTGTTTCATGTTGGACCCTAGATTATAGGAATTAGTTGGACCCGAAACGTTGGCTAGTTCATATTCGACTTAGTATTCATTGAAGAATTTGGTATTAAGTTGATCTAAAAGAATCACAATTAGATAATCAATACGTAATAAATCGGGAAATATGAATCTAAGTGACATTAACTATACAATTATTTATTCCTTCCAATTAGGGTTTATTGTTATTATTTATTTATTATTTTAATTTAAAGTTTTATTTACGTTTGTTTATTTTAATTAAATGTTTTCTAAACAAATGTTCGTACGGAACTAAAACGCCCCCATATTTACTGCTTTCTAGTTAATTATTAATTTCTATTTTAATATTCCACCTTTTCCCTGTGTTCGAATCTGACTTACCAAATATATATTTACAATTGATCGGGTATTCTTGCCTGGTTGCTTGAAAGTATTTATTAGGTATTTCTATTTATAAATTGTAAAACAAGACGCGCTTTCATAAGCGACATCAAGTTTTTGGCGCCACTGCCGGAGAGAAGCGGTTGTGATTATTTAAATAGGAGTTAGTTGTTTGTAAACTTTGATTTCTACAATAATTTTATTAAACGAATAATTTTGTAAAGTTGTTTAAAGTAAATTAAGTAATTGTGTAACAAGTTTTCATTAATTCATTGGTTGAAACTAATTATCCTTTAATTGGTTAAACTTTTGGGGTTTTAGTTTCAACCGGCGGATGGGAATCTGTCCACCGGTTGGAGTTCCATTTATTTAAAGTTGTACATGTTATTTAATTTTTGTTTATTTTGTGTGAACTAACTTGTTTTTCGTTAGTGGTGTTTTGTATTTTCAGATTTATTTTTATTTAGGTTTGTCCAATGGCGAGGAGTTTTGAAAGTGATGCAAACAATTACGATTTGGTTGGAATTTATGATTCTGAGAGTTTGGAGTCAAGAGTAGAAAGTGAAATTCCATCATTCACTCATTTGGGCCGCAAGGTTGTGCCTATCACATTGTCATGTGAAGAATTATTGGGTGCAATTGCGAATGTGAGATGGGACATCCCTTTTACAGCTGAACTGATCAGGATATCCCATGTTTACTTCTCCGACTATCAACTGGCACTAGTACAGAACTTACTAGATAGTGCAGAAGTGGAAAGACGATTTGGGGATTCTCAACAGTTTCTGGATGATCTTTTAGATTTTGAGGAATCAATAACATTAAGGATCGAAGAGGAGAAAGTATTCTTAGCCAATCAAAAGAGGCGATATGTTGAGATTTATGAAATTTTAAGACAACATTCGTTTCCTTATTCGGCTAAACAGACCGCATGTCTTAGTCGTATGATTAAAGCTTTGTATGAGTTAACAGGTCATCCAACTTCCGAAGCTGATAAGGAATTTTTAGCTGGTTTAAAGGATCTGGTTCAATTGTTAAAAGTAGATGATCATCTCAAGGATGAGACACCTCATTGTTTTGTAGTGAGTAACACTATTCACTATCACATGAATAGAATGGTTGAACAGTTAGATCGTCTTGCTAAGGAAGAAGAAGGAAGACCGCGCCTGGATTTTATTCACCCAATTGATGAAATTGATTTAGCAACTTATCTAGTGGCGAATATGAGAGAGTTAGTGGATGAGACTAAGATTCTGTACCCAAGGGAACATTTCCACTATGGAATGGTGGAAATTTACATGAGATTTGTTGAGATATTCAGGAGTTCAGGTTTGGGTTTCAACAGACTTCAAGAGCAAGTTTTGGGTGAGATTGAAAGCTTAGTTAGAAGTTTGAAGGAAACTCCATTGATGAGCAAGCATCATCAGATTGGAGAGTCATGTTTAGAATTTATTGGTGAGCTTGAGGATGACAGTCCGGAGCGAGAGGTTAAGTTAGTTGGTAATGATGAAGTGTGGGATGAAGAAGGAGAAGTAACTAAGTCAGTAATGAAGATTAGCTAGGATTTAATTTATCTGCTTCCTGTGGTTAACGAGCACTTGGCAAATTTTCCAAGTTTTGGTCATGGGATCATTAACGTCATTCCCATAATCACTGAGCATTTCCTTGCTCTCTATCCTAAGCAGTGATTCTAATCATTTCTTATATTTCTTATGCTATTGGATTGTTTCTAACATTCTGGTTTGTTTTGGATTATGTTAGACTTTTGGTTGTTTTGGATTTTTGTTTTTGAATGTGTGATTTGAATATTAAGTATTATTTTGAATATTGTTATTTTTAATGTTTGTTAATTATTGTTATTTATTTTATAGTGTGGAATTGTGAAGATTTTGAAGTCGTGATTATCCTACATGTTTGAGATTTAATTATATAAAGTTAGTGATGAATTTGGGTTAAAAATGGGTTTGAAAATCGTTTTTGAAAAATTTCTGAATTTTCAATCCATACGCCGTATGGAATCCATACGCCGTATGGATTGGTTGGGCCGCTGGACCGGGCCGTTGACTGGGTTTAATGAGTTGACCTGGGCCTGTTTAATCCATACGCCGTATGGATCAAAAATGCAGAAAACCGCCAGCAGCCTCTTTCTTCCTCATTTTTCACTCCAAAACCTTTTTCTTCAAAACCACCTACGGCTCTAACACCCACAACCCCCAAACGGAAATTCCGGCCACGCATTCATCGCCATTTTTGCGTATTCGTGTTACACGCACTTTCATCTACAACGTATAACTTCCCGTTTTCATTTTCATTGGTTAAATCACTCGCTTGGAAGTTAGGGTTTATGGTAGATTTTTGGGTATTTCGGATATGGGTATGATTATTAGCATGTTTTGATTGATTTATGTTCTAGTTGCTATATACATTGCAATGTCATGTTCGTTTTTCAATTGTATTGCATATTTTGTGTTATTCGAATTATTCGTTAGTAATGATGAAATGTGAATATGAGAAACTCAATTGTGCTATGTTTTAATTTAGTGCTTATTAATTTTCTGACCACATGATGATTAATGCAAATATTTGTTTGGTACACAAGTGTTTGTGATTACGGTTATGTGATAAGTTGTTATTTTGATTAATTGTGTTATGATAATTCATTTTGAGATTGTATGGATGTTTGCTAGTTGCTAATACTCGAGTTTAGTGATTGTACAATTTCGTATATTCATAATGGTACCAAGTTATTATAATGCATTTGATTAGGCAATTGTCATGAATATTTAATTAAGTATATACATGTATGCAATTTGAGTGGTTTTTGTTTAAAAATTGCAATTTAGGTTCATGAAATTGGTTGTTGCGGTAGTTTTAGGCTAAACATTTATGGTGGATTATTCAATTTTAAGCCGAAATGCTGCCGAAATTTTCAGTAACCTTTTTGCAATTAACTGCTTATTTAGTATTATTAACAATTGTTTTGTTTAGCAGTTATAATGTCTAACAGGAGAGCACGAGGAGGTGAAACTTTAGGAAACCCGTTGATTAGAGCCCATAGATATCTCACTTTTCATGGGTCATATTCTGAGACTGCTAGGATGCAGTTTAGAGATCGTCTGGCTTCCAATATTGGCCAGTCAATTGAGGTTTTTGATGCTGTTAACTGGAATGTTTTGGAGCATGTGATTGCTAGAGAAGGGTTTACTAATGGTGCTGAGGCCATTAGGAATTTACTTGCAGTTCCATATGTACTAGAGGATGGAAACATTGGATTTGTTTCCTATGCTTGGTCCCGGTTATTCAGAATCAGGGAGGATATCTACAGAGAGCTGGTTGTTGAGTTTTATAGCACTTTTAGGTTTGATGCCAGGTCGACTCAATGGACTGAGAACTCCATTTTCTTCCAGCTAGGGGGACAGCCCAGACAGATGACCTTGGTTCAGTTTGCTTTGGGATTGGGGCTTTATGAGCCCAATGAGTTGGATAACCCTCACTTTTTAAACCACATTTCTGCAGGTGCTGTGAAGAAGCTCACTGACTTGGAAGTTGAGCAGGAGTGGCAGTTTATTGCCCAGGGTAGTTATGGCAGTTCGACACCTTCTTACACGCGTATTCGAGATCCTCGTCATCGACTCATTCACAGATTGTTGACTTACACCATTGTTGGTCGCAAGGAGGGGCCTGAGAAAGTTTCGAGGCCTGACTTGTTTTATTTGAGCTCGATTATCAGGAAGAGGTTAGTGAATGTACCTTGGAGGTTGGCGAAGTGGATGTCGAAGAGAGCTACTGGTACTAGAGATGGTAGTAGTTTGTGTGGAGGTCATTTTGTTACTCGGTTGGCGAGATACTTTGGTTTGGCTACTCAGGATGAGATAGGGTCATGCACGATTGTTCAGCCTAGTATGGAATGGTTGACTGCACGCCGGTTGGAGGCGTTTGCTCTCATTGAGCCATGCATTACCTATGGTGGTCCTGCAGAGATGTATTACTGGGTTCCGATTACACCGGTAGGACAGACTTTGCAGTCGAGGCAGGCTAGGGCTAGAGGAGATACGAGTGGCAGTGATAGAGGTCGAGGTACGGCACGAGGCCGTAACAGAGGTTATGCTACGGAGTTTGATCAGTTGTCTCAGCAGATGCACCAGATGCAGTTACATCAGACTCAGAGGTTTGATCAGATAGATCTTATTCAGAGACAGCATTTCCATCAGACCAGTGCACACTTGGACTACCAGGATGGCTTGTTTGAGCAGCTGTTTGGTCAGTTTCCTTCTGGACTCACGTATCAGCCATTCCAGTACCAGATGCCACCAGAGTTCATGCCACGACTACCACCACCACAGTCAGAGTATGGAGCGCCTTCTCATCAGTACCAGTACCGCCAGGATGATGACAGTGACTAGGATGATGTTCATCCTATTTGGTTTATGATTCCAGACACTATTATTATTATTGTTTTATTATAATTATTATGACTGTTTTTATTTGTAGGTTTTATTAATTGTGTTGGATTGGTAGTTTTAGGATTTGGTAGTAGTTATTTTTAATTAGAATGTTTTAATCTGGTATTATTTAATTATGTTTGTTGATTGATCCCTCAGAATTGTGTTGTGAGTACGTGTCATGCTGGCAGTAAGTTCAGATCAACGAAAAATTGAATCGAGAGGATGTGGGAAATTCGTATCGTCCTTGTCATTAAACTGCACACTATTCCAGGGGAGTTTTTCTGTTCTAAGTTTTTTTCTCTTTTTCCCGTTTTAAGTATTTCATTATTTGTACAATGAGGGCATTGTACATCTTTAAGTGGGGGATGGGAGAGAAAAGAAGTTTTAATTTCCACATAATTGTTCTGTTAAGTAGTAAATGATTTTGTAATTTGGTTAATAGTTATCTTATTAAGGTAAGTAATTAGGAGGTTATGAGTTGCCCATTTTTCAACAAAATTTTTGCATTAAAATTTTTGTTTTCTAGAGATAATTATTTTGTAACTATGTAGGTTAAATTTTAAGATTCTCTACACTTTTAATTAAATACTAAAGCTATTAAAAATATTATTTAGCTTCATTATATGATGTATTGATAGGCGATTTATATGAGAATGTTTGAGCTGTTAAGAAATGATAATTAAGGAGTGAATGTTACTTTTAGATGAACTTTAGCTATGTATGACATATGTCTTAATTTTCATATTAGTAATGTGTGATATGCCATATTTTTGGGAATTTAATTAATATCATTTGGGGATATACTGGGTGTTGTTTCCTCTGTTGTACGAAAGTACAGACCTGGTCTCCGTCAGTATATCTAATGAAAAAGAGCAAAAGAGTTTAATAACTCATGATTTTAAAATGTGGTCAAATTAAGTCGCTTTGTTGTACAAAGGTACAGACCTGTCACCAATGGTTTGACTAAAAACATTATTGCTAAACCAAAATCAAGTTATGTCGCTTTGTTGTGTTGAGGCACAGACCTGTCACCTCTGTCTTGATTTGAAAAATGATTGTTTTGATTAAATTTCAAGATATGTAATATTGGCATATTATGAGTATGAAAGTATATAGTTTTTGGGAGTCTAAGGGAATATTTACACGAATAATAATAAGTTGAGCTCAAGTATTCAAATATAGATTGTTTAAGTGGATAACAATATCAGTAATCATTGTGAACTATTTGATGTTTGAGAATAATAACTCTATGTGTAGATCAGTTTTTTGTAAATCTCGTAGTTTCTTAATAATTGTTTTTAGAATTAACAGATTTTTAAATTTAAGCATTTGAGTTGAAGATGGGTGATGTTGTGTAATTCCTACTTTAGTTATTTAGATTAATAGAGATGACTGTTTTCTTAAGAATTTGATTTTTGAATCGATAGTCTACTTGAGGACAAGTAGGATTCAAGTGGGGGATGTTTGATAAACGCTCAAAAGTACTATATTTCAGTAGTATTTTACCCCTATTCTTTAATGTTTTTATTGCATTTTGTTAAGAATAGATATTGATTTCGTTCATATTTGCAATTAGATGTGGAAATGGAGCGTTTATGAAGAAAGGAAGGAAAACAGTCAATAAAAGATTTAAATGATGCGTATTTGAAGAAATAAGTAAAGCCGAAGTCGAAGAAAAGAATAAAAGAAGAAAAATCAAAAATCCGGCTGAAAAACTCATCCATACGCCGTATGGAAATCCATACGCCGTATGGATTGCTGCAGTGGAGGCCCAGGTTACGCGGACATGGGCTGGGCTTGAAATCAATCCATACGCCGTATGGAAATCCATACGCCGTATGGATCAAAATTCCAGAAAGTATAAAAACGCGGTTTATCCCCTAAAACGAGGGGATTTCGATGGTTTTTTGTTTTCAGTAGTTAAAATACGACTGTAGGGTTTATATTTCGTATATTAGGGGTATTTTGGAGGTACGAAGGGTGAAGATCGAGGATAATTCGCTCTAATCTTTCGTAGTTTGTCGTTAATCGATTCGGTATATTTTCGTTTCTTTATTTCATTGAAGAATTTGATGTATTGAATCTGATATATATTGTTTTGATGATGAATTGAATATCTAAAGTGATTGTGTAGTTAATTTAATTTAGATTATGATTATTGAACGATTATAATTGCGTATTGAATAAGTTATTTAATTGAAAACGGTTATATTGCTCGTGGACACTTGTTTATTGGTAACTAGTAATTATTAGTTGCTTCACGTGATTAATAATTTTAATGAGATTGAGTTCCTTTAAGATTATTGATTATTGCTAGTACTACCTTAGGGTTTTGGACTATCACTAAATACGTTGAGTCTGATAGGTCGAGTATACAATAATTATCTACTTTAAAATGAACAAGACAATAAGTTAATTATTGGGTATTGTTAAGTCATACCATAGAGTTAATTATAACGAGTTGTGAATGTTTAATGCATAATTTAGGGAAAGACACACAATTGACTGATCATCTTGTGATATTGAAACCAGTATTTCATGTTGGACCCTAGATTATAGGAATTAGTTGGACCCGAAACGTTGGCTAGTTCATATTCGACTTAGTATTCATTGAAGAGTTTGGTATTAAGTTGATCTAAAAGAATCACAATTAGATAATCAATACGTAATAAATCGAGAAATATGAATCTAAGTGACATTAACTATACAATTATTTATTCCTTCCAATTAGGGTTTATTGTTATTATTTATTTATTATTTTAATTTAAAGTTTTATTTACGTTTGTTTATTTTAATTAAATGTTTTCTAAACAAATGTTCGTACGGAACTAAAACGCCCCCCCATATTTATTGCTTTCTAGTTAATTATTAATTTCTATTTTAATATTCCACCTTTTCCCTGTGTTCGAATCTGACTTACCAAATCTATATTTACAATTGATCGGGTATTCTTGCCTGGTTGCTTGAAAGTATTTATTAGGTATTTCTATTTATAAATTGTAAAACAAGACGCGCTTTCATAAGCGACATCAAAGAGCAAGTGTGTGGTGTTGAGGATCCTAAGCCTGTAGACAAATCGAATGCATCAGGTTCTGGGGGCAAGTCAGGATCATGGATGCAGCCAATCATGGAATATATACAACACGATGTGATCCCGAAGAAAGAAAATAATCCTAAAGCCTTCAGATTAAAGGTATCCCATTTTACTATTGAAAATGGTATATTGTATAAAAAATCACTTGCAGGACCATTATTGCGATGCCTTGAGGATCCTGAAGCAAAAGCAGTTCTTAAGGATATACATGAAGGTGATTGTGGGAACCATTTTGGGGGCAAAGCGTTATTTTCAAAAACATTGAGAACAGGATACTACTGGCCTACTATGAAGAAGGATTCCATGGATTTTGCTCACAAATGTGACACTTGTCAAAGGCACGGAAACATCCATCATCAACCAGCAGAACCGATGCATCCGATTATCTCACCATGGCCGTTTATGAAATGGGGAATGGATATCGTGGGAAAATTACCTATTGCTCCAGGAGGAAAAGTGTTTATGCTTGCGATGACAGATTATTTTCCAAATGGATTGAAGCTGAGGCATTTGTTCAAGTTAAGGAAAAGGATGTTATCTCATTCATCAAGAGAAATATCCTCACAAGGTTTGGGATCCCGGCAGAAATAGTGTGTGACAATGGATCTCAGTTTATTGGAAGAAGAACAACTAAGTTTTGTGAAAGTTGGGGAATCAAGATGATAACTTCAACACCAGTTCATCCTCAAGCCAATGGTCAGGCAGAATCCAGCAACAAAATTATAATCAACAATCGAGGCTGGATGCTAAGAAAGGAAGATGGGATGAGGAATTGCCTTTTGTGCTATGGGCTGATAGGACCACTGAAAAGGAGGCAACTAAGCAAACTCCTTTTGCTTTGGTGTTTGGATCCGAAGCCATGATCCTGACAGAAATGGTGATCCCAACGGCAATATCCCAGTTGCAGACTTTGGAAGCAAACAAAGAAGCGTTGATTCAGGATTTAGATACTGTGGACGAGTTAAGGGATCGTGCTAAATTTAGGATCGCTGCATACCAACAGAGGATATCAAGATCCTACAACAAAAATGTTAGGACAAGGAGGTTTCGAGTAGGAGACTTGGTATTAAGGAAAGTATTTCAAAATACTAAGAATCCTGCAGAAGGAAAGCTAGCACCAAAGTGGGAAGGTCCATATTTGATAGATTCGACGCTGGAAAGGGGGCATATTGGTTGGCCAATATGGATGGAGAACTACTTCCAAGATCCTGGAATGCCATTCATTTGAAATTCTATCATGTGTAAGTTGAATGCTTTTATTCAACATAAAAGGTACTCCTGTGATCCTTAACTTTTCATTAATTTTAATACTTTTTACTATATATGTATGCGTGTATTATAATTATATACTGATATATGCATGAAGGTTTATTATGATTATTATTCTCAATGAATACTCTACTGACTTAAGCATCGGAGGGGTGTTAGGCAAACTAACACCCACCTTTACCCAAGATCTTGTATTTGTTGTAGTTCATGCACTTAAGGATCATGGAATGAAGATTAGAGGTTGGCCACCTCTCCTCCGTTAAGGATCTCAGCGATTCTCTAAGGTTTAGAGGTTTCCGTACAGATAAACACCTCTCTACGAAAAGGGTTTTGACACCTCGCCGGGTGCGCACGATGTTTGATTATGTAACACCCGCCAAATTAGGACTAGTCATTAGTGCCTAATCGTTTATTAATACATGTAATTAGTTCTGTGTTAGGCTAATTAATGTATCGGAATTATATATTGATGAATATATATACGGTTTTGCGATTTGATTAAATCGTACACACTTTAAATCGAATGGAATTCGATTCAAACTAATACGGACACTGGTGAACAAATTTTATAAAATAAGATAACGTTAGTAAATAAAGCTATTTTGCCCAAAAAGTATTTTGTAATATTTGATAATTAATTAACATCGCACGACTTAAAAACAAACAAACGCGCAAACTAATTTAAATTACGTTTTAATTTCCACTTTTAAGTTTTTGGTAAAATAATTCAAATGGAGACATTTAATAAATACTCGTATTTTAAATTAGTCATCCAAGGTATAAAAATGATTAATGCGTAAACATACATAAATTAACGTAAAACAACGGAGAAAACGAACACCGTGCGGAGCATGGAACGGAGGCTGGGGAAGTGAGGCTTTCAACAAAACCCCACCTCCTCCTCACTATCTCTTTCATTTCTCTTTTCTCTTTTCTCTTTCTTCTCTTCTTTTTCTCTCTAACAACAAAACACCACCATCAACTAAAATCTTAAAATAACACTATCAAACGGCATCCAATCGGCTTACTCCTTTGGAATAAAAGAACCACGGCATCACGATCTACTTTTCCATCTTTTCGGATTTTCGATCCGACGCTAAAAACAGAAAGTTTCAAACCATTTTTACTAAGTATCGAGACCTAAATTTTATCACCTGATTTCACACCAAGTGTCGAACTTAAACAACTTCGAACCTTATTACGATACGACTTTATAAACAAATTGAGACATATTTTTCAAGAGTAACACCTTGGAATCACTAATACAAACCGTCACCAACGGGCCAACCATGTTTTCTAAGAACAAATGATAATGGACCAACATTGGACATAATGAGTTGTGTAGACAACTAGCCTAGATGGTCTTGCGAGACATCTACTTACTTAACTTTATATGTTTAGGCATTTAAAAGTTACGGGTTCGAAGAACCTACACACTACTCACTGTTTGCTACTGCTTACTACTCGACTCAGGTGAGTCTTACAGCCCCACTTTTACTGTTTTACATTCGGGGTGAGATACATTGCTTACTTTTCTCGAACACAAGTACGAACTATACATTTTACTATACCAAACAGAATTGCATGAGTTATTTACTACTTACAGAAGTCTCTCCATCATATATCGTTAGTTATGGACTTAAGCGCGAACACTAGTTAATGGATCCATTAGGGAAATGACCCTCCCCGCCCGGGGTAGTAGCGCTACCACGAACCGTTCTGTATAAACGGGCGACTATTATTCGTTACTTATGCTTGCTCAGTTACGAGCATGTCATGGGAGCAAATTATTACTTACGGGTTAAGCTTCGATTATGAGCCTCATGGCAACGGTATAACTTATTTACTTTACATTTGCTGGATTTGCAACTACTTGATTTACGCCTGCGGGTACTACTGATGAAATCTTGTGTTCAAAACTTATATTACTTACAAACCTATGAGATTCACCAACATTCGTGTTGACCCCTTTTAGCATGTATTCTCAGGTACACAGACGGAGTAGGATTACTTCAGGACATAGCTAGAGTCGCATGATTTCAACTAAACTGCATTAACGGAGATTCTCAGCATTATCTTTTGTACATGTTGATTATGTAATAGATTCTCCCGCCGTACACGTGGACTCTAGTAAACTACATTTTGTATACGAAAATATTAAGTTTTCAAACATTTATTTCTATGAAATCGTTTTTACTTCTCATTTACAGGTCGTTTACTGTATATCTTGTGCTTTGTATATTGATTAGTAACACCCAAGTATGCTTTCGCAAATCATCATATTTGGGGGTGTTACAGATTGGTATCAGAGCCTAAGGTTATAGTGAACTAGGTTGCATTTAGTGGGCCTAGACTATGACCATTAGGCAGTATTTCCTTACTAGGCATGATTGGTTCAAGAATTACAGCATACGACTTTAATTTAACATAGCCTGATCAACTATGTACAATTAAGGAAAAATGATGTGAGGTCTGAAATGGTTATGTTGAACAGGAATACGTTAGTTGACTCTGACCACGAGAGAACCAGACCATTACTTGATACGTGCTAGACATTAGGCTGGATATTATATACTTATATATATATATATATATATATATATATTGGCCTCGTCTTACTTTCGTTCTATCCCAGAAATGACAAACTCTCTGCCCAATTCATCGCGCTCCTATTCCCGCGGACCCCGAACTCAGAGGGTAGACAGGAGAACCACCAGATCGCCTCGAGTCAGACCATACCCCGCTCCTAACGTCCAGGACACGACACCCCTCGCAGTGCCAGTGTTAGCTGCCAGACTCCATCAACAGGAGCAAAGGCTCGAGAATCTCGAACGGGAACAACACCGACTGACCTACCTACTCCGCCAAGCACTAGATCACATATCACAACTTCAGCGAGAACAAGAAGATACCAGCCTCTCTGTAAGCATAATTCAGGATTCAATGACCGCTGAATTAGGTGCGGATGAACTTATAAGAAACCGACTAGAGGAATGTGAACAGCGTTCACAGGAGACTGAGGAGTACTCTCGACACTGGTACAACGACTGTCTTTGGTTGACGACAACGCCAGGCAAGCCAACAGACTTGCAGAAACTGTGGACCGCCTTGTCGCGCTGATGGAGCGGATTAATCTGCATCAAGATTAGATCAGTCTGTTTCTTGTAACCTGTTAACTACTTTATTAGGGCCTATGTAATTCGACCGGATGTAACAATTCCCGGCACTTTTGTACTACTACTCTGTAATCTTTTGGAAAACCCGTACCTTGTATCAAACTTGTTTATCTAAATGGAATGTGATTGTCACTTCGTACTGTTATCGTGTATCTCATCATTTACACTTGTGACATATCATAATTTCTTGCAAATATCTTATTCCTCTTTCCTTGTTCTTTTCATGTTCAGCATCATGCCTCCTCGTCGACAAGTCACCCTTAGTGAAGCCGAAATTGCGGGTCTGATTGCCCGTAGTGTGGCCCAAGCCCTAGCTACCCGAACATCAACTCCTGGTAGCGAAGATACAGCTAACAATGGACCACAACCCAAACCCTGCTCATATAAGGACTTCCAAAACTGCAAACCTTTGAACTTCTATGGTACTGAAGGAGCGATCGGTTTGGTACGCTGGATCGAGAAAATCGAATCTGTATTTCTTATCTGCAATTGTGCGGAGGGAGACAGGGTAAAGTTCTCCGCCAGTACTTTCTCAGACACCGCCCTCACCTGGTGGAACACCTATGCCCAGACTGTGGGTATCTCTAATGCTTACAGACTCCCGTGGGAGGAGTTGAAGGAGATGTTGAGGGGCGAGTACTGCCCCAGGGATGAATTGAAACAGCTGGAATTGGAATTCTGGAACCACAAAATGCAGGGTGATGACATCACCGGGTACACCAACCGTTTCCATCAACTGGCACTCCTGTGCCCATCCATGGTCGATCAAGAGTACAAGAGGATCGAGAAATATGTCGATGGACTTCCCAACAGACTACAAGACCTGGTGACATCATCCAAACCGGGTACTATCCAGAGCGTCATTCGTATGGCCCATGAACTGACGGCAAACTCTGTCCGCCGTGGCACAACATCAACCCCATCTGCAAACAACAAACGCAAATGGGAAGGAAATCCCAACTCATCCAACTAAATCACCAACAAAAAGCCTGAGTCCGTTAAGGCTTATTCATCGGGGACTACAGAAAAGAAAGGGTACATCGGGAACAAACCCTACTGTTCCAAATGCAATCGTCATCATGACGGTTCCTGCCCTTGCACCAACTGCAAACGGTTCGGGCACCTAGCCAAGGATTGCCGATCCATCATTCCTACCCCCAACACCAATGCACCAAAGACCTGCTTTGGGTGCGGAAATTCTGGGCATTTCAAGAACAACTGCCCCAAGCTGAAGAACAACAACAACAACAACAACCGCAACAACAACGCCCGGAGCAGAGCCTTCGTGATCAACTCAGGGGACGCCCGTCAAGACCCGAATGTGGTCTCGGGTATGTTCTTCTTCAACAACTTATCTGCTTCTATTCTATTTGATACTGGTGCTGATAGGAGCTACATTTCTGATGAGTTTTGCCCACTACTTGACATCACCCCCGTGTCCTTAGATGTTAAGTACACCGTAGAACTTGCAAATGGTAAACTCATAGAAACCGATAGTGTGATACCTAATTGCACTCTAAACCTAGCAGACGAAATCTTCCCAATCGATCTTATGCCCGTTGAACTAGGAAGTTTCGACATCATTGTGGGTATGGACTGGTTGTCCAAGCATCGGGCCGAAATTGTTTGTTATGATAAGATCGTCCGTATCCCTCTCGCCGTCGGTAGAACCCTGATCATACAGGGGGAGACCGGTGGGTCGAGACTAAACATAATCTCCTGTTTAAAAACCCTAAAATTTCTGAGAAAAGGTTACCCAGCAATTCTCACGCACATCACGGATAAAAAGTCGGAGGAGAAGCGACTTGAAGATGTGCTAATCATTAGAGACTTTCCCGAAGTCTTTCCGGAAGAACTACCGGGTCTACCTCCGCCTAGACAGGTTGAGTTCTTGATTGATCTCGTGCCGGGTGCCGCACCGGTGGCCCGAGCACCGTACCGCCTAGCCCCATCCGAACTTCAGGAGTTGTCTACTCAATTGCAGGAACTCCTGGATAGAGGATTCATCAGACCGAGTTCTTCACCTTGGGGAGCTCCGGTCTTGTTTGTCAAAAAGAAAGACGGTTCATTTCAAATGTGTATTGACTACCGAGAGTTGAACAAACTAACCGTCAAAAACCGATACCCACTTCCTCGAATCGATGATCTTTTCGATCAACTCCAAGGATCAAGCTGTTATTCAAAGATTGATCTTCGATCAGGTTATCATCAATTGCGTGTTCGCGATGCCGACATCCCAAAAACCGCATTCAGAACCCGTTACGGGCACTACGAATTCCAAGTGATGCCCTTTGGTCTAACCAACGCACCAGCTGTATTAATGGACCTTATGAATCGGGTGTGCAAACCTTATCTCGACAAGTTTGTCATTGTCTTCATCGATGACATCCTCATATACTCACGAAACGAACAAGAACATGCACAACACCTCAGAACCATCCTAGAACTACTTAGACACGAGGAGCTTTACGCCAAATTCTCTAAGTGTGAGTTCTGGATAAAAACCGTTCAATTCCTTGGACACGTGATTGATAGTCAGGGAATTCATGTAGACCCATCAAAAATCGAGGCCATCAAGAACTGGCAAGCGCCAACCACTCCAACCGAGGTACGCCAATTCTTGGGATTGGGCGGTTATTACCGTCGGTTGATTGAAAACTTCTCAAAAATTGCACAACCACTCACAACACTGACTCAGAAAGACAAAAAGTTCGATTGGACTGATAAACAAGAGTCAGCATTTCAGCTGTTGAAACTCAAGCTCTGCAGTGCACCTATTCTATCCTTACCCGAAGGCAACGATGACTTCGTGGTATACTGTGATGCTTCTCACCAAGGTCTCGGTTGCGTGCTGATGCAACGAGACAAGGTCATTGCTTACGCCTCCCGACAACTCAAAGTTCACGAGAAAAACTACACGACTCACGACCTCAAGCTAGGGGCCGTGGTATTCGCTCTCAAAATCTGGAGACATTACCTTTATGGTACCCGAAGTACTGTATTCACCGACCACAAAAGTCTTCAACACATCTTCGACCAAAAAGATCTTAACATGAGACAACGTAGATGGGTTGAATTACTCACCGATTAAGATTGTGAGATCAAATATCATCCAGGCAAGGCAAACGTGGTTGCCGATGCTCTCAGTCGTAAGGAACGAACAAAACCACTTCGAGTCCGAGCCCTTAGCATGACAATTCACAACGACCTGAACATCCAAATTCTCACCGCTCAACTCGAAGCTCTCAGAAATGATAATGTCAAAAATGAGGCCTTACGAGGCATGGATAAACAATTTGAAATCAGACCTAATGGAGTTAGGTACTTCTCTAACCGAATCTGGTTGCCTAGTTTCGGGAACCTGCGGGACTTGCTGATGGATGAAGCGCACAAGTCCAAATATTCTATCCACCCAGGATCCGACAAAATGTATCACGGCATCAAAGAGTTTTATTGGTGGCCGAACATGAAAGCTGAAATCGCCACGTACGTCAGCAAGTGTCTTACTTGTTCAAAATTCAAAGCCGAATACCAGAAACCTTCCCACTTACTCCAACAACCCGACATTCCTGAATGGAAATGGGAACAAATTGCCATGGATTTCATAACCAAACTCCCTAAGTCGGCGAGCGGTTGCGATACCATTTGGGTGATCGTCGATCGTCTCACCAAATCATCTCATTTCTTGGCAATCAGAGAAACCGATAAAATGGAACGCCTCACACAAATCTACATCAAAGAAATTGTTTGTCGACACGGTGTCCCTATCTCGATCATCTCGGACAGGGATGCTCGTTTCACATCTCGCTTCTGGCAATCACTCCAAAAATCACTGGGTACCCGTCTTGATATGAGTACCGCGTACCACCCTCAGATCGATGGCCAGAGTGAACGAACTATTCAGACACTGGAAGATATGCTACGAGCCTGCGTAGTTGATTTCGGTACCAACTGGGAAAGACACCTACCGTTGTGTGAGTTTTCCTACAATAACAGTTATCACGCCAGCATCAAGGCTGCACCTTTTGAGGCACTGTACGGTCGTAAGTGCCGATCACCGATTTGTTGGACCGAAGTGGGAGATAGTCAGCTCACTGGTCCCGAACTCGTACACGAAACCACCGAGAAAATTGTTGAAATCCAAAACCGACTCAAAGCAGCGCGTAATCGTCAGAAAAGTTACGCTGACGTGAGACGCAAACCACTCGAGTTCCAGGTTGGGGATCGAGTACTCTTGAAAGTATCGCCTTGGAAAGGCGTAATCCGATTCGGCAAACGCGGGAAGTTAAATCCCAGGTACATAGGGCCTTTTGAGATCCTCGAAAGGATTGGCCCCGTAGCATATCGGTTGTAGCTGCCATCCGAACTCAGCAGTGTGCACCCCACTTTTCACATTTCTAACTTAAAGAAATGTCTTTCCGACGAGACACTTATCATACCACTCGACGATATTCGCGTCGATGACAAACTTCATTTTGTTGAGGAACCCGCTGAAATCATGGACCGTGAGGTCAAACAACTAAAACAGAGTCGTATTCCCATCGTAAAAGTCAGGTGGAATTCTAGACGTGGTCCTGAATTCACTTGGGAATGGGAAGACCAAATGCGACATAAATACCCACATCTCTTCCCAGAAGACGCACCGACCGTGCACTCGAACCAATTTCGGGACGAAATTCTCTTAACAGGAGAAGAATGTAACACCCGCCAAATTAGGACTAGTCATTAGTGCCTAATCGTTTATTAATACATGTAATTAGTTCTGTGTTAGGCTAATTAATGTATCGGAATTATATATTGATGAATATATATACGGTTTTGCGATTTGATTAAATCGTACACACTTTAAATCGAATGGAATTCGATTCAAACTAATACGGACGTTGGTGAACAAATTTTATAAAATAAGTTAACGTTAATAAATAAAGCTATTTTGCCCAAAAAGTATTTTATAATATTTGATAATTAATTAACATCGCACGACTTAAAAACAAACAAACGCGCAAACTAATTTAAATTACGTTTTAATTTCCACTTTTAAGTTTTTGGTAAAATAATTCAAATGGAGACATTTAATAAATACTCGTATTTTAAATTAGTCATCCAAGGTATAAAAATGATTAATGCGTAAACATACATAAATTAACGTAAAACAACGGAGAAAACGAACACCGCGCGGAGCATGGAACGGAGGCTGGGGAAGTGAGGCTTTCAACAAAACCCCACCACCTCCTCACTATCTCTTTCATTTCTCTTTTCTCTTTTCTCTTTCTTCTCTTCTTTTTCTCTCTAACAACAAAACACCACCATCACCTAAAATCTTAAAATAACACTATCAAACGGCATCCAATCTGCTTACTCCTTTGGAATAAAAGAACCACGGCATCACGATCTACCTTTCCATCTTTTCGGATTTTCGATCCGACATTTTGTAAGTTTCTGACAAAACCTGAAACTCTTCGTTTTTACTCATTTTTATGTTTTTATGGTTTATATATGCTTAAAATGTCCAATAATGGGTTGGGTAAAAGAATCGGACCAAACAGTCGCCGGAAAACACGTTTTTGGCTCAAAAATCCGTCAACAGACCTAAGTGACGCGACGACGACTGCAGACCAGCGTCACTTCGTGCGTCACTTAAGTGACGCACTGAGTGTCGCTAAAAACCCTAATTTTGCGTAAGTGTCGCTAAAAGCCCTCTTTTTCCGTCACTACCTAAGTGACGCATTTTTAATATCCGTCACTACTAGCGTCACTTGCCTAAGTGACGCCTATAATCGAAACCTAAATTTCATACGACACTACTCCAGTGACGCAAAGAACCTAATACCGACACTTGTTACCGTCACTGCCTAAGTGTCACCACCTCATGCGTCACTTCCCTAAGTGACACCCTAAACTCATATTTCGCAAATTTATGCGACACTTCCTAAGTGTCGCCTAAACCTTAAGTGTCGCTATAAGTGACGCTAAAAACAGAAAGTTTCAAACCATTTTACTAAGTATCGAGACCTAAATTTTATCACCTGATTTCACAACAAGTGTCGAACTTAAACAACTTCGAACCTTACTACGATACGACTTTATAAACAAATTGAGACATATTTTTCAAGAGTAACACCTTGGAATCACTAATACAAACCGTCACCAACGGGCCAACCATGTTTTCTAAGAACAAACGATAACGGACCAACATTGGACATAATGAGTTGTGTAGACAACTAGCCTAGATGGTCTTGCGAGACATCTACTTACTTAACTTTATATGTTTAGGCATTTAAAAGTTACGGGTTCGAAGAACCTACACACTACTCACTGTTTGCTACTGCTTACTACTCGACTCAGGTGAGTCTTACAGCCCCCACTTTTACTGTTTTACATTCGGGGTGAGATACATTGCTTACTTTTCTTGAACACAAGTACGAACTATACATTTTACTATACCAAATTGGAATTGCATGAGTTATTTACTACTTACAGAAGTCTCTCCATCATATATCGTTAGTTATGGACTTAAGCGCGAACACTAGTTAATGGATCCATTAGGGAAATGACCCTCCCCACCCGGGGTAGTAGCGCTACCACGAACCGTTCTGTATAAACGGGTGACTATTATTCGTTACTTATGCTTGCTCAGTTACGAGCATGTCACGGGAGCAAATTATTACTTACGGGTTAAGCTTCGATTATGAGCCTCATGGCAACGGTATAACTTATTTACTTTACATTTGCTGGATTTGCAAATACTTGATTTACGCCTGCGGGCACTACTGATGAAATCTTGTGTTCAAAACTGATATTACTTACAAACCTGTGAGATTCACCAACATTCGTGTTGACCCCTTTTAGCATGTATTCTCAGGTACACAGACGGAGTAGGATTACTTCAGGACATAGCTAGAGTCGCATGATTTCAACTAAACTGCATTAACGGAGATTCTCAGCATTATCTTTTATACATGTTGATTATGTAATAGAATCTCCCGCCGTACACGTGGACTCTAGTAAACTACATTTTGTATACAAAAACATTAAGTTTTCAAACATTTATTTCTATGAAATCGTTTTTACAACATCTCATTTAGAGGTCGTTTACTGTATATCTTGTGCTTTGTATATTGATTAGTAACACCCAAGTATGCTTTCGCAAATCATCAAATTTGGGGGTGTTACAGATTATAGTGCCATGGTTAGGGAATCGGTGATGCCTCTGGTACCCGACAACTTCATTTCCGTTGGCCTATAGATCAAGCGCTAACGAATGTCGATACTGATGTGCACTAAACGTATCGATCTAAGGTTTGTGTTGTTTTCACGTCACTCTAAGGTTTGTAATGTATTCACATTACCAATTGGTTAGGCATTTTCATGTCTCAAATGGCGTAGCCCAAGAATCAAACGGTTTGTAATGTTTTCACATTACCTAATGGTTTGGCATTTACATATCACTTTTATAGTTTTCTTAAACTATCTAATGGTTATAATGTATTCACATTATCAAAATTTTCATTGGTTAAGTCTAATAAATAACTTTATTATCTCTAATGTTTTCATGATTATAAAAAGCTGTTTTGATCTAAGGATCGTAAAATCTTTTTAAGATCACAACATTTTTCAAAAGATAAATTGTTTTCACAATTGTTTGACAAATTATCAACATTTACATGTTACAGGAAATACTCGTTGGGAGTTTATCATTGTTTACAAGATATTTTCGGATCCTGAAATCTTAGGATCTTAAAATCACAGTTGATATAAAGTCCGAGTAAAGATTCTGGAATCTCAGGATCCTGAACTCAAGATTATTTCAGATCCAGTTAAGGATCCTTGAAACCTATAATGTTGAATGGATATTGAGAAAATCTTCTCATTATTCTGGATGTATCCTGAGGGAATCTCCTCAGGATCCTGTTTCTAAGCGAATATGTATATGTATACTAAGGGAATCTCCTCAGTATCCTGAAGACACAAGATATAGATAATATCCTAACATTATTTATAGCAAAAGACCAAAGGATTATCCAAACCTTTGGGATAAGTTCAACAGTGCAGGAAATTAAAATTGTCTTGTGGCCAACATGAACCACATTCAACACCACCATGGTTGACCATGCCAGGTCAACCTCATCCCAAATCATTGTTATGTTGCAATCACAACCCTTGGAATCTAAAAACATAAAATCTAAACTGGGCTCCGGCTAGTTATATACCTTCCTTGCCCAGGGTTAAATCTGCATCTTCAGCAGGATCCTCTGGAGTCTCTGATGTTAGCTCTGGATTCTCCATCTCGATGTCTTCGGTATCAATTGGAACCTTCTGTTTTGAAGCGTTGGGACTCTTCTTAATTGATGATTTGGTACCTTTACCGCTGGATTCACCAAGAAAAAATCTCCAACCTTTGGATTCTCGCCCTCCAATTTTGCTAACTTGTTCTGCCAGGCTTGGATATTCCAAAAGGTAATGTCAAGACCTTTAGCACTAGCTTCAGATGCCATCAGGATCCTGGCCTTGAGCACCGCAGCAGCCGCGTCTTTCTTGACACCTGCGACCATAACCTCGCGTTCCTCATCAATTCTTTTTTGAGCATCAACATCTTTTTAGGCAGCATAAGCTTTCATGTCTTCGATTTCTCTCTTCAGAAAGGCATTTTCCCGAGAAGAATCTTCTGCAGCAATGGCAGCTGACTTCTTGATGCTCTCAATTGTTTCCAGTTTCTCCTTGTAACATTTGGAGGCTTGTTCCGTAATCTAGAGAAGACATATATAATTAAAGTATGAAGTTGTATGTACAGATAAAAGGTTGAACAAGGGTGATGAGGTAAACCTTGTTGAAATCAAGTATGGGTTCATCAGGATCCTTATTAATGTTGGCTTTCCTCTTCTTGGTAGTTGACCTGGAACGGGTGTTAGGGGCTTTAGCCTTACTGGTTTCATCAACAGACTTTTCCTCCTTGATCGGCACATCTTCATCATCAATGTCCGACAAGGAAAAGAAGGATGATGTTTTAAGAATATGATCATATTGAGAATGCGGAATCAAGAAAAACACATTTTTAAGGACAGAATGTAAAATTTACCTGGTGTGGTTGGAGTAGTTTTATGTGACTTCATGATTTCTGGTGAAGAAGGATGTGAAAACGTCCTGTTACTTTCAGGAACTTTCAAGAACTTCTCTATCAACTCTTCTGTATCAGAAAGGGGGGGAGCCAACTTCTCGAAGGTTGCTGCGAGGAAAATGAAATAAATCAGAAATAATAATATATGCGGGGATACATCCCTGAGATGATTTTTATCCTACCCTTTGAAAGCCAAATAGTTGGAATTAACTCCTCATCTGGTTAAGATCTTCGATCAACAAAGAAAAACCTCTCTTTCCACTTATGGTCATTCTGGGTGACACAATGAACGAGGTGTTGGCGATTAGGCTTGATTTTAAAAAGGAAATAATTGGAGCCATGTGAGCGGAGATGATAAGTTTGGGCTACCTCATGAATCCCGAGGTGTGTTTGGTGAGAATCATTAACGGATTGAACAACGAAAAGAGTACGCCAGATCATGGGCATTGTTTGTGAATAACAGAGTCCTGTCATGCCAAAGAGATCCATGAAAATGTCTGGAAAGGGATATTTAAGCCCTAGGGTAAAAGGAAATTTAGGAAAGCATATCCATCGATCTGATCGATGATCAGCGTGGATATTAGGATCATGAGCTCAGAAAACGGTGTTTTCAGGAAAAGCACTTTTGAGTTTTTGCATATCGAAATCGGATAACGAAGAAGGAACAGGGTTGGAAATCATTTTTTGATCGATAAATTCAGGGAGGTCTGACTCGTTTTTAGTTGCCGGTTTCATTAACAAGGTGAAAGCAAGTAAACGATAAAAAGAGAAAGGAGAAAATAATACCTGAGAAAGACTTGAGAAGGAAAACGGAATGGAGGTTGAATGAGATATGATGTGCGTCAGAATCGCTATAAGTACTCAGACACGATAATCGATGCAACTACCTAACACGATTTAAGTGGTTACCCTGAGAAGTTACAACGTTTAAGGATCCTGAAAAACGTTATAACTTCGGGGGCAATTGTTGTGGGTAGATTTTCATTAACCTTTGCAGGATCCTAATTAGCATCATATATACACCTCGCAGGTATGAAAGTCGTTTATATTTTATATTCGTATCTCAGGATAATGATAGTTTTAAAGTCTGTTTTCAGGATCACAGATATAGGTAAGGATCCTGGATATATCGTTATTATTTATCTTGCATGATCCTGGTCAGGATATATTTATTTATCATAATTGTGCAGGATACTGAATAAGGAAAATCCTTGAGTAAGGATCCTAAGTTTATTCTGGAGTATAGATAGCTCAGGATCCTGAACCTGTATTAGTTCAGAATCATGCGCTGTTTAACGTGTTTATTTTCTTTGAGTATTGGCCAGGTCTTATGAAGAACACGTTAATGAGATATGCTCCGGATTATGTGACGAGGTTTTGATATGATCTTATGAAGACGAAGTCCGCTGCACGTGTAAAATGAAGTCAAAAGAGACGTTCGTGGTCTTCATCCTTCATCGGAGGATCCCTAAAATCTAGGGAATATTGTTATACGCTCTTAGTATTTAAACGAGGCATGGATGATCATTTAGGTTAACAAATATTCACTATTTTCACCTGCAACTCACACAAACAATCTGTTATTTCTCTCATTTACACTTATTTCATCAACACTTAGCTAAACACACACACAAATTCACTTAGCCGATCATCCTTGTGCTCTTAGTTTGTAATCGATTACTTTCATTTTAATAAGATTAACAAAGGCAAGGATCATTTGATCCTTCCCGAGGTTTTGTGCAGGCGATCAACCTTGATCAAGGGCTTTCTTCGTATATCACCGTGTCGTCTTTGATTACTTGTCATTTAAATTACTTTAATCGTGCTCTTTTTACATTTTCATTCTCAAATTAGCATTATCCTCAATCTATTCTTGAGCTTTGATATTAAAACATTTGTTCAACAAGGATCCACGTATTTAATCTATCTTTTTACACAAAAATATTTACTTACTAATAGAGATAATCGTGTTTCTACGTAATTATCTTGAGAGTAATTTTTACACCTAACCTCACAAACTAAATTTGATCACTTAATTGCTTTTAGTAATTTTTGACCAAAACAACAACCTATCCCAGAAGTAGCTCCAACTGCTCACAGGATCTCAAGATTCGCACCACCTATATGTGATGCTGAGATCCCGAAGAGATTTCAGACTCCCAGGATGAAGCTATATGATAGAACCACGGATCCTGAAGAGAATGTCGCTCAGTATCGGGAAACGATGGAAATCATCCCCATTTCTGCAGATCTCAAGGAGGCTTGTCTGTGTAAAGGGTTTGGTTCTACCTTGACAGGATCCGCATTAAAGTGGCTATTGAATGTTCCTCCTTATTCTAATACATCTTTTGCTCATTTCGTTAATTTATTTAATAATAAATTTTCATGTAGTAGAAGCTTTGAAAACCTAACCACAGATTTATATAGGGTTGTTCAAAAAGCTAATGAAACCCTGCGAGATTTTGTAGGAAGGTTCGGACGAGAGTCTCTGGAGATCCCTAATCTGGACATGGCTACAACTGTTCAAGCTTTCAAAATGGGGATCAAGAGAGATTCTCCATTTTATGAAGATCTTGTGATGAATCCTTGCAGGAATCTTAATGAAGTCAGAAATAGAGCATTGAGATTCATAAGGCTGGAGAAAGATGTTGTGATCCAGAAAAGGATTGAAACATCATCGGCATATGACAAGCTTAACAGAAAGGCGGATTCATCTTCGTACAGACCTAACAGGGGCAAGCCATATGCCAGAAATGAGGATCGTAGGATCAACGCAGTGGATGAGGATGATGAGGATTATCCTAAACTAACCGATTATTGTTTTGCAGTTGACACTACAGGGATCCTTTGTGCAATGCAGAATCTTGGAGACAAAGCAAGATGGCCTAAAAAGAATAAAAGGAGCACCGGCTGGAAAGATAAATCTAAGTGTTGTGCCTTCCACGAGGATTTTGGTCATATAACTGAGGATTGCATAGCCCTAATAAAATAGATCAGCTATCTGCTTAGCAAAGGCTATTTAAAGGAGCTGTTAGGAAAAAAGAAGGGCCAATCAAGGGATCAGGATAAGGCTCGGGATCCCGAGGTTCAGGATCGTTCTGTAATCCCACAGAGAGCAGGATCACCACCTCCGAATGCCAAGGTAATTAATTTTATATCTGGTGGTTCTGACATTTGTGGTACATCTTATTCTGCAACTAAGAGGCATGCAAAGGAAGCCAAATCCGAAAAGCAGGATAAGCCTACAAGATCCATGACCTTGATAGATGGAAAATTGGTAACCTTCAGTGAAGATGACAAAGAAGATGTTCAGGATCCCCATCATGACGGTCTGGTAATCACACTATATGTAGCCAATCATTTTGTGCGCAGGATACTGATCGATGGTGGTAGCTCTGTCAACATTATCCGATTGGAAACACTTAAGAGAATGGGGATCCCAGAGTCAGAGATCATTTAAAAATCAACAGTCCTTGTGGGGTTTAGTGGCGAAGTTAAAAATACTGTGGGAGAAATTAAGCTACCCATCTACATTGAAGGGGTAAATTCTATGCAACATTTTTGTGTCATAGATTCATTATCCTGTTATAATATTATTCGAGGTAGGCCATGGATCCACGATATGAAGGCGGTACCATCAACATATCATCAATATGTAAAGCTACCTACTCCACGGGGAGTGGTCAGAATCAACAGTTGTAACACCCGACACTTTAGGCTATCATTACTGTACCTAATTGTGTGATTATTATGTGTATTTAGTTATATTAGGCTAAATATACATAAGATTTAGTGTAATTATACACACACGTACGCGAATTGCTGAAATCGTACACAGATGGACCGGACGAAGTCCGACATTAACTAATGTGGACGTTGGTGACAAATTTATAAATAATGTGGAACCATCCACACAAACGTTATTTATATTAATATATTGTGAGAATATATTACAAGTATTACTTATGGATAAAAACATTCTGAACACGACGAAAGCACGCCAAACGCACCTTGACAAGCGAATTATAACTAAATTGTATTCTTATAAACTTATAACTCGAGATAAAGCGTTTTGATAAAATAATTCGACTACAAATATTTCGGGTACACCTTAACATATAACGTGAAATAACATTTAAATAACTACGGGATTTAACCGACTACAACTCGTGATACAAAATTCGGAAACACGACCACGCGAGCCGAGACCCAAATGGATCGACCCTAACCCGCGGACCCAGCCCTACCTTTTCCCTTTTTCTTCCTTTCTACACCAACACCCACCTCATTCTCATCTTCCATCTCTCTCTCTAAAAACAAAAACTCTCCCCCTTTCTCTCTCTACAAAACGGCTCCTAGAGCCACCACCACACCACCGTCGGAATCATCATCATCACCAAGAAGAAGCATCAAGATCATCTCCATCTCCACCTTCCCCATTTTCGATTTCTTGGTAAGAAGCTTTGAAACTCTTTTTTAATTACTTGAAAAGCGTTTGTTTACATGTTAATGAGTCCACTCAACAAGATTATGCCCGAAAATCCCGTTAAAAATGCTTTAAAAATCAAAACCCATCTAAAAATCGCTGACAGTTCATCTCGCGAGTCGAGATCCCAGATCTCGGCCGTCCTGCGAGTCGAACCGAGATCTCGACTCGGGAAGCCAACATGCGAGTCGAGTTGACCTGCGAGTCGAGTTGACCTGTGAGCCGAGCTGACCTGCGAGTCGAGTTGACCTGTGAGCCGAGCTGACGTGCGAGTCGAGTTGACCTGCGAGTCGAGTTGGCCTACGAGTCGAGTTCTATGCTGCGAACTCAACTCGGTTCGCAGCCCACTTTGTCTTTCGAACCCAAATTCAGTAATTAAAGCACTAATATGAACTATGATTTATCACTTAATTTTACACCGAAATTAGATTTCAAATGCGTTTTCGATAAAGCAATATAGTAGAAATAAAAATTTTCCAAGCTGACTTGGCTGCTCAACCCCAACCAGGGGCTCTTCCCCTTGGACCCCGCCATGGGCTGCCGCCCCTTGGACCCCGCTACCAGGGGCGCTGCCCCCAGACCCCCGTCATCCAGGAACTTGTAAATACTTTTACACTAAGTGTTGAACGCCTACGACAACCGAACTTTATATGATAATACCGGGACATACAAACACTTATACTTTGAAAAGTATACACTACAGACATATGAGATTACACTCACACTTATACGAGTTTACACTCGCTCGAACTTACTTTCGAAAAACACTTTCACATCGCGATACAAATGACAGACTTACAAATATACCTTACAAAGATACGACACAACGAGATACATAATAATAATAATACTTGGATTATTATTACAAAACCGTCACCAACGGGACATACTTGTTTTCAAACTACAAACGAAATACTAAACAAACAAACATTCAACATTAACTAGTTGAGTGGACAACTAGCATGGATGATCTTTAAAATATCTAATTACTTACTTAACGTTACGCGTTTAAGACGCTAGAGGTTACCGGTTCGGAGAACCGCACTACTTGACTACTGCTTTACTCTGCTAGACTCAGGTGAGTCTCACAGCCCCTATTTTTACTGTTTTCACTCAGGGGTGAGATGCATTAATTGTTTTACTTGAACACATGTAACGATTTACTACTTTACAGACTTACAGATTTACTGATATACTGAATTGCATGAGTTACGATTAATCCACTGAAGGCCTCCGAATCATAGTTGTTAATTATAGGATAAGCGCGAGTTTTAGTATATGGATCCATATGGGACTGACAATCCCCGCCCGGGGTAGCACGCACTACCACGAACCGTACTGTATAAACGAGCGTTTCTTACTCGTTACTTATGAGTGTCTTTGAATTAGCACTCACGGGGGGCACACTACTTGTACTTAATTGTACCTTACTGACGCGTTAAGCTTCAACTATGATGCTCATGGCAATGTATATCAACCGGATTGCATTCGTGTAATCGTTACTTACTACCTGGTTAAAACTGTACAAACACTTTTACTACTTGATGTGTTCAAACTAACCATTTACTACAAACCTGTGAGATTCACCAACCTTTTGGTTGACCTTTTAGTGATGCATTCTCAGGTACACAGCAACAGTAGGATGGCCCAGCAGGAGTTGCTTACTGGCTCGAGTCGCATGCATTTACACACTTGGAGATTTTATGCATTTCTTTTTTAATAGATGTTATGTATTAGAATCTATAGAATTTACTAGCGAACTCAACACTTATGTATTTTTGAATACTTATGTAACGTATTATTTTTCGAACGTCTCATATAGAGCCGTTCACTGTATCCTCTGTGCTTGATTACTTGAATAGTAGCACCCCAAGGCTTGCTTCCGCTAAACCGTAATTTGGGGGTGTTACAGATTGGTATCAGAACCTAAGGTTATAGTGAACTAGGTTGCATTTAGTGGGCCTAGACTATGACCGTTAGGCAGTATTCCCTATTAGGTATAACTGGTTCAGTGATTACATCATAAGAGTTTAATTTAATATAGCCTGATCAACTATGTACAATTAAATGAAGATGATGTGAGATCTGAAATGGGTTATGTTGAACAGGAATGCACTAGCTGACTCTGACCACGAGAGAACCGAGACTCTTACTTGTTTTGTGCTAGATATACACTAGGCTATTATCTGATATACGAGTATATATATACATAGGCCTCACTCACTAACTATACTACTAGGCTATTATATATTGAATATATATGAATAGGCCTCGCACGTAAACACACTCACTATAGAGATAGCCAACTTTTCTCTTGTGACCCATACGAATTCCTCTCATCGGGTTGCACCGACCACGACAGACTTGATTACCGTCACACCACTTTGTGGCGCACTCTAATGATTTTATAAAAATCACATCTAACACCCGAAATCAACGTACTTCCAAGGACTAAAATCCTCTCTCTGTCATTTCTATAGAACTTAAAGCTGCAAACTCCCAAATGGACGACTACACGTCAGATAGTGACCAAGTCCACGAGGAACAAATTCAGTACACGTATCTCGATGGGGATATCATACCAGAAGGAGAAATCGTATTAGAGGGAAACGAAAATCAGAATTTCAAAATGACTGGCATCGACATTGAAGAATATGAAAGAGTGCGAGATCAGGCCGTGGGACTAGACGGCCGAAATTGGGCACTTAAGCGTAAGTGCATAGACTATGAACAAAGATTGAGAATCTCAAACCGATCTGTCCCTACGCGAAGCAAAGATAAGATCCGTTACTGGAAGAAAGTGGCCACCAACCTAACCCGTAGGACCAAAACGTGGATCAAACGTTTAGGCAGGAAGTCAACGGAGGAGACTAGGTACCGCTCCACGACTCAAGGATACAGGGACATGCTTGAGGCAAGCTACCACCCACACGACTTGAACCTGGAGTCGGAAGACGAGTCCGAAGGCCAGGAGGCCTAACTAAGAATGACCTAACGACAACCAGCATCAAATTTTGTTAAACCCATGTACAGCGGATTTGTAATCACGATGTATGGTACTAGAAACTCAATTCTGATGGCTATATAGTGATACCATCACATTTTGTATTAGGTTCCTTATATTCAACCGGATGTAACAATTCCCGGCGCATTTTGGATTACACAACACGTTTTCCCGTATCTTTCATGTGTTCCACCGTACCATTATCAAAGACGTATAAAAGTCGCATGTATTATACACGACTAGATGGATAGATGTACCATCACGAACAAAACCCAACGCTAGCGGTATTACAGCTGATGCACCTTTCATTAAGACACGTCATCGTATTGACGCCCACCAAGGTTATTGGTCAACCACAACTCCTACGTATTGGAAACATCTTCCAACCATTGGATGAAACTCAGCGGTTAACATTTGACTCAATTCGCGATTTAATTGTTCAATTTTCAACTGGATTAGTGCCGCGAGGGACCCTCGCGACGAATAAGTCCACCACTATTCCCACGACAAATTGATCATTCTGATCACTACGGCGATGAGGACTTGCCACGACAGGACTACTCACTACTCATACCGAACGTTCGTTCGCCTCGAAATAGTAACACGGCCGCGATTGACTACCTTTCAAACACGATCCGATTATTGATATGCCTACGTTTAACCAAATTTACAAAACGTAAATTCACTACGACCCCCATCGCTACTGAGCAAAACACCTATTTAAATCTCACAATTTACTCATCTACAAAATTTGAAATACCTAAACAAAAGTTTTCAGTTCAAGCATACTACCCAACCCTTGTTATGATATTCACTTTTAATTCCATCACTTCATATTCACCGTATAACAAACAACAACTAGCTAGTAGCGGGATACCAAACACAATGTCGTTCGAACCTTCATGCACCACTCTTTTACGCCATTTTTCCCATTTTACCGCCAACAACACCTGACAACTGTCTTTCGAAAGATGGTAGTTTCCCTTACGCAGTAATCCACTCACTTCGGTACTGATCGACCCTAGAAACCAGATACTTCGCAAACAAACTCGTCATCGTCAATCTCATATCTGTCAAGATCGGAAGTGTTGACATCATCGTCGAATATGGATTGGCTATCTAAGCACCATGACACGAGCTCCCTTACCGACTAGCCCCATCTTCTAGTGACAATAACAAAAGGGAGTCTGATGGAAACCCCAACCTTCAAAACCACACCAACAAAAAGTCTGTGACTACTAAGGCCTATGCTGCCAGTTCTGACGACTCGACGACGTACAAGGGGAGCAAGCCCTACTGCTCTAAATGTAATCTTCATCATGGCGGTTCGTGTCCTTGCACCAAATACAACGATTCGGACATCTAGCCAAAGATTGTAGAACAATCATCAAGACCCGAAACTGGACGCGGATACGATTCATTCTTAATCAACCTAATTACTTATATACTACTTGATTGTTAAATCCTACTTACTGCTCAATGTTCCCTTTATTCCTATAGATCTTAGGCACAACCTAGGATAAACAAACTACTTATAGGACGATAGGTGTAATACGTAATTACACTATGAACTTAACAGACAGACTCTTTCCCATGCATCTCACACTGGTTGAGACCGGGAACCATAGAACTATTGTCTTTACGCGTCATCTGCTCGAACTTTACGCCACGAATTGTCTGTTCGGAGAGAACCGTTTGTACTTTTATTGTCTCCGCTAAGATTCAAATTTTATACTTAAAAACTCATACTTGCCATTATACAATACTTAATGTCATCATTAAAACATCGTTTTAACGAAACATCCATTTCATAGGAAATGACAAGCCACTCCACTGACAGCCACATGTCGAATGACGACCAACTTGAGGAGGAGCAGTCAATGTTTCCTTACCTACGTACTCTCGAAAGCGACACCGAGTCAGTGATCAAAGAACCTTTGGAAGAAATGGCACACCCAGGAGGAATTGGAGAGGTTCCACCTCAACCCGTAGCTATAGAAGCCTCTCAAATAACACGAGCAAATTCCACTTCAAACTCTACTACTGATGACCATACCCCAGCTACCGCTGTCACCACTCCTCCTACTATTACCCCTCCGATCATTGTCAATGTAAACACTAACAACTCCCAGCATACAGATGAAACACTGAATGCATTGCGCAATCAGCTAACTACTGTTCAGGAGGAAATCACCAATTTGCGCCAACACTCCCTCGAGCAGGGGTTGCGCCTGCGAACTCTAGAGTTCTATTGGGAACAATTAAGGTTCCTGTGCCCAACTCTGGGAAATGTACTCCAGTTGGTTTCTAACTCTGCATCACAGATGACTCAAGCTAGTATTCCTAAAGAAAAGGATACCGAAGCCCAACTGACAAACCTCAAAAGGAATCCGGGAGAAAGCTCCAACATAGACTTTACTCTGCCCCGAACAAAAAGGACAAAAACGACTCAAACTCACACTGCCCAGCCAAGGGGAAAACCTATATGGGAGACAAACCCCTCTGTTCCATATGTAATCGTCACCACACCGGACCTTGTGGTACTTGTTGCCGTCAATGCAAGACCTATGGACATCAAGCCCAGGACTATAGGTTTGCACCTAAAAACACCGACTCTAAAGCATTGAAGGCTTGCTTCGAATGCAGAAACACTAGGCACCTCAAGGCTAACTGCCCGTCACTGACTACGAAGGATAACAACAAAAAGGGAAACACTTGTGCCGGAACCTCCACAGACTGTCGCGATACCACAGGTACGTCACCACGCCACCTCCTGAAATCCTACACGATACTGATAGAGTTAGTTTACTCTATGACCCTACAACTATTATAGACGTTATAAGCACAGTTGACTTTACGAATTACTGTAGGCTACTAGTATGCATTGTAGCTACACTCTAATTACCGACTGACCACATCCATTGAACATAGTCAACACACATCGAAACTCTTTGTCGGTAGGACACCATCCCAACAAGGGGAGAAAGACCCCATGATATAGATAATTCATCATTGACATATCTCGCCGCCATTCTTAGATGACTTACTGATGATTACTTGAGCCTACAGACTACTACTTCGAACAAATTTCGGGACGAAATTCTCCTAACGGGGGGAGAATGTAACACCCGACATTTTAGGCTATCATTACTGTACCTAATTGTGTGATTATTATGAGTATTTAGTTATATTAGGCTAAATATACATAAGATTTAGTGTAATTATACACACGCGTACGCGAATTGCTGAAATCGTACACAGATGGACCGGACGAAGTCCGACATTAACTAATGTGGACGTTGGTGACAAATTTATAAATAATGTGGAACTATCCACACAAACGTTATTTATATTAATATATTGTGAGAATATATTACAAGTATTACTTATGGATAAAAACACTCTGAACACGACGAAAGCACACCAAACGCACCTTGACAAGCGAATTATAACTAAATTGTATTCTTATAAACTTATAACTCGAGATAAAGCGTTTTGATAAAATAATTCGACTACAAATATTTCGGGTACACCTTAACATATAACGTGAAATAACATTTAAACAACTACGGGATTTAACCGACTACAACTCGTGATACAAAATTCGGAAACACGACCACGCGAGCCGAGACCCAAACGGGTCGACCCTAACCCGCGGACCCAGCCCTACCTTTTCCCTTTTTCTTCCTTTCTACACCAACACCCACCTCATTCTCATCTTCCATCTCTCTCTCTAAAAACAAAAACTCTCCCCCTTTCTCTCTCTACAAAACGGCTCCTAGAGCCACCACCACACCACCGTCGGAATCATCATCATCACCAAGAAGAAGCATCAAGATCATCTCCATCTCCACCTTCCCCATTTTCGATTTCTTGGTATGAAGCTTTGAAACTCTTTTTTAAATACTTGAAAAGCGTTTATTTACATGTTAATGAGTCCACTCAACAATATTATGCCCGAAAATTCCGTTAAAAATGCTTTAAAAATCAAAACCCATCTAAAAATCGCTGACAGTTCATCTCGCGAGTCGAGATCCCAGATCTCGGCCGTCCTGCGAGTCGAACCGAGATCTCGACTCGCGAAGCCAACCTGCGAGTCGAGTTGACCTGTGAGCCGAGATGACCTGCGAGTCGAGTTGACCTGTGAGCCGAGCTGACCTGCGAGTCGAGTTGACCTGTGAGCCGAGCTGACGTGCGAGTCGAGTTGACCTGCGAGTCGAGTTGGCCTACGAGTCGAGTTCTATGCTGCGAACTCAACTCGGTTCGCAGCCCACTTTGTCTTTCGAACCCAAATTCAGTAATTAAAGCACTAATATGAACTACGATTTATCACTTAATTTTACACCGAAATTAGATTTCAAATGCGTTTTCGATAAAGCAATATAGTAGAAATAAAAATTTTCCAAGCTGACTTGGCTGCTCAACCCCAACCAGGGGCTCTTCCCCTTGGACCCCGCCATGGGCTGCCGCCCCTTGGACCCCGCTACCAGGGGCGCTGCCCCCGGACCCCCGTCATCCAGGAATTTGTAAATACTTTTACACTAAGTGTTGAACGCCTACGACAACCGAACTTTATACGATAATACCGGGACATACAAACACTTATACTTTGAAAAGTATACACTACAGACATATGAGATTACACTCACACTTATACGAGTTTACACTCGCTCGAACTTACTTTCGAAAAACACTTTCACGTCGCGATACAAATGACAGACTTACAAATATACCTTACAAAGATACGACACAATGAGATACATAATAATAATAATACTTGGATTATTATTACAAAACCGTCACCAACGGGACATACTTGTTTTCAAACTACAAACGAAATACTAAATAAACAAACATTGGACATTAACTAGTTGAGTGGACAACTAGCATGGATGATCTTTAAAATATCTAATTACTTACTTGACCTTACGCGTTTAGGACGCTAGAGGTTACCGGTTCGGAGAACTGCACTACTTGACTACTGCTTTACTCTGCTAGACTCAGGTGAGTCTCACAGCCCCTATTTTTACTGTTTTCACTCAGGGGTGAGATGCATTACTTGTTTTACTTGAACACATGTACCGATTTACTACTTTACAGACTTACAGATTTACTGATATACTGAATTGCATGAGTTATGATTAATCCACTGAAGGCCTCCGAATCATAGTTGTTAATTATAGGATAAGCACGAGTTTTCGTATATGGATCCATATGGGACTGACAATCCCCGCCCGGGGTAGCACGCACTACCACGAACCGTACTGTATAAACGGGCGTTTCTTACTCGTTACTTATGAGTGTCTTTGGATTAGCACTCACGGGGGGCACACTACTTGTACTTAATTGTACCTTACTGACGCGTTAAGCTTCAACTATGATGCTCATGGCAATGTATATTGTCACACCCCCTATTTCGGGTTGCGGAAACGGATCGGGTCGGGGCGTGACTAATCAATAACAAAGCACAAGATATATAGTAAACGACTCTAAATGAGACGTTTTTGAAAATACATTACATTACAAAAGTAATTCAAAGTTTTATGTCATAAAGACACATTATTTGTTTGTTTTCAAATGAAACATAATCATAGTACAAACATTAATGCGAGTAAAATCTTCATAAGAGTGTATACAAGTAGATCCTGCTGGGCCATCCTACTGTGGCTGTGTACCTGAGAATGCATTACTAAAACGTGTCAACCAAAAGGTTGGTGAATCTCACAGGTTTTTAGTAAGTAAATCAATTGAACACAATTTGAGTATAACAGTTCACAAAAGCAATAATTCAATACTTGTATTTGCACAGTTGAATAACGTAGCAAAGGTAATTGTACGTATGTAATCGATCAGTAATCAATCATTGCAACCCTGCTATCGGGTAGTAACCCATAGCAGTAAGTAAGTAATAATCCAGTAATGTAATAAGTAATCATTGCACGAATGCAATAGGGTGTGATATACTTTGCTGTGAGCATCATAGTCGAAGCTTAACAAGTCTGTAAGTTGTGCCCCCGTGAGTGCTAATCCACAAACACTCATATGTAACGAGTAGAAAACGCCCGTTTATACGTGTACGGTCCGTGGTGGCGCTACCACCCCAGGCGGGGATTGTCAGTCCCATATGGATCCATATACTAATACTCGCACTTAAGTCCATAACTAACAACTATGATTCAGAGGCCTTCATTGGATTAAACGTAACTCAAGCAGTACAGTATATCAGTAAGTCTGTAAGTCTGTAATTCGGTAAGTCGGTAAAGTCTGTAAGCCGGTAATCAATAATTCAGTAAGTCGATATGTCAACAAACAGTATCTCAGTAAAACTGTAAGTTGATTAGATAAATAGTGAATCTGTAAGTCTGTACGTTTGTAAAGTTTGTAAAATAACAATTTGGTGAAGTATAAGTCAAACAAGTAATTTAGTAAAACAGTAACTTCAAGTATTCAAGTAAATAAAGTAATGCATCTCCCCAAAACAGTAAAACAGTAAAAAGAGGCAGTGAGACTCACCTGTGGGTGCTAGTGTTCCTAACTGCAAGTAATATCCAATCCGTAATCCTCTAACGTCCTAAACGTAAGAGATATTTTTAATATGAGTGTTTGATGACTTGTCAAATCATGCAAATGATTTAATTGTTTTGGCAGAACGTTTGAGTTGAATTATATACGATTCGTTGTTGATATTCTTGTATTTTCCAAAAATTTATTATTATTAAACCAGATTTCGTTTAACTCGTACATATTTTATTTCGCCTTATAAGAATTTTACTCCGATTTTGTAACATATTTTTTTATTATTATATAAATATATATTTATATATATTATTTGTAAATAGGATAATAAATAATAAAAAGTAGAATATATGTAAAAAGATAACACAGGCCACAGGATTCTATCCTGTGACCTCCCGATCCTTACCCCATCCGTTAACCACCAAGGTGTGGTTGCACTTTGTTAATATTTTACCAAGTAATATGTATATCTGTTATTAATTTACTAAAACTCTTGCATTAATTCCAGGGGCCATGAACGATCCATGTTCAAGTTTAAAGTCTTTTAATTTCGAGATAGTAAACAAACCTAATACTAAGTCAATAACAATCTAAGCTCTACAACCTCAACATAAGCTTAAAGATAAAGAGGGTTGCTCACGGTGGGTGATGGGTGCCGAAGTGGTGGTGGAGCTGTGAAGGTAGTACACGGTGGTGATGATGGTGTAGCCCGATGATGATGATGAAGAGGTAACGATGGTGATGAGGGTAATCTGCTACTGTCGTGGGTTGTTGCTGTTGTTATTGACTCGGAGATGATGATGGTCTCCGTAGTGGTGGTGCTCGGTGATGGTGGTGCCGAGAGAAGTGAAGGGGATAAAATTATGATGATCAATCGATGATGTAGATGGTGGTGAGTTGCTACTGCTGCTCGATCTGTTGTTGTTACTGTTTGTTGAAAATGGTGGCCGACGGTGGTGTGGTTTACCGAGAGAGATGAAAGAGATGATGTGATGATGATGTTCGACGATGATGAGGAATAAGATAGATGATGATTGCTGTGATGTTGCTAGCTGTTGTTAATCTGCTGCTGTTGCTATGTGTTGTTGGTGATCAAAGTGATGATGGTGGTGATCGGTTGTGAGGACGAGACCGAGAGAGAGAGTAGAGGAAGAAATGGGTTGTGCGTGTGTGTGTAAACTCTATTATTGGAGTTGGTTTTTAACCGGCTCCAATAATTGATATTGGTGGGTATTTTATACCCGTGTTCGTGTACCCGATCGTAATGTGGTATAATATTTTCAAATGATAATTTTCTAAATATAAAATCGTATATAATTTCAATCGAAGTATTTCATAAAAATACTTTTAATGTGATATAAATTATATCTTTGTTTTACTTTGAACTTACGGATAGTTTTCTATGTTCAAAATGTATTTAAATTTCTAACGGGGTAAATAATTATTATTCTTGACAATAATACTTTACTTGGAAATGTTTCGTACCAACGTCCATTTTAAGTTTCTACGTTCTGTCAGATTCGTACATTCGTGATTATTAAATAATCGTTGAGTTATATATATACTTATATATATAATATTCGAATACTTTTGTTTTGGTTCCTACCGAGTACGAATATTAAAGTTTTAAATTAGGAGCAAATTTTGGGTCATTTTTGACCGGGTGTCACATATATCAACCGGATTGCATTCGTGTAATCATTACTTACTATCTGGTTAAAACTGTACAAACACTTTTACTACTTGATGTGTTCAAACTAACCATTTACTACAAACCTGTGAGATTCACCAACCTTTTGGTTGACCTTTTAGTGATGTATTCTCAGGTACACAGCAACAGTAGGATGGCCCAGCAGGAGTTGCTTACTGGCTCGAGTTGCATGCATTTACACACTTGGAGATTTTATGCATTTCTTTTGTAATAGATGTTATGTATTAGAATCTATAGAATTTACTAGCGAACTCAACACTTATGTATTTTTGAATACTTATGTAACGTATTATTTTTCGAACGTCTCATATAGAGTCGTTCACTGTATCCTCTGTGCCTGATTACTTGATTAGTAGCACCCCAAGGCTTGCTTCCGCTAAACCGTAATTTGGGGGTGTTACAACAGTGATCAACGGGAAGCTAAGGATTGTTATATGACTTCAATGAAGTCCACTACCAAGCCTACGTCAGCATAGCAATTAAAGAAACAGGCACGAGGCGTCCTTGAGGCTGTTGAACAGGATGTCAAAGAAGTGCCTCTTGATGTTGAGGATCCTAAAGAAAATGTGCTTATAGGGTCTAGGATTCCGGATGATCTTAAACAGGATCTCATGAGATTTCTGAAAAAGAGAAGATCATCTTTTGCTTAGAGGCCTGAGGATATGATAGGTATTTCTAAGGATAAACCTATCACACCCCGCTAAAGCGGAAACACGAGGTGCAACAGCACCGGGTAACAACGCATAAGATATAGAATCAACACCATACATAAATTTAGTGAAAATATTACAAATTACTGCAAGTTCAAACCACGGTACCAAAAGAGATTACAATAAGTTTCATAAAGTTTCCAAAAGAGGTTCATAGTTTCAAAATAAAGTAAACGCAAGTGAAAATGCATCCATGCAAATGCACTCCTAGAGTCCACCTTACTGTCGTTCTCCTGAAAAGCACAATAATTCAAAAAGGTCAACTATGGCCATAGTTGGTGAGTTCACAGGTTTAATATCACAAACAAATGAATTAAAAGCTTTGTTCATAAAAGAACAAAAATATAAGTGATTGGTTGTATTTGATGCGAATAGGAAGGTAGTATACGTGAGTGTTTATGCAATTGAGGCCAATACTAAACCGATTCGACCGACACATGCCCTAAGCTCCATGTTCTATCGGTAACATGAGTAAAGGTGATAATATGCACTCATGTTGCAGTGTAAGTGAGGGATGGTCTACCCTAAATAGCGTTATCCATAAATATCAATGGCTCGTCTGGCTCTCAAACGAGTTAATAAGTAGTGTAAGAGGTATTTCTAAGGACTTTAGCACGATAGTACTCAAGCATAACAATAGTATACACCAATTCGCATAAGTAGCATAGCAAAAGTTCAACAAGTTCATAAAGAGTACAACCAATTAAGTTAAAGTTTAGAATCATGATTTTCACCCCAAAATAATAAACAAGTAAAAAGGGGCTGTGAAAACTCACCTAAGTTTAGCAAATAATAGCAAGTAATAGCAAGTACTTGTGTTCCACTTGCAACCTTCTAGCGCCCTAAACGCATAAGGTTGTGTGTGTAAGTAGATGTCTCAAAAGACCATCTATATCCGTTGTGTAAGTGGAGGGTTAATGTCCACTTACGCTAGTTGTTCACTCAACTAGTATGTCCAAGTATGTTTGTTTTTCAAAAACGTGTACGACCCTTTGGTGGAAGTTTGAAATAATAAATCTTAAAAATATTATTATTAAGTTTGTTTCGTTGTATACTTTACAATAGTATATGTCATGTGGTTATAGGTTGTTAAGCGAATTTAATACTTAGTTTCAAAGTGTTTAAAATAAACTGTGAGTTGCCATAGAAGATTGATGTCGCAATACGTTGCGACAAAAGGGTCAAAGTCTTGCGGTATACGTTTAGGTTCAAATATAAGTGTTGTCTTTCGTTCGGGTTATGTTTACAAGTCTCGTTTTTGGTCCAAGTCTCATAATAGTTTACTCAAACCCATTTAGTTCACAATATTTGACCGAAATAATTTGGTCAACGTTTTTCAAAACCGAGCCCCGTTTTTGTTGACTTGGTCAAACGTACTCGGTTTGACCTGAAACTTTTACCAAACCCTTAAATATGTTTAGAGGTTTTAAAAAGTCAGTTTTTCCATTTATAGTAAGTCCACAAGTGTCGGTTTTTATTTTGTTACCAAAACAGTCCCCGTTTCATATTTCTAGAAAATACACGTTTTGTTTGTAGCGATTTCATAAATCTAGAATTTGAAATAAAATCCAAGAAAAATCACAGACGTTACCCTATGTCTTGGCTACTTCCATTAATTTTTCCAGAATTTTTGAGTAAGTCTAAGTATTTTAATAATTTCATTTGTCCTATGAGGTCCAACAATGACCAATCTTGACACATGCACATTGTTTTAATTTCTGGGAAAAATCTACAAAGTTTTAGAGAATATAATTCAAACAACTTTTATACCTAACTAAATTTGTGAGATTTAGGCGAAAACTTCAGCTTATTTAGAGTTCTGTATCTCAAGTTATGACCCAAACCATAATGACCAAGTTTCTGACTTCGAGAACAGATTGTCTACACGTTTTCATAAAATTTATTTCAGGTACTAAACGGACTCCAAAAATTATGAAAACACTTGGAATAGAAAGCTAACATCTTGAACTTCAGTTTAGACTCTTAAATCGTCCATTTTGGTTAAGTTATGCGTGAGAAACAGTTAGGTGAAATTCATAGTATAATCTGGACAGAAAGTGCATGTTGCATTTTAGAGAGTATTTTGAGTTGAAAAACGTTTTTAAGCAAAGTTTTTGGACAAAATCATTGAGTGAACTTCATTAGCATGAAATCAAGTAACAAAGATGAAGGAAATGAAGTTCTTACAAAGTATTTAAGTGGAGAGAAGGCTAAGATGATGATAAGAAGCTTGTTTCTTTGCAAAATCAACTAGTAGCAAGTGGTGGTGATGTGGTGGTTGTATGGTGATCTTGTGGTGGTTTTAGGTGGTGATATGGGGGTGGTTGATGGATATGGGCTGCTGATTTCCAGCAATCTAGAGAGAAGGAGAACCTAGAGAGAGGTTAGAGAGATTTGTGAAAGAGTGTGTGTGTTGGGAATGAGAGTTTGCACGTTGAGTGAGTGGGTAAAAGAGGAGGTGGAATAATTTTGGTCACATGGGGTGTCTTGGGCAGATTTCCAGGTGGGTCCCACACCATGTGGGTGTGTTTAAATTGTTTTCCCAATTCGCTACGTATTGTGGTCGTTTACCCGTTATTTTCGTTAAAACGTTTATTCGTGTCGTTTTAGTGAACGATATATTTGACATATTTTTAAATTGAAGTATTATTAAAATACTTTATTTTGAGTTATCAAAATACTTATTGAGTTTCGTTTGGTGGTCGGGTTTAATTCGCGCGTTTGTTACGTTTTCACAAAACGTCTACGTTTTTTTCCGCGTATTATTATAACGTAATAATAATATAAGGTAAATAACTACTATTTAATTATAAAACAAATTTACGTTATTTATAAAAATGTTTTCACTAACGTTCGTGTTTTGTCGGATTCCATCCGATTGAATTTACATTGTCGAGTCACTGGAATTTCGTTTTTGCGATCCGATAAGGATTTTGTGAAAACATAGAGAGAGATTTTTCTTTGTTTTATTTGGCACTTAGTAACATAATTTAGCATGTTCAAAGGAACTAGAGTTCACCAAGCAATCTCTATGACGTTCTGCGACTTCAGTAAGCCTAAGGAATCATAACCTAGAATTTTCACTAGGATTTAAGGAATGCCTTTAACGTAATTTGAGATTCTAGTGCGGTAATGACCTGAGATTTTTGATGGTTGTCATAGAAAGGTACATCTGGGGACTCCCAGAGAAGATTCAGGGAATGGTGACTGCCTCCAACCCCGGTACTATTCAGAGTGTCGTACGCATGGCTCATAGTTTAATGGCACAGGTGGTACAACTGGAGACAACAAAAGAAAATGGGATGAAAATTCCAGTGACAACTAGGGTCAGCAACAAACGAAAAGGCCGAAAACTATCAAGGCCTATGTTTCCGGATTCGAGGAAAAACGAGGTTATGAGGAAACAGACCTTATTGTTCCAAGTGTAATCGTCACCACGAAGGTGCATGTGGTGCACCTTGTGAGAGATGCCGGCGATTTGGACACCAAATTAAGGACTGCAGAGTTCCCGCAAATCCTGATTCGCAAAGAACATGTTTCAAATGTGGTAACCCCGAACATTATAAGAAAGATTGTTCAAAGCTGAAGGGCAGAGCCTATATGATTAGCACCGGGGAAGCCGGACAAGACCTTAACAATGATATGGGTACGTTCTTTCTCTAAAACTTAACTTTTAATCTTATTCGACATAAAATGAGTGTAGCTCGTTACTTCATAACACTCCCACCAACTTGGACGTCAAGTACATCGTAGAATTGGCTAACCGATTTAAGCCAACATAAAAACTCAGAGCTTACGTTTTAGCAAACGACCTTACCTCATGGATCTAATGAACACCAGAAAGACCCACACTTCTCCCCAGACCCCACACAACCAAGATTACGAGCTAAATTTCGGGACGAAATTTTCTTAACAGCGGGAGAATGTGACACCCGACAATTTAGGTCAATTATTAGGCCTAAACCATGACGTAATTACATGTATTTAGTTTCGTGTTAGGCTAAATATTTGTAGCACTTTGTATATTTATATATATATACACGTACGCGATTGGTTTAAATTGTGCGATAACAAATCGGATGTAATCTGACAATACAAATACGGACGTTGATGAAAACTTTTTCAAAAATAACGTAAAGCTATTTAGTAATTAAATAGTAGATATTCACATGATATTATTATGTATTAATAATATACGTAAAACTATACGTTTTATATAAAACATAACCGACATGACAAAACGTACGAATCGCATCCGACAACTAAACGAGACCCGACAAATATTTTGAAAATGTTAAATGAAGTATTTAAAAATAATACATTCAATAAAAATTTGGCGAATTATATCGTTAACGAAACACGTATAATAAACGTTTAACGTTTAAACGAACGAGTAAACGAACACCGTAGGTCATGTAAATTGGGGAAATAAAATAACATACCACATGGATGGGACCCAACTGAAAAATCTACAAAAATTGACCAAGAACCCATGTTTTCCTTCTTTTCCCCATACACTCAAACTCAAACTCATTCTCACACTCTACCTTTCACCAACACACTTCCTTTCCTCCACCTTCTCTCTACTCTCTCTCTCTAGGATGAAATTCAGGCAGCCCCAAGTCATCCAAGACCACCACTAGTCCTCCATACAACCACCACGAACCACCGTCGGCCGCCACGTCGAAAATTCAAGAAAACGAGCTTTTGACCTCCTTTCTTCTCCACTTCATCTAGAACCTTGTAAGAACTTCTAAAAATCTTCTAAAATACTTGTAATATGTGTATTTACATGTCTAAAGGTTCACTCAACACGAATATGTCCAAAACGAAAGTTGAAACACGTTTTTGAAACACCTAAACAACCCACTGTTTTCTGTCCAGAAATTATACTCGACTTCCAATAATTATTTCGAACTCATTTCTCAACTAAAATGGACGATTCTTAGTGCTAAAATGAAGTTCAAGAAGCTAACATTCCAATAAAATTAGTTTCGTAATTTTTCGACTCCGTTTACTACTTGAAAACGTAAATATAAAATGGCATATACATTCTGTCTTCGGTTGACAGATTTTTGCCTCGACATCTCGAGGCCATATCTCGTGTTTTAGAACTAAAAAATATATGAGGTTTTCGCCCAAATCTCTCAAATTTTGTTAGCTTTCCAAGTACAATTACACCTTGTGAAAATATGTAGTTATTTTTCTATGATTTATGTAACAACCGGTCAAAAAGTCAACTTGCGCATCTAAATTTAAACTTTTAATCTTCATACTAAGTACGCAATTTAAATCGAATGTACTTCGATTCAATTTAATACAGACATTGGTGACCAATTTTATTAAATAACGTTGTTATGTCAAAAATACTATTATGATAATATTTCGTATTCATTCGTATCGTACAAACAAAACTTACATAATTTAAAATGTAAAACGCGCAAACAAATTAACTTACCTTTTTATAATTCAAATATAAAGTGATTAGTAAAATATTTAAATAAAATATCGCGTAATAAATCGTATTTTAAAATGTACCATTTAAATTGTAAAATAATTATTTAACGTTTAAACGACGGAGCAAACGAACACCGTACGGAGAACGGGACTGAAAAGTTGGAGGATAACCTCCAACCCACCTCCTCATTTTCTCATTTCTCTCTTTCTTTCCTCTCTCTTCCTCCTTTTCTCTCTAAAAAGTTCATCACCTCCAATCTCACAAAATCGCAAAATAACAACATCAAACGGCCTCGGATTATACTACTTCTTTGGAATAAAAGACTCACCGCATCACGATCTACAACTCTATCTTTTCGGATTTCTCATCCGACAATTTGTAAGTTTCCGACAAATCCCGAAATCTCTCGTTTTTAAATGTTTTCACTTATTAGTAGTTTGTAACAACTCATAATGTCCCTATAAGGGTTGGGTAAAAATATTGGAACGATCGGAAACCCGAAAACACGATTTTTGCTCGAAATCCGTCGAACAGCCTTAAGTGTCGCAGGAATGCCAAAAACAGTACTAGCGTCACTAAGTGTCGCTATGCCTCTCTGCCGCCCTTATAGCGTCACTACTTAAGTGCCGCTATCACACACACACCGTCACTCCTTGAGTGACGCAGGCCTATAACTATCGGCAGAAACATGCGACACTTCTCAAGTGTCGCTACCTTCAGCAGAAACCACAACTTTCAGCAGAAACAAATGGCGTCACTCGAACCTTATACCGTCACTTCAATAGTGACGCATATACTACACCGACACTATTTTATACGACACTTCCTAAGTGTCGCCGTTATACGGAACCCGTCACTTCTTAAGTGACGCACGATATTATACCCGACACTATCCTAGTGACGCATGCCAAACAGAACACACGATCTTATGCGACACTTCCTAAGTGTCGCTACAAGCCAGCAAGTGACGCATACTAGTGTCGCTAAAAACAGAAAACAGCCACATTTTTCTAAGTGTCGAGAAACGTTTTCAGATGTCAATTTAAATATGATACAACTTATATTCAAAACAAATATACTGTATAAAGTATACGAAAACTCAAACCTAATAATAACGTGAATTATTATTACGAATCATCAATGACGAACCACACTTACGAACATATGAACTCTCTCGTGTTTAGGACACTAGGAGATTGTTATCGGCACGACTCGCTACATTAGGACGCTAGCTCCTCAGGTGAGTTCATAACCCCACTCTTTTACTGATTTCAACTGATTTCGGGGTGGGAATGCATACTCCTGTTTTACTACTTTCCACTGTATAAATCTTTACAAACGTTTTACAATAGTTTATGGTAACAGTGTGAGATTACGAAAGCTATGAGCCATTTGACCATACTTAGAGATATTAAGTATGACCGTGTTAGAAACACCTAGAATTATATTACATATGATATCTAGGGAATAAACGCCTCACTACATCAGTGACTTGCTAATTACTAGTAATGACTAGCGGACTTATGAGTACCAACTAGAGGCAACAACTTACTACTTTAGTAACGACTATCCTTACGAACTGACGTATGATTTCACTAAGTACTATAAGTACTTCCCTACAGTTAAGTGACCTAGACTTTACACATTACTTCAGGCAAACTAGGTGACGTAGATACGTACCTACTGATTGATTACGATTATCCCTTACATCTAGGTGACGCTCCTACATTTCTTAGTAGGATATACTACCGTGAATTACGTAACAACTTGAGGTACTGTTGAGTGCCTGTAACATTTTACTAGCTTTGGGCTAAACTTACTTACCGGCATGTCGTGTACTGCCAAAACGATTACCTACATCTCCTGCGGGAGAATAACGGACGCTGTCACTAAATGTGAAGCAACGATACCACGGTGGGTGGTACAACTGACTTACGAGCTGTATGCTCACGATACCACGGTGGGTGGTACAACCGACTTACGAGCCGTGGGCTCACGATACCACGGTGGGTGGTACAACTTACTTACGAGCTGAATGCTCACACTCAGCAACGGACCGACGAACTATTACAGTCGGGGTCGTTGGCTCGGCATATGAATTTATGCTCTATCGTAGTCCTGCGGAACTGCACGGTTACTCATACTCAGCATATGAATTATGCTTTACTTACTCTTAGCACGGACCTACGCATTTTTACGGTAGGGGTCGTTGGCTCGATAACTGATATATTTATTTAAACGTGGTCCTGCGGGACGTAACTGGACACATCCTTTGGGGGATACCCATTACCATTACTGTAGGTGATTACTAGATAACTTACGAGTCGGAGACTCAGGAAATTATGAGCTTTTGCTCACTTGACCGTACTTACAAACCGTACTGATATGACACGATTTCAAAACAAATACTTGATCACGTTGCCGGGGTGCAACCTTTCATGCCAGGTGGCATTGTGACTTACCAGTACCCGAAAAACTAATACTTGAAAACTGTACGAATTGACCGTACCGTATTGCCGGGGAGCAATACCGTTTGTCTACGGACTTTCTTGTTTGATCTCTTTCGACTAGTAGCATGACAGTTAGTCATCTTACGCTACACCCGTATACATATTGCCAGGTGGCAATAACTTACCTGATAACACACCCACTGGGGATTGGACCCCTTTTACTTGACTAGAAACCTATTGAGTAGGTTCACCTGCTTACCATAAATTACTTATAACTGCCTCGAGGGGCAACTGTTGTTATTTAAACTGCTAAACTTGATTGATATTTCTGAATGAAATATTTATTACTCGAACTACTTGTTTTTACAAATTACTTGTGAACTCACCAGCTTTCCAGCTGACCCTTTTAGTGTGCATTCTCAGGTACACTGCTGTAGTAGGATTGGCCTACAGGATTCTAGCTCGAGTCGCATGTTTTCAACACTCAGGATATTTATTGCATTTACTTCAGTACTAGTAGAATGTAATATTACTTTTATGCGATCTCGCAACTTGTAAACACTTAAATTTCAGAAATGTATAACTAAATTTCAAACGTCTCATTTAGAGTCGTTCATTATGTATCTTATGCTGTGATATTTGATTTGGTAACACCCGACCCGATCGCTTCCGCAACCCGAGATTTGAGGGTGTTACAGATTGGTATCAGAGCCTAAGGTTATAGTGAACTAGGTTGCATCTAGTGGGCCTAGACTATGACCATTAGGCAGTATTCCTTATTAGGTATAACTAGTTCAGGATTTACATCATACGAACTTAATTTAACATAGCGTAGCTAACTATGTACAATTAAGCAAAGATGATGTAACATCTGAAAAGGGGTTATATTGAAAGGGAATGCAGTAGTTGACTCTGATTGTTATTTGTTAATTGCTAGACACCCTAGGCTATTATATGTACGGTAGGTATATATGAATAGGTCTTACGTGTAAACTATTCCTGCATATCTATATACATGTATGTATGATTATACCTGACGTGATTCCGCTGCACTACTGATACATACACTCGAAGTGGCATATCGCCAACTTCCCAACCTTTACGACATGATCTCAAATTGTGACCAGGTTGGTCACGACTGACTAGTATTGCGAGGGATACTCGTAATGACTAAGTCCACGAATTACTATCGAAATTTACTATCGGCCTGAGGGCTATACTTAGAAAACATGTGGCACGTAGTGCTGCATCGTGCTCTGGGCACAATACTACTCCAGCACGTGGTGCTGTAACTTACAATACTTGGGTATTACTTTTACGATACAATGGGGAATTTCGCTGCTGTGCTGATGGCACTAGGTTACGGTAAAGGGTTACTGTGTTTTAGTACTTAGGGTACTACGCACCAACTGATAGACTTACAACTACCGTACACTAGTATCACACAATAGTCAGTTAGACTAGATACCATATCATAGTCTTGGTAGATTACTTTAAGGCATACGTGAACAACTAATATATATACAACGAAACTAAAAGTCTGAGAACTTTCGAACACATACTAATTTTACATACCAATGAAATAGACATAATGCTCGAATAAAGAACTTACCATTAACGTTTCATTCTTTTTTAAGAATCATGCCGCCTAAACGACAAACCTACACACAAGCAGAACGTGACCAATACGCTGAGCAAAGAGTAGCTGAAGCTCTAGCTGCACAAAGCCTAACGCGTCCCTGCACCTATAAAGAATTTCTGAACTGCAACCCGCCAATCTTTGTTGGTACTGGAGGGGGTGTCGGACTGATCCAATGGATCGAAAGGATGGAAGCTGTATTCCGCATTTGCAACTGCCCCGATGGATACAAAGTCAAATACTCCACCTACACCCTTCGAGATAATGCTCTAACCTGGTGGAATGCTCACGCCCAAACCGTAGGGGTTGACACCGCCTATGAACTTTCTTGGGAGGAACTGAAACAACTGATGAGGGACGAATATTGTCCTAGCGAGGAACTACACCGACTTGAGAATGAACTCTGGCATCTTACCGTGAAAAACAACGACATCATGACCTATACCAATCGTTTTCACCGACTGACACTCCTTTGCCCATCTCTAGTAAACCCAGAAAGCAAACGAATCGAACAATACATCGAAGGACTTCCGGCACAAATCGCGGACATGGTTACCTCCTCTAAACCCAACACTATTCGCGACGCCGTCCGCATGGCCCACAACCTCATGGCACGGGTGGTTCAACGCGGGACCCCCACAACTGAAAACCATACACAAAAATGGAATGGCGATTCCAGCACTAGTCATAATCCAACAAACCAACCAGAACCCTTGAAATCTTACCCTTCTGAATACAAAGGAAAGCGGGGCTATGCGGGGGATAAGCCCTTTTGTCACAACTGTAAACGTCATCACTCTGGCCCTTGTGGTCTACCTTGCGAGAGATGCCAACGATTCGGACACCAAATCAGGGACTTTAGAGTTCCTGCCAACCCCGACAAACAACAAACGTGTTTCAAATGTAACACTCCTGGACATTTCAAGAAAGATTGCCCAAATCGGAAACGAAAAATCCTCATGATCAGCTCCGGAGGGACCGGACAAAACCGCGGCAATATCATGGGTACGTCCCTATTCGATACTAAACCTTCAAAATAAACACAACGTTTCGATCAACGGGAAGGTCAATACCAAAAATAATACCGAATACATGAATTAGTACCGACTACATGAATTAAGTCAAACATAAAAGCTAGAATTTGCTTCAGCAGATTGACCGACTGAACGAACACAAATCACTCAGTCCTGATAGGACTACTCACCGAACGGTCACGTTATGACAACTATCTAGTCCCGAATGACTACAATGTAAACGATTCCTTAGCAACCACAACTTAAACATGTAAACCACGTAGTCAGGATGTGACTACGACGATAAACCGCGACACAGTCATGAATTGACTGCTTTCCAACTCCGTCTCAGACATGGTATGTCTACGACCTACTCAACGAACCTCTCGCTCGTACATTACTCCCCAGACCCCACACGACCGCGGCCCTACTTTAAATTTCGGGACGAAATTTTATTAACAGGGGGAGAATGTAACAACCGGTCAAAAAGTCAACTTGCGCATCTAAATTTAAACTTTTAATCTTCATACTAAGTACGCAATTTAAATCGAATGTACTTCGATTCAATTTAATACGGACATTGGTGACCAATTTTATTAAATAACGTTGTTATGTCAAAAATATTATTATGATAATATTTCGTATTCATTCGTATCGTACAAACAAAACTTACATAATTTAAAATGTAAAACGCGCAAACAAATTAACTTACCTTTTTATAATTCAAATATAAAGTGATTAGTAAAATATTTAAATAAAATATCGCGTAATAAATCGTATTTTAAAATGTACCATTTAAATTGTAAAATAATTATTTAACGTTTAAACGACGGAGCAAACGAACACCGTACGGAGAACGGGACTGAAAAGTTGGAGGATAACCTCCAACCCACCTCCTCATTTTCTCATTTCTCTCTTTCTTTCCTCTCTCTTCCTCCTTTTCTCTCTAAAAAGTTCATCACCTCCAATCTCACAAAATCGCAAAATAACAACATCAAACGGCCTCGGATTATACTACTTCTTTGGAATAAAAGACTCACCGCATCACGATCTACAACTCTATCTTTTCGGATTTCTCATCCGACAATTTGTAAGTTTCCGACAAATCCCGAAATCTCTCATTTTTAAATGTTTTCACTTATTAGTAGTTTGTAACAACTCATAATGTCCCTATAAGGGTTGGGTAAAAATATTGGAACGATCGGAAACCCGAAAACACGATTTTTGCTCGAAATCCGTCGAACAGCCTTAAGTGTCGCAGGAATGCCAAAAACAGTACTAGCGTCACTAAGTGTCGCTATGCCTCTCTGCCGCCCTTATAGCGTCACTACTTAAGTGCCGCTATCACACACACACCGTCACTCCTTGAGTGACGCAGGCCTATAACTATCGGCAGAAACATGCGACACTTCTCAAGTGTCGCTACCTTCAGCAGAAACCACAACTTTCAGCAGAAACAAATGGCGTCACTCGAACCTTATACCGTCACTTCAATAGTGACGCATATACTACACCGACACTATTTTATACGACACTTCCTAAGTGTCGCCGTTATACGGAACCCGTCACTTCTTAAGTGACGCACGATATTATACCCGACACTATCCTAGTGACGCATGCCAAACAGAACACACGATCTTATGCGACACTTCCTAAGTGTCGCTACAAGCCAGCAAGTGACGCATACTAGTGTCGCTAAAAACAGAAAACAGCCACATTTTTCTAAGTGTCGAGAAACGTTTTCAGATGTCAATTTAAATATGATACAACTTATATTCAAAACAAATATACTGTATAAAGTATACGAAAACTCAAACCTAATAATAACGTGAATTATTATTACGAATCATCAATGATGAACCACACTTACGAACATATGAACTCTCTCGTGTTTAGGACACTAGGAGATTGTTATCGGCACGACTCGCTACATTAGGACGCTAGCTCCTCAGGTGAGTTCATAACCCCACTCTTTTACTGATTTCAACTGATTTCGGGGTGGGAATGCATACTCCTGTTTTACTACTTTCCACTGTATAAATCTTTACAAACGTTTTACAATAGTTTATGGTAACAGTGTGAGATTACGAAAGCTATGAGCCATTTGACCATACTTAGAGATATTAAGTATGACCGTGTTAGAAACACCTAGAATTATATTACATATGATATCTAGGGAATAAACGCCTCACTACATCAGTGACTTGCTAATTACTAGTAATGACTAGCGGACTTATTAGTACCAACTAGAGGCAACAACTTACTACTTTAGTAACGACTATCCTTACGAACTGACGTATGATTTCACTAAGTACTATAAGTACTTCCCTACAGTTAAGTGACCTAGACTTTACACATTACTTCAGGCAAACTAGGTGACGTAGATACGTACCTACTGATTGATTACGATTATCCCTTACATCTAGGTGACGCTCCTACATTTCTTAGTAGGATATACTACCGTGAATTACGTAACAACTTGAGGTACTGTTGAGTGCCTGTAACATTTTACTAGCTTTGGGCTAAACTTACTTACCGGCATGTCGTGTACTGCCAAAACGATTACCTACATCTCCTGCGGGAGAATAACGGACGCTGTCACTAAATGTGAAGCAACGATACCACGGTGGGTGGTACAACTGACTTACGAGCTGTATGCTCACGATACCACGGTGGGTGGTACAACCGACTTACGAGCCGTGGGCTCACGATACCACGGTGGGTGGTACAACTTACTTACGAGCTGAATGCTCACACTCAGCAACGGACCGACGAACTATTACAGTCGGGGTCGTTGGCTCGGCATATGAATTTATGCTCTATCGTAGTCCTACGGAACTGCACGGTTACTCATACTCAGCATATGAATTATGCTTTACTTACTCTTAGCACGGACCTACGCATTTTTACGGTAGGGGTCGTTGGCTCGATAACTGATATATTTATTTAAACGTGGTCCTACGGGACGTAACTGGACACATCCTTTGGGGGATACCCATTACCATTACTGTAGGTGATTACTAGATAACTTACGAGTCGGAGACTCAGGAAATTACGAGCTTTTGCTCACTTGACCGTACTTACAAACCGTACCGATATGACACGATTTCAAAACAAATACTTGATCACGTTGCCGGGGTGCAACCTTTCATGCCAGGTGGCATTGTGACTTACCAGTACCCGAAACACTAATACTTGAAAACTGTACGAATTGACCGTACCGTATTGCCGGGGAGCAATACCGTTTGTCTACGAACTTTCTTGTTTGATCTCTTTCGACTAGTAGCATGACAGTTAGTCATCTTACGCTACACCCGTATACATATTGCCAGGTGGCAATAACTTACCTGATAACACACCCACTGGGGATTGGACCCCTTTTACTTGACTAGAAACCTATTGATTAGGTTCACCTGCTTACCATAAATTACTTATAACTGCCTCGAGGGGCAACTGTTGTTATTTAAACTGCTAAACTTGATTGATATTTCTGAATGAAATATTTATTACTCGAACTACTTGTTTTTACAAATTACTTGTGAACTCACCAGCTTCCCAGCTGACCCTTTTAGTGTGCATTCTCAGGTACACTGCTGTAGTAGGATTGGCCTACAGGATTCTAGCTCGAGTCGCATGTTTTCAACACTCAGGATATTTATTGCATTTACTTCAGTACTAGTAGAATGTAATATTACTTTTATGCGATCTCGCAACTTGTAAACACTTAAATTTCATAAATGTATAACTAAATTTCAAACGTCTCATTTAGAGTCGTTCATTATGTATCTTATGCTGTGATATTTGATTTGGTAACACCCGACCCGATCGCTTCCGCAACCCGAGATTTGAGGGTGTTACAATTTATTTTGTACACCTGTGTCCGGATTTGTCAATTTTGGACATCATGGGATTTGCCTAATTTTTCGAACAACTTATTGATGCCTAAAAATCATGAAAAAATTTGGTAAAATAGTTAAGACGCAGAAGAATGACTGTGATTTTTTTCGGATTTTATTTCGGACATTTACCTAGTGAAAACGAGATTCGAAACCGATCAAAAATCTGCCAAACACACCCCAGGGACAGTTTTTGTAAGTTTATGAAAACGACACTTCCGATCTACCATAAAACGCAACTCTAATTTTTATAAGTTCTATAAACATATTTAAGACTTGTCTAAAAGTTTCGGTTCAAACCGAGTACGTTTGATCACGTTCACAAACTCAAAAACACAACAGCTCTCTAGTGTCGCATCGGGGCCAATCCGATGGCGACACTAACCCTGTGTCGCTTAAATCAATTGAGTGTCGCAGATTGTGACACTGGCCGTGTGTCGCTATGACCAACCGAATGTCGCAGGCAGCGACACTAAGCCTTGTATCGCTACAATTCTCTAATGTCGCATATAGCGACACTAATCCCTGTGTCGCCACAAATTAAATCCTTGTCACCTGCGACACTGAGCCTAGTGTCGCAACATCTCTGATTTTCATAACTACCGACACTAACCTCGGTGTCGCACTCCAATGTCGCTACCCAGTGTCGCAATCTAGTGTCGCAGAACACAACTGATTTAAAACATGATTTATACTAAGTGTCGAACTCGCGTAACAACTAAATCATATACGACACTACTCATACCCGCAATACATATACGACTATAAGTATACAACAAAACAAACATCATGATAATAATAATACTTTGAAAATTATTATTACAAAACGTCACCAACGGGCCGTACACGTTTTCTAAACTTAAACGATAAACAAACACTTGGACAAAACTAGTTGAGTGGACAACTAGCATAAATGGACTGTTAAGTCATCTACCTACATATAACCTTACGCGTTTAGGGCGCTTGGAGGTTACTATTGGACAACACACTTACTTTAGGAATGCTAGCACCCATAGGTGAGTTTCATAGCCCCACTTTTAAACTGTTTTGATTCACATTGGGGTGAGAATGTGATATCGCGTAAAAAGTCATGTTTTTACCACCGATATCTCTCATTCTGGAACAATACTTGGCATTTGGACTCAAATAATACACAAATTAATGAAACTTTTTCAAGAAAGTCAAAATGAAGTTGTACGAGAAAAATCAAGCAAAACGAACGAAAAACGAAGATTCCACGCACAGTTAAAGATTCAAGGCATCCGAAACAAGATTTAGAGACAAAGTACCCATCACCAAGATCCATCTTATCCATGATGTTCATTTTCAAAATATGAATCCAACAGAAGAAGAATCAACAAAAACGGACGAAGAATGAAGATTCAACGTATGCCGGAAGATTCAAACGATTCGCACGAGACATCTAAAGATCAGAGAAACATCTCAGGGATTTATTTTCATCAAAGTCTTCAATTTTAAAAAACGAATAAAAAAAAAAGAATCGACGCAAACGGACGTATAACGAAGAAGATACGCACGAATCAAGAAACGAGCGAAAAGAAAGCGAACCGGGGCGGGTGGCTGCCAGCCACTGCCGGCCACCACCACACCGCCGCCGGCCACCTGGTGGACGGCGCCGGCCGCCACTCCCCCGTCCATTTCGTGCTTTATTGTCCTTGCCCGTACTCGCTTGGTACATGTGCTAGCACTTTACGCAACTTTAGGGTACACGTGTTAGACCTTTACGCGCTTTAGGGTACATGTGCTAGCACCTTTTGATAATGTGTTCCCCAAGTTGCTAAAATGCACCGGATTTCACCTATAAATAGGGTGCCCATGGTTCATTTGCAAGACACACCATTCTTAGAACAATACTTCTACTTAGTTATTAGTTCTACTTTCTCTCTCTATTTTCTTACTCTAAATTAGTTTTAGGATAGTTTAGGAGCTTGTTTAGAATTGAAGGAAAGTACGGAACACTTTGTAATCTTCGGAGTACGCTCGGAATTGTGTCAATTAATTCAAGTCTATTCTCTCTCGCATTTAGTCCTGGTTCTTTCTATCCTTATCTATCTTAATTAATTACGTTTATATTGATTATGCTAAATTTAGTTATTCCCATGATTAGAGAGTAGTACGCTTGTTGTGTTTGCTTGCGATGTAGTTAGTTAATTATGGGATGATTTACAATTAAATATTAAAGATCAGAATTATTGCTTAGATCATCTTATTGCATGTTCTTGTTTGATTGTTGCCTTAGGATCATCATAGTAGTAAAATATAAATGGTCTTAATTATCGTGAAATAATATGAGGGCCCCTATTCGACTGTTACTCGATATAGTACTGGAAACACTTCAAGGTGGAGTACAAATGTATGGAAGTCGAGGAACGACCGAAGGTAGTCATACTACGAAACGGTACAATATTACGAAGTAATATGACGGCCCCTATTCGACTGTTATGCAGTATAGCGTTAGAAACACTTTAGGTGTAGTACAAACACATGGAAGCTGTGTAACGACCGAAGGTAGTTATATTACGGACTAATATATAAAATGAGTAACCTAGTTTAATTAACCTTTCTAAATAGACTTTTAAACTTCAAATTAATCTATCGCCTTTCCACCAATAAACGTGATTACAACACCTTTTTAACGACGTCCAATTAAAAGGTAGTTAGTCATCTGTGTCAATATAACTTGTCAAAGGTATGAAACTATGAAACCGCAAGGCTACATGGGGGATTATCGTAGGACAAGACATGGCCAAGGTTTGAAGCGATGGAACCACTTAAAGTGAGGAATGCTGTGAATAACTAGGGGATCTATTGGGTAGTCTTAAGTAAGGGCTGGTTTAAAGTCATAAATGAACCTTTTAATTATACGAATCTGTTAGGATGACGAGGAATCGTTATATGATTCGGTTATGTCTAGTACCTTAAGATTTTGTTCCCGTTCATATGAAAGTATTATTAAACCGTAATTAAGATTTTGCTTATTATTCTAAATACTTTGTAATGTTACCATAACCTAGCTCCCAGTGTGACATGCTAATGGAATTTTAATTAGTAGGGAATCTAGTGTTTACATACAAGTATTCAAGAATGATAATTAACTAATATCTTTCAAAACAGTTTCTCCAAATATCATCCCATAACTTAATTAACGAAGTCTCAGCAAACACTATCTTTATCTTATCTGCTTTAGCTTTTATTTTAATTTCGCTTTTATTTATTTACTTGCCTAAGTTAGTTAATAGAAAAACCAAAACTCCCCCACTATTTTATAAACCCTTCACTAGTTTGAAAGCCCTCATCTGCCACGCCTTAGTTTCAATTCAGTCGGTTTGAATAAACGACTCTAGGTCATACCTACCACTTGCTCACCTTTAGGATTAGCATTGTTAGGGAAAACTTAGGCCCCGCAATTACAAATTTAAAACACTCACTGATACCCGTCGCCAGTAGCCGGTGCAACGACAAGGGTAAAATCCTTACCGACCACTGGGGGTGCATCAGAATGCATGCTTCCTTTCATAATTTTATGAATACAAGTACAGAAAATCGTTAATATTTGTTTATAACTAGTGTGCTAGATTTAGGCACTAGCAAGTTTCACAAACGTACCTCCGGTTAAGTTTTAAATGCATGAACTTATAGAAATAGTAAAACAGATAAGATATTGCGGTAAAGCAATACAACCGATTATGATATGGCGGTAAAGTAATACAAGACGATTACGATATTGCGGTAAAGCCATACAATACAACATTGGGGTAAAGCAATACATTACGATATTACGGTAATGCAATATAATACTATATTGCGGTAAAGCAATACAATACGATATCGCGATAAATTAATACAAACACTTAAAGCTTATGATTTACATTTATCTTATACGGTCAATCAGAGATGTAGAATTTTCACAACATGAAACCCGAGCAAACTGGATGGAACTGGCTCAAGGCCGCATTGCACAGATGTACTTGGATTAAGAAGACATCTCTGAAACCATAAACCGTACTCACGACCAAATGGAAGATACCACAGAAACTATGGAGATCGTTCATAACCAAGTAATCAATAACCGAAACGAGATCTCCGTTTTACAAACGAGGCCGGAACAATATGAGACACACTTGCGGGAAACCGTGGATGCTCTCAGAATGGTTAGCAGACTTGCAGAATCAGTGGACCACCTTACCTCTCTGCTGCCACAATTGAATCTACACCGAGATTAGTGTAGTGTCTATTATGTAATCTACTAATCAAATATTAGTTAAAACTCATGTAATTCGTCCGGATGTAACAATTCCTGGTATCCTTTGTAAACTCTGCAGTTGTAATCTTTTGAAACTCGTATCCTTAATGACTATAAACCTTGTTATCTCATATTGTTGATCGATTGTCACTTTGTGCTGTTGTATATTACCTCCTTATATACAATTGTGATAATCATAACTCTTGTATAAAATCTCACTTATCCTTTTATTTCTTGTCAATAAAGAATCCTGCCGCCGAGACGAACATACAGTTAAGCTGAGATCGGCCCAACTCATTGCACAGGGCATAGCTGATGCCCTAGCTGCCCGACAGCCAAACTCAGGCAGCGAAGATACTACAAACAACACTCCACCAACCAAACCATGTACCTACAAAGACTTCCTCAACTGCAAACCCTAGAACCTCAAGGGCACTGAAGGAGCCATCGGGCTAATCAGATGGTTCGAGAAAATGGAGTCAGTTTTCTGGCTCTGCAACTGTACAGAAGACTATAAAGTCAAATACTCCACCTGTACTTTCTTGGAAGGTACTCTCACTTGGTGGAATACCTATGCTCAGACCGTGGGCATCGATACTGCTTACCAACTCCCTTGGGAGAATTTGAAGAAAATGCTCAGGGATGAGTATTGCCCTCGAGAGGAACTAAAACAACTTGAGGTCGAGTTTTGGAACCTCACAGTCAAGGGCAACGATATCACAAGTTACACCACCGGATTTCATCAACTGGCACTCCTGTGCCCAACCATGGTAGATCCGGAGTATAAACGGATCGAGAGATACATCTGGGGACTTGATGTGACGTAAAAAGTCATGTTTTCAAGGCCATTATTCCGCACTTTTTGGGCACATCTTTAGTGAAAACATTCCAAAACAATCATTATTTACTAAAATTCACTAAAATGCTCAAAATATAGACGTTGCTACAAAAGTCACTAAAAACATCCGAATAACGAGCAAAACGGAGCAAATAAGCAGCAACCAATTCTCGCACCCTCATTTATCCTATGATAAACACATTCTAACCTTATGATATGTTGAAATAGGTGAAATCGAGATGAGAAAATCAAGAAACATGCAAATCAGATAAAGAACGGAGAAGACAGGACGGTTACAAACTCCTATAAAGTGATTTCGGCTACGCTAAAGTTAGACACATCCAATCTCAGTGATATTGGCACCATTAGAAGCGTAACGGAATTACGAAAACAAAGGCGAAAGAATCAGGTCAAACGGACGCATAACGAAGGAGATACGGACGTTTTAAGCAACGAACGAAATCAGACAGAAGCCGTATACGGCCTTGTACACCGTATACGGCCCTTCATACACCGTATACGGCCCTATGAAGGCCGAATACGGCCCTGCACCCCATATCGTGCCTCGTTTGCTTGTACGTGCTGCTTCGCGAGTTGTACCTGTGATTTTGAGCTTTGCCTATAAATAGGGGATACCCCCTCCTTCTTCAAAAACACCTACACCTCACCATTCCACACATTTCTCCATTTCCACTTTCTCTCTCACACACACTCTCTCTCTCTATTCTCTCTTTCTTTCTTTCTCTCTCTAGAAATTAAGGTTTGATCTCGTTAGTTCTCAGTTAGTATTTAACTGAAACTAACGGAGGGGCTACTTTTGTAATAGCGTAGGGAATAGTCCAGGGGCTTTTATTGTAATATTGTCAAGGATATTGCGGAAGTTCTGCTTGTACTCTCTCTCTAAACGCTTATTCAATCTACGCTTTATTAACGGTTACTTCTTTCCTTATCTGTTATAATGATAATTGCTATTGTTATTATGCTAGATTTAGGACCTGTTATTATGCGTAGTGAGTAGTTTCCTTGTGTGTTTGTTATGATGTAGTTAGTTTATATATGTGTGGGGTGATGCTACTTTAAATATATGATTGGGATGATAACATTATGAAACAACGGAGGTAACGTTATACGGCTTTCATTTGTATAGCGCCGGAATCATCACTTATGTGTGTAGTACAGAACGTGGAAGCTATGAAAGTCGTGGGCACAATCCGTTGTGGAAGTAATGATCCCAATTATATTATATAATGAAAACCGGTGATTTATTAACCTTGTATTTATGAATTTCTAAACCTAATCGCCTTTCTCTAATTAAACGTGGTTAGAACCTTTATGACAAGGAGTCGCGAACCTTGATCAAACGGTCACTACCTATCTATGTTTTCTGAAACTGTAAACATGGTCTGAATTGCGTAGCTGTGGAAATACTGTTTAAAACCTTTCGTATAGTACACCGTGAATCAATCAGGGATTTATTGGGAAATAGTGAGGGCTGGTTTATATCATAGATGGTTGGGCTTTAATACAAACTTAGTTTAAACTAGTCTAGAGTGATCATAAAGTATGTGACCCCGGAAAGACCATGGTAAACGGCACTGTACTTCGTGTAACGTTGGAAACACCTCTGGTGGAGTACAAATACGTAGGAGCTAAGGAAATGTCGGTGGTTGAAGACTGTGTCACATCCTGGTTTAACTTCAAAGCTGTGGAAATGCTTGATCGCACTATACACCGTTAGTACACCTAAAGATCTGGAACACTCTGAAAATGCTTAATTGCACCATACACCGTTAGTACATCTCGGGTCTGGAAAACTGTGGAAATGCATAATCGCACTGTACACCGTGATGAAAGCTCTAGACTAAAATATAACCATTAATATAAAGTTAATAGTTACCAAACCAAGTCTTAATCTTAAATGCCTTGTTTGACTTCGTTGTCCCCGTAGTGTTAAGAAAGGTCGGAACCTTAGTGGGTATGTTACTCTATCTCATGCACCCAGGAACTAACATTCCAAGAAGGGTCGTTGCTCCGTCACTGGATAACGTTGAAGAGTTGAGCATCCTCCTCCGATCAAACTCAATTTGGCCTGGTACTCAGTGACATACTAATTGGTCTCCCCAATCAGTAGGGTACTAGTGTTTACACTACGAACAATTGAGCTCAGATAAGACACAAACCTTTAAAAAGACGTTTTCATTTCAAAACCCCTAGCATCACCCCCGCATAAGCTAACGAAGTCATAACAAACACATCTCCTCCATACTGATTTCATCCCTATTTTTGTTTTCCATTTATTTACTTTTTATTTAATTGCTTTAATATTACGGACCTAAGTAACAAAAACCCACTCAAACTCTGTTTTAAAAATCCCATCACTAAAATAAACAACTTGTCTTGATACTTCCATTTCACAATACGATTAGCTTGAAGAACGACCCTAGGTCATACTGCTGCTATACAGCCGTAGTAAAACTTAGGTCCCCAGCTTTACAAATTTAAAACACTCCACTGCCGTGTCCTCCTTCCGTTGCATTGACGACCGTGTCGGATTGAGGCGCGACAAGTTTTTGGCGCCGCTGCCGGGGAGTTAATCGTAAGACTCTGAAGCATCCAGACGAGTTCTCTATTTAGTGATACTTCTTTCCCATTCTTATTTTCTTTTCCTTGTTCCAACCGACAATATCTTCCCATATCCCACAACGATATTCGACCAGATCATCCGGATCTGAACCTCTCATTTTCGTACCCGATCCTGAGTCGATTATCCGTACCTTACGCAAAGAAAGACGTTCCCGTTTTCCACAAATGGCCGCTCGTGTTACTCTCGCTGACAACACCAAACCATCCATCGAAGGACGAGGAGGACCGATTAGCTATCCAGTGATTGACGGAGCTTCTTTTGAGCTTAAACACCACATCGTACAACTCATAAAAGATAACTGCCAATTCCACGGTCTACCCCGTGATGATCCCAATGCTCATATTGACAAATTCATTCAGGTTTCAAACTCCTATAAGCAGAATGGGGTTGAGCAGGATATCATCCGCTGATACTTGTTCCCCTATTCTCTCGCTTTACATGCTTCTACCTGGTTTGAGGGACTTGAGACCGGCTCAATCACCTCATGGACCGACATGGGTAATAAGTTTCTCGCTAGATACTTTCCCCCGTCCAAACAAACTCAGGCAAAGAATGACATCGCAAACTTCCAACAAGCCCACGATGAATCTATCTACTCAGCATGGGAGCGATTCAAGAGTTTACTGAGGAAATGTCCAAACCACCAAATGACGAAGACTGACAAGGTGTGCACCTTCTACCGAGGTCTTGATCCTAACCATCGCATCAATCTTGACGCAGCAGCTCAAGGAAACTTCATGAAACTTACTGATGATGAAGCATGGAGCTTGATTGAGGATATGACGATGCATCACCACGATTGGAAGTCTAATGAGCAATCCTCATCCTTACCCCTCTCCGCAAATAACACCCGCCAAACTGAAGCCATTAAGTCTCTGAGCGAACAAATTGAGACTCTGACAAAACAGATAGCAGATATGAAGAAACAACCACAGCAGATCCACCAAGTTCAGGCTTGCTAGAACTGTGCCAACCATCCCGCTGAAGAATACGAGGTTGAGTACGAAGATCCTACTGACGGTTCGGTATACTATGCCCAATTCCCTGTCAGACCTCAAAATCCTCCTGGCTTCGCCAGAACTTCACCACCCAGAACTCGAGGAAACCAATATCGTCCACGGAACAACCAACCCCCTTTCCAGCCCAGGTTTCAGCCACGATATCCGACGTACCCGCAACAACCACAACTCCCATACAATCAATCACTTCCATTAATCGCCACTGAGGATACCCAGCCTGCTGAGCCTGCGAAGACCATCATTCCAGTCACGAGTACTGATGACAAACTCAACAAATTCATCCAAGGTCAGACCGCTTTCAACCAAAAGACTACGGCTCGACAAGACCAAACTGATCTATTCCTTCGAAATCAACTCTCGGTCCTGAAAAGCCTTGAGAACCAGATCGGTCAGTTAGCCCAACGTCTCGATACCCGACCGCAAGGGACCTTACCAAGCAATACTATTCAGAACCCCCACGTCGAGGAAGCCAAGACCTTAAACTCTGATAAACCAACTCCTTCTACGACTGCTTCTCCAAGAAGGGAACATTCTCCTGTCCCGCCGACAGTTGAGACCAAATCAATGCCCACGCCGAATCGTGAGGTTGAGATTCCTTTCCCTAACCGCCTGCACAAGAAGTACAATGCCAAGTCATTCAAACTTGATGGAAAGTTCTTAGACACGGTGTCTAGAATCCCTTCTAGTACAAAATACATCCGACGAATGCAGGCAACTAAGGACAAGATTCCTTCCACTCCTAAAGTCTCCCTGAACGCCGAGTGTTCAGCCGTCATCCAGAATGCCTTACCAGAAAAGCTAGGAGACACGGGTCGATTCACCTTGCCCTGTTCCATCTATCACTCAGGCACGATACGTTCCTTGGCCGATCTTGGAGCTAGTATCAATCTGATGCCTTACTCGCTCTACTCCAGATTAGAATTAGGACCTCTCCAGCCCACTAAAATGAGTGTCCAGCTTGCCGATCAATCAGCCCGATACCCGAAAGGCATTGCTGAGAATGTCATGGTAAAAGTTGACAGGTTCTATTTTCCCACTGACTTTGTAGTGATGGATATACAGGAAGACATTAACATACCCATTATCCTAGGTAGGCCATTCATGAATACTGCACGTGCTATTATTGATGTATACTCTCAGGTTATCAGTCTACGAGCACATGGACAGACAATATCATACAAGATTAATCAGACCGACTGTTCAATAATGGAGCATGCAGAGATATACGCAATATCCATGGGCAGAATTACTTCAGATGATGACACTTCTGATTCAGAGCCAGAACCATACAGGCCATACGAGCATACTTGTCTTATCTCAGCTACTGATGAGTCAGAATCAGAAGACGAGGAAATGGAAGAATCTGAACCAGAGGAAGAAATAGAAGAGGAGGAAGATTCAGAGCAGGATAAAGGAGAAGAGGAACAACCTAAAGAGTCAGAATCAGAAGAAGAGGAAATGGAAGAAACGGAACCAGAAGAAATGGAAGAGTCCGAGGAAGAACAGGAAGAATCAGAGCCTGAGGAAGTATATCAGTCCACACCACCTCATCAATACCTTCCTGACTCATATTTACCGACAGCAGAGATTATGCAGATCGAGAACCTTGAGAACTTCATCCTTCTGTCACAAGATGAATCAGATGAAGATACACTGACTGATTACTCTCATGATGCAGAATTTGGTCTCACCATGGAAAAACTCATTGCATCAGCTATTGATCCCACCAAACCTCTCGTGTCTCCCCGACTTGACGCTTTGCTGAATATTGAGAAGACTATAGCCTTATCCACACAGCACCCAGAGCTTCGAGACAAACTCTTGAGAAAGATTGCAGCATATAAAGCATCCCGACTTCCCCAAAGGATTCAAACCTTTGACACATCTGCACCTCGAAGTCAGTTCGAGAAGGGAAGCACCTCCGGATCAAGCCGTAATTCTGATTCTCAGGAGGAAAAAGACATCGAGATGGATTCCTCTCAGCCGATATCTCAGATTACTGATGACACCCTTCCACAGTCCGATACTGTTGAGTTCTCTGATTTCCAGACTAAGGAAACTCCAGCTGAGGAGAGTGACGAGGATGACATCATCTATACTGATGTTCCAATAGATATCCGGTCTGTCCGAATTCTTGCATCTTCGACTGTTCCCGCTTCTCCCCAAATTCCAACTATCTCCAACCATGAGGAAATGATAAGTGCTATTGAAGAATTCGAAAACGACATACCTATGATGACAAACATTATCATTAACTCCATCAATGATTATACTCCACACCAAATGAACCTGATTGAGGAAATCATAGCCAAATCTGAGGTCAACCAAGCCGAAAATTCCCATGATTACAGATTCTTCCACAACCGCCTAAATGCCTTTGCCGAAGACCTCGCTGCTCAGTTGCTACGAGAGCACCCCACTACTGGACCAACACCTGAGGAGCTAGAGTTCTTTGAAGACCAAAGACGCATGTACAGGAAGATCTATGACACGCTGTTCAGATCCGCATTTCCATATTCTGCGGAGCAACATGAGTTCTTAAATTCTTATCGCAGCAATATGTACAATGCTACTGGGAATCCCGACGCAGACATAGACATCCGGTTGATGAATGATCTTAGGGGACTTCTAGATTCTATGGCTAGGAATGATCATATCGACGAGACTTCTCCTCATAGGTTCTACATTGACTGCACCATCGAGTACCACGTTCACAAGATTACCGAAGACCTCGAGTACGTGAGTTCTGACGAGAGGACGCGTGACATCCCTCCTTCTATACCTGAAGGTTCAATGGTTAACAGCGCGAACTTCCTCACTGATCGAATCAAGGAAATCTTCGCTGAGGTACCTGATGAAGAGCATAGTCAAATATTCAACTACGGATTACGTGAGGTTTACGATATAGTAAACAATACCTTCAAAAACTCAAACCTCACGTTTTCCCACTATCAGACTCACCTACTTCAAGAGATCCATTAGTCAATCCGAGAACTTAGAGGAAACTCAGGCATTGCAAATCACGAGACTTTACACCTGCTGATGTGCTATGAAAGCGCGTCTTGTTTTATATTTTATAAATAGAAATACCTAATAAATACTTTCAAGCAACCAGGCAAGAATACCCGATCGAATGTAAATATAGATTTGGTAAGTCAGATTCGAACACAGGGAACGGCGGATTTATTATAAATAGAAATTAACGATCAACTAGAAAACAGTAAATAATGGGGGGCGTTTTAGTTCCGGTCGAACAATTGTTTAGAAAACATTAATTTAAAATAATTAAACTTTAATAAAAACTTAATTTAAAACAGTAAATAAATAATAATAAATACTAAATGGAAGGAATAAGTAATTGTATAATTAATGTCACTCAGATTCATATTTCCCGATTCATTACGTATTGATTATCTAATTGTGATTCTTTTAAATCAACTTAACACCAAATTCTTCAATGTCATTAAATTGAATGTGAATTAGCCAACGGTTCGGGTCCAACTAATTCCTACAATCTAGGGTCCAACATATAACACTGGTTCCAATGTCACAAGATGATCAGTCAATTGTGTGCCTTTCCCTAAATCATGCATTAAACATTCACAACTAATTATAATTAACTCTATTGGTATGACTCAACAATACCCAATAATTAAATTATTGTCTCGTTCATTTTAAAGTGAATAATTATTACTTTCTCAACTTATCAAACTCAATCTATTTAGCAATGATCAAGACCCTAAGATTTAAACCATCAATAATTAATAATATCAAAGGAACTCAATCTCATTAACATTATTAATCACGTTGAGAACTAATAACTACCAGTTACCAATAAACAAGGATTCGCGAGTAATATAACCGTTTTCAATTAAATAACTTAGTCAATACGCAATTATAATCGTTCTACAATCATAATCCAAGTTCAATCAATTACACAATCACTTTGATATTCAATTCATCATTAAAACAGAAATAAACAGATTATTCAATAACAAATTCATCAATGAAATCGAATAAACGAGTTATACCGAATCAATAAAGACGAATTACAACGATCCGCGATGAATAACTTCAATCCCGAGCCCTTGTACCTCCAAAATACTAAACTAATTCGTAACTTAAACCTAAAAACCAAATATAAACCTCTGGAAACGAAAAACAAACAAAAACTATCATTTTTAGGGTTTAAACGCGTTTTTATACTTCTGTGGTTTTTGATCCATACGGCGTATGGATTGATTTCAAGCCCAGCCCAGACTCGCGTAACCTGGGCCTCCTGCGCTGCAATCCATATGGCGTATGGATTTCCATACGGCGTATGGATGCATTTTCCAGCCGGTTTCTTGATTTTTCTTCATTTCTTATTTTCTTCAACTTCGGCTTTGCTTTATTCTTCAGATATGCATTATTTAGCTCGTTTACTGACTGTTTTCCATTTCTTTTTCCATAAACGCTCCATTTCAACATCTAATTACAAATATGAACGAAATCAATATCTATTCTTAAATAAATGCAATAGAAACATCCAAGAATCGGGGTAAAATACTACTAAATTATAGTACTTTTGAGCGTTTATCAAACATCCCCCACTTGAATCCTACTTGTCCTCAAGTAGACTATCGATTCAAAAATCAAACTCTTAAGAAAACAGTCATCTCCATTAATCTAAATAACTAACAAAGAATTTACACAACATCACCCATCTTCAACTCAAACATTTAAATTTAAAAATATGTTAATTCTAAAGATAAAGATTAAGAAACTACGAGATTACAAAAATTAATCTACACATGAAGTTATTATTCTTTAAATATTAATTAGTTCACAATGATTACTGATTTTGTTATCCACTTAAACAATCTATATTCAAATAATTGAGCTCAACTTATTATTGTTCATGTAGATATTCCCTTAAACTCCCAAAAACTATATACTTTCATACTCATAATATGCCAATATTACATATCTTGAAATTCTAATCAAAATAATCATTTTTCAAATCAAGACAGAGGTGACAGGTCTGTGCCTCAACACAACAAAGCAACATAACTTGATTTTAGTTTAGCAATATAAAACTTTTAGTCAAACCATTGGTGGCAGGTCTGTACCTTAGTACAACAAAGCGACTTAATTCGACTACATTTTAAGATCATGAGTTATTAAACTCTTTTGCTCTTTTTCATTAGATATACTGACGGAGACCAGGTCTGTACTTTCGTACAACAAAGGAAACAACACCTAGTATATCCCCAAATGATGTTAATTAAAATTCCAGAAATATGGCATATCACACATTACTAATATGAAAATTAAGACATACGTCATACATAGCTAAAGTTCATCTAATAGGTAACATCTACTCCTTAATTTCATTTCTTAAAAACTCAATAATTCTCATATAAATTGCCTATCAATACATCATATAATGAAGCTAAATAACATTTTTCACAATTATTTTTTAATTAAAAGTGCAGAAAATTTTTCAAAATAACCTACATAGTTACAAAATAATTATCTCTAGAGAACAAAAATTTTAATTTAAAAATTTGTTGAAAAACGGGCAACTTATAACCTCCTAGTTACTTATCTTAATAAGATAGCAGTTAACCAAATTACAAAATCATCTACTAATTAACAGGATAATTATGTGGAAACTTAACTCTTTTCTCTCCCATCCCCCACTTTTTATGTACAATGCCCTCATTGTACAAAAAATGAAATACAAAAACGAGAAAAAGAGAAAAGAACTTAGAACAGAAAAACTCCCCTAGAATAGTGTGCAGTTTAATGAGTATGACAAGGATGATATGAATTTCCCACATCCTCTCGATTCAATTTTTGTTGCGCTGAACTTACTGCCAGCATAACACTACTCACAACACAATTCTGAGGGAACAATCAACAAACAGAATTAAACAATACCAGATTTAAACATCCTAATTAATAATAAACACTACCAAATCCTAAAACTACAAATCCAACATAACAATTTATAATCCTACAAATAAAACAGTCATAATAATAATAATAAAATAATAATAATAGTGTTTGGAATCATAAACCACTTAGGATGAACATCATCCTAATCACTGTCATCATCCTGGCGGTACTGGTACTGATGAGAAGGTCCTCCATACTCTGGCTGTGGTGGTGGTGGTGGTGGCATGAACTCTGGTGGCATCTGGTACTAGAATGGCTAATACTCAGGTCCAGAAGGAAACTGACCAAACAGCTGCTCAAACAAGCCATCCTGGTAGTCTAAGTGTGCACTGGTCTGATGGAAATGCTGTCTCTGCATAAATCTATCTGATCAAACCTCTGATTCTGGTGTAACTCCATATGGTGCAACTGCTGAGATAGCTGATCAAACTCCGTAGCATAACCTCTGTTACTGCCTCGTGCCGTACCTCGACCTCTATCACTGCCACTCGTATCTCCTCTAGCGCTAGCCTGCCTCGACTGCAAAGTCTGTCCTACCGGAGTAATCGGAACCCAGTAATACATATCCGCAGGACCACCATAAGTAATGCATGGCTCAATAAGAGCAAACGCCTCCAACCGACGTGCAGTCAACCAACCCATGCTAGGCTGAACAATCGTGCATGACCCCATCTCATCCTGAGTAGCCAAACCAAAATATCTAGCCAACCGTGTAACAAAGTGACCTCCACACAGACTACTCCCATCTCTAGTACCAGTAGCTCTCTTCGACATCCACTTCGCCAACCTCCAAGGTACATTCACTAACCTCTTTCTGATAATCGAGCTCAGATAAAACAAATCAGGCCTAGAAACTTTCTCAGGCCCCTCCTTGCGACCAACACTGGTGTAAGTCAGCAATCTGTGAATGAGTCGATGACGAGGATCTCGAATACGCGTGTAAGAAGGTGTCGAACTGCCATAGTTACCCTGGGCAATAAACTGCCACTCCTGCTCAACTTCCAAGTCAGTGAGCTTCTTCACAGCACCTGCAGAAATGTGGTTTAAAAAGTGAGGATTATCCAACTCGTTGGGCTCATAAAGTCCCAGCCCCAAAGCAAACTGAACCAAAGTCATCTGTCTAGGCTGTCCCCCTAGCTGGAAGAAAATGAAGTTCTTAGTCCACTGAGTCGACCTGTACTCAAACCTAAAGGTGCTATAGAACTCTACAACTAACTCTCTGTAGATGTCCTCCCTGATACTGAACAACCGAGACCAAGCATAGGAAACAAATCCAATGTTTCCATCCTCAAGTACATATGGAATAGCAAGTAAATTCCTAATAGCCTCAGCACCATTAGTGAACCCCTCTCTAGCAATCACATGCTCCAAAACATTCCAGTTGACAGCATCAAAAACCTCAATTGACTGGCCAATATTAGAAGCCAGACGCTCTCCAAACTGAAATCTGGTGGTCTCAGAATACGACCCATGAAAAGTGAGATATCTATGAGCTCGAACCAACGGGTTTCCCAAAGTTTGACCCCCTCTTGTTCTCCTGTTAGACATGATAACTGCTAAACAAAACAAATGTTAATAACACCAAATAAGCAGTTAATACAAAAAGGTCAATAATAATTTCGGCAGCATTTATGCTAAATATGGAATAATCCACCATTTTGGTTTAGCCTAAAACTACCGCAACAATCAATTTCACAAACCTAAATTGCATCTCTAAACAGAATTACTCAAATTTCATACATATATATACTCAATTAAATATTCATGACAATTGCCTAATCAAATGCACTACAATAATTTGGTACCATCATGAAAATACGAATTTGCACAATCACTAAACTCGAGCATTAGCAACTAGCAAACATTCTTACATTCTCAAAATGAATTATTATAAACACATTTAATCAAGATAACAATTTATCACATAACCGTAATCACAAATACTTGTGTACCAAACAAACATTTGCATTAATCATCATGTGGTCAGAAAATTAATAAGTACTAAATCAAAACATAGCAAAATTGAGTTTATCATATTCACATTTCTTAAACACAAACGGATAATTTGAATCACATAATATATGCAATATATTAGAAAAACGAGCATGACATTGCAATGTATATACTAACAAGAATATAAATCAATCAACATATGCCAATAATCATACTCAAATTCAAAATACCCAAATTACTAACATAAACCCTAACTTCCAAACGAATGATTTAACTAACGAAAATGAAAACGGGAAGTTATACCTTGTAGAGGAAAGTGCGTGTAACACGAATACGCAAAAATGGAGATGAATGCGTGGCCGGAATTTGCGTTTGGGTGGTGTGGTGGTTAGAGCCGTGGGTGGTGGTAGAAAGTAGTTTAGGTTTCAAAATGAGGAAGAAAGTGGCTGCTGGCGGTTTTCTGCCTTTTTGATCCATACGGCGTATGGATTCCATACGGCGTATGGATTAAACAGGCCCAAGTCAAATTCATTAAACCCAGTCAACTCTCGGCCCAGTGGCCCAACCAATCCATACGGCGTATGGATTCCATACGGCGTATGGATTAAAATTTCAGAATTTTTTCAAAAACGCTTTTCCAACCAATATTTAACCAAAACCCCACACTTAATTAATATACTTAAATATCAAACCTGGAGGATAATCACGACTTCAACATCTTCATAATTCCACACTATATAAATAAATATCAAAAATTAACAAACTTTAATGAAATAATAATATTATAAACCAAACACACAAACTAATTAAATGTTCAAAAATCCAAACACACCAACAATACTAAGATCCAAAACAAACAAAGTCAATCATAATAAGAAATAAACCAAAATGTCAAAAGTAATCCAATAGCATAAGAAATAAAAGAGATGATTAGAATCACTGCTTAGGATAGAGAGCAAGGAAACGCTCAGTGATTATGGGAATGACGTTAATGATCCCATGACTAAAACTTGGAAAATTTGCCAAGTGTTCGTTAACCACAGGAAGCAGATAAACTAAATCCAAGCTAATCTTCATTACTGCCTTGGTTACCTCTCCTTCTTCATCCCACACTTCATCATTACCAACTAACTTAACCTCTCGCTCCGGACTGTCATCCTCAAACTCACTAATAAATTCTAAACATGATTCCCCAATCTGATGATGCTTGCTCATCAGTGGCATTTCCTTCAAACTTCTAACTAAGCTTTCAATCTCACCCAAGACTTGCTCTTGAAGGCTATTGAAACCTAAACAGGAATTTCTGAATATCTCAACAAATCTCATGTAGATTTCCACCATTCCATAGTGGAAATGTTCCCTTTGGTACAGAATCTTAGCCTCATCAACCAATTCTCTCATATTTGCCACAAGATAAGTTGCCACATCAATTTCACCATTTGGGTGAATAAAGTCCGGGCGTGGCCTTCCTTCTTCTTCCTTAGCAAGACGATCTAACTGTTTAACCATTCTATTCATGTGATAGTGAATAGTGTTTCTTACAATAAAACAATGAGGTGTCTCATTCTTAAGATGATCATCTGCTTGTGACAATCGAACTAGATCCTTTAAACCAGCTAAAAATTCCTTGTCAGCTTCGGAAATTGGATGACCTGTTACCTTATACAAAGCTCTAATCATACGACTAAGACACGCGGCCTGACTAGTCGAATAAGGAAACGAATGCTGCCTTAAAATCTCATAAACCTCAACATATCGTCTCTTTTGATTGGTGAAAAATACTTTCTCCTCTTCGATCCTTAAAGTTATTGATTCCTCGAAATCTAAAAGATCGTCCACGAACTGCTGAGAATCCGCAAATTGTTTTTCCACTTCTGCACTATCTAGTAGGTTCTGCACTAGTGCCAGTTGATAGTCGGAAAAATAAACAGAGGATATCCTTATTAGTTCAGCTGTAAAAGGAATGTCCCATCTCACGTTCGCAATAGCATCCAATAATTCCGGACATGATGACGTGATAGGCACAACCTTACGTCCTAAATGAGTGAATGATGGAATTGCACTTTCTACTCTCGAAGCCAAACTCTCAGAGTCATATGTAACACCCCCAATTTTAATGATTTGCGGAAGCATACTTGGGTGTTACTAATCAATATACAAAGCACAAGATATATAGTAAACGACCTCTAAATGAGACGTTGTAAACGATTTCATAGAAATATATGTTTGAAAACTTAATGTTTTTTTATACAAAAATAGTTCCCTAGAGTCCACGTGTATGGCGGGAGATTCTATTACATAATCAACATGTACAAAAGATAATGCTGAGAATCTCCGTTAAATGCAGTTTAGTTGAAATCATGAGACTCTGGCTATGCCCTGGAGAAATCCTACTCCATATGAGTACCTGAGAATACATGCTAAAAGGTCAACACGAATGTTGGTGAATCTCACAGGTTTGTAAGTAATATCAGTTTTGAACACAAGATTTCATCAATAGTGCCTGCAGGCGTAAATCAAGTATTTGCAAATCCAGCAAATGTAAAGTAAATAAGTTATACCGTTGCCATGAGGCTCATAATCGAAGCTTAACCCGTAAGTTATAATTTGCTCCCGTGACATGCTCGTAACTGAGCAAGCAGATGTAACGAAATAATAGTCGCCCGTTTATACATAACGGTTCGTGATAGCGCTACTACCCCGGGCGGGGAGGGTCATTTCCCTAATGGATCCATTAACTAGTGTTCGCGCTTAAGTCCATAACTAACGATATATGATGGAGAGACTTCAGTGAAAAGTAAGTAACTCATGCAATTCCGTTTGGTATAGTAAGCAGTTTAGTACTTGTGTTCAAGAAAAATCAGTAGCATGTATCTCCCCCAATAAGAAAAACAGTAAAAGTGGGGCCGTAAGACTCACCTGAGTCGAGTAGTAAGCGGTGGAAATCAGTAAGTAGTGAGTAGGTTCTCCGAACCCGTAACTTTTAAATGCCTAAACATATAAAGTCAAGTAAGTAGATGTCTCGCAAGACCATCTAGTCTAGTTGTCTACACAACTCGTTATGTCCAAATGTTGTTTCGTTATTGTTTGTTCTTAGAAAACATGGTTGGCCCGTTGGTGACGGTTTGTATTAATAGTCTTGATGTTATCACATTGATTTTGAAGTGTTATACTTGAAAAGTATATTCCATTATGTTTGAAAAGTTGTATCATATAAGCGTTTCGAAGTCGTGCAAGTTTGACACTTGGTGAGAAATGTGCTTACGGAATCTAAGTACGGGGGTCCGGGGGCAGCGCCCCTGGCGGGTCCAAGGGGCTGGCCCCTGGCTGGGGTCGAGATGCCAGGTCAGCTCGAAAAATTTTTATTTCTACTATATTGCTTTGGTGAAAAATGCATCTGGGATCTGAATTTGGGTAAAATCGAGTGATAAATTTCGAGTCTCGACACTTAGTAAAAATCTGTGTTTTTGAGGTTCTGGTTTGCGCGATGTTGGGTGCGACGTCGCAGATCCTGACTGCGACGTTGAGCATGACGTCGCTATGCGCGACTTTCGCAATTTAATGCGACGTTGTACGTGGCGTCGCTATTTGCGACACTGTTGATTTCTGCGACGTAAGGGTTTGCGTCGCTAAGTGCGACGTCCGCCAGTTAGGGCGACGTTGAGGATGATGTCGCTTTATGCGACGTGGTGATTAGTATTGCGACGTCGCAGCTGACGTCGCAATATGTCTGGGCCAACTGCGACGTTGCGGTCTGTTGGCCGGAGTTTGTGTCGAAAACGAGTTTTCCGGCCACCGTTCGGTACAAAACTTTTACCCAACCCATATTTGGACATTTTAAGCATATATAAACCATAAAAACGTAAAAATGAGTAAAAACAGAGAGTTTCGGGTTTTGTCGGAAACTTACGCGGTGTCGGATTGAAAATCCGAAAAGATAGGAATGTAGATCGTTGCGAGGTGATGCTTTTCTTCCAAACGGAGGGTATAATCCGGTGTAGTTTAGTGTTGTTATTTTGTGAAATTGTAAGATGGTGGTGGTGATGGTGAAGTTGGTGATTGAGAGAAAAAGAAAAGAGGAAAGAGAAGAGAGAGGTGAGAAATGGAAGGGAAAAGGAAGGAGGTGGGGGTTTTGTGTGAAAGTCCCCATTTTCAGTCCGCGTCTCCGCGCTCCGTGCGGTGTTCGTTTCCTCTGTCGTTTAAGCGTAAAATAATTATTTCGCACGTTAGTTATTCATTTAAAAAGGTAAATTTTGTTAAATAATTTAATTGGATTATTTTTCTAATCTTTAAATAAGTTTGTGTAATTTGTTTTTAAGTCGCGTAGTTTTAGTTGTACTAAATAGGATAATTTGGGAGTATTATTAAGATGCTATTCCGAATGTTATGGTGTTTTTAAATAATGTTTTATGCTTAAATTAAAATGTTTCACCAACGTCCGTATTCACCGAATCGAATTACATTCGATTTAAAACTGTGTACGATTAAATCAAATCGCGTATTCGTATATACTCACCAATATATATTTTGTTACATTAATTAGCCTAACACAGAACTAATTACATGTATTTACAGAGAATTAGGTACTAATTACTAGTCCTAATTTGGCGGTTGTTACATCATAAATCCCAACCAGATCGTAATTGTTAGCATCACTTTCAAAACTTCTCGCCATTGGATTAACCTAAATAAAAATAAATCTGAAATACAAAACACCACTAACGAAAAACAAGTTAGTTCAAACAAAATAATCACAAATTAAATAACAAATACAAAATTACATAAATGAAACTCCAACCGGCGGACGGATTTCCATCCGCCGGTTGAAACTAAATCCCCAAAAGTTTAACCAATTAAAGGATAATTAGTTTCAACCAGTGAATTAATGAAAATTTGTTACACAATTACTTAGACTACTTTAAACAACTTTACAAAATTATTTGTTTAACAAAATTCTTTTTAAAAATAAAAATTTATAAATTATTAACTTCTATTTAAACAATCACAACCGCTCCCCGGCAGCGGCGCCAAAAACTTGATGTGCTATGAAAGCGCGTCTTGTTTTATATTTTATAAATAGAAATACCTAATAAATACTTTCAAGCAACCAGGCAAGAATACCCGATCGATTGTAAATATATATTTGGTAAGTCAGATTCGAACACAAGGAACGGCGGATTTATTATAAATAGAAATTAACGATCAACTAGAAAACAGTAAATAATGGGGGGCGTTTTAGTTCCGGTCGAACAATTGTTTAGAAAACATTAATTTAAAATAATTAAACTTTTATAAAAACTTAATTTAAAATAGTAAATAAATAGTAATAAATACTAAATGGAAGGAATAAGTAATTGTATAATTAATGTCACTCAGATTCATATTTCCCGATTCATTACGTATTGATTATCTAATTGTGATTCTTTTAAATCAACTTAACACCAAATTCTTCAATGTCATTAAATTGAATGTGAATTAGCCAACGGTTCGGGTCCAACTAATTCCTACAATCAAGGGTCCAACATATAACACTGGTTCCAATGTCACAAGATGATCAGTCAATTGTGTGCCTTTCCCTAAATCATGCATTAAACATTCACAACTAATTATAATTAACTCTATTGGTATGACTCAACAATGCCCAATAATTAACTTATTGTCTCGTTCATTTTAAAGTGAATAATTATTACTTTCTCAACCTATCAAACTCAATCTATTTTGCAATAATCAAAACCCTAAGATTTAAACCATCAATAATTAATAATATCAAAGGAACTCAATCTCATTAACATTATTAATCACGTTGAGAACTAATAACTACCAGTTACCAATAAACAAGGATTCGCGAGTAATATAATCGTTTTCAATTAAATAACTTAGTCAATACGCAATTATAATCGTTCTACAATCATAATCCAAGTTCAATCAATTACACAATCACTTTGATATTCAATTCATCATTAAAACAGAAATAAACAGATTATTCAATAACAAATTCATCAATGAAATAGAATAAAAGAGTTATACCGAATCAATAAAGACGAATTACAACGATCCGCGATGAATAACTTCAATCCTGAGCCCTTGTACCTCCAAAATACTAAACTAATTCGTAACTTAAACCTAAAAACCGAATATTAACCTCTGGAAACGAAAAACAAACAAAAACTATCATTTTTAGGGTTTAAACGCGTTTTTATACTTCTGTGGTTTTTGATCCATACGGCGTATAGATTTCCATACGGCGTATGGATTGATTTCAAGCCCAGTCCAGACTCGCGTAACCTGGGCCTCCTGCGCTGCAATCCATACGGCGTATGGATTTCCATACGGCGTATGGATGCATTTTCTAGCCGGTTTCTTGATTTTTCTTCATTTCTTATTTTCTTCAATTTCGGCTTTGCTTTATTCTTCAGATATGCATTATTTTGCTCGTTTATTGACTGTTTTCCATTTCTTTTTCCATAAACGCTCCATTTCCACATCTAATTACAAATATGAACGAAATCAATATCTATTCTTAAATAAATGCAATAGAAACATCCAAGAATCGGGGTAAAATACTACTAAATTATAGTACTTTTGAGCGTTTATCACCTGCAGTTCTTTGGATTCATGGACTCTCTCAGACGACAGCATCCTGAACGAGAGATGATCGAGGCTGATGGATTCTCTTTTGTGGATTCCCGCGGAACCATCTCCAAGGTAGTAAAGGAGATAACTTGGGATCTTCTACACATGAAAAGGGTTGCTGAGAATCATCTTAAAAGCTTCCCTATCTTTTCATCAGAGATTCCAAACATCGTCGACATCATCGCTCATCATTTTCTGAGGATCTACCCACGCAACCCCAGGATTCCACTACTGAGCACTTCCGGTCCTGGTGGTTCCAGCACCAACTAATCTGAAGGAAGGCAAAGTCGAGCTCTCGACTCTAAAAGCAGCGCTTCTCGGGAGGCAACCTGTGCAATAAGACGTGTAGAGAGAACAGTGTCAATAAGTGAAGATATATCTCTGACTATCCTTCACACTTGGTCGTCACCAAAACACTTTTCTGATATTACAACTCATTTGCAAATAAACCACTCGTCTAAGAAAAGAGGAAAATCAAATTGAAAAAAAATGGTAATTCATGTGTTTCTAGCATTTGAGGTACTTGCATACTACTTTTATGCATTATGCTCGAACTCGTTTAAAAACACATGTTTTAGAAAAATGATTTGTAGTAGAAAACATCTTTTCAAATTCTGAGACGGTGATTTATCTTATCATTTGCAAATACTTTGAGTTTGTAAACTGGTACGACCAACGTGTTCACACTTACGAGATTGATTCACAAAAGAAATAATGGATGGAGAAAAACCAATAGCAAGACGCTTGAAGCTGTGCCGCTCTTCATGAATGCAGAAAAAGATCTTGGCAACATCTCTTTTCAGCAAATTCAGATTCTCAGCTTCTTTGCTGCTCGCTATCTGGGGAGTGTCTTAACCTTTACTCTCTTTTGTTTATGATTCTGTATATTATTTGCTTTGTTAGTTTGTTAAAGTAGTCTATACTCTATCCTAAGCTTATCACTAAGTGTGGGATTCCAGCACAAAACAAACACTTGAAAAACATTTTCTTACATGTTCAATCTCTAAGTGTGGAATTTTACTTCCAGTAAATCTCAACTCAAGAGAACATTAGGGACAATGTTCCTCTAACTGTGGGATAGCAGGTATAGAAAACCTTGGTTAGTTTTCTTTGATTTTTAATGTCCGAAATAATAAACTCAGAAAATGTTCCTCAAATTTTCCAAAATTTTTTCAAGAAAATTGAAAGTATGAGCTAAATCTATTGATTAACTCTGCTAATTTTGAGCCAAAATATCTTTTGAGAGGAGCTATTTTCAGATGTGAGTAATATATTTCGGAGTCTAGGGAAAATAACGTAGAAATTACTTAAGCAAGAAATAATAATCTGATGGAAGCATGACGAAGCACATACAACCCTATTTGCAGTGAGGTATCTTGAGCCTAATAGCATTCATCTTTAATGCTTCACTATTCATTTCTTATGTGTGCCGATGCATGCATATCTGAATTAGAACTTGCTCTTGACATACGCTTCGAGACCACATTGGTGTGTACCGTACGCGGTATAGGTGCAATTAGATGACCTTGACATTCCCTAGGATTTGAACCCCTTTTTACATATCTATTCAAGCCCAAAACCCTTCCGATACTCATTTTTAGTATCGATGATCCACCTAGTAAACCCTGTTGAGCCTAAACCTTTCGTTTCATAAAACCCTACTTCCCAAAAATATTCCCAAACTTATCGTAGAATTTTCTGAGGCTATGAAGAACATCTTTTAGAATATCCGCCTCACTTATCCTACCCCTTCGTGCTCTCAAAAAGATTGAAGAATCATTGGTGTGTAAAATTGACACCGCGAAAAGACTCGAAAAGTTCAAGATAAGGGATTTCTTAAAGAATCAAAAGAAGAAAAATATCCTTGGAAATTCTCTGGCAAAGAAATTCTGAAGAAGAAAAGAAAATAGAAAAGTATAAAAGCAGAAAAGAAAATAAAAAGAAGAAAAAGAAGAAAAGAAAGAAAAATAGTTCCGCAAGAATAAAGCTTAAAGTCCTTTGAAGTATCATCCTCACAAGAAGATTCTGATAGAAGACCAAAAGCTACCTCTATCTCCGTTCTGAAATAAAGTTGTTCATGATCTCAGTTGTTTTAAGATAAGCAACCCCTACAACCCAAAAAAATACCACTATCCATACCCTTTACCCCTCATCAAACACTACAACCCTCATAAATGTCTTGGGATAATTAGCACCGTCCTCACCTAAGTGGTGGAGATCCGATTCTCGACCAAGCCTATGACGATGAGTGCTGCATGACTGGCTATTTGAGCGATTTCGTTTGTTCTAGATTGATAGGAAACCCGATACACTTTGAGTGAATTGAGTGACCACCTTTTATGAGATCGCCTAGTCATGTGTACTCCAAGATCATGAGATTTGGATATATGCCTAAGAGAATCTTTTCTTGTTTAAGGAATGATCATCTTATCTTCCCCTAAATTCCTGAAACTATCTTATTTGCATTTGACAGTGGTAACTCTTAAAAATGTTGAAGCTCGCTCTAAAAATGTTTTAAAATGTTTTCAAAAACTGAGTGTTGCTTGAGGACAAGCAACGCCTAAGTGTGGGATAAGTTGATGTGACGCAAAAAGTCATGTTTTCAAGGCCATTATTCTGCACTTTTTGGGCACATCTTTAGTGAAAACATTTCAAAACAATCATTATTTATTAAAATTCACTAAAATGCTCAAAATATAGACGTTGCTACAAAAGTCACTAAAAACATCCGAATAACGAGCAAAACGGAGCAAATAAGCAGCAACCAATTCTTGCACCCTCATTTATCCTGTGATAAACACATTATAACCTTATGATATGTTGAAATAGGTGAAATCGAGATGAGAAAATCAAGAATCATGCAAATCAGATAAAGAACGGAGAAGACAGGACGGTTACAAACTCCTATAAAGTGATTTCGGCTACGCTAAAGTTATACACATCCAATCTCAGTGAGATTGGCACCATTAGAAGCGTAACGGAATTACGAAAACACAGGCGAAAGAATCAGGTCAAACGGATGCATAACGAAGGAGATACGGACGTTTTAAGCAACGAACGAAATCAGACGGAAGCCGTATACGGCCTTGTACACCGTATACGGCCCTTCATAGACCGTATACGGCCCTATGAAGGCCGTATACGGCCCCTGCACCCCATATCGTGCCTCGTTTGCTTGTACGTGCTGCTTCGCGAGTTGTACGTGTGATTTTGAGCTTTGCCTATAAATAGGGGATACCCCCTCCTTCTTCAAAAACACCTACACCTCACCATTCCACACATTTCTCCATTTCCACTTTCTCTCTCACACACACTCTCTCTCTCTCTCTCTCTATTCTCTCTTTCTTTCTTTCTCTCTCTAGAAATTAGGGTTTGATCTCGTTAGTTCTCTTAGTATTTAACTGAAACTAACGGAGGGGCTACTTTTGTAATAGCGTAGGGAATAGTCCAGGGGCTTTTATTGTAATATTGTCAAGGATATTACGGAAGTTCTGCTTGTACTCTCTCTCTAAACACTTATTCAATCTACGCTTTATTAACGGTTACTTCTTTCCTTATCTGTTATAATGATAATTGCTATTGTTATTATGCTAGATTTAGGACCTGTTATTATGCGTAGTGAGTAGTTTCCTTGTGTGTTTGTTATGATGTAGTTAGTTTATATATGTGTGGGGTGATGCTACTTTAAATATATGATTGGGATGATAACATTATGAAATAACGGAAGTAACGTTATACGGATTTCATTTGTATAGCGCCGGAATCATCACTTATGTTTGTAGTACAGAACGTGGAAGCTATGAAAGTCATGGGCACAATCCGTTGTGGAAGTAATGATCCCAATTATATTATATAATGAAAACCGGTGATTTATTAACCTTGTATTTATGAATTTCTAAACCTAATCGCCTTTCCTCCAATTAAACGTGGTTAGAACCTTTATGACAAGGAGTCGCGAACCTTGATCAAACGGTCACTACCTATCTATGTTTTCTGAAACTGTAAACATGGTCTGAATTGCGTAGCTGTGGAAATACTGTTTAAAACCTTTCGTATAGTACACCGTGAATCAATCAGGGATTTATTGGGAAATAGTGAGAGCTGGTTTATATCATAGATGGTTGGGCTATAATACAAACTTAGTTTAAACTAGTCTAGAGTGATCATAAAGTATGTTACCCCCGAAAGACCACGGTAAACGGCACTGTACTTCGTGTAACGTTGGAAACACCTCTGGTGGAGTACAAATACGTAGGAGCTAAGGAAATGTCGGTGGTTGAAGACTGTGTCACATCCTGGTTTAACTTCAAAGCTGTGGAAATGCTTGATCGCACTATACACTGTTAGTACACCTAAAGATCTGGAACACTGTGGAAATGCTTAATTGCACTATACACCGTTAGTACATCTCGGGTCTGGAAAACTGTGGAAATGCATAATCGCACTGTACACCGTGATGAAAGCTCTAGACTAAAATATAACCATTAATATAAAGTTAATAGTTACCAAACCAAGTCTTAATCTTAAATGCCTTGTTTGACTTCGTTGTCCCCGTAGTGTTAAGAAAGGTCGGAACCTTAGTGGGTATGTTACTCTATCTCATGCACCCAGGAACTAACATTCCAAGAAGGGTCGTTGCTCCGCCACTGGATAACGTTGAAGAGTTGAGCATCCTCCTCCGATCAGACTCAATTTGGCCTGGTACTCAGTGACATACTAATTGTCTCCCCAATCAGTAGGGTACTAGTGTTTACACTACGAACAATTGAGCTCAGATAAGACACAAACCTTTAAAAAGACGTTTTCATTTCAAAACCCTAGCATCACCCCCGCATAAGCTAACGAAGTCATAACAAACACATCTCCTCCATATTGATTTCATCCCTATTTCTGTTTTCCATTTATTTACTTTTTATTTAATTGCTTTAATATTACAAACCTAAGTAACAAAAACCCACTCAAACTCTGTTTTAAAAATCCCATCACTAAAATAAACAACTTGTCTTGATACTTCCGTTTCACAATACGATTAGCTTGAAGAACGACCCTAGGTCATACTGCTGCTATACAGCCGTAGTAAAACTTAGGTCCCCAGCTTTACAAATTTAAAACACTCCACTGCCATGTCCTCCTTCCGTTGCGTTGACGACCATGTCGGATTGAGGCGCGATAGGACTCCCAGCAAAGATTCAAGGGATGGTAACCTCATCCAAACCAGACACCATTCAAAGTGCCGTTCGTGTGGCACATAATCTCATGGCTCAGGTCGTTCGCCGAGCCAATCCTGCTGAAAAGAATACCGGAAACCAATCAGGGGACAACAAGCGAAAATGGTCCAGGAACCCCAACAACCAAAATCAAAATCAACAACCCACTAAGCGGAATGAGACAGTTAAGGCCTACACCTCTGGATCAGAAACCAATAAGGGATACATGGGGAACAAACCCTTGTGTTCTACATGCTGCCGCCACCATGATGGTTCCTGTGGTACACCCTGTAATAAGTGCAACCGTTATGGACATCTGGCCAAAGACTGCAGGGCTACCAACACCAACACCAACTCCAATCAACCGAAGGCATGCTTTGAGTGTGGCAACACTGAACACTTCAGGAATGAGTGTCCAAAATTGAGGAACAAGGGCAACAACAACAGCAACAACTCAAGAGGTAGAGCCTTTATACTCAACTCTAGGAAAACCCGTCAAGACCCGAATGTGGTCACGGTTACGTTCCTCCTCAACAACTTAACTGCTTCCGTTTTGTTTGATACTGGTGCTGATAGGAGTTTCATATCTGACGAGTTTAATCCTTTACTCAACATTACTCCTATTGCCTTAGATACTGTATACACTGTAGAGCTAGCAAATGGCAAATTAATCGAGGCTGACAGTGTGATAGCCAATTGCACTTTAAACTTAGCCAACGAACTTTTTCCCGTAAATCTAATACCTGTCGAGATCGGAATCTTCGACATCATTGATGGCATGGATTGGTTATCCCAGAATCGTGCCGAAATCATCTACTTTGAGAAAATCGTTCGTATTCCTCTCATCACCGGTGGTACTTTAATCATACAAGGGGAGACCAGTGGGACGAGATTGAATATCATATCATGTATGAAAAGCCGAAAATATCTGCGAAAAGGGTACCAGGCAATCCTCGCACACATTATGGAGAAACAGTCTGAGGAGAAGCGACTTGACGATGTGCCTATTGTTCGAGACTTTCCAGATGTCTTTCCTAATGACTTGCCTGGCCTCCCGCCACCAAGACAAGTCGAGTTCTCAATCGACCTTGTGCTCGGCGCAGCACCCATGGCACGAGCGCCATACCGATTAGCCCCATCCGAACTTCAGGAGTTGTCAACTCAGTTACAGGAACTCTTGGACAAAGGATTCATACGACCAAGTTCCTCACCTTAGGGAGCTCCGGTCCTGTTTGTGAAAAAGAAAGACGGTTCTTTCTGCATGTGTATCGACTACCGTGAACTCAACAAGTTAACTGTCAAGAACCGTTATCCACTTCCCCGCATTGATGACCTGTTTGACCAACTTCAAGGGTCGAGTTTTTATTCAAAGATTGATTCAACGGTCAGGTTATCATCAACTCCGAGTTCGTGACGATGATATCCCGAAAACTGCTTTCCGAACTCGCTATGGGCATTACGAATTCCAAGTGATGCCATTCGGTTTAACCAACGCACCGGCTGTATTCATGGACCTTATGAATCGGGTGTGCAAGCCTTATCTTGACAAGTTTGTTATCGTCTTCATCAATGACATCCTGATTTATTCGCGCAACGAACAAGAACATGCACAACACATGAAAACCATTCTAGAACTACTCAAGCACGAGGAGTTATATCCCAAATTCTCCAAGTGTGAGTTCTGTATGCAAACCGTTCAATTTCTTGGGCATGTGGTCGACAGTCAAGGGATACATGTCGATCCTTCAAAAATCGAGGCTATCAAGTGCTGGCAAGCACCAACCACACCAACCGAAGTACGTCAATTCTTAGGTCTCGCTGGATACTATCGGCGATTCATCAAAGAATTTTCAAAAATAGCCCAACCTCTCACCTCACTAACTCAAAAGAGAAAGAAATTCGACTGGACAGACAAACAAGAGTTAGCATTTCAGCTATTGAAACAGAAACTCGGTAATGCACCAATCCTATCATTACCTGAAGGCAACGAAGACTTCGTGGTATACTGTGATGCTTCACACCAGGGTCTCGGTTGCGTGTTGATGCAACGACATAAAGTCATTACTTAAGCCTCTCGACAACTCAAGGTCCATGAAAAGAACTACACGACTCATGACCTAGAGTTGGGGGTTGTAGTGTTCGCACTCAAAATTTGGATACATTATCTATACGGTACCAAGTGTACAATCTTTACCAATCACAAGAGTCTCTAACACATCTTCGATCAGAAAGATCTTAACATGAGGCAACGTCGATGGGTCGAGTTACTTACCGATTACGATTGTGAGATCCATTACCATCTAGGCAAGGCAAATGTTGTTGCCGATGCCTTAAGCCGGAAAAAACGAGTGAAACCCCTTCGAGTCCGAGCCCTGAGTATGACTATACACAACGACCTAATTATTCAGATTCTTACCGCTCAGCTCGAAGCACTCAAACCTGAAAACTTGAAAAACGAGGCCTTGCATGGCATGGACAAACAGTTTGAAACAAAACCTGACGGGGCCAAATACTTCTCGAACCGAATCTGGTTACCTAGTTTTGGGAACCTACGAGACTTGGTGATGGATGAAGCTCACAAGTCAAAATACTCTATACATCCTGGAGCCGACAAGATGTATCACGACATCAAAGAGTTATATTGGTGGCCCAACATGAAAGCCGATATTGCCACATATGTCAGCAAGTGCCTCACATGTTCCAAAGTCAAAGCAGTTAATCAGAAACCTTCCGGTTTATTACAAGAACCTGAAATACCTCAGTGGAAATGGGAGCAGATCACCATGGATTTCATCACTAAACTCCCGAAAACACCGAACGATTGCGATACCATTTGGGTGATCGTCGATCGTCTCACCAAATCTACTCATTTCCTCGCCATCAAAGAAACCGATAAAATGGAACGCCTCACACGAATCTATCTAAAAGAAATTGTATCCCGACAAGGTGTTCCCATCTTGATTATTTATGATAGAGATAGTCGCTTCACTTCACTCTTTTGGCAATCATTGGGTACTCGTCTGGATATGAGTACCGCATACCACCCACAAACTGATGCCAAAGCGAACGAACCATTCAAACACTAGAGGATATGCTACGAGCTTGCGTAGTTGACTTCGGTAAAAACTGGGAAAACCATCTACCGATGTGCTAGTTTTCGTACAACAACGATTATCACACCAGCATTAAGGCTGCACCTTTTGAGGCACTGTATGGTCGTAAGTGCCGATCACCCGTTTGTTGGACCGAAGTGGGAGACAGCCAGCTCACTGGTCCTGAAATCATTCAAGAAACGACAGATAAATCATTGGTATTCAACACCGGCTGAAAGCCACGCGTGATCATCAGAAGAGTTATGCTGACGTGAGATGCAAACATCTCGAGTTCCAGATTGGGGACCGAGTACTTCTCAAAGTCTCAGCTAGGAAAGGCGTCATCTTGTTTTGGTAAACGCAGGAAATTGAACCCCAGGTACATTGGGCCTTTTGAGATCCTGGAAAGGATTGGTCCAGTGGCGTATCGACTGCAGCTACCACCTGAGCTTAGTATCGTGCATCCCACATTTCACAAATTTTAAACTCAAGAAATGCCTGTCTGATGAAACACTCATAATACCACACGACGAAATCCACATTGATGACAAACTTCACTTCGTCGAGGACCCAGAGGAAATCATGGACCGTGAGGTCAAACAGCTTAAACAGAGTGCATTTCCATCGTTAAATTCTGGTGGAATTCGAGGCGTGGTCCTGAATTCAATTGGGAACGGGAAGACCAGATGCGACACAAAAATCCACGCTTATTCACAGATTCTACTCATACCGAGACATCGAGCTAATTTCGGGATGAAATTCTCTTAACAAGGGGAGAATGTGACACCCGACAAATTAAGACTAGTATCAGTGCCTAATCGTAGTGTTAATACATGTAATTAGTTATGTATTAGACTAATTATGTGTATCATTCTTATATTGATATATATACACGTACGCGATTAAATTTGAATCGTGCATTTTCATTTCGGATGGGATCCGAGACCTCAAATACGGACGTTGGTGAACAAATAATTAAATAATATGAAATTATTTGATTAACTCATTATTTACTATATATTATCTGGATAATATGTACAACACTATTCGTATCATATAAAATTAACCATACACGACAAAAACGCGCGAGACGCGCTCGACGAACGAAGTAACGTCAAGTTATATTTTTGGTAACTCAATAATAAATATTTTGATAAAATACTTTGGTTAATAATATTGTAGTTTGAATCGAAAACAAAACATATTAAATGTAATGTATTACAAATTATTAAACGTTTAAACGATCGGGGAAACGAACACCGCACAGAACAATATGTAAAATCTGAGACACAATTTAACACCCACACCATGGGACCCACCCCCTTGAAACTGGCCATGAGACAAGGGGTGGCACACCATTCTTTCTTGCCTCCTTGACCTCACCAAATCCACCCACCATTCCCCCATTTTCCTCATTCACAACAACCCTCACACTCTCTCTAATCTTCAATCTCTCTCCCTCTTCACCTCTCTCTCGGCTCCTCATCACCATCACAGCCCCACCCCACTTCCACCATAATCCACCATCAACATTTGAATGAAAATACAAGGAAACTCAAGAAAAAGGAGGCACTTCATCTCTTCATCCCATTCTCGGTTCTAGATGTTCATAAACATAGTGAGAACCCTTTTTCTTCCATTAATTTACCTTGGGTTACCTTTATTTGCATGTTTTATGGTTCACTTGACAAGGAAATGTCCAAATAATAAGCTAAAACTCGTTTTTCCAAACGTATATGTATTTACAGTTTTCAGTCCAGAATTTACGTTTTGGTAGAAAAATCATAATAAATCGTACATAAAATAAATGTACGAAACCACTTGGAAAACCTCCGTATGTTTGTTGGCTACAACTTTCGTTTAGAACTCGTCTCCTGAAAACACACCGATTTTGAGATATAAACTGATTAGAAAACATATATCGGGTAAACCAGCTGTTGTACACAGGTGTCTTCATGAATTTTTTTGACCAACTTATGCTTATCTAAAAATCATGAAAAAAAAACAGTAAGTACCAAAGACATAGGGAAACACTCGTGATTTTTTTTCAGAATTTGTCGACAACGTCTACTTAGTCAAATAAAAATCCCAAAATAGGCCTGATTTTGACTCCGAAAGTTTGCCTTTCGGATTCAATGTTTGACATTCGGATTTTAGTGGAAATTTCGGATTTTGACTCCGAAAGTCAACTTTAAGAGTTGACTTTCATTGACTTTCGGATAAATAGTGTTTTTGACTCTAACTTTCAGATATTTACACTTTCGGACTCCAACTTTCGGAAACAAACGCATATATACACACACACACACACACACATATATATATATATATATATATATATATATGCATTCGGATAATGTACTTTCGGACACTGATATACTTTCGAACAAATAAATGTATATGTATACTTTCGGATATATAGATATATATATATATATATATATATATATATATATGAATGAGTTCTAGGGAAAACAAGGAGATAAAAAAAACAGTGAAAACACGTCCCCACCCTCCATCTAATCTAACATATATATATATATATATATATATATATATATACACACACATAAAAGGGGCGGGGATAAAAAAAACGGTGAAAACACTTTTTGATTCACAATTTTTTTAAATTGTGAACTTTCATTTTAGTTTTTTTGTGAACCCTTATATTTTTTTTTTGACATAAAATTTTCGTCATGAATCTTTTTCTTTTTTTTTTTGCTTCACACAATGTTTTTAACTTTTTTAATTGTGAACCTTATTTTTTTCACATAATTTTTTTTAATTTTTCACGAAATTTTTTTAAGTTTTTTTATTGTGAACTTTAGTTTTTTTTTGGGTTCACGAAAAGTTTTTAACTTTTTCAACTGTGAACCTTAATTGTTTTTTGAGTTCATGGAACTTTTTTTTTTCAACTTTGAACCTTATTTTTTTTAGGTTCACGGAAAGTTTTAAAAATTTTCAATTGTGAACCCTTTTTTTCAACTGTGAACCTTAATTTTTTTCGAATTCACGGAAAGTTTTTTACTTTTTCTATTGTGAACCTTAAATTTTTTTTGGTTCACGAAAAGTTTGTAACTTTTTTTAATTGTAAACCTTAATTTTTTTTTTAGGTTCATAGCAAATTTTTAACTTTTTCAATTGTGAACCTAATTTTTTTGTTTTGGGTTCACAGAAAGTTTTTAAGTTTTTCAATTGTGAATCTTAAATTTTTGTTTTGGTTTTCGGATATGACTTTATTTTATTTTTTTCACACACAAAATATTTTTTTTGTGTGAACCTTAATTTTTTATGGTTTACTTCAAAAAAAAAAAAAAAAAAAAAAGTTCATACCTTAAAAAAATTTTGAAGGAAAAAGTGTTTTCACCATTTTTTTTTATCTCCACCCCTTTTATATATATATATATATATATATATATATATATATATATATATATATATATATATATATATATAAGTTAGATTAGATGGAGGGTGGGGATGCGTTTTCACTGTTTTTTTTATCTCCTTATTTTCACAGGATCCCATTTCTATATATATATATATATATATATATATATATATATATATATACACACACACATATACTATCGGAAATATATATGTAAACGTATACATACTTCCGCATACGTATATACTTTTATAAGTATACAATATAACGAAACACATAATAATAATACCTTGAAATTATTATTACGAAATCTCACCAACGGTCCGTACATGTTTTCTGAACACAAACAACAATCAAACAATTGGACATAACTAGTTGAGTGGATAACTAGCATAGATGGGCTTTTGAGACATCTACTCACATTATAACCTTGCGCGTTTAGGACGCCAGCGGGTTACAGTATCAGATCACATCATTACTTGTAGCAACACTTACGCATCAGACTCAGGTGATTCTCATAGCCCCACTTTTTACTGTTTTTAGCTCGGGGTGAGGATACATGCTCAGCTTTTATTTACATGTGAACACAAGTACAAAACTTGATACATTGATTGCATGAGTTGTTTTACTAATCATGAAAGCCCTCCACATCATAGTTTGTTAGTATTGTTTTAGCGTGAATGTTAGTGTATGGTACCATATGGGATTGACAATCCCCGTCCAGGTTAGCAAGCACTAACTGGTCTAACGGACGCATTATCATTTGTACATACGAGTGTTTGATTAGGCACTTGCAGGTGGCACCCTCGATCGTTGCACTTAATTGTGACCCGACACCTCAGTTAAGCTCGAACTATGAGTTCATGGCAGTAGTATACACATTATTATTTTGCTTGGTTGCAAACATTATTAAATCTTGTGGTTCATACATATACTTTATCATTAAACCTGCGAGCTCACCAGCTTTATATCTGACCCTTTTAGCATGTATTCTCAGGTTCTCAGCAGCAGTAGGTCCGCACATTCAGGATACCTTAGCTCGAGTCGCATGCAAACACAAATATCAAGAGATTTTCCTGCGTTTATATATTTTGTATAATTTAGATATGTACTAAAATCTCTCAAGTTAACAATGTGAACTTATAACAAGTTTAAACTCATTTTATAATCAATGTATTTTGTAAAACGACGCATGTAGATGTCGTTCATTATGACTTTGTGCAATGATCACCCGATTTGTCGCGCCCCGACCCGATTCGCTTCCGCACAGTAAATTTGGGGGTGCGACAGATTGGTATCAGAGCCTAAGGTTATATTGAACTACGTTGCATTAGTGGGCCTAGACTATGACCGTCCGGTACGTATTCCCCATTAGGTATGACTGGTTCAGGGATTACATCATACGAGTTTAATTTAACATAGCCTGATCAACTATGTACAATTAAGGGAAGATGATGTGAGGTCTGAAATGGTTATGTTGAACAGTAATACACTAGTTGACTCTGACCACGAGAGAAACGGGACTCAAACATGTTTGTGCTAGACACACTAGGCTATTATATGTTACTAGCTAGTAACCCGCGCAATGCGGCGGGAACAAATTTAAATCGGTTAAAAAAAGTGATTGAGTGTTAAGATATTGATTTGAAAGATACGTCTCATATCGAATAAAATAATAATAATATGAAGTAATATGATAAATAACATTTAAAACATAAAAAAATTTATCATTTACAAGCATAAAGAAGTTTTGTATTGTGACTGAGTTTTGTGAGTTGTACATTGTTCATAATTAATGTTTTGAGTATTTAAGGAAGAGGGTGAGATATGTTTTATAAGGAGTAAAAATAGAAATATAATCTAAATTGGGCTTTCTTAACAATATAAAGCAAAGAAGGAAAGATGGTTTAAGTAAGCCCACAAAACAATTCTAAAGTCATACGACATGGATTACCTTTTATTAATTGATTGGGTTTCCTTACCGTTCAAATTGATATATTTTTGTTGTAAATTTTTTGTACTTAGTTGTTTCCATATTAGTTTTGTAATATATTCAGTATTAATTTAAAGTCAAACTCTTTCCACATAATGTAGGTATTTCCATAGTAATGTTAATAGGTAAAGGGTAAATACGTAATCTCCGATCTTTCTTTTCTAAGTATTAAGCCAAATCACCTAAACCAATTATAAGGGGTATTGATATATGAATAGGCCTTACTCACTAAACATTCTTTCCATAGAAATGGCAGACTCTTCATCTAGACAAACTACACGTACTCCACTCTACTTCTCTCGCTCTCGTCGTAGCCACTCAGAACCGCTGGTGGCTAGACGCACTGGTAGATCACGCCGAGCTAGCCCCTATCCCAATCCTGCCACTACTAGTAAAACCATTGCTTTAGCTCACCATCGGGCAGTTACCCACCAATGAAGTTGGTTACCAACGGCTATTGCCACCTGGAGGATTGAGGAAGACATCGAAATTCCTACTGATGTCGGAGAATATTCAGCCATGGATCTCTCCCCGTACACCGAAGAACCAACACACCTCACTGTACCGGTGTTTGCCGCTAGAATACACCGTCATGAAACTCGACTCAGAGATGTAGAATTTTCACAACATTAAACCCGAGCAAACTGGATGGAACTGGCTCAAGGCCGCATTGCACATATGTACTTGGATCAAGAAGACATCTCTGAAACCTTAAACCGTACTCAGGATCAAATGGAACATACCACGGAAACTATGGAGATCGTTCATAACCAAGTAATCAATAACCGAAACGAGATCTCCATTTTACAAACGAGGCTGGAACAATATGAGACACGCTTGCGGGAAACCGTGGATATAACACCCCCAAATTCGTTGATTTTGATTAGCGGAAGCATTAGTATAAGATGGGGGTGCCACAATAACAAAGTACATGCATACGTATCAGAGCATATGGTTACAACAGAACATATATATTAAGATGCCAAATGTAATAGTTATAGAGTTTACGATTCATCGAATCGTACAAGTGTAAAAGTAGTTAAGTTTACAAAAGTAGATTTCAGAAATATGACTAAAAACACTTTAGTTATACTAAAGAAATCCATGTTCAAAAGTTGGCATCCTAAAGTCACCCCGGGTCGCCTAATTCCAGATGTGCAGGAGGTTCTTACATGCGCAGCTAATTCCCTGAAAAACATAGCAAAAGTCAACAACGAGGTTGAGTGAATTCACAGGTTTTAAGTTTGCAAGTACAGTTTGTTTAACCAAATACGTTCGTAAACAGTTGTTGCCATAATAATTAAGTAATCGTTTTGTGGATTGTTATCCAAATGTAGTTCGGTTGGGATGTTGCCCAAATACAATTTGCGTGGGATGTTACCCAAATACAGTTTAAAATATGTTGCTGGTAGTTCTCAAGCGTTTCCAAAATAGTACCGGTCGTTCTCCGGTCTAAAGACGCACGGGTCGTTCTCCCGTCCAAACAAAACAGTTTACCGGTCATTCTCCTGTCTAGATACGCACGGGTCGTTCTCCCGTCCAAAAACTGTTGGTCGTTCTCCAGCGAAACACAGTACCGGTCGTTCTCCGGTCAAAAGACGCATGGGTCGTTCTCCCATCAAAATACGCAAGGGTCGTTCTCCCGTCCACTTGGCCAGTCGTTCTCTGGCACTAAAATACGTTGCTGGTCGTTCTCCAGCGTTGACATAAAAAGTACCGGTCGTTCTCCGGTTTACCAAACAAGGTTTAACACGTTTATAGTATGAAAATGTTGTTTCATAAATACTAGTTTGTATATGAGTTCAACAGTCCAAAGTACTCAAATCGTTCGAGTAAAACAAGTATACAATTCATGTATATAAAAGCAGTTATGGCAATCAATAAAACAGTTGACTATGTTTCTCACCCCAAGTTGTAAGCGGTAAAACAGTTAAAAGTGGGGCTGTGAACTCACCTGAGAGCTTAGTATGTTCGAGTGCTAGCAAAGCCTAAAGCCCAAGTAAAGTCCCTAACGTCCTATACATAGGAGATTATAATATAAGTATGTGGATGTCTAAGTCGACCATCCATGCTAGGGTTCGTACAACCAAGTTATGTAAAAAGTATTCGTTTATCGTTTAAGTTTGTATTTCGTTGTTGTGAAAACGTATACGACTCGTTGGTAACGACTTGAAATCACAATTTCAATAAAATAAGTGTGTTTGTAAAGTTTGCATTGTTCACGCATAGTATAGTTTATGATGGTTTTCGTAATAATAATTCTTGATTAAATCATTATTAAAAATCATTTTGTTTTCGATTTTTGTAAACTCGACTCGCAACTCGACTTGCAACTCGACTCGCAAGCTCGACTCGCAACTCGACTCGCTAGTTCGGTTCGCAACTCGACTAGCTAGTTCGGTTCACAACTCGACTCGCTAGTTCGGTTCGGTTCGTAGTTTGGCTCGGCTCGTAGCTCGGTTCAACTCGCAGCTCGACTCGACTCGCAGGAAGAACAGATCTCAGCTCGTTGAATGAGCTGATCGTATTTTTCACTTTAAAAACGCATTTTTGAGTCATTTTTGGACATAATCTTGTTGGGTAAACATTCTAGCATGTAAATATAAGATTTCTAACACCTTTAAAAGGGTTATAACGTTTCTTACCACAAAATCAAAGATGAAAGGGATGAAGATGGTGATGGTGGCGAATCGGAGATGGTGATGATGATTCCGAGCTGTTGCTGCTGTTGCTTTTGATGTTGTTGGTGTTGATTCCGAAAATGATAATGATTTTGGTGGTTGTATGTGTGAATTTAGAGAGATTTGAGAGAGTTTGAAGGTAGAGAGAGAGAGTGAAAGTGAAAAATGAAGAGAAAATGGGGTGGGTGGTGGGTTTTGGGCCGGTTTGGGGGAACCAAGGGGAGGGGGAAAGTTGCCCAAAAATTGTGGTATTTTACCCGCGTTCGTTCAACCGATAGTTAATATTACAATATTATAAATAATAAGTTGTTAATTACATATTCTTTTATATTTTTAATTGAGATATTTTATAAAACTAATTTAGTTAAGTATTAAAATTTTAAACTTTGTTTTATTTTTAATGGTGCAAAATAAACGTTATTCGTTACGAAATACTTGTAATTATTATCGACATAATATTTAATTGTTAACGACGTTATTTAATAATTCATTTTATTGAATAATTTTGTTCACCAATAGTCGTATATTTTTGTCGCGTTTGTTCCAATTGTTTCGTTTGTAATTACAAATAAGTAACACTACGCGTATTAACTAGTTGGGCTTTGCTAGACTTACCTCTTAAAGTAGTTGTGAATTCACTCAAGTAGGGAATTAGCCTAGACATGCGTGTTAATTACGTATATAATTTTGTCGAAATTGCGGGGTGTTACATTCTCCCCATGTTAGAGAAATCTCGTCCCGAGATTTAAATTTTAAGTCGGATCGCCCGCGGTGTATGTTCTCCGAAAAGTCGTTTTGTTAACAACAGTAGTAGTTTACGTGGCGTTCAAACATTGCCATAAAAGTTCTAACAATAAATGTATACTCGCGGTATAGTTTGGTAAGCGGTGCGTTCGAAAAGTAGGCAATGTTTGGCAAGTATCAGGTTCGAATCGATATCCGAATAAGAAATGTTGAAACGTAGTAATAGTTTACTAAGACGTACCATGTTAGATCAAGGATGTTCCGGCGCATCTCGAGCACGGATGATGTATGCTCGTCCAGGCGCATTTGGAACGTTGGCTTTGCGGTTGTTGTTGTTCTGATTGTTGCGGTTGTTGTTGAGTTGTGGGCATTGGTTTCGGTAATGCCCCGATTCACCGCATTCAAAGCACCCATTGTTTGTTTGCGGGTTAGGGTTTGTTTTACAGTTTTGGGCCAAGTGACCCCAGTTCCTGCAGTCTTGGCAGAAGGCGCATTCGCCTGTATGGTGCTTCCTGCACTTATCACACCTCGGTTTGTTGCCAAGGTAGGGTTTGGATCCAGTTGCGGTGGTGGCAATGTAAGCCTTGGTGTTTCCCGAAGGTTTCTTGTTGGGTTGATTTTGGTGATCGTTTCCCTCATTGTTCCATTTACATTTGTCACCTCCGTAACCAACAATTTCAGTACGGGCTGGTTCGCTTTTCCCTGTAGTAGCTTTCAGAGTTCCGATCAGGACCGCGTCATCGGTCAAGCTTTGAGCCAGGTCAACTGCGCTCCTAAAGGTAGCTGGTTTGGAGGACATAACCATGCCTCTGATTTGTGGGGCCAAGCCCTTAAGGTATCGCTTGATGCGTTCCTTCTCGGGAGTTACCATGTGAGGTACCAGGCTATCAAGCTCTTGGAACCTTCTTGTGTAGCCGGTAATGTCAGCACCGATCATCTGAATGTTCCAGAGTTCAGTCTCGAGTTTCTGTACCTCATTAGCAGAGCAAAACTCCTCTATCATCATTTGTTTCAGGGTCTTCCACGACATGGAGTAAGCAGCAGGGCGTCCGAGAACTTGGACCTGAGCGTTCCACCAGGTTAACGCTTTGTCAGCTAGGGTACATGTGGCGTATTTCACCGTTGTGTCAGTTGCGCAGCTGCTGATGTCGAGGACCGATTCCATCTTCTCGATCCAGTGGACTAGGCCGATGGCCCCTTTAGTCCCGGTAAAGGTGCTCGGTTTACAGGCCTGGAAAGTTTTGTAGGAACACCCTTGTTGGGTATTCGCTGGGGTTTCGCTGTTGACAGGTGTGGCTCCACTGTTGTTTACCACATTTTCACGGTTGCGGCTGGCCTCGTATTGTGCGATGGCTTCGGCCACACGACGTTCGATGATTTGTTCGGTCGTTTCTTCAATGGCAGGAGGTGTGATGTTACGTCGAGTCCTACGAGTAGTTCGTTGTTTTAGCGGCATGATGACGTTCTGCGATGAAGGAAATGCAGAAGTCAATGCCAATGAAAAGAAAGATGTGGAGAATGAAGTTTTGCATATTTTTAGTTATCGAATGTGAGAAAGATTGACAAGATCCCCATCACGTATCTTACGACTCATGAAACGCCCGTATGTACTTAGTATAATATAATCACGTTGGCCAGGCATCATTATATGATGCTAAATACATACTTCTTTACATCAACCGTTTAATACGATCAGGTTCATATGAGATCAGAGTGAACGGATCGGATGTAGTAATGAATCACGTATGACGATAGTTTAGTCGTATGCAAATGTGTGTATGCATGTGCGTTCTAGCCAAGGCTATAGTCTATGTCTCTAAGTCTCTAGGTCGCTTAAAGATTCCTAGTTCGCTATAACCAATGGCTCTAATACCAATCTGTAACACCTCCAAATTCGTTGATTTTGATTAGCGGAAGCATTGGTATAAGCTGGGGGTGCCACAATAACAAAGTACATGCATACGTATCAGAGCATATGGTTACAACAGAACATATATATTAAGATGCCAAATGTAATAGTTATAGAGTTTACGATTCATCGAATCGTACAAGTGTAAAAGTAGTTAAGTTTACAAAAGTAGATTTCAGAAATATGACTAAAAACACTTTAGTTATACTAAAGAAATCCATGTTCAAAAGTTGGCATCCTAAAGTCACCCCGGGTCGCCTAATTCCAGATGTGCAGGAGGTTCTTACGTGCGCAGCTAATTCCCTGAAAAATATAGTAAAAGTTAACAACGAGGTTGAGTGAATTCACAGGTTTTAAGTTTGCAAGTACAGTTTGTTTAACCAAATACGTTCGTAAACAGTTGTTGCCATAGTAGTTAAGTAATCGTTTTGTGGATTGTTATCCAAATGTAGTTCGGTTGGGATGTTGCCCAAATACAATTTGAGTGGGATGTTACCCAAATACAGTTTAAAATATGTTGCTGGTCGTTCTCCAGCGTTTCCAAAATAGTACCGGTCGTTCTCCGGTCTAAAGACGCACGGGTCGTTCTCCCGTCCAAACAAAACAGTTTACCGGTCATTCTCCTGTCTAGATACGCACGGGTCGTTCTCCCGTCCAAAAACTGTTGGTCGTTCTCCAGCGAAACACAGTACCGGTCGTTCTCCGGTCAAAAGACGCATGGGTCGTTCTCCCATCAAAATACGCACGGGTCGTTCTCCCGTCCACTTGGCCAGTCGTTCTCTGGCACTAAAATACGTTGCTGGTCGTTCTCCAGCGTTGACATAAAAAGTACCGGTCGTTCTCCGGTTTACCAAACAAGGTTTAACACGTTTATAGTATGAAAATGTTGTTTCATAAATACCAGTTTGTATATGAGTTCAACAGTCCAAAGTACTCAAATCGTTCAAGTAAAACAAGTATACAATTCATGTATATAAAAGCAGTTATGGCAATCAATAAAACAGTTGACTATGTTTCTCACCTCAAGTTGTAAGCGGTAAAACAGTTAAAAGTGGGGCTGTGAACTCACCTGATGAGCTTAGTATGTTCGAGTGCTAGCAAAGCCTAAAGCCCAAGTAAAGTCCCTAACGTCCTATGCATAGGAGATTATAATATAAGTATGTGGATGTCTAAGTCGACCATCCATGTTAGGGTTCGTACAACCAAGTTATGTAAAAAGTATTCGTTTATCGTTTAAGTTTGTATTTCGTTGTTGTGAAAACGTATATGACTCGTTGGTAACGACTTGAAATCACAATTTCAATAAAATAAGTGTGTTTGCAAAGTTTGCATTGTTCACGCATAGTATCGTTTATGATGGTTTTCGTAATAATAATTTTTGATTAAATCATTATTAAAAATCATTTTGTTTTCGATTTTTGTAAACTCGACTCGCAACTCGACTCGCAAGCTCGACTCGCAACTCGACTCGTAAGCTCGACTCGCTAGTTCGGTTCGCAACTCGACTATCTAGTTCGGTTCACAACTCGACTCGCTAGTTCGGTTCGGCTCGCAGCTCGGTTCGACTCGTAGCTCGGTTCGACTCGCAGCTCGACTCGACTCGCAAGAAGAACAGATCTCAGCTCGTTGAATGAGCTAATCGTATTTTTCACGTTAAAAACGCGTTTTTGAGTCATTTTTGGACATAATCTTGTTGGATAAATGTTCTAGCATGTAAATATAAGATTTCTAACACCTTTAAAAGGGTTATAACGTTTCTTACCACAAAATCAAAGATGAAAGGGATGAAGATGGTGATGGTGGCAAATCGGAGATGGTGATGATGATTCCGAGCTGTTGCTGCTGTTGCTTTTGTTGTTGTTGGTGTTGATTCCGAAAATGATAATGATTTTGGTGGTTGTATGTGTGAATTTAGAGAGATTTGAGAGAGTTTGAAGGTAGAGAGAGAGAGTGAAAGTGAAAAATGAAGAGAAAATGGGGTGGGTGGTGGGTTTTGGGCTAGTTTGGGGGAACCAAGGGGAGGGGGAAAGTTGCCCCAAAATTGTGGTATTTTACCCGCGTTTGTTCACCCGATCGTTAATATTACAATATTGTAAATAATAAGTTGTTAATTACATATTCTTTTATATTTTTAATTGAGATATTTTATAAAACTAATTTAGTTAAGTATTAAAATTTTAAACTTTGTTTTATTTTTAATGGTGCAAAATAAACGTTATTCGTTACGAAATACTTGTAATTATTATCGACATAATATTTAATTGTTAACGACGTTATGTAATAATTAGCTTTATTGAATAATTTTGTTCACCAGCAGTCGTATATTTTTGTTGCGTTTGTTCCAATTGTTTTGTTTGTAATTACAAATAAGTAACACTACGCGTATTAACTAGTTGGGCTTTACTAGACTTACCTCTAAAAGTAGTTGTGAATTCACTCAAGTAGGGAATTAGCCTAGACATGCGTGTTAATTACGTTTATAATTTTGTCGAAATTGCGGGGTGTTACAGTGGATGCTCTCATAATGGTTAGCAGACTTGCAGAATCAGTGGACCACCTTACCTCTCTGCTGCCACAACTGAATCTTCACCGAGATTAGTGTAGTGTCTATTATGTAATCTACTAATCAAATATTAGTTAAAACTCTTTTAATTCATCCGGATGTAAAAATTCCCGGTATCTTTTATAAACTCTGCAGTTGTAATCTTTTGAAACTCGTATCCTTAATGACTATAAACCTTGTTATCTCATATTGTTGATCGATTGTCACTTTGTGCTATTGTATATTACCTCCTTATATACAATTGTGATAATCATAACTCTTGTATAAAATCTCACTTATCCTTTTCTTTCTTGTCAATAGAGAATCATGCCGCCGAGATGAACATACAGTTAAGCTGAGATCGCCCAACTCATTGCACAGGGCGTAGCTGATGCCCTAGCTGCCCGACAGCCAAACTCAGGCAGCAAAGATACTACAAACAACACTCCGCCAACCAAACCCTATACCTACAAAGATTCAGGCAACAAAGATACTACAAACAACACTCCGCCAACAAAACCCTGTACCTACAAACTCTTGTATAAAATCTCACTTATCCTTTTCTTTCTTGTCAATAAAGAATCATGCCGCCGAGACGAACATACAGTTAAGCTGAGATCGCCCAACTCATTGCACAGGGCATAGCTGATGCCCTAGCTGCCCGACAGCCAAACTCAGGCAGCGAAGATATTAGAAACAACACTCCGCCAACCAAACCATGTACCTACAAAGACTTCCTCAACTGCAAACCCTAGAACCTCAAGGGCACTGAAGGAGCCATCGGGCTAATCAGATGGTTCGAGAAAATGGAGTCAGTTTTCTGGCTCTGCAACTGTACAGAAGACCGTAAAGTCAAATACTCCACCTGCACTTTCTTGGAAGGTGCTCTCACTTGGTGGAATACCTATGCTCAAACCGTGGGCATCGATACTGCTTACCAACTCCCTTGGGAGAATTTGAAGAAAATGCTCAGGGACGAGTATTGCCCTCGAGAGGAACTAAAACAGCTTGAGGTCGAGTTTTGGAACCTCACAGTCAAGGGCAACGATATCACAGGTTACACCACCGGATTTCATCAACTGGCACTACTGTGCCCAACCATGGTAGATCCAGAGAATAAATGGATCAAGAGATACATCTGGGGACTCCCAGAAAAGATTCAAGGGATGGTAACCTCATCCAAACCAGACACCATTCAAAGTGCCGTTCGTATGGCACATAATCTCATGGCTCAGGTCGTTCGCCGAGCCACTCCTGCTGAAAAGAATACTGGAAACCAATAAGGGGATAACAAGCGAAAATGGTCCGGGAACCCCAACAACCAAAATCAAAATCAACAACCCACTAAGAGGACTGAGACAGTTAAGGCCTACACCTCTGGATCAGAAACCAAGAAGGGATACATGGGGTACAAACCCTTATGTTCTACATGCCGCCACCACCATGATGGTTCCTGTGGTACACCCTGCAATAAGTGCAACCGTTATGGACATCTGGCCAAAAACTGCAGGGCTACCAACACCAACACTAACTCCAATCAACCGAAGGCATGCTTTGAGTGTGGCAACACTGAACACTTCAGGAATGAGTGTCCGAAATTGAGGAACAAGGGCAACAACAACAACAACAACTCAAGAGGTAGAGCCTTTGTACTCAACTCTAGGAAGCCCGTCAAGACCCAAATGTTGTGACGGGTACATTCCTCCTCAATAACTTAACTGCTTCCGTTTTGTTTGATACTGGTGCTGATACGAGTTTCATATCTGACGAGTTTAGTCCTTTACTCAACATTACTCCTATTGCCTTAGATACTGTATACACTATAGAGCTAGCAAATAGCAAATTAATCGAGGCTGACAGTGTGATACCCAATTGCACTTTAAACTTAGCCAACGAACTTTTTCCCATAAATCTAATACCTTTCGAGATCGGAAGCTTCGACATCATTGTTGGCATGGATTGGTAATCCCAGAATCGTGACGAAATCATCTGCTTTGAGAAAATCGTTCGTATTTGTGACACCCGGTCAAAAATGACCCAGATTTCAGTCCAAATTTGAACTTTTATTACAAAGTATTATATACTTAAAATACCGAAGCGTACAAGTATTATATATATGATTATATGTATATATAACACAAAACGATTATTCAAAAATCACGCATAAACAAATCTGACAGAACGCGAAAATTCAAATACGAGCGTTAGTGAAACTATTATTAAATAATATGAAATTATTTAATAACATTGATGATTACTTTATATTATGTTTATAATATAACGAACACGTACGTTTTGCTTAAAACGTAACCGAACGCTATGAAAACGCGCAAAACGCGCCCAACCGGCGAAATAAATCAAAGTTATATTTTTATAACTTAAAACTAAGTATTTTGATAAAATACTTCAGGTAGAAATATTACTATTACACGTATATATTTATAACGTTTAAAGACGTTACACCGTTCGAATAAATACGTACAAATCGCAACCGACGACCAAACGAAAACCAAAACATATTTTAGCAACTTATAATATGTTACTTGAGTAAAACTTACATTTAAAAATATCGAGTTTTAAAACGTTATCAAGACGTATTATAAATAATGCTATACGTTTAAACGAACGACGAAACGACCGGGTAAACGAACACCGCACGGAGCATAACTTTGGGGAACAATTTAACACACCCACATGAGGGTGGGACCCACTTAAATCAGCTGATTTTATCAGCCCACAAACCTCCCCAAAGTTTGTGGATCTTGTCCCCTCACCACTTGACTTTATACCCCAATTTTATACCATTTTCATTTCATTTTCATTTTCTTCTATCTCTCTACTCTCTCTCTAGAACGGTTTTTCTCTCACTCTCCCTATGATTTCCAGACCCAAGACCAACCACCACACACCACCATTCAACCACCATAGAGCCACCACAAGCCGTCACACCGGAATTCAAGAAAACGTACCAAAACGAGCATTCGACTTTCGTTTCCTTCTCCTCTTCATTTCTTTGTAAGAAACCTTCTTTCCTCTACTATATTTACCTGAGTTAACTTTATTTACATGTTATTAGTCTCACTCAACCATATAATGTCCAAAACCTAAACCGAAACGCGTTTTTAAAACTCAAAAACCATAACAGTTTTCTGTGACAGAAAAATGTACCCACTTCAACGATTTTTAGAAAAATCATTTCTCCATTAAATAACGTTTTTCTTGAGCCTAAAATGTAGTACAAGAAGTTAACTTTTAAACAAAATTAGTCTCGTGACTTTTCGACTCCGTTTACTACTCGAAAACATTTTTCTCCGGTGACATAGGTTTACTGTTCCGACGAACAGTAAAAACAGTCTCCTTCTCGAGACCATATCTCGATTTGTAGGAAGAACCAACTTTCGACATCTAAACGAAAAATGTTCATTAAGATATGATCTACAACTTTCATTTTTAGCCCTCATCTCAGATCCTCTCGGATCATGGTGAAAAACGCGAATCTTTGGACTGAACTCATTATCGAACCCGATCCGACCACTCTTCATATTTATTTTTGTTAAAAATAGTAAACGAACTTATAAAAATACTATAAAGTGCAGATTGGGACTAGATTCATAGTAGTTTAAGTGTGATTTTTCGTAGGACTTGAATCGGACTAAAAAGTGGAGAAATCGGAAGTCGAATCAAGGGTAAAATCTGGAAAACGGAAACTCTAGGGACTGTTTTGGTCATTTTGCAAAAACGACACTTCGAGAGACCCACGAAACGTAACGACAACCTTTATAAACTTATTTTTGACGTATTAGGACTTATGTAAAAGTTTCGGGTCAAACCGAACATGTTTGACCAAGTCAACATAAACTAACCATAAAACGATAAGCTTGAACTCGAAACAAACTTAATTATATTTTTGGAATATGATTTCAAATTGTCTCCAATGAGTCGTACTCGATTTACAAAACTTCAAACATAATACGAGACGAGTACTTTGGACATAACCAACCAAATGAACAACTAAACAAACGAATTACTACGCGTACACTTACAAATACAAAATCTCGCGTGTTTAGGGCATTAGGAGATTACTGTTGGCATACGCACGCACTTTAGGATTGCTTGCTCTACAGGTGAGTCTCACTGCCCCTTTTTTTTACTGTTTTGGGGGAGGTGCATTACTTGTTTACTGAAAATTACTTGTTTTACTTGAATACATTTACAAATGTATTGATTGCTTACGTGTACTTACTGCGTTACAAACTTACAAACAAAATGGGTTACTGATTTACAAACTCACTGATTTCTACTGTACGGAGATACTACTCCATGAACTTACTATTTTACCAATGGACTACTTTAGTACTGTACAAACTTAGTGACTCGCTGTTTTACTGTGATGCTGATACTTAAATTACTTTACAAATGAAGTGAGTTACTGTTTTACTACATCGCTGTTTTACTACGAAACTGATTTACTACTTTGCTATAATACAGAAATAGCAATTCACTGATTTACTATGATAATGATTTACTACTTTGCTATAGTATGAAAATAGCAATTCACTGTTTACTACGATACTGAAATTACTACTTACTGGTATATCAAAGTGCCTGAGTTTCCGTTAATCCAATGAAGTCCTCTGAAGTCATAGTCGTCAGTTATGTTATTAAGCGCGAGTTTTAGTATATGGATCCATATGGGACTGACAATCCCCACCTGGGGTGGTAGCGCCACCACGAACCGTTACTCGTATAAACAGGTGTTTTCTACTCGTTACATATGAGTGTTCTTGGATTGCACTCACGAGGGGCAAAATTACAGGTTAAGCTTCGACTATGATGGCTCATGGCAAGATATGACCGACCTTACTTACTTAAATTACCGATGTGTAATTGGAAATTACTTACATAATTACCGATGCGTAATTGAAATTACTTACTTAATTACTTGAGCGTAATTGATACTACTGAATTTCTTGTATGAAATTGTTGTTTACTCACTGAATTACTTGTTGGTAAATGTTATTTACTTACTGTTGTTTTACCAAAACTTGATATTACTTCTTACTACAAACCTGTGAGATTCACCAACCTTTTGGTTGACGCGTTTTAGTAATGCATTCTCAGGTACGCATCAACAGTAGGGATGCCCAGCAGGATTTGCTAAGCTAGTGCGAGTCGCATTACCTGTTTTACTTTTGTAATGTATTGTAATGCTATGTAATTTCTACAACGTCTCATTTATAGTCGTTTGCTTGTACCTTGGTGTTTCGATATTTGATTAGTCACGCCCCGACCCGATTCGCTTCCGCAGCCCGAATTAGGGGGTGTGACAGATTGGTATCAGAGCCTAAGGTTATAGCGAACTAGGTTGCATTTACTGGGCCTAGACTATGACCGTTAGGCAGTATTCCTCATTAGATATAACTGGTTCAGGGATTTCATCATACAAGTTTAATTTAACATAGCCTGATCAACTATGTACAATTAAATGAAGATGATGTAAGATCTGAAAGGGGTTATGTTGAACAGGAATGCATTAGTAGACTCTGACCACGAGAGAACCGTGACTTGTACTTGTTCTGCGCTAGATACAACTAGGTGGATAATATGTATGTATACATGGGTTATACATATATGATTAGGCCTAGTGATATCCTCGGATACTTAGTAACGAACTTATTGTTCATATACGTCTTAGAACTCGCCAACGGTAAGTTGATCGAGTCAGGAAAATAGTACCGTGATGTGCCCTGGTTTGGAGGGTCATCTCTTCGAAATGAGCTTACCCTGGTAGAGTTAAGAACTCCGACATTCTATTCGATACGAACCGATTAACAACAGGAACCGACATGCACCTAAAGACAAAAATCTTTTCTCACTTTCCTATCACGTTTGAATGACAATCAACACTTGTACGGATGTAATATCCCTTTCACTGTTGTAAACCTTGATCCTCGTAATCATTTGAACTCGCAAGTTAGATGATTACAACCACCGTCATTCTACGTTATTGATTATCACTTGTGTTGTGGTATATTACTGTTATATATACAACTACGATGATCATATTCTTATACGAAACTCTAACATGTACCTATTACTTGATACTTAATCCCGTAGCTTAGATCCTATGAGTGAGATAGGATTTGGAAGACGACAATTTAGTTTCGAAATGGTATATACAAATATGATTAGGCTATTATGGGATATATGTATATATACATACATAGGCCTCGACTACGTACTACTCACTAGGCTATTATATATTGAATTTATAGGAATAGGCCTTTACTCGATGATACTTTTGAGACCATCTATACCACTACAACCGACAAACATACCTACTCCAACGTCCTTTGATACGAAGATCGGGACATTGTTCTCAATTACTACAGTTTACTAAATTCTACGTCTACAACGTACTCTATTTTCAACAATTTTAACATGTTTTTACCCCGAAACTTTTCATAAATTCTGTTTTTGAACAGATTTTGTTAAACAAGATTTCAAAACTTTGTCGCTGACAAGAATTTCAACCGAACCATTTATTGACTAAAGTTTTCATCAGACTTCAAAGTTTTCAACCGACTTTCACTATCGAAATTTTCTGACGAATATACTTTTAACGAACATGTTGCAAAATTACTTACGAAATGTTTATTAGAAGTTTTAAAACTTCAAAACCGTGCAAATTTACTTACTGTACACAACTTTATACAAAATTTCAAACCCTGAATGGTCAACGAAATTACACAGTACACAATGACCTCCTTGCTGTTTATAAGAACAAAATCTACCAGGATCTGAATAGGAATGTGAGTATGGTTACTCGCTAACAACCTAACTGCTTTCATACTACTTACTTGATAAACTTTACTTGCTACTTGATACTTGTTATGTTTTCCCTGGATCCTAAGAGTACGATAGGGTTAGGGAAAGATGATGATTTAGGCTCTATAGTTTCTAATGGGAACGAGGTTTAGCTTACATATATATAGGAATAACATATCCTACCCTGTTTTATACCGGAAAACATACCGATTAATATTTTTATATATACAATGGGTCACATCCCACAGAAAACTAATGTAGGCTAAACATTTAGTTTCTATAGGAGACTGATAGAATCTAGTTTACGCTACGACACTACTATTTGTTACAAACTGTGTGAACATAGTGAAAGTTACTACTATACTTTAAGCTACTAGTACACATTGTAGCTACTCTTTAGCGACTGACCTTGTCTTACCGACAAAATGGTCAATTACTTTACAAGACACTTCCTCTACTCCTTTAATGGCCAGTAGGGCATTAGCTTAACAAGGGGAGGGAGGTAAGATTAGAATGAGGTTGTATCACTCATAGTCGACTCACACACTTACATAGATAAGGCACATACAAATACTACAAACGAATTTCGGGACGAAATTCTCCTAACAAGGGGAGAATGTGACACCCGGTCAAAAATGACCCAGATTTCAGTCCAAATTTGAACTTTTATTACAAAGTATTATATACTTAAAATACCGAAGCGTACAAGTATTATATATATGATTATATGTATATATAACACAAAACGATTATTCAAAAATCACGCATAAACAAATCTGACAGAACGCGAAAATTCAAATACGAACGTTAGTGAAACTATTATTAAATAATATGAAATTATTTAATAACATTGATGATTACTTTATATTATGTTTATAATATAACGAACACGTACGTTTTGCTTAAAACGTAACCGAACGCTATGAAAACGCGCAAAACGCGCCCAACCGGCGAAATAAATCAAAGTTATATTTTTATAACTTAAAACTAAGTATTTTGATAAAATACTTCAGGTAGAAATATTACTATTACACGTATATATTTATAACGTTTAAAGACGTTACACCGTTCGAATAAATACGTACAAATCGCAACCGACGACCAAACGAAAACCAAAACATATTTTAGCAACTTATAATATGTTACTTGAGTAAAACTTACATTTAAAAATATCGAGTTTTAAAACGTTATCAAGACGTATTATAAATAATGCTATACGTTTAAACGAACGACGAAACGACCGGGTAAACGAACACCGCACGGAGCATAACTTTGGGGAACAATTTAACACACCCACATGAGGGTGGGACCCACTTAAATCAGCTGATTTTATCAGCCCACAAACCTCCCCAAAGTTTGTGGATCTTGTCCCCTCACCACTTGACTTTAAACCCCAATTTTATACCATTTTCATTTCATTTTCATTTTCTTCTATCTCTCTACTCTCTCTCTAGAACGGTTTTTCTCCCACTCTCCCTATGATTTCCAGACCCAAGAACAACCACCACACACCACCATTCAACCACCATAGAGCCACCACAAGCCGTCACACCGGAATTCAAGAAAACGTACCAAAACGAGCATTCGACTTTCGTTTCCTTCTCCTCTTCATTTCTTTGTAAGAAACCTTCTTTCCTCTACTATATTTACCTGAGTTAACTTTATTTACATGTTATTAGTCTCACTCAACCATATAATGTCCAAAACCTAAACCGAAACGCGTTTTTAAAACTCAAAAACCATAACAGTTTTCTGTGACAGAAAAATGTACCCACTTCAACGATTTTTAGAAAAATCATTTCTCCATTAAATAACGTTTTTCTTGAGCCTAAAATGTAGTACAAGAAGTTAACTTTTAAACAAAATTAGTCTCGTGACTTTTCGACTCCGTTTACTACTCGAAAACATTTTTCTCCGGTGACATAAGTTTACTGTTCCGACGAACAGTAAAAACAGTCTCCTTCTCGAGACCATATCTCGATTTGTAGGAAGAACCAACTTTCGACATCTAAACGAAAAATGTTCATTAAGATATGATCTACAACTTTCATTTTTAGCCCTCATCTCAGATCCTCTCGGATCATGGTGAAAAACGCGAATCTTTGGACTGAACTCATTATCGAACCCGATCCGACCACTCTTCATATTTATTTTTGTTAAAAATAGTAAACGAACTTATAAAAATACTATAAAGTGCAGATTGGGACTAGATTCATAGTAGTTTAAGTGTGATTTTTCGTAGGACTTGAATCGGACTAAAAAGTGGAGAAATCGGAAGTCGAATCAAGGGTAAAATCTGGAAAACGGAAACTCTAGGGACTGTTTTGGTCATTTTGCAAAAACGACACTTCGAGAGACCCACGAAACGTAACGACAACCTTTATAAACTTATTTTTGACGTATTAGGACTTATGTAAAAGTTTCGGGTCAAACCGAACATGTTTGACCAAGTCAACATAAACTAACCATAAAACGATAAGCTTGAACTCGAAACAAACTTAATTATATTTTTGGAATATGATTTCAAATTGTCTCCAATGAGTCGTACTCGATTTACAAAACTTCAAACATAATACGAGACGAGTACTTTGGACATAACCAACCAAATGAACAACTAAACAAACGAATTACTACGCGTACACTTACAAATACAAAATCTCGCGTGTTTAGGGCATTAGGAGATTACTGTTGGCATACGCACGCACTTTAGGATTGCTTGCTCTACAGGTGAGTCTCACTGCCCCTTTTTTTTACTGTTTTGGGGGAGGTGCATTACTTGTTTACTGAAAATTACTTGTTTTACTTGAATACATTTACAAATGTATTGATTGCTTACGTGTACTTACTGCGTTACAAACTTACAAACAAAATGGGTTACTGATTTACAAACTCACTGATTTCTACTGTACGGAGATACTACTCCATGAACTTACTATTTTACCAATGGACTACTTTAGTACTGTACAAACTTAGTGACTCGCTGTTTTACTGTGATGCTGATACTTAAATTACTTTACAAATGAAGTGAGTTACTGTTTTACTACATCGCTGTTTTACTACGAAACTGATTTACTACTTTGCTATAATACAGAAATAGCAATTCACTGATTTACTATGATAATGATTTACTACTTTGCTATAGTATGAAAATAGCAATTCACTGTTTACTACGATACTGAAATTACTACTTACTGGTATATCAAAGTGCCTGAGTTTCCGTTAATCCAATGAAGTCCTCTGAAGTCATAGTCGTCAGTTATGTTATTAAGCGCGAGTTTTAGTATATGGATCCATATGGGACTGACAATCCCCACCTGGGGTGGTAGCGCCACCACGAACCGTTACTCGTATAAACAGGTGTTTTCTACTCGTTACATATGAGTGTTCTTGGATTGCACTCACGAGGGGCAAAATTACAGGTTAAGCTTCGACTATGATGGCTCATGGCAAGATATGACCGACCTTACTTACTTAAATTACCGATGTGTAATTGGAAATTACTTACATAATTACCGATGCGTAATTGAAATTACTTACTTAATTACTTGAGCGTAATTGATACTACTGAATTTCTTGTATGAAATTGTTGTTTACTCACTGAATTACTTGTTGGTAAATGTTATTTACTTACTGTTGTTTTACCAAAACTTGATATTACTTCTTACTACAAACCTGTGAGATTCACCAACCTTTTGGTTGACGCGTTTTAGTAATGCATTCTCAGGTACGCATCAACAGTAGGGATGCCCAGCAGGATTTGCTAAGCTAGTGCGAGTCGCATTACCTGTTTTACTTTTGTAATGTATTGTAATGCTATGTAATTTCTACAACGTCTCATTTATAGTCGTTTGCTTGTACCTTGGTGTTTCGATATTTGATTAGTCACGCCCCGACCCGATTCGCTTCCGCAGCCCGAATTAGGGGGTGTGACAGTATTCCTCTCATCACTAGTGGTGCTTAAATCAAACAAGGGGAGACCGGTGGGACGAGATTGAATATCATATCATGTATGAACCTGAAATTATCTGCGAAAAGGGTACCAGGCTATCCTCGCACACATTATGGAGAAAAAGTCTGAGGAGAAGCGACTTGAGGATGTGCCTATTGTTCGAGACTTTCCAGATGTCTTTCCTGATGACTTGCCTAGCCTCCCGCCACCAAGACAAGTCGAGTTCTTAATCGACCTTGTGCCCGGCGCAGCACCCATGGCACGAGCGCCATACCGATTAGCCCCATCCAAACTTCAGTAGTTGTCAACTCAGTTACAGGAACTCCTGGACAAAGGATTCATACGACCAAGTTCCTCACCTTGGGGAGCTCCGGTCCTGTTTGTGAAAAAGAAAGACGGTTCTTTCCGCATGTGCATCAACTACCGTGAACTCAACAAGTTAACCGTCAAGAACCGTTATCCACTTCTCCGAATTGATGACCTGTTTGACCAACTTCAGGGGTCGAGTTTTTATTCAAATATCGATCTACGGTCAGGTTATCATCAACTCCGAGTTCGTGACGATGATATCCCAAAAACTGTTTTTCGAACTCGCTATGGGCATTACGAATTCCAAGTGATGCCATTCGGTTTAACCAACGCACCAGTTGTATTCATGGACCTTATGAATCCGGTGTGCAAGCCTTATCTCGACAAGTTTGTTATCTTCTTCATCGATGACATCCTGATTTATTCGCGCAACGAACAAGAACACGCACAACACCTGAGAACCATCCTAGAACTACTAAATCACGAGTAGTTATATGCCAAATTCTCCAAGTGTGAGTTCTGGATGCAAACCGTTCAATTTCTTAGGCATGTGGTCGACAGTCAAGGGATACATGTCGATCCTTCAAAAATCGAGGCTATCAAGTGCTGGCGCTCCAACCACACCAACCAAAGTACGTCAATTCTTAGGTCTCGCAGGATACTATCGGCGATTCATCAAAAAAATTTCAAAAATAGCCCAACCTCTCACCTCACTGACTCAAAAGGAAAAGAAATTCGACTGGACAGACAAACAAGAGTCAGCTTTTCAGCTATTGAAACAGAAACTCTGTAATGCACCAATCCTATCATTACCCGAAGGCGACGAAGACTTCGTGGTATACTGTGATGCTTCACACCAGGGTCTCGGTTGCGTGTTGATGCAACGAGACAAAGTCATTACTTACGCCTCTCGACAACTCAAGGTCCACAAAAAGAACTACACGACTCATGACCTAGAGTTGGGGGTTGTAGTGTTCGCACTCAAAATTTGGAGACATTATCTATACGGTACCAAGTGTACAATCTTTACCGATCACAAGAGTCTCTAACACATCTTCTATCAGAAAGATCTAAACATGAGGCAACGTCGATGGGTCGAGTTGCTTACCGATTACGATTGTGAGATACGTTACCACCAAGGCAAGGCAAATGTTGTTGCCGATGCCTTAAGCCGAAAAGAACGAGTGAAACCCCTTCGAGTCCGAGCCCTGAGTATGACTATACACAGCGACCTCATTATTCAGATTCTTACCGCTCAGCTCGTAGCACTCAAACCTGAAAACTTGAAAAACGAGGCCTTGCATGGCATGGACAAACAGTTTGTAACAAACCTGACGGGGCCAAATACTTCTCGAACCGAATCTGGTTACCTAGTTTTGGGAACCTACGAGACTTGGTGATGGATGAAGCTCACAAGTCAAAATACTCTATACATCCTGGAGCCGACAAGATGTATCACGCCATCAAAGAGTTATATTGGTGGCCCAACATGAAAGCCGATATTGCCACATATGTCAGCAAGTGCCTCACATGTTCCAAAGTCAAAGCAGAATATCAGAAACCTTCCGGTTTATTACAACAACCTGAAATACCTCAGTGGAAATGGGAGCAGATCACCATGGATTTCATCACTAAACTCCCGAAAACACTGAACGATTGCGATACCATTTGGGTGATCGTCGATCGTCTCACCAAATCTGCTCATTTCCTCGCCATCAAAGAAACCGATAAAATGGAACGCCTCACACGAATCTATCTGAAAGAAATTGTATCCCGACAAGGTGTTCCCATCTCGATTATTTATGATAGAGATAGTCGCTTCACTTCACACTTTTGGCAATCATTACAGAAATCATTGGGTACTCGTCTGGATATGAGTACCGCATACCACCCACAAACCGACGACCAAAGCGAACGAACCATTCAAACACTGGAGGATATGCTACGAGCTTGCGTAGTTGACTTCGATAAAAACTGGGAAAACCATCTACCGTTGTGCGAGTTTTGGTACAACAACGGTTATCACACCAGCATTAAGGCTGCACCTTTTGAGGCACTGTACGGTCGTAAGTGCCGATCACCCGTTTGTTGGACCGAAGTGGGAGACAGCCAGCTCACTAGTCCCGAAATCATTCATGAAACGACAGATAAAATCATTGGTATTCAACACCGGTTGAAAACCACGCGTGATCGTTAGAAAACTTATGCTGACGTGAGACGCAAACATCTCGAGTTCCAGATTGGGGACCGAGTACTTCTCAAAGTCTCGGCTTGGAAAGGCGTCATCCGTTTTGGTAAACGCCGGAAATTAAACCCAAGGTACATTAGGCTTTTTGAGATCCTGGAAAGGATTGGTCCAGTGGCGTATCGACTGCAGCTACCACCTAAGCTTAGTAGCGTGCATCCCACATTTCACATTTCTAACCTCAAGAAATGGCTGTCTGATGAGACACTCATAATACCACTCGACGAATTCCACATTGATGACAAACTTCACTTCGTCGAGGATTCGAAGGAAATCATGGACCGTGAGGTTAAACAGCTTAAACAGAGTCGCATTCCATCATTAAAGTCTGGTGGAAGTCCAGGCGTGGTCCTGAATTCAATTGGGAACGGGAAGACCAGATGCGACACAAATATCCACGCTTGTTCACAGACACTACTCATCCGCGACATCGAGCTAATTTCGGGACGAAATTCTCTTAACAAGGGGAGAATGTGACACCCGACAAATTAGGACTAGTATCAGTGCCTAATCATAGTGTTAATACATGTAAATAGTTATGTATTAGGCTAATTATGTGTATCATTCTTACTATTGATATATATACACGTACGCGATTAAATTTAGATCGGGCATTTTCATTTCGGATGGGATCCGACACCTCAAATTCGGACGTTGGTGAACAAATAATTAAATAATATGTAATTATTTGATTGACTCATTATTTACTATATATTATTTGGATAATATGTACAACACTATTCGTATCGTATCGTATAAAATTAACCATACACGACAAAAACGCGCGAGACGCGCCCGACGAACGAAGTAACGTCAAGTTATATTTTTGGTAACTCAATATTAAATATTTTGATAAAATACTTTGGTTAAAAATATTGTACTTTGAATCGAAAATAAAACATATTAAATGTAATGTATTAAAAATTATTAAACGTTTAAACGATTGGGGAAACGAACACCGCACGGGACAATATGTAAAGCTGAGACACAATTTAACGTCCACACCATGGGACCCACCCCCTTGAAACTGGCCATGAGACAAGGGGGTCGCACCCCATTCTCTCTTGCCCCGTTGACCTCACCAAATCCACCCACCATTCCCCCATTTTCCTCATTCACAACAACCCTCACACTCTCTCTAATCTTCAATCTCTCTCCCTCTTCACCTCTCTTTCGGCTCCTCATCACCACCGCAGCCCCACCCCACTTCCACCATAATCCACCATCAACATTTGAATAAAAACACAAGGAAACTCACGAAAAGGAGGCACTTCATCTCTTTATCCCATTCTCGGTTTTAGATGTTCATGTACATAGTGAGAACCCTTTTTCTTCCATTAGTTTACCTTGGGTTACCTTTATTTACATGTTTTATGGTTCACTTGACAAGGAAATGTCCAAATAATAAGCTAAAACTCGTTTTTCCAAACGTATATGTATTTAAAGTTTTAAGTCCAGAATTTACGTTTTGGTAGAAAAATCATAATAAATCGTACATAAAATAAATGTATGAAACCACTTGGAAAACCTCCGTATGTTTGTTGGCTACAACTTTCGTTTAGAACTCATCTCCTGAAAACACACCGATTTTGAGATATAAACTGATTAGTAAACATATATCAGGTAAACTAGCTGCTGTACACAGGTGTCTTCATGAATTTTTTGACCAATTTCTGCTTATCTAAAAATATGAAAAAAATACGGAAGTACCAAAGACATAGGGAAACACTCGTGATTTTTTTCAGAATTTGTCGACAACGTCTACTTAGTCAAATAAAAATCCCAAAATAGGCCTGATTTTGACTCCGAAAGTTTGACTTTCGGATTCAATGTTTGACTTTCGGATTTTAGTGGAAGTTTCGGATTTTGACTCCGAAAGTAAACTTTCGGAGTTGACTTTCGTTGACTTTCGGATATATACATACACTTACTTTTGGGAATTTATATATATATATATATATATATATATATATATATATATATATATATATATATATATATATATAATATATATATATATACATATATACTTTCGGAAATATATATGTAAACGTATACATACTTGCGCATACGTATATACTTTTATAAGTATACAATACAACGAAACACATAATAATAATACTTTGAAATTATTATTACGAAATCTCACCAACGGGCCGTACATGTTTTCTGAACACAAACAACAATTGGACATAACTAGTTGAGTGGACAACTAGCATAGATGGTCTTTTGAGACATCTACTCACATGATAACCTTGCACGTTTAGGACGCAATCGGGTTACAGTATCAGATCACATCATTGCTAGTAGCAACACTTACGCATCAGACTCATGTGAGTCTCATAGCCCCACTTTTTATTGTTTTTACCTCGGGGTGAGGATACATGCTCAGCTTTTATTTACATGTGAACAAAAGTACAAAACTCGATTCACTGATTGCATGAGTTGTTTTACTGATCATGAAAGCCCTCCACATCATAGTTTGTTAGTATTGTTTTAGCGTGAATGTTAGTGTATGGTACCATACGAGATTGACAATCCCCGTCCGGGTTAGCAAACACTAACTGGTCAAACGGATGCATTATCATTTGTTCATACGAGTGTTTGATTAGGCACTCGCAGGAGGCACCCTCGATCGTGGCACTTGATTGTGACCCGACACCTCAGTTAAGCTCGAACTATGAGCTCATGGCAGTAGTATACACATTATTATTTTGCTTGGTTGCAAACATTATTAAATCATGTGGTTCATACATATACTTTATCATTAAACCTATGAGCTTACCAGCTTTATAGCTGACCCTTTTAGCATTTATTCTCAGGTTCTCAGCAGCAGTAGGTCTGCACATTCAGGATACCTTAGCTCGAGTCGCATGCAAACACAAATATCAAGAGATTTTCTTGCATTTCTATATATTGTATAATTTAGATATGTACTAAAATATCTCAGGTTAACAATGCGAACTTGTAACAAGTTGTAAACTAGTTTTATAATCAATTTATTTTGTAAAACAACGCATGTAGATGTCGTTCATTATGACTTTTTGCAATGATCACCCGATTAGTCGCGCTTTGACCCGATTCGCTTCCTCACAGTAAATTTGGGGGTTCGACAACGCATATAAAGGTCGTTCAATATAACTTTATGTGATGATTATTGATTAGTCGCGCCCCGTGCTTTGCTTCCGATGTACGAATTTGGGGGTGCGACAATACTTGACGAGCACCACTAATACATAACGAGCATCATTAATACTTGACGAGCAGCACTAATACATAACGAGCAGCACTAATACATAACGAGCAACATTAACTTAAAATTTACAGCAGATTCTGAAGAATGTATCACCCTGTAGAAAGGTCGGATCTTGATCAAATTTTTACACGAAGTCTATCAATGTTTCATCAACATCATATCCAAAAATCAAGAATATTAGTTGAATAACAAAGACACAGTGATCAATTTACTGCAGCTGTCCAGAAAAACCATAAGGTTTCTGCAGCAGATTTCAAATTTAAATATCTGTCAATCAAAAGCTCAGATCGAAAAATTCCTCGGTCAGAATGTGCGTCTATATTTTAAGAAACTACCGTTCAAATTTCATGACAATTGAACGGTTAACGAATGAGATCCGGATTTTGTACCACCAATAGTGTGCAAACAAAGTTGCACCTACTTACTTTTGAATGGTTGTATTTGAGATGTATCATCTCAAGCAGGTTAAATGTGTCAAGTCATAAAAAAACATAGGAAAAAGACGAACCGTCACACCCTGCCAAAATAATGAAGTACAATTAATTAAGGTGGAAGTGTTATTCTGCACACCGGTTGCTGATATTTCTAATGATGATGCGAGCTAATAGTGGGTTTTAAATTTATAAGGCTGGGGCCTAGGGTTACTACTATTGCTAATCTGGAATGGGCTAGCAAAGGATAAGTATGACCTAGGATCGTTCTTCAAAGCGCGACAAATTGAAACTAGGTGATTTAGAAACTTTTATGTATTTAGCTAGGATAGAAAGGTTGGTTGGTTTTGGTTTGGGGTTTTCTAGTCTACTAAAATAAAATAACAATAAAATAAAGGTGGAGGTTACTTCGGGCGTTTAACGATTAAAGCGATTGTCTACTATGACGTGGTTTAGGGATAATTAAATTCGAAGAGTTCTAGTGAGGATAGATTCGTAACTTAATGTGAGTTATTACTACAATCCTTCCATCGGACTAACGCGGAGGTGTCCACAATCAGGCAGAAAGAATGTCACGTGGATCACGTACACCGAAAGTTCTCTCAAATGTATGGCCGTATTAGTCGACAGTCAATCTTGAATTCTATTCCCCAATCTCGGTCGTCAAAGATGTCCGAATCATGGTATATAGTCTATTGAATAAACAGTCTCATAAACGGGTTTTACCCTCGCCGGAATAAGTTGGAATAACTGGTCTAGGCGGTCGAATAATGCGTCATCACTTATTCGTACTGATTATCAACGCTACTCGAGTATGCGAAATAACAGGGATAACTTATTTTATAAATAGAAACCTAAGCAATACGTTTGACATCATACTCGATCCGTAATATAACTACTTTCGGTCGTTCTTGACTTCCGTACATTTGTACTCCGCATAAAGCGTTTCCAGTACTATATCAAAGAACAGTCGAATAGGGGCCGTCATATTACTTCACGATGATTTAAAACCTGTTATGCTATACTATTATGACAATCCTAAGACAACAATCAAACAAGAACATGCAATAAGGTAATCAGAATAGTAATTTTATTCTAGGCAGGCAAAAGTATTGTCTAGGTCGAGGATACTCTGAAAGTTGTCTCAAAAGTATCTTCTGTCCGAATTTAATCTAAGTCTACCTCTACTCCCATATTCCGTGTCTCTTAGGTCTTATTTCAGTCTAGAGAACACCGACCATGTCGAGTTCATTGATTCAATCTAACATAGTATAACTAAGTGACATGTACCCTATGAGTTAGCTACGTTCATTTTTAGATAAGGTTTTAGTCACAACATGAGTTGGGCAGATAAACGATAAAGATTTAATTCTTACATCTATTCATAATTTAAATTATCCGTAGTTATATAACATACAGTTTATTTACATTTTTAAATAATCCCTAGACGACTATCATAGCAGACAATTGAGTTATTTAGCTAATCATGGCAATTCTAGCATACATATTTAAATATTGGAAATAAGAAACGAACATACTTATATATAAAAAGATAGATTAAAACCTGATAAAGCGTACAATAACTCGCAGCTAAAATGCGTCCCGGAGCACCTCCGTACAAGGATAATAAATCCCTTTTAGTTAATTAATTAGCTAGCCTAATTAATTAAAACTAATCTAAAAAGAGAAAAATATAAAACTGATTTTTAATGAGAGAGAGTAGGCTAGGAATGTGTGTTTTGAAAAACGAAACTAACGATATATTTATAGCTGAAATCCGGCTCATGGTAACAAAGTTAGGCTCACTTTAGTGACAATTGCGCTAAGAACAAAAAAATAGATGCAGGAACCCCACCCCCCCCCCCCCCCCCCCCACCCCCCACCCCCACGCCCATTGAATTTCTCTCTCAATATTGGCGATCTCAGGGGTTTTTTTTCTGACCTAATTTCGATTTTAATCTACTCTATTCTGGTTATAACCTGCAATTCGTTTGATGTTTTTAATTCGTATCTTTGATTCCTTCTTTGATTCGGTTGATCATCTATACGGATTTAGGGTTTTCTTGGCCGGTTTTTGGAGTTGCATTGAATCGGCAATTAGGGTTTGTTTTTAAATCGTCAATTATTACTGTTCTTGATCTGGTTCGTGACTGCACGTGATCTGATTCATCATTCCATCAACGTTGCTAAACCTAATTCGGTTTAGGGTTTTCATCCTAATCGTTTTTTAGGGTTCTTCTGTTTTTGGGTTTTGATCTTGAACGACCAGATTGAGATTTGATCTTCTGTTTACTTGCTATAATACTCTGATATTGTTGTGAGTTTCCTTAGAATTCATTGACGATATTAGGGTTTCTATTCTGGATCACTTGCGGCACAAATATGTTATTATACGATTGATTATACATAAATAATGGTTTGGTGTTTGGCCTGAGGGTGTTGTTACTTGTTTTTGACTAGATTCTGGGGATTCTAGATTGATTATTTGTTCGATTTGATCTCTGATTTTGGCTTGTCGTTGAGCTTGATCTTGCACATTCAGTTTTGGTTTGGTGGATTAGGGGTTATTGGTTTGGCCTGAGGGGCTGATGGTCATTTGATTGTTTCAATAATCAATTGTACACTTGATTTTGACCTGTTTGGGTTTGTGGTTTGCTATATGTGGTATTCTTGGCCGATTGTAGCTTGTGATCTTATTTTCAGAATCTGGTTTACGGCTAGTGGTATTCCGGTTGTGCTAGGGTTTAGGCCGGCCGAGGAGGATACTTGCGATGCTTGGATTAGGGTTTTTTACTTTGGAATTGGTGACATTTCTTAAGTTTCGCTAACTAAAGGCAGATCTAAGTGTCGCATCTGGAATTTAATTTGCTGGTTTGAGAGTCGAGCGAAAATGATGGTTTGGGGGGGGGGGGGGGGGGGGGCACGGCTGGGATTGTGATTGGTTTTGCTATGCCGATCTATCGAAAGTACAAAGGATCATTTGTGTTGATTTTCCTTTAACCGTATCGGTTTAAGGTTTTGTATCAATGTCCTTTTTGGGTGGTGCGATTTCTTGAGGGGGTGACCTGCTTAGGGTTTTCTTGTCAAGACATTGTTGGGTATTCGATTCATGGAGTAGGGCTGCTTTTGGGTTACATGTTCTTTATGGATTTGATGGTGGTTGATTATCAAAAGTCCGTCGGGATTCTTGTTTAATCATTGGATATTGTATGGCTGGTTTCAGCGTAGCTGGTAGGGCAAGTTCATTCTTGTCGTTTGCGGGTGTGCGTGGACCTTTTGCCATCCTCTGTGTTGGTAGGGCAGGTTCATTCTTGTCGAAGGGTTGTATCTACTATCTCCTAGACCTTTTACCATCTTTCATGTTGGTAGGGCAGGTTGGTAATGCGATTTTTTGACGTGTTTTGCTGCTATGGTAGCTTGGAAGTTGGTGGTGCACTTGTAGGTCAATTTACGAAGATAATTGACGACAGAGTCGCTCACTATGGATATGGTTCTATGAACCTGGTTTTTTTACATTTAGATTGTAACTTAAATGTAATTGGTATTTCTGCGTTTAGCAGTTATGGTTGGTATGCGTTTAGCAGTGGCTTGTTTAGATTGAGGCAAATGTGGTCTTTATTTGATTTCTGTAGAGTCGAATAATGGTTTAGTGGTTGGGTTCTTGTTATGTAGTCTTTATCTCCTATGTAACGGGCTAAGATGTGGGATTCACTCACATCCATTGTACTTAAATGCTTTTGGGAATATATTTACCGGGTAAACATTTTGCCCTTTACCCAAAAAAAAAAAAAGTACGAAAAAGGAGCCGGAACCGGGCAACGGAGCTAAAAAGGAGCCGGAGCCGGGCAACCTTGGCCGGTGCTGGCAGGAAGGAGCCCGGCCTAGGGTCACCTCAGCCCGGCATGGGGTGGAGGGAGCCCGACCTAGGGTGGGCGCGGGCCGGCGCCGGGTCGGGTAACTTTTCGTTCGCGTTTTACTTCGTATCTTCTTCGTTACTCATCCGTTTTCGATGATTCTTTTTGCTTTGGATTCGATTTTTGAAAACGAAGACATTGACGTAAAGAAATCCCTGAGATATTTTCCTATCTTGAGATATCTTGTTTCGAATGGTTTGAATCTTTCGTTACACGTAGAATCTTCATTTCTAATCCGTTTTTGATGATTCCTTTTGCGTTAGATTTCAAAAATGAAGACTTTGTTATGGAGAGATCTCTAAGATGATCCTTTTAGCTTGATTTATGTAAAGGGTTACTCCAGTGAATTATATTACCACTAAACTGTTAAGTACATAAGAAATGTGGATGAATTCCACATCAACCTCGAAATAAGCACTAGCTATGCTTAAAAGAGCACCTCTATATGTATATGACATGCCATATACATAGTACCATTTTTCTATTAGCTATAATAAACATGAAATACAGCCAATATAAATGAAACGAGCATCCAATCAAGAGAACTCCACTCCTAGCCATAAATAACAAAGTCGCGAGGCATATTCCAAGAATCCAAAATCCGAGATACTTGAGAAGTATTCTTGAATTGAAACGTAAGCAACTTGATAAGAACATTTGTAACAATAACATCACGAACTTGAGAATGAGATCTTGAACCCTTTCCAAAAAGCCGATTATTCCTCTCTTGCCATATAAAATAAGTAGAAGCCGCAAGAAGAAGCCATCCAATAACACTTTTTGCTGTTCTTGAATGTGAGATGGGCTGAATTCTATCAAATATATCCTCCCATCAAGCAGAAACATCATGCATAGCCGCCTTTTAGCTTGATAATCATGTCTTGATTGGCTCGAATCTTTAAACGTGCGTAAAATCTTCGTTTTTAGTCCGTTTTGCTTGATTTTTCTCGTGCTTCCTTATTCTAACCTACTTGACAAAATAACATTGATTAAAGTGATATTTGAGCTTATTTTCCAAGTATTGATCTGAAATGATAGAGATATCGATGGTAAAAACGTGACTTTATACACGATATCAAGTATCCCACACTTAGATTTTTGCTTGTCCTCAAGCGAACCAGTCAAAGTTGAGTCACTGCAAGAAATTTTTTTAAGGAAATGGTTCATTTCTGGAGAACTAATCTTCTACTGGTCGGGTAGAGAAGGTTTCAAGTAGGGTTTTATCTTTGGGCATTTCTCCAAACCAGCCTTAGCAAGCTTCTTCTCAATCCTCGTGATGTAGGATATACATAACCGGGGTTCCTCACTGGTGGTCACTCAATTCACTCATGTGTTTGAGTTTCCTATATTCTATTTCGCTCAAAAGCCAGTCATGTAGCTCTTTTGTCGTCATAAGTTTGATCGAGAATCAAATCTCCACTACTTAAATGGGGACGGTACTAATTATCCCAAGACATTTTGTAAAGAGGGTTTTATAGTTAAGTGAGAGGTGGAAAGGGATTTACGAATGATTTGTGTAGGTTTTTGATATAGCCTAAGAGTTGCCTGTGAAGACTTGTCCTTAAAGCTTAGTGGTGCCTGTTTTTTGAATTTCTCTCTCAATCGGCCTCCTTTTCTTTGCTTTTCTTGTTCTTTTCTTTTTCCTCTCTTTTTCTCTTTTGAGGTATCTCGGGGAACTGTGGAGCACGCATCTCCTTGACTCTTAATAATACTTTTGTTTGAGATTTTTGAGTTTCTTCTGGCAGCTTGTTTTTGCTGACTCGTACTTTCTTTGGAGGTGCCTCTTTTGTAAATCTTCATTTTGAATTAATTCTTTGGTCACCACGAAATCTCTTCTTTGAAGTATGTTTGCAACAAATTTTCTGACAGAGCAGAAACTTAGGCTATGGCCAAGAGAAGGACGAAGAGTGGATAGGTTTTAAGGTGATTTCTAGAAATGAAAAGGCTAAGGCTCAACATGTTTTCTAAATTGTTCTTTAATGCTGAAAGTAAGCATTGGTCGGGTTAGGTTTGAAAACAGAGGCTTTTTTAAGAGAGGATTTTATTCCTAGGAAATGTCAAGATCCTTTAATTGCACCTTCATCACGTATGATGCCCATTTGTGTAATCTCGAAATTTATTACTTGAGCAAGTTCTAATTCGAAAAGGCATACATCGGCACACTCACAATCGAAGAAGTGAAGCACTAATGATGAATGCTTTAGGGCTCAAGATTCCTTACTTAATTTTTGTTGGGTTTGTGCCTAGTCATGCGATCACTTGCTTCGAACTTTGTTTGGATATTTTCAGAAATTTTGCCTACTTTTATCTTTTTACCCGATTGTTTTGAATTTTTGTTGACCAGACAAGTCCTTTGAGACTTTTCGTGACTAAATTTTTTGAAAAATTAGGCAAAAATTTCTGGGTTGTTTTAAGAGGACTAGCAAAATGGTAAAAAGGGTAAAAAAAAAAAATGCACTAAACAGTAGATACTACTGCTATCTCACACTTAAAAGAACATTGTCCGTAATGTTCATCCCTAAGTTGGGTTTATCCCACACTTAGAGTTTTTACCTCAGGAGAAATATTTTTCTAAATTATGTTTTAATTGTGGGTTGTGATCCCACACTTAGAACTTTATTTAGATTTTAAGTGGGTTTGAATCAAGACAAAAAGAAAGAAAGAAGTACTTCCCTTGTTTTAGTACGTAGCCACTAAATGTATGGACCAGATTCGAGTGTATGAGTTGCTGGACGTTGACTAGACTCGTTCATTTGAATTGTTCCATAATTCCTAAGTAGATTTCTTCATAATAAATATCCTTCAAACACACAATGTTAACAGTTATAATAAAAGATAGAAATAACTAAAAGTAGATAATCCATGTCAGTCCATCAGTCATAGAGTCGCTCCCAATCGGTGAAGTCGTCATCCATAAAGATCTTGTTTTCCACGATCGATGTTGGTGATGCGGACTCTTCGACGGTATAGACAGGAGAAGCAATGCCATCCTTTGGATCCTGAATCCACGACTCTAATGCTACGATCTCCTCCTCCAGTGGGCCATAGCGATGGGGTGATCCTGCGCAGTAGAATCCCATGGTGGAAAAAGGTCCCTCGGTGGAATATGCGAAGCGGGATCAGGACCCATCTGATAAGGGCACACGGGTATGGTGGGAAGGCCAAGAGCATCATGGATCTCAGTGATGGATACATGCTGGATCTCGAGCACTCTCAACATTGCCCATGAGACAGCAGGGTCAGCAGTAGTCACCCCATACTCGAAGGTGGATACTGGGATGGTCTGTCACACCCTTAAAATTGATAATTCGCAGTTAGTAAGTGTTTAGCGGAAGCATTAGAGTAAGCGGTGGGGGTGCTGACGTCAACATTGGACATTCACGCATATCAGAGCATATGATTATCGCAGAACATAATATATTAAGATGCCATAAATAGTTGTTGTTACAAAAGCTACGACTCATCGAGTCGTAGAAGTAGTGAAGTAGTTTGTGACACCCGTCAAATTAGGACTAGTAATTAGTGCCTAATCACTTGCTAATACATGTAATTAGTTCTATGTTAGGCTAATTAATGTATCAATATATATATTGTTGAATATATACAATTATGCGATTTGAATTAAATTGTACTTGTTTTAAATCGAATGGAATTCGGTTCAATTAATACGGACGTTGGTGAACAAAATTATTAAATAATATAACATTATTTAATAACACTATTATATCACAAATATTATTTTGATAATATTTCGAATCTAATTCGTATCGTACAAGTAACATCTACGCGATCAAAATATTAAACGCGCAAACAATTGAAACGAACCTAAGTTATATTTATAACTCAATTATAAGGTATTTGATGAAAAACTTCAACAAAAATTTCGAATAATTATTCATATTTTAAAACTTATACTTAAACGCGTATGAAATTACTTAAACATTAAACGAACGGGAAAAACGAACACCGCACGGAGTGCAAACACGGGGAAACAAAAATTGGTGAAGTCCACACCCGTGGACCCCACCAAACCAGCCCAAGGTGAGGTCATCACCTCCCCACCTCATTTCTTCCCCAACACAACACACACATATCTCTATTTCTCTCTCTCTCCTTCTTTCCTTCTTTCATCACCACCACACCTTACCACCACCTTCAACCACAAATTAACACCAACAAACGACCTTGGATTTCAAGACCTGTTTAGAAGAAAACGATCACGATGTCAAGCTCTACAATCTTATCTTTTCGGTTTCGTCTCACGTTAACTTGTAAGATCCCGACAAATCTTGAAACTCTTCGATTTCGTTTATTTTTACTTGTATGTTGTTAATTTAGCTTAGATGTGTCCAAAGATATGTTCAAAACTCGTTTTCGGAAACATTGTCGAAAAATGTCAGTTTTGGTCATTTTAAAGAAAACGACTCTAGAAACGCAACCAACTCGAAATAATAATTTTTATCAACTCTATGAACCAATATAAGGGTTGGGTAAAAGAATCAGACCAAATGGTGGTCGTTAAACACGTTTTCGACAAGTTTATAAACTGATCAGACGTAAGTGTCGCTACAGCCAAATCAAGTATAGCGTCACTTCCTTAAGTGACGCATTAAGTGTCGCCAAAAACCCTAATCTTGCCGCTAAAAATCCTCTTTTTCCGTCAATTGCATAAGTGTCGTAAATTCAATACCCGACACTTGTACCCGACACTTGCTTCAGTGTCTGATGTGACCTAAAAAGTCATGTTTTTAGGCACATTATTCTACACTTATTGGACTTATATTTGGTGAAAACATCTATTATTTACTTAAAATCACCAAAGTGGTCTAATTATGAACATTCGTTAATCACGTAAAACGAGGTAAATAACGTCACCCTAATTATACCCTTCTTGAATTACTTATGGAAATGGATCTTAATTCATATTTTATGATTCCATAGGAAAATCCAAGACCGGAGGTGAAAGAATCAGAAGAAACAGACGAAAAACGGATAAGATGTGCAGTCTGGAAGCTCGCCGATCGTCATCCGGAACACGCAAAAGTCAAACACCTACAAATTTGGCAAACTTAGTGTCATTAGAAGCGTAACGGAAAAACGAATCCAACGGCGCAAGAATCAAGCCAAACGGACTCCAAACGAAGAAGATACGGACGAGCCAAGCAACCGAGAAGTCAACGGAGGCCAAATGGAGCACCAAACCCCCCCCCCCCCCTCACTATACACCTAGGTACCGTATACGGTACCCTAGGTGCCGTATACGGCCCTTAGGGTGCCGTATACGGCCCTTAGGGTGCTGTATACGGGGGGTATGTGCTTGTAAGGTGCCGTTTGACCCCCCTTGGTCCGCTTGTCCCGTATGGTGCTTGGATGCTTGTATTTAGTGCTTTAAGACTTGTACCTCTTGCCTAAAGCTTCTCCTATAAATACCAAGCTCCAAAACTCATTTCCACACACCTCATTCTTCATTCTCTCTCAAGAATTCTCTCTCTCTCTCTCTACTTTCTCTCTCTAGGTTATTAGTTTGTTAGTTTGTTAGCTTTAGGTTAGTAGTTAGTTAGATCTTGGTTAATATTTAACCAAGACTAACAAAGGTGTAATATTGTAATAGTGTTGAAGATACTTTGAGGGGTTCTTATTGTAATATTCGGAAGTTCCGCTCGTTGTAATCTTTCAGCATATATTCAAGCTACGCGCTACTTACGATTATATCTTTCCTTATCTATCATAATGCATGTTATTATTGTTATTATGCTAGCTTTAGGATTACTTGCCATGATTAGTGAGTAGTTGTATTGTGTGTTTGTTGCGATGTAGTTAGTTGTTAATTGGGATGATGTCATTATGAAACAACGGAGGTAACGTTATACGGCTTTCATTTGTATAGCGCCGAAAACATCACGAATGTGTGGAGTACGGAACGTGGAAGCTATGAAAGTCGTGGGCACAATCCGTTGTGGAATAATGTTCCCAACTATATATTATAAATGAAAACTCGGTGCTTTAATTACACGTTCCATCCATGATCTTAAATCAATTAATACCCTTCCACCGATAAACGTGGTTAAAACCTTTTTGATAAGACGTCATATCATGGGTAATTAACTATCTGTGTTTTGTTATAAAACTGTGGAAATACTAAACTAGTAGTGTACACTGTGAATAACTCTTGATTAAATATCCGAGTTTAAATAACATGGTCTAGTTTTGAAGCCGTGAAAATACTGTTTTAAACAAGTACTGTACACTGTAACTAAACTAGGGATTTATTGGTTAATATCAAGTGAGGGTTGGTTTAAGTCATAAATGGAGAAACTCTATTCTGAAATACAAACTTAGTTCATGAATCCAGAAAGGAAGACGTTGAATCATTAAGTATTCTAACCATTGTCTATCACCTCTGGATTCTACATAACCATTGATGGAAAGTAATCAAACACCAACCATGTCTTAACCATAAATGTTTTATTCAATTGAGTATTATTATGGTGTTAAGAACGATCGGACCGTTAGCGGATCTGTTACTCTGTTCATGCACCCAGGAATCTTTGTATTCCAGAAAAAGGGTCATTGTTCCATCACAAGGGCAATGTTGAGAGTCGAACAGCCTCCTCCGATCAGAATCATAACAGCTTAGTACTCAGTGACATGCTGATTGAGCAATCACTCAGTAGGGTGCTAATGCTTACACCATAAGTACTTAAGACAAATAAACTACAAATCTTTATAAAGACGTTTTCATAACTTAACTAAAACATCATCCCAATGCAAGGCTAACGAAGTCACAACAAACACCCCCTTTATCCTGACTGCTTTCCATTTATTTTACTTTATTGCCTAGTTTAAATTAGTAGTATAAATTAGAAAACCAACAAAAACAAATTCCCAACTATTTTCTAAAAACCCTTCACTAGCTTGAATCGGACATCGTGATTACTTTGTTTCACAATACAGTTGATTTTAAAGAACGACCCTAGGTCATACTTGTCGCTATACACCTCTAGGTTACACAGCACTAGTAAACTTAGGCCCCAACATTTACAAATTTAAAACTCTCCACCGACACGCCACTGGTGGCCGGTCCAACGACAGGGTAAAACCTGACCGACCGCTGGTGGCGCGTCAAGTTTTTGGCGCTGCTGCCGGGGACTCAACTGTAAGACTCAAAGGTGTCATAATGAACTTTCTTGCTAGTGAACCATTAGGATGGTTCTCTCCTCTTAAAGCCATGAAAATTCTTTCAATCCTTCATTTCCCCAATCCTAAATCTTACGTTGTACCCATCCAACGAGAGAAGCGATCATCTTCCCACAATCCTACAACCACCGCACGCATCACTCTCGCCGACTACAACAAACCCTCGACTAAAGTTCAAGGAGGACCCATACGCTACCCAGAGACTGAAGGAACATCATTCGAATTCAAACACGACGTAGTGCAGCTGATCTCGAATCGTTGCCAATTCAACGGACTACCGAACGATTACCCTTACTCCCATCTAAAAAAATTCATCACCCTATCCGACTCTTTCAACCAAAATGGGGTTGAGCAAGATATAATCCGACTATATCTGTTCCCCTACTCTCTTTCTATGCACGCACAGACTTGGTTCGAGGAATTGGAAACCAACTCTATCTCCTGATGGGCAGAAATGAAAACTGAGTTCTTACAAAATATTTCCCCCCATCCAAATGAATCAAGTTGAAGAAAGACATCTTAAACTTCCGACAATTTCAAGATGAATCAATCTACAGTGCGTGGGAAAGATTTCAGAGGTTGCTTAAAAGATGTCCTAACCATCAAATCGAGCGATCAACCCAATTATGCACGTTCTACAATGGTCTTGCACCACACCATAAGCCAATACTCGATACCGCTGCTCGAGGTAACTTCATGCGTTGCACGGACGACGAAGCTTGGAACTTGATTGTCACACCCCCAAATTCAGGATTAGCGGAAGCATACATCGGGTGCGACTAATCAAGGCAATCAACAGCACAAAGATATATAGTAAACGACTCTACATGCGTCGTTTTAACAAAATATATTAATATAAAAATGTTTACAACATTTGAAGCTAATACATAACTCGCGTTCTGAAAGTGAGAGATTCCAATACATAAATACTGTTACAATATATATTAATGCAAGGAAATCTCAAATGTCTGCATGCTGACTCGAGCTACAGTATCCTGTGTGGGCAGTCCAACCTACTGCTGAGTACCTGTGATACATGCTAAAAACGGTCAGCTAACGCTGGTGAGCTCACAGGTTTGAATATCAAATATCGTATGAACCGCAAGATTTAATATACTGATTTGCAACCAAGCAAATAATAATGTATACAGCCATGAGCACATAGTCTGAGCCTTAACTGAGGTGTCAGGATCACAATCAAGTGCCTGATCGAGGGTGCCTCCCAACGAGTGCCTAATCCACACTCGTAAACCTCAAATGCTAATGCGTCCGTTTGACCAGTTAGTGCTTGCTAACCCGGACGAGGATTGTCAATCCTATATGGTACCATACACTAACATTCGCGCTACCGAAGTATTACCAAACTATGTTGTGGAGGACTTAAAATGATTAGTTATGTAAACTCATGAAGTATATGAAAAGTTTGTACTCGCTTTCACATGTTTAAAACAAGCAATGAATCACACCCCTGAGTGAAAATAGTAAAAAGAGGGGCTATGAGACTCACCTGAGTCTGATGCGTTTATCTCAATAAACGTGCGTTGCTTAGCCAAGCAATGATGTCGCACCCCCGAAACATGTGGCAGCGGAAAGCAGGATGTGTCACGGGGGCGCCGACCAAATCAAATATCACAACACAAAGATTAAAGCAAACGACCTCTATATGAGACGTTTGAAAACGTTACATTCCATAAATAAAAGTTCACATAAGATTCTAAAGTTCGCAAACATAATTTAGAGATTTCTAATACATAATCGTTGATACAAAAAGTCGTAATGCAATTTAAATCATCTGTTTGAAAATATGCGACTCGAGCTATGCTTTCCAAAAGCATCCTACTGTCCTGTTTCCTGTGGGTAATCCTACTGCGTCTGTAAACCTGAGAATACATACTAAAAGGGTCAACATAATGTTGGTGAGTTCATAGATTTGTTCTGGAAAGTATTCATGTGAACACCATGTTTTCTGTTTTGTAAAATAAGTTCTGTATCATAGTGATCCTGTATAAGTAAGTTCTGTAAAACATAGTTCTGTAAAAATAGAGTTTCTGAGTAAATCAAGTTCTGCATGGATCCAGTTCTGTAAAAATAGAGTTTCTGAGTAAATCAAGTTCTGCATGGATCCAGTTCTATATAACAGAGTTTCTGTGTGAAATCAAATTCTGCATAACAAAGTTTCTGTATAATAAAGATTCTGTATACTATAGTATTGTATACTATAGTCCTGTTTAGTATTACCATGAGCTCATGTATTCGAAGCTTTAACAAATTCTGTTGCCTCTATGTGTCTAATCCGGGACACATCCTGATTCAAATAATTATGCGCCCGTGGGTTAGCTGGAGCGACCAGCTCGGACGGGATTGTCAATCCCAATAGTACTATTCACAATTATTCGTGCTTAAAAATTAACGAACCATGAAATTGAGGACTTATTAGTGGATTAGTTCTGCTACTCATGCAATAAGTATATGTTCTGTTTCTGTTTAAGCTTCTGTTTCTGTTTCTAGCAATCATAAATAAAATCTCTAAAAGTTTCTGCTTCTGTTTAAGTAAAAATCTGTAAAAGCATGTGTATGTATTCTCACCCCAAAACAGTTCAAAAACAAGTAAAAGGGGGCTATGAAACTCACCAGTGTTTAGCAGGTAGCAAACAAATATCAAATAAGCAAGTAAGCCGGTGTGCAACCCTCTAATGTCCTAAACGTATAAGGTTGTGTAAGTAGATGTCTCATAAGACCATCTATAGCGATTGTATAAGTGGGGGTTAATGTCCACTTAAGCCAATCGTGTAGGATGAGGGTTATTGTCCACCTAGAGCTAGTTCATCAACTAGTATGTCCAAATAAGTTATTCAAGTTCGTTTATCAAAAAAAATAACGTGTACGACACGTTGGTGAAAGTTTGTAATAATAATTCATTTAGACATTATTATCAAGTTTGTTTTGTCGTATGCTATTCATTAGTACATATCGTGTGTTGCAAACAGATTATTTTAGTTTGTATAAGCCTTAAATCGTAGGTCAAAGTTGGTCAACTCGTTGGTCAAACCTGGTCAAACTGGTCAAGGTTGGTCAAACTTTAACAATACATGTCAACTTATGAGACACTTCATGAGACACTTCATGAGACACTTCCTGAGACACTTCACGAGACACTTCATGAGACACTTCCTGAGACACTTCATGAGACACTTCCTGAGACACTTCATGAGATACTTCATGAGACACTTAATGAGACACTTCCTGAGACACTTCATGAGACACTTCTTGAGACACTTCCTAAGACACTTCATGAGACACTTCCAATTTATGTGCCGGTTTCTAATTCGGGAAACTTTTCAGGTCTCGTTTTTGGTCAAAGACATTAATTAAGCCACCCAAACACATTTTCGTTGTTACTTTTCAAAAATAGTAAGTTTTGTCATTTTTAGAAACCGAGCCGTTTTTGTTGACTTGGTCAAACCTACCCGGTTTGACCCGAAACTTCCACCCAACCCATATATCAGTTTAAAGAGTCCAAATAATTTGTCGATTCGTGTCGGAGTTCACCCAAGGTGTCGGTTTTAACATGCAACTTAAGATTTCAATATTTCACATTTTTGACTTTTTGTCGGTTTGGTTCGCCATTTAATTTCTACCACTTCTGGTCAGATTCAAGGTCCAAGATTTTTATCAACTGATCTTATACTAATCTAGTCCAACATATATATTTTCCAGAAATCAAAGTGTCCATTTACATAGGTAATTATTTCCGTGGAGCTACCGTACTCGGTTTTTGACAATGGTTAGAGCAGGCTCAAAGATGGGTTTATTCGTAAAAATGAGTACAGATCTGAAAAAAGTACAAAACACGAAAGTTGTAGATCTTTTCAATACGCAACTTTTAAAAAAAAATCGTTGTCTAACTCCTCATAGAACTCAAGTTATGAACATTTTAGTGGTCTGACTTTTTGAAGACAGATTATATATATTCATGTATAATGTATAAAAACGATTTTTAACTTTTATTTTGGACATAAACAAGTTAGATGAACTATAAATCATCAAAATAAGTAGCATGTAAGTATATTTATGAGGGTTTTGGTAATTCTTACAAAGAAATGATGTAAAGAAGGTGAAGATGATGAAAAGAAGCTTGATCCTTGTACTTTCTTGTTCTTGTTCTTGATTCTTGCAATTAGTGGTTGATGTTGATGATATTAGGTGTGAAGGGAACTGATTTTTGATGATGATGATAGATGAAAAACGCTGGGGGAGGGGAAGAAAAGAGGGAGAGAGAGTTTTGTTTGAGTGTGGGAGTGGAAATGAAGTGTAAGTTTGGTGAATGAGAAATGGTTGTTAAGTCAACAAATACACATGGGGGTGGTGGTGATGGCTTATGGATGGTTTTGGGAGGGCCCCACCCATGTGTGGGTGTCTCAAATTTTAAATCCTCATTTTGTGCTCCGCGCGGTGTTCGTTTTCTCGTCCGTTTCGATGTTTATATATACGTTAAACGTTAAATGCGCGTGTTTTAAATGACAAATTTAATTTCAATATTTTCACTTGTAATATTTAATATAAATAATTAGAAACACTTATAAAAATGTTCTGTTGATTTGTCGGCCTCGATTTGCACGCTCGCTGCACGGATGTTTAATCGCGTAACGTTTAAATAGGGCGTTTTTGTTATCGAATCAAGATACGATATTTTAAATGAAAGTTTTACTTGAAATAATATATTTAAAATCATTAAATATAAAATTTAGTTTCGTCGGGTTGTCGGGCGCGTTTCAGGCGTTTTCGTCGCGTTTAGGTTATTTGATATGATATAATTAACGTGTTAAATATTATCAACATAATATTTATAAGTTTTTGAGTTTATTAAATAATTTCATATTATCTAATATTTTGTTCACCAACGTTCGTATTTATACTGTGTCGGACTCCGTCCGGTTGTTTTGCACAATTTCATCAAATTGTGTAAGCTTAATTACAACTAATTACGTAAGAGTATATTCACATAAATATACAAGTAGTTACAAGTATTTAGCCTAATACAAACTAAATACAAGTAATTAGGGTTTCGGTTAGGTTTAACAGTTAACCTAATTTGCCGGGTGTTACAAATGATGTCCGAAGACTGTAACCTGAGGGCGTCCAAGACGCGCGTTGGTTAATATGAGTAGGTATATCAAAAGATCACCTATGCTAGTTGATCACACAACTAGTAATGTCCAAAAATTTTGGTTTGATTGATTAGGTTTGAGTTTTGAAAACATGTACGGTCCGTTGGTGACGGTTTGTAATAACAATCTCAAAGTGTTATTATTATGATGTCATATCGTATGCTTACAAAGCATGTTTTATGTGTTACTGAGTTGTATCGTATAAGATTTAGTTGTTACACCAGTCCAATAATTGGTGGTTAAGTCTCTTCAAGTATTATGTGATGAGCTACACTAGTTAAGACTGCTAGTGTAAGTTGTGACACTCGTTATGACTGCTAGTTATAAGTTATGGCTGCTAGTTATAAGTGGCGACACTCGTTATGACTGCTAGTTATAAGCTATGGCTGCTAGTTATAAGTGGCGACACTCGTTATGACTGCTAGTTATAAGCGGCGACACTCGTTATGACTGCCTTTGCAAGTGCGACACTCGTTATGACTGCCTTTGCAACTCGTTATTGCTGCTAGTTCGTTTGACAGATTTTTAGCATTTTTCGTGGCTCGTTTTGACCAAGTTAATTTCCGAATCAAGTTCCAAAATTTTTAAACAACGTTCCCACATATCTAATGTACTTCCTGTAAAATTTTCATGACTTTTGGAGGTAGTTTTATATTTTTTAGAAATTCACAAAGTATCACCATTCAGTTAGGTCCGAATTTTAAACCTTTGTTCACAGATCAAATTTTCTGGAAGAATTGGTGTATTTTTAGAACGAGCCAAAGAAGAACTTTTTGTAGACAACATCCATACGAAGATTTCGGTATATAATTCATGCATTTATTCAACATAGAACTCAAGTTATGGCTCCGAGAAGGAGGTGCAACTTTCTGTCTCCAGAAGACAGAAAGTATATGTCGTCGGAGAAAATTATTTTCGGGTACTAAACAGAGTCAGAATGTTATGAAACAATTTATTTTAGAAATCTTACTTCTTGTACTACATGTTAGGCTTAAGAAGCGTCACTTTTCATTAAGAAATGAATTTTATAAAAATCGTTGAAGTTAGAACAGAATCTGGACAGGAAAACAGAAAACATAAATTCGAGTTTTAAAATGCGTTTTGGCTTAGCATTTGGACATTCTATAGTTGTATGAGCAAGGTAACATGTATATAAACATATTATAAGTAGTTTTTGGAAGTGTAGGAAATCTTACAATGATCGGTTTTGAAAACCGAGAAGATAGAAACGTAGAGGTTTGCGTGGTGATCGTTGTTGCTTCCAAACACTTGATGATCCAAGGAGTTTTGATGGTGGATTTTGGTGGTGATTGTGGCTGATATTGGGTCGATTTTAGAGAGAGAGAGGCAAGTAGAGAGAGGTTAGAGAAGGTGTGGGTTGGTTGATGATTGAAAATGAAAGAGTGTGGTGGTGTTGGAGTGAAGTAGAAGGAAGGAAAGGAGGTCAAAGGGTATGGGTGGAGATTTCCAGCAGAAATCTAGTGGGTCCCACCCCCACGTGATGTTTAAATCATTTCTCCAAAGTTAAGTTACGCGCAGTATTCGTTTACCTGTTCGTTTCGATGTTTATTTACACGTTATATGTTAAACGTACGTGTTTTACTAACGATTCGAATCTCGATATTTTTATGTGAAATTATTATTCTAAATACTTTATTATAAGTTACTAAAATGTTGTCGGGTCTCGGTTTGCGCGTTCGTTGTGTATTTGTACGTTTATTTAACTCGTGTAACGTTTTTAAACGTTTTATTCGTGTGCCTGTAATCGTAATATTTTTACTCGGAGTATTTTATCAAAATACTTAACAATGAATTACAAAAATATAATTTTGGTTTATTTCGTTTGTCTGGCGCGTCTCGCGCGTTTAATTCATGTCGGTTACGTTTTAAATAAAACGTACATTATATCGTATATTATTAATACATAATAATATAATGTGAATAACTACTATTTAATCCCCAAATAGATTTATGTTAGTTATTGAAAGGTTCACCAACGTCCGTATGAATATGTATCGAAATCCATTCGATATGAAAAGGCACGATTTAGCCAAATCGCGTATGCGTATTTATATTCAACAATATATATATATATATATATATATATATATATATATATATATATATATATATATAAGAATACATTAATTAACCTAATCAAAGGACTAATTACATGTATTACAGAGAATTAGGAACTAAAAACTAGTTCTAATTTGGCGGGTGTCACATTCTCCCCTTGTTAAGAGAATTTCGTCCCGAAATTTAGCTCATCTGGAGGTTGGAGTTGGATCTGTGAATAACTGAGGATACTTGAGTCGCATCTGGCCTTCCCGTTCCCAAGTGAATTCCGGACCACGCCGCAAATTCCACCGGACTTTAACGATGGGAATACGACTTTGTTTGAGTTGTTTGATCTCACGGTCCATGATTTCTGCGGGTTCCTCGACGAAATGAAGTTTGTCATCAATACGGATTTCATCGAGAGGAATTATGAGTGTCTCATCAGACAGACATTCCTTAAGATTAGAAATGTGAAATGTGGGATGGACGCTGCTGAGCTCGGGTAGCAGCTGCAATCGATATGCCACTGGACCAATCCTCTCAAGGATCTCAAAGGTCCAATGTACCACTTGTTTAATTTCCCGCGTTTTCCGAATCGAATGACACCTTTCCAAGGTGATACTACGAGCAAAACTCGATCCCCAACCTGGAACTCGAGATGCTTGCGTCTCACATCAGCGTAACTTTTCTGACGATCACGTGCGGCTTTCATCCGGTTTGAATACCAAAGATTTTCTTTGTTGTTTCGTGAATGATTTCCGGACCAGTGAGTTGGCTATCTCCCACTTCGGTCCAACAGATAGGTGACCAGCACTTACAACCGTACAGTGCCTCGAAAGGTGCAGCTTTGATGCTGGAATGATAAATGTTGTTGTACGAAAACTCGCACAACGGTAGATGGTTTTCCCAGTTTGCACCGAAATCAACTACGCAGGCTCGTAGCATATCTTCCAGTGTTTGAATTGTACGTTCACTTTGGCTTTCGGTTTGTGGATGGTATGCAGTACTCATATCCAGATGAGTACCCAATGATTTCTGTAATAATTGCCAAAAGGGAGATGTAAATCGACTATCTCTATCAGAGATAATTGAGACGGGAACGTCGTGTCGGGATACAATTTCCTTGAGATAGATTCATGTGAGGCATTCCATCTTATCAGTTTCTTTGATCGCGAGGAAATGAGCAGATTTTGTGAGCCGATCTACGATCACCCAAATGGTATCGCAACCGCTAGATGTTTTCGAGAGTTTCGTGATGAAATCCATGGAGATCTGCTCCCATTTCCATTGAGGGATTTCCGGCTGTTGGAGTAATCCGGAAGGTTTCTGATACTCGGCCTTGACCTTAGAACAGGTTAAGCATTTGCCGACATACGTGGCTATGTCAACTTTTATGTTAGGCCACCAGTATAGTTCCTTGATACCGTGATACAGCTTGTTAGATCCAGGATGTATAGAATAGCGAGATTTGTGAGCTTCGTCCATCACCAAATCTCGTAAGTTGCCGAAGCTGGGTAACCATATTCAGTTAGAGAATTGTCGAGTACCGTTAGGTTTGGTCTCGAACTGTTTGTCCATGCCTCGCAAGGCTTCGTTTATGATATTTTCGGGTTTGAGTGCTTCAAGTTGAGCAGTGAGGATTTGAGTAACAACGTTGTTATGAATGTTCATGACGAGTGCTCGGACTCGAAGAGGTCTCGTTCGTTCTTTTCGACTTAAGGCATCGGCGACAACATTCCTTTGCCTGGATGATACTTAATTTCACAATCATAATCGGTAAGCAACTCGACCCATCGACGTTGCCTCATGTTCAGATCCTTTTGATAGAATATATGTTGGAGACTTTTGTGATCGGTAAATATGGTACTTCGAGTACCGTAGAGGTAGTGTCTCTAGATTTTGAGGGCGAACACCACGGCCCCCAGCTCGAGGTCGTGAGTCGTGTAGTTCTTCTCGTGAATTTTGAGTTGTCGGGAAGCGTAGGCTATGATCTTGTCTCGTTGCATTAACACGCAACCGAGACCTTGGTGAGAAGCATCGCAGTATACCACGAAGTCGTCGTTGCCTTCGGGTAGTGATAGAATAGGAGCACTGCAAAGCTTGAGTTTTAATAGCTGGAATGCTGACTCTTTGTTTATCAGTCCAATCGAACTTCTTTTCTTTCTGAGTCAGTGTCGTGAGGGGTTGGGCTATTTTCGAGAAATTTTCAATGAACCGACGATAATACCCCGCCAATCCCAAAAATTGGCGTACCTCGGTTGGAGTTGTAGGCGCTTGCCAGTTTTTGATAGCCTCGATTTTTGATGGATCAACATAAATTCCTTGACTATCAATGACGTGTCCAAGGAATTGAACGGTTTGCATCCAGAACTCACACTTAGAGAATTTTGCATATAACTCTTCGTGCTTAAGAAGTTCTAGAATGATTTTCAGCTGTTGCGCATGTTCATGTTCGTTGCGCGAGTAAATGAGTATGTCATCGATAAAGACAATGACAAACTTGTCAAGATAGGGTTTGCACACCCGATTCATAAGGTCCATGAATACAGCCGGTGCGTTGGTTAATCCGAAAGGCATCACTTGAAACTCATAATGCCCATAGCGAGTTCGAAAGGAGGTTTTTGGAATGTCAGTGTCACGAACTCTGAGTTGATGATAACCTGACCGTAGATCGATCTTTGAATAAAAACTCGACCCCTGAAGTTGGTCAAACAGGTCATCAATACACGGAAGTGGATAACAATTCTTTATAGTTAACTTGTTCAGTTCCATGTAGTCGATGCACATATGGAAAGAACCGTCCTTCTTTTTCACAAACAGGACCGGGGCTCCCCAGGGTGAGGAACTCGGTCTAATGAATCCCTTATCCAGGAGTTCTTGTAACAGAGTGGACAACTCCTGAAGTTCGGATGGGGCTAAGCGATAAGGGGCTCGTGCCACAGGTGTAGCACCTGGCACGAGTTCGATTGAGAAATCAACCTGTCTAGGTGGTGGTAGACCAGGTAGTTCTTCTGGAAAAACTTCTGGAAAGTCTCTGACAATGGGCACATCCTCAAGTCGCTTCTCCTCCGACTTTTTCTCCATGACGTGTGCGAGGATTGCCTGATACCCCTTTCTGAGATATTTGCGGGTTTTCATACATGATACGATGTTCAATCTCGTCCCACCGGTCTCCCCTTGTATGATTAAAGTACCACCGGTGATGAGAGGAATACGGACGATTTTGTCGTAATAGACGATTTCCGCTCGATGCTTGGACAACCAGCCCATGCCAACAATGATGTCGAAACTTCCGATCTATACAGGAATTAAATCAATGGGAAAGAGTTCGTTTGCGAGGTTTAAGGTGCAACCAGGTATTACACTATTGGCCTCGATTAGATTGCCATTAGCTAACTCTATAGTATATAAAGTATCTAATGCAACAGGGGTAATATCAAGTAGTGGGTTAAACTCGTTCGATATGAAACTCTTATCAGCACCAATATCAAACAGAACAGAAGCAGTTAAGTTGTTGATAAGGAATATACCCATGACCACATTAGGGTCTTGACGGGCATCCTTAGAGTTGAGTACGAAAGATCTACCTCGAGGGTTGTTGTTGTTGCCCTTGTTTTTCAGCTTCGGACACTCATTTCTGAAGTCTCCAGGGTTTCCACATTCATAACAGGTCTTGGGTTGCCTGGTGTTGGTGTTGGTGTTGTTGTAGTTGGAATTGTTGTTATTGGTTTTGGGGGATATACAGTCCTTAGTGAGATGACCGTACCGCTTGCAGTTGTTGCAAAGGATACCGCAAGGACCATCGTGATGGCGGTTGCACTTGGGACAATAAGGCTTAGTTCCAGTGTAACCCCGCTTGGGCTCGGTGTTAGAGGTGTAAGCTTTGATGGTGTCGGGTTTCTTGTTCTGGTTGTTATGATGTTCAGTTGATTTCCATTTGTTGTAGTTGGAGGATGAAAGAGATGCCTCACGGTTGACAATCAAAGCCATGAGTTCGTGTGCCAGGCGGATGGCACTCTGAATGGTGGTTGGTTTCGACGAGGTGACGTTCCCCTGGATATTCTACGGGAGACCGCGGATGTACTATTTGATGCGTTTTTCTTCCGGATCAACCAAACCCGGGCATAGAAGAGCAAGTTGTTGGAATTTGGTGGTATATCCAGCGATATCAGTGCCCTGAACAGTCAGGTGCCAGAACTCTTCCTCCAATCTGTGCAGTTCCTAGTTAGGACAATTTTCTTCCTTTAGCATTTTCTTTAGATCAGCCCAGGGGAGTTGATTCCCGACCTCGATACTCACGGAACTGGTATAGGTCACCACGTGAGTGCACCTTCTTGAAAGGTGTAAGCAGCGAATTTGACCTTGCTATCTTCCGTACAGTTGCACAGACTGAAAACCGATTCCATTCTTTCCATCCATCGGATTAGTCCGATAGCACCTTCCGTGCCTTTGAAGTTGAGGGGTTTGCAGCTTAGGAAGTCCTTGTAGGAACAGGATTTAACTGGAGGAGCGTTGTTCAGTGTGTCCTCACTACCAGAGTTTTGTCGGCCAGCTAAGGCTTGGGCCACACCCTGTGCAATGAGCTGAGTGATCTCAGCTTGACTGTACAATCGTCTTGGCGGCATGATTCTTTATGAAAAAGAAATGAAGATACATAAGATTTCGTACAAGGATGATTATCATAGATGTATACATATAAAAGCGGTAATACAGAACATCACAATATGAAAATCAATAATATAGAATAAACGAGGGAAATTGTCGATTAATATTACGGTGTCAAAGGATTACAAACAATTTCGAGTTTCAAAAGTTACAGAATTAGATGTCATACAAAAGGTACCGGGAATTGTTACCTCCGGTCGAATTACAAAGATCCTACAATATCATAAAGGATTACAAGATAGTTACTACACTAATCTTGAAGCAGGTTCATCCGTGTCATTAGGGTGACAAGGTGATTGATAGTTTCTGCGAGTCTGCTAGTCCATCTAGCACCATCTTCAGCCAAGGTTAATCGTTGTTCCAACACACGAGTGTATTCTTCAGCCTCCTGTGAACGCTGTTCACATTCTTCTAACCTTGCTTGCAAGAGATCGGATGCGCCTCTGTCATCAATCACTTGTTGGTGAACCATGTCCAGAGTATGGTTCATCGCTTCAAATTCCCGTTGAAGTTGTGCCATGCGATCATGGGCTTGACGTAACAGGTAGGTTGTCATTGTGTGTTGCTCTTGCTCGAGGTCCTCGAGCCTTTGCTCATGACGGTTGAGTCGAGCAGCCAATACCGGTACTGTGTGATGTATTGGTTCCTGAGTGTACGGGGAGATGTCCATGGGGTCAGCAGGAATCTGAATCTTTTCTTCGGACCTCCGTGTGTTCAGAGTTGTGGGTAACCAGTCCCATCTGCGGGCAAGAGGAGGACGAAACATCCTGATATTAGGGTTGCCCGTGTAATTGGAGTAAGGGTCAGCTCGGGACGATCCAGCACCCCTACGGCGAGTACAGATCACTCGAGCTTCTCCCGATGAGAGAGACGGACTGAACAGTTGTCCTCTCTTGAGTTTGTGGTGTCTGGACTTCATTGTCCGAATCGGTGAGTGCTACGAGAGAGTTGTCCGCAATTACTGTGGCAAAACGTTTAATAAGGTGAGGCCTATATTCATATACCTACAATATATAATATATCCTAAATTGTAGCACTTAAGAGAGGCCTATCCATGTATATATAAACATATATCACACAATAGCCTGGAGTGTCTAACATAGACTTGTTTGAGTTCGGTTTCTCTCGTGGTCAGAGTCAACTATCGTATCCCTATTCCAATACAACCATTTCAGATCTTTCATCATCTTTATTTAATTGTACATAGTTGATCAGGCTATGTTAAATTAAACTCGTATGATGAAATTCCTGAACTAGTCATATCTAATAGAAAATACTTCCTAACGGTCATAGTCTAGGCCCACTAAATGCAACCTAGTTCACTATAACCTTAGGCTCTGATACCAATCTGTCGCACCCCCAAATTCAGGATTAGCGGAAGCATACATCGGGTGCGACTAATCAAGGCAATCAACAGCACAAAGATATATAGTAAACGACTCTACATGCGTCGTTTTAACAAAATATATTAATATAAAAATGTTTACAACATTTGAAGCTAATACATAACTCGCGTTCTGAAAGTGAGAGATTCCAATACATAAATACTGTTACAAAATATATTAATGCAAGGAAATCTCAAATGTCTGCATGCTGACTCGAGCTACAGTATCCTGTGTGGGCAGTCCAACCTACTGCTGAGTACCTGTGATACATGCTAAAAACGGTCAGCTAACGCTGGTGAGCTCACATGTTTGAATATCAAATATCGTATGAACCGCAAGATTTAATGTACTGATTTGCAACCAAGCAAATAATAATGTATACAGCCATGAGCACATAGTCTGAGCCTTAACTGAGGTGTCAGGATCACAATCAAGTGCCTGATCGAGGGTGCCTCCCCACGAGTGCCTAATCCACACTCGTAAACCTCAAATGCTAATGCGTCCGTTTGACCAGTTAGTGCTTGCTAACCCGGACGAGGATTGTCAATCCTATATGGTACCATACACTAACATTCGCGCTACCGAAGTATTACCAAACTATGTTGTGGAGGACTTAAAATGATTAGTTATGTAAACTCATGAAGTATATGAAAAGTTTGTACTCGCTTTCACATGTTTAAAACAAGCAATGAATCACACCCCTGAGTGAAAAATGTAAAAAGAGGGGCTATGAGACTCACCTGAGTCTGATGCGTTTATCTCAATAAACGTGCGTTGCTTAGCCAAGCAACGATGTCCGAAGACTGTAACCTGAGGGCGTCCAAGACGCGCGTTGGTTAATATGAGTAGGTATCTCAAAAGATCACCTATGCTAGTTGATCACACAACTAGTAATGTCCAAAAATTTTGGTTTGATTGATTAGGTTTGAGTTTTGAAAACATGTACGGTCCGTTGGTGACGGTTTGTAATAACAATCTCAAAATGTTATTATTATGATGTCATATCGTATTCTTACAAAGCATGTTTTATGTGTTACTGAGTTGTATCGTATAAGATTTAGTTGTTACACCAGTCCAATAATTGGTGGTTAAGTCTCTTCAAGTATTATGTGATGAGCTACACTAGTTAAGACTGCCAGTGTAAGTTGTGACACTCGTTATGACTGCTAGTTATAAGTTATGGCTGCTAGTTATAAGTGGCGACACTCGTTATGACTGCTAGTTATAAGCTATGGCTGCTAGTTATAAGCGGCGACACTCGTTATGACTGCTAGTTATAAGCGGCGACACTCGTTATGACTGCCTTTGCAAGTGCGACACTCGTTATGACTGCCTTTGCAAGTGCGACACTCGTTATGACTGCCTTTGCAAGTGCGACACTCGTTATGACTGCCTTTGCAACTAATTATTGCTGCTAGTTCGTTTGACAGATTTTTAGCATTTTTCGTGGCTCGTTTTGACCAAGTTAATTTCCGAATCAAGTTCCAAAATTTTTACACAACATTCCCACATATCTAATGTACTTCCTGTAATTTTTTCATGACTTTTGGAGGTCGTTTTATATTTTTTAAAAATTCACAAAGTATCACCTTTCAGTTTGGTCTGAATTTTAAACCTTTGTTCACAAATCAAATTTTCTGGAAGAATTGTGTATTTCTAGAACAATCCAAAGAAGAACTTTTTGTAGACAACATCCATACGAAGATTTCAGTATATAATTCATGCATTTATTCAACCTAGAACTCAAGTTATGGCTCCGAGAAGGAGGTGCAACTTTCTGTCTCCAGAAGACAAAAAGTATATGTCGTCAGAGAAAATTATTTTCGGGTACTAAACAGAGTCAGAATGTTATGAAACAATTTATTTTAGAAAGCTTACTTCTTGTACTACATGTTAGGCTTAAGAAGCGTCACTTTTCATTAAGAAATGAATTTTAAAAAAATCGTTGAAATTAGAACAGAATCTGGATAGGAAAACAGAAAACATAAATTCGAGTTTTAAAATGCGTTTTGGCTTAGCATTTGGACATTCTATAGTTGTATGAGCAAGGTAACATGTATATAACCATATTATAAGTAGTTTTTGGAAGTGTAGGAAATCTTACAATGATCGGTTTTGAAAACCGAGAAGATAGAAACGTAGAGGTTTGCGTGGTGATCGTTTTTGCTTCCAAACACTTGATGATCCAAGGAGTTTTGATGGTGGTTTTTGGTGGTGATTGTGGCTGATATTGGGTCGATTTTAGAGAGAGAGAGAGGCAAGTAGAGAGAGGTTAGAGAAGGTGTGGGTTGGTTGATGATTGAAAATGAAAGAGTGTGGTGGTGTTGGAGTGAAGTAGAAGGAAGGAAAGGAGGTCAAAGGGTATGGGTGGAGATTTCCAGCAGAAATCTAGTGGGTCCCACCCCCATGTGATGTTTAAATCATTTCTCCAAAGTTAAGTTACGCGCAGTATTCGTTTACCTGTTCGTTTCGACGTTTATTTACACGTTATATGTTAAACGTACGTGTTTTACTAACGATTTGAATCTCGTTATTTTTATGTGAAATTATTATTCTAAATACTTTATTATAAGTTACTAAAATGTTGTCGGGTCTCGGTTTGCGCGTTCGTTGCGTATTTGTACGTTTATTTAACTCGTGTAACGTTTTTAAACGTTTTATTCGTGTGCGTGTAATCGTAATATTTTTACTCGGAGTATTTTATCAAAATACTTAACATTGAATTACAAAAATATAATTTGGGTTTATTTCGTTTGTCTGGCGCGTCTCGCGCGTTTAATTCGTGTCGGTTACGTTTTAAATAAAACGTACATTATATCGTATATTATTAATACATAATAATATAATGTGAATAACTACTATTTAATCCCCAAATATTTTTATGTTAGTTATTGAAAGGTTCACCAACATCCGTATGAATATGTATCGAAATCCATTCGATATGAAAAGGCACGATTTAGCCAAATCGCGTATGTGTATATATATTCAACAAAATATATATATATATATATATATATATATATATATATATATATATATATAAGAATACATTAATTAACCTAATCAAAGGACTAATTACATGTATTACAGAGAATTAGGAAATAAAAACTAGTCCTAATTTGGCGGGTGTCACACTGATTGAGAGCATGACCATGAATCACAACGATTGGAACACTGATGAGCATTCCTCATCAACGGCACAGCTTGCCCTTCCCAATCCCGTGCAAACTAAGGTGATCAAATCTCTCACGGAACATATCGGAACACTAACCGAGGAAATAGGAAAGCTGAAGAAACCTCCTCAACAGGTATACCACATTCAGTCATGCCGGAACTGTACTAATCTACAAGCTACGAACCCTGTTGATGGAGTATGCTGATATACTTCTATTTTTGGATCGTATATCTGAGATCTTTTGGGGGAGTATGCTGATTGTTTCCTCTGTTGTACGTAAGTGCAGACCTGCTCTCAATTCAGCTTACTCTCAACACTAAGCAAACGTGAGTCAATGTACTTGCAAAGTCTTAAATTCTAAGATACTGATCAAGGTCGCCAATTGAATCAAAACAAGTTTGGTTTGACTGCGATCGGTTTTGCTTAAACCTGAATCAAGTGTATGTTGCTCTGTTGTACGCAAGTACAGACCTGTCACCGCTGGCTTGATTCTTAAAATTGATTCTCTTATATTCTTTCTAAATTTGGAAACTATGTTCATGTCTGGGTTACAGGGGTATATCTATGGTGGGGACCACGGTGAAATATTCATACTAACAATAATAGGTTTAACCAAAGACACGGATGTAACATGTTTAGGTGGACAAACAATACCAATAATCGTCTTGGAATAATTTTTATAAAAGGTGTTTTAAATATGCCACGTAAATTTAAAGTGGACAAATATACTGATGATCGAAATAACACTTACTATTCCTAATAATTGCATGTTATTCCGATATGATCCCTAAACAGATTCACACAACTCCGTCTCCAAAAACAGAGTGTTCGTAGGTTTATTTATTTTGTTCTTTTAAATTTTTATTTTTTGTGATATTATAGAAAATACCAAAAAGATTTTATTTTTTGTTTTTGTTTCATTTTTTTTAAGTTAATTTTCCAAGTCACTCGTCATTTGTACATTATTTGATAAACGAGATTAAGACTTAACAATTTTGAAAATCAAAATCGATTCGAATTCCCCTGCGACGTCAGTTCTGACGTCGCTAGCGACGTCGCTAACAACGTCGCATTTTAGGGTTAGACTATATATAGTCTTTACGCGACGTCACGAGGTCACTTTCAAAAAAGTACCTGCGACGCCGCGATTTTGCTCTCGTTTTGATTTTCCTTTTTGAAGGCTTTCGTGTTGATTTGTTTGCGTTATCGTGTTCTCCTCGTTATTACGCACACTTAGGTACTAATCTTACCCTTTTTCACCGTGTGTTTTAGCTTTAATCGTTATATGTATATTGCGGTTTTTAGGGTTTTCGGTTTGGGTTGAATTAGCTATGTAATCGTGATATAAACATCCTATAATTTATGTTTTCATGATCACCGTTCATTGCCGCACCTTGTAGTGCGTTCGATTTTGAAAAACCCCAATTTCGATTGTTGCATTTTCTGGGTTGGGTTTGAATGTTCTTCAGTGCGACGTCGGCTGCGACGTCGTAGCCTACGTCGCATTCTTTTGACATTATTTAATTGTCTGCGCCGTCTTATACTACGTCGCATTTTCTGCGACGTCCTGAGCGACGTAGTTCTCTACGTCGCACCTTTTTAATAATGTGATTAAATTCACAATTAATAGCAAAATGCGACGTCTCCTTTAACGTCGCTCGAATTTTGTGCGACATCAAGGGTTACATCGCTATTGTTATTATTCTGATTTTAAGCGACGTCCTTTTCTACGTCGCTATCTGCCTTGCGACGTCAGTTACAACGTCGCTAGTTACAGGAAAAGTGATATTTTTTCACAAATAAAGCGTTGCATTTTCTAACTGTTAAGTTCTATCCAGCAAATGGCGGGCGATTTCTTTCAGTTCCTAGCTGAATGAGAAAGACTGTGTTCACTGCTTCTGCCCAAAGAGTGTCACAACTCGCCCCTCCTCGGCTAGAAGGATTATCTTCCAGTCGTGGATCCTTTTGTGCTTTCTGGTGATCAAGCGCCTTAAAGCTTCTATCTGGTCACTTGGATATGACCATTTTTGTCTCAGTTGGCTAATGATCCGGTGGAATTCTCTTTTTGTCCTGAATCTTGGCTTCATGGTTTGGAGGAATTCCTTTACTGTCCTGGATCTTGGCCTTCTGGTCTGGTGGGATACCATCCTTGTCTTGGATTTTAGCCTGACCTTGTCTTGGATTTTGGCTGTATTTGTTTAACCGGGATCTTTGGTCTAGGTCTAGGTTTAGGGTTTAGGATTTGATATGTTTATTTGTAACTTTGTACTTATTTAACATATCAATGAAACCTTTCGTTTGTGACAAGTTTGGTATATATATTATGTTTTGTTTTTTTCAGATATGGCATTAGCATTCGAACCAAGACACAATACGGCTGCATTTCTTGATGATACACTGGATAAGGCTGCGCCGTTTCGCCCAATGATTGCATTTCTACGCCGTTCGAGGGTTTACCATGCTATCTCAGAGAATGCGGTTGCTTACAGGAATCTGATTGCTCCATTCTGGAGAGATGCTACCGTTATCACTGAGAATAACATTACTCGGTTGGTTTCTACGGTTCTTGGTACTGAGATTACAATTACTGAGCAGAGCATTCGGGAACTCTTCCAGCTAAATGATCAACCAGACATGCCTGTCAACTTTGATCCAAACTTTATAGCTGGCGAGATGCAAAGAATTGGATATCCGGGCATTCCTGCAGACCAATACCGCAAAGCAAATCTGACGCGGGTCTGGAGATACTTAATGCATATTTTCATTGTTTGTTTAGGAAACAGGAAAGCTGGTACGGATGGGATGAGCAGGAGTTTAGCTTCTGCTATGCTTGCTTTGGTCTACAACAAGCCGTTCAACTATTCTGGATTTATTTTCAAGGCTATGGTAGACAACGCAAACGCTGGGAATCTGAAATGGTTATTATATCCACGTTTTATTCAGCTTCATATCAATCGTCATCATCCAGCTCTTATGGCACAGGGTGATGTGGATAACATTTTGAAGATCTCACCAATGATGAACCGTATTTTCGCGGTTTGTTCAGCTTATGAGAAAGGGGTTGAGGCACCAAGGGATGTTCCCTTATTCGGTGCAATTCTTGATGCAAATTACGTGCCTCCTCTAGAACCTCAGTATATGGATGCTCCAGCACCACAGCAACCACTTGTGAACATCCCTGTTCAAGCTGCGGGGGAGCCTGTGGATGCTATCTTGGAAAATATTGAGCAATTTGGACATGTTGATTCGGAAAATTCAGCTTCTCACGACACTGTTGAGGGATCGGATTCTGAAAATGTGGCTGATCCACAATCTGATGATGGCGGGGAAACGCCTTCGGATTCTGATGGTGCTGTACCGCACCCTTATAAATTGGAAACAATTCGAATTCAGAATCCACGGAAGTATCTGCGAATTCAACACAGAGTGAAACAGGGAAGAGTTCATGTTCCGAAGAATACTGGAAAGCGTGTTCGACACGGTGATGATTCCGAGGATGCAAACTTTGAACCTCGTCGCCGCCGTTCTCGTCAATCTACTTCTACCAGAACTCCAGTGACCCCATTGCCTCAGGAAACTTTTGCTATTGAGCCTACTCCTGCTTTTATGCAAAAACTGATGGATGATATGCTGAAAATGCAGCAACAGATGAAACAACAGGCAGAACAACATGCAACACAAGCTGCAATTATCGAGACCTAAGCTAATCAGCTTATCGAGCTGCATAATAGGGTTAATGTGTTAGATAGCAGGTTACTTGCCTCGGGGGAGTCTGGGTCCGGGGTACCCAATTTAGAGTCAAGTGAACCTGCGTCTGTAAACCCCAACTCTGTAATTGAATCTGGTATTAATGAAAGTATACCTCGTTTGGATTATTTCTCTGTTAATGATATTCCAGGACAGCCGAGACCGCTGGCCGTTGACTACTCATTCGCTGATTTATCATTTATTCAAAGAATGGCCAACGGAGATGGTTCTGAGACGGCAGGATCAGAATATGTGTTCGATATGGATGATGAGGTTTCGGTTGAAGATGAGCATCTGGACGATGATGAAGAATATGATGATGCTCCATTTATTGAGACAGATTCAAGTGAAGATGAGGGTCCTGCAAAAGCTTCTCGTGGAGAATCTAGTACTTCTCATGCAGGGACAGCTTCAGTGGAACCGGAAAAAGAATCTGAGACTTTTGCACCAGAAACTGCTGAACAAAGGGAAACTGCTGAAGAAAAGGCAGAAAGAAACAAGCAGTGGTGGCCTCGTGGAAGAAATCCTACTCCTATACCTGTGAAGTGTCAGTTTTACAAGGTTAATGGAAAATACACTGGGGTGATAAAGAGTTGGAAAGTTGAAAAGAAACTGTTTATGATTAAGAGGTTGGACGGTATTCAGTATTTCAAGCTTAGACTTAAGAAGTTGAGTACCTTGCCAAAGGGAGAGATCAATAGATTAGCTCAATTAAATTTGATTAATCGTGTTGATAACCATTATGCTGATTATATTCAGAGAACCTTACGTCAAGAAGTTCAAGCCAAGAAGTACAACAAGTTAAAACCGACGTTAGGTACGCAGTATTTGTATAAGAAGAAATTGGATCCAGCTAGAGGGCGACCGATGGTTAAAGTTTATTATCCGCCAGCTGAATGCGAGACTGATATACCTCTAGAGACAGTTCCATATTATTTTCTTCGCAGATTTGTTAAGTGGGAACTAGATCCACATACTGGTGAAGCGGTGATTACTTTTGTTCCAGATACAGAGCCGTGGCCAGAAGTTGGAGATATTTGGAATCTGAAGCAAGCTACTTTCAGATTGTTTAATCCGATGAGTTTAATAAATTTTCATGAAAATGACTTGCGTAAACTCTACGATGATCGGATTCGAGTGAATAGAAACAATGAGTTCAACTCACAGTTAGCTGATCAATTCTATAGAGTTGTTACCGTTTGTGTGACTCATGGAATTCACGCTGATGGACAGTTTCCTGCGGGCTGGGTTTTAATTGAAGAAATTTTTAAAGACCAAGCTGAAGACACGGGGGAGTTTGTTGGTACATGTTAGTGTGTCTGTCAGTTGGTCTAGTTCGTAGTTTGATTTTGTAATAGTTTTGTGTTTCCTGACTCCTGCGACGTTGTCTGTAACGTCGCAGGTGCGACGTCAGGGTTTTGGGCCTGCGACGTTGTCTACGTCGCATGGGCCTGGGCCTGCGACGTTGAGTGCGACGTCGCAGGTGCCAGATTTTGTATATAAACGTTTTACGTTTTCTGTTTTAGGGTTGACCAAACCCTAAACGCAATTAGTCGAATCCACCTGTAATATGACCGGTTATAATCAATATACAAGCGTTTGATTCAAATTCTATTGTGTTTGATTATTCGTTGTGTTCGTGTGATAACTTAATCGTTGTTTCCGCTATCGATTGAGTGACTCGGTTCGTCTAGATCCAACGTAAGGGACTAACAAAAACGTTACTTTTTACGTCCAATCAACGTCTAATCGGCCGATACTCAAATTTGGTTTCGGCTTAGTCAAGTTAACTCCTTTGGCAATTCCAGCCCCTTTATGCGTTTTCTTTGGCTCACAAAACCCATCATTTACTTCTCTATCATTTCCTGTTGGAACCACTTTAGTAGCCTTGGGACAAGTTGCACACGTATGTCCAAAAAGCCTACAAGTATCACACCTAGGAGGCTTCCATTCATATTCAATACGGACAGTTTCCCGTGTATAACCAGGCCCATAAAGATTAGGAACACCGACAGTAACATGCTCCTTAAGTTCCCGATCAGCTTGAACTTCAATCATTGCCCTAGGATAACTACTTCTTCCCCACGAATCCAAACACATATTACTCATATAAGTATCTAGCATCATAGGAGTACCCAATTTTGTAGCAATCATACTCAACCCATCTGATGTAAATGCCGTTATCGGAACATCATGCATTTTAACCCAAACCGGCACTTTAGTCAAGTCCTCTTTAGTTAGACTGATAGAAGGAGTCCACTTATTAAGGATAATAGGAACCCCCCTAATCATCCATGGACCATTCTTTAATACATCTTCAACACCTTTCATGGATGAGAATTTGAAAAAGAAGAAACCATTCGCATTCATCATAATTTTCTGAATACCAAACTTTCGCCAAGCATTAAACATATAATTCTCAACAACTGGAAAAGCAAGTCTTTTACCAATGAAATATCCATAGAAAGAATTGTGTAGTCTATTAGTAACTTCTTCCACTGATGACAACGGAATTGCCACATCAAAATCAGAATCCACCGGAACATCTGACTCAACATTAAGAAAATGGACCTTTATAGAAGTAGATTCCTTCGCAACTATCTTAGCAAAAGAAACACCACCAGAGCTAGCATCTTTTGGAGCATTAGAATTCTGAGTTTGGCCAGCTTCTTGGACTACTTCGGTAACAGCTTCAAGACGATCAATACCTCTTGTGAAAGCATCCGTGTAAATTTCAGGGATTTTAAAGGGTTTCTCAGCCCCAACCTGAGATTCAACATTAACACCATCGCTTTGGACTTCTAAAGCAGGGATTGTATGAATAACCGGAGTGTCTAGATCAGGGATTTTAGAGGGTTCTACAACCCCAACCTGATTATCCAGATTCGCAGCACTAAACACATTAGAATCAGATCCCAGAACTTGCGAAGTATGGCTGCTCGACACTTTATCAATAGCAGATTTTGACTCTTGTTTAGAACAACTATCATCCTTCGTCCCCAACTTCTCTCTTAATATCGATTTCAAAACAGGTTTTCCTCCCCCAAGTAGGCTTGCATTAACGTCAACCGTTTGATGCTTTTGGGGATTCTTATTGTCCGTAGCTCCCTTACCCCGTTTCATAGTGAGCAAGAAACCCTACGGATCCACCTTTCCTGAATAACCAACACAATCAACACCACACAACCAGAATGAAAACCACAAATGAACCTTAATAAAAATAATAAACGAGTGTAATCAGACTACCACCACCGAATTAATTACAATAATCAGGCCGGAATCCTCAAGGAGTGATGAGCAAGTAAATAGCTAGAAGGAAACAAATAATGCTTGAAACTTTGGGCGATTTAAGCAATAAGGAAACAAATCAGCACAAAATCATCATGAAATCAGCAAGAATCGGCTAGAAATCAGAAGTAATCAGCAATAAGGAAAGAAAAAAAACCCTAAATGATTTAAGCAAAAACCCTACCAATCCGAAACCCTAGAACATAAGTTGAATTTTTGGCCTATTGTTGAAGTTCGTATCGATCAAAGGAGGGACACAAGAGTGTTTCAATGATAATAACAGATTCAATAATAAGTTAGAAGGTGAAAATCAGGCTAGAAATTTCGATTGAAAGAGCTGAAGAGAGAGTCACCAAAATCGCCCAAGGTAGAGAGCATCTAGGGGTTAAATTAAACGTCCCTCTGATAGAGTTTATTATTTGAAAGTTGAACAATCCCTCAAGAGTACGAGCTACCTCTATGCCAAGGAAGTATTTGAGATTACCAAGATCTTTGATGCTAAACATGTTATCAAGTTCAGTTTTGGTATGTTGTATCTTGACAATGTTGTTGCCAACCAGAACAACATCATCGACATAGATTAGAGCTGCCACAAAGTCTTCTTTTCGCTGATAGATGAACAAGGAATGGTCAGCCTTGGACTGTTTGAAGTCAAGAGAAAGAAGAGCATTAGTAAACTTGTGATACCAGTTCCGTGAGGCTTGCTTTAAACCATAAATGGACTTTCTCAACCTACACACTTTTGTTTCTCCCTCTTTAGCAAATCCTTGCGGAATTTTGATGTAAACAACGCCTTTTTGCATGGTGACCTGACTGAAGAAGTTTACATGAAAATTCCTCAAGGATTTGCTAAAGAGGGAGAAACAAAAGTGTGTAGGTTGAGAAAGTCCATTTATGATTTAAAGCAAGCCTCACGGAACTGGTATCACAAGTTTACTAATGCTCTTCTTTCTCTTGACTTCAAACAGTCCAAGGCTGACCATTCCTTGTTCATCTATCAGCGAAAAGAAGACTTTGTGGCAGCTCTAATCTATGTCGATGATGTTGTTCTGGTTGGCAACAACATTGTCAAGATACAACACACCAAAACTGAACTTTATAACATGTTTAGCATCAAAGATCTTGGTAATCTCTAATACTTCCTTGGCATAGAGGTAGCTCGTACTCTTGAGGGATTGGTGTTGAGCCAAAGAAAATACACATTGGATATTCTTGCGGATTGTGGGTTAGAAGGGTGTAGGCCGAGTCATTTTCCTATAGAACAAAACCATAAGTTAGATAAAAGTGATGGTGAATCAAAGGTCGATGCAAATCGATACCGACGTATAGTTGGTCGACTTCTTTATTAAAAAGCTACCCGACCAGATATTGCCTACTCGGTTAATATTTTGTCTCAATTTGTGGCTGATCCAAGACAGCCTCACATGGACGCCTTGCATCGTGTTCTCCGGTATTTGAAGGCCACACCTGGACAAGGTGTGTTGCTCCCTCGGACAGGCGGTTATTAGCTTACTGCCTATTGTAATTCTGATTGGCTTGGGTGTCCTTACACATGACGATCCAGAACTGGATATGTTCTTCTTCTAGGTGGTGCTCCCATTTCTTGGAAAACCAAGAAGCAGTTAGTTGTTTTGCGTTCCTCTACTGAGGCAGAATACCGTTCCTTGGCTTCCATTGTTAGCGAGATTTTGTGGGTCCGATGGTTACTAAAGGAATTCAATGTTGCTTCCGCAGGCCCAACTCCGTTATTTTGTGATAATCAAGCTGCGCGCCACATAGCAAACAATCCTGTTTTCCATGAATGAACCGAACATGTTGAAATGGGCTGTTTTTTTGTTCGTGAACGAGTCGAATCCAAAGAGGTTCAACTTTTCTCTATAGGGTCAAAAATGCAGATTGCTGATCTACTCACAAAAGGACTGGGTACTCTACAGCTTCAATTACTACTAGGCAAGTTGGGCTCTCGAAATCTCCATGCTCCAACTTGAGGGGGAGTATTGGAATTAAAATAATCTCCATAGTTAACTCCTTGGCTTTATTACTAAAATCAAAGATGCACAATTGAAAGCTTTATTAGATCATAATCTAAAGTCAGAAATCATGTTGAAAAGAAAGATTTGTTGATTGACGATTCTAGAGGATTGAAAACTTTTCAGTCTCGCGTGTGGATTCCTCTTATTGGTGGTATTCGGGATATGATTTTGACTGAAGCCCATAAGTCACGATTATCTGTTCATCCCGGCAGTACTCGAATGTATAATGATTTGAAATCTTTGTATTGGTGGCTGTTGGAACGGATTTCTGTTACGAACCGTCAACGGATGTTTTTTTTTTAAATTTATAATTGCTGGGGTCTAAGCGTGACTTACTAATACTGAACCAAAGGTTAGTAGATGGTAAGTATGACCTAGAGTCGTTCTTAAAGAGAAACTGAATTGAAACAGAGGTGATCCAATCAATCTTGCTTTTCTAGTAAATGTTTTAAAAGAGTACGTTGGGGGTTTTGGTTCAGTTAATTAAGTAAACTAAATAAAGCAGATAAAAGATAATGACAAATCAGATAATTAAAGGAAGTATTTGTTGTGAGTTCATTAGCTTATAATGTGGGACGATGACTTTTAGGGAAAACGTTTACTAAATTTTGAACATTCACTAGACTTGATAGTCCATGATATAACCAATAGATTCCCTATTAGTCGGTTATCAACTAATATGTCATGAGGAACCGAGGTATCATGATTCTGATCAGACAGACAATGCTCAACTCTCCACACTCTCCTATGAAGGAGTCAGTGGCCCTTATTGTCGAAATCATTTGCTCGTGGGCGAAGGAATAGAGTAGCAAGTCAACAACAAGTCTAACCGTTCTTAATACCATGAAGACTATAAATCCAGCAAACAACTAACTTCAGCAAATATGTTCAGACTTAGTTGATCAATTCTGATTAATGAAGTTTAAGCATGGTAAGCGAAGGAAAGTGTTGAGGTTTCTTGCGTACCGTACTTTAGGTTTCATAGGTTAAGGAAAAGTATCGTTTTAAAGTGGATTTTAAACTTGCCTTTCTCGATACAATTAACAAATCCCTAGGTTTTCGTAAATGGTTATTTAGCCTGTAGCCTACCTAATCTAATCTAATCTAAACTAACTAATCTAATTAAAACGCTAATTAAAATGCTGACGGCTTTTTGCATAAAGTTAAACCCAGACCATGTCAGGAAATGCTATGGTAATCCACAATGTATTTAATCGTTTACCGATGTTTCCATTGTGGTTTAATTGCTTCGCGATGTTTACATAATAAGTACACTGTGATTATAAGTGTACAATACTCATGGCAATTCCACGTAATCACATTGCATTTTATGATGTTTGCATAACGTTACAATTAAAACCATAGTTTTTACACAGATAACTATTGACCAAGTATTAAGGTTCGCGACTCCTCTTTACAAGGTTACAATCATGTTTGTTAATCGAAAGGCGAATGTAAGTTTTATGTTTAAAATCGTCAGATAAGCCCATTCATAAAGTTCCATTTCAATAGTGTCAATCAATAATACAACTACCTTCGGTCGTTACCGGCTTCCATGCGTTTGTACTTTGCTCGAAAGCATTTCCAGCACTATACCAAGTAAACAGTCGAATATAGGCCGTCATATTATTTCATGACACATTTAAAGTCATCCCACAATTATATATGCTAACTACATCACAACAAATACAATAGTAATCTACTCGCTAATCATGGCATAAACGATCTCTAGCATAATTAAAGTATACATATTTAATTAAGATTGAAAAGGATAGAAATAACCGAGATTAATATGCGAGAAGGAATAGACTTGAATTAATAAGAGTTGCTCCAAGCGTACATCAAAGATTACAAATACGTTCCTCACCAAGGATTACAAGCTCGTTCCTTGCTTCTATTTTAACTAGCCTAACACTACTTTAAAGTAAGAAAATAAGAAAGAAAGAAAAGCTAGAAGCTATAGAAAGAAATTGAGTTTTTCCAAGGTATGGATGGTGCATTTTGCAAATGAGCCTAATGCCTCCTATTTATAGGAGAGTTTTGGTGCATGTTAGCAAGTAGAAGCTCACAATAGCAAAAGGTGGAAAAGGTAGTGGCACAGGGTACGGGCATATGGTGGCACGAGGTACATAAAGTTGCGCAAAGGTCTAGCACCGGGTACACGCAAGGACCAAAAGTGGGAACCGGATGGTGGGTGGCAGCAGCCGGCGGCCTGGTGGCTGGCCGGCGGCGGCTGGCTGCCACCCGTCCCGGTTCATCGCCCGTTGCCTCGTTGCTCGTTTCGCGCGTATCTTCTTCGTTATGCGTCCGTTTACATTGATTCTTTTTTTGTTGGATTCGTAATTCAAAAATGAAGACTTTGATGAAAAGATATCCCAAAAATATGTCTCTGAAATTTAGATGTGTCGTACGAATCATTTGGATCTTCCGGCGTACGTAGAATCTTCATTCTTCGTCCGTTTTTGTTGATTCTTCTTCTGTTGGATTTGTAATTTGAAAACGAACATCTTAGGTAAGATGGATGTTGGTGATGGGCACTTTTGTCTTGAAATCTCGTTTTGATGCCTTGAATCTTCAAACGTGTGTGGAATCTTCGTTTTTCATCCGTTTTGCTTGATTTTCATCGTGCAACCTTGTTTTGACCATCTTGGCATAATACTATTGTTTGGTAATGTTTTTGAGTTAATATGCCAAGAATCGTTCCAGAATGAGAGAGATATCGGTAGTAAAAACGTGACTTTTTACGCGATATCAAGTATCCCACACTTAGAACTTTGCTTGTCCTCAAGCAAACTCGTTTTCAACATAGTTAAAGATAAGAAGATAATGCAAAATTTTAAGGCGGAACTTTTTACTAAGGGGTTTTGGGAGAAAATAAGATACTTGTTCTTTGAAAAGGAATGATTGTAATCTTTAGGAGCATGCTTTCGATCTTTGATCTTGGATACATGACTAGGCGATCCTCTCAAGGTGGTCACTCAAATCACTCAAAGTGTTTAGGGTTCCCTAATCTATTATATTATCAATCACTCAGAACGCCAGTCATGTATCGTTTATCGTCATAGGCTTGATCGAGTATCAAATCGTTACCTTTTAAGTGAGCGCGAAGTCGATCCAGCCACAATCATTCTAAGGGAAGTGATGTAAGGTTTTTGGAGTGGAGTGTTGGTGGTATGAGAGGGGGTTGTGTTGGTTTTTCATAGGTTTTCTTTTTGGTGAAGCGGAAAGCTGAAATTTTTGAATTTTCGAGAGGATTGACGCCTTTTTCTTTCGGAAGGAGTCTTTTTCTCCATTTGACTTTCTTTTCTTCGAATTTTCTTGGATATTTTCTTTCTTCGACGTCATATCCTTGTGACTTCTCTTCTTTCATCTTTAGAACTTCTTATGAAGTTTGAGGGATGCTTTTGAGTAGGTAAGGGTTAACGTATTTATTTTTGTATGGATGGGTTCAAGAATGATGTGATTCGATCTCCTTTTAGACTCACCAGTTCGGATTCGAAATGCATAACAAGAGCAAGTTCTGATTCTAAACGCATACATCTGCACACTCAAGAATCGAAAAAGTGAAGCATTAAAAGTGAATGCTTTTCATATGGCTCAAGATACCTCACGAATCGAAAGTTGGGTTGTTGTGTACTTAGTTATGCGATGCTCTTTATGGGATTACTAAACTAATTTTTCAAAAGAATCTGTATTTTATTTGTCCTTCTTCCCCAAAGTAAATCATTCTTCGTTTAAAATTTTTCATTTTCAACATATTTTTAACTCAATTTTGAAAATTTTGTTTACATTTTTGGAGAAGGATGGTCTTATAAAGAGCAACGATTTTAGAATCAAGCATATACCATTATCCATCTGACAGTAGTGCAACTACTGCTATCCCACACTTAAAGGAACATCGTCCTCGATGTTATACTAAGCTCTGAATGGGGTAAAATCCCACACTTAAGGTTATAAACATCTAAGTCGCATTCTTTCAGTGTGTGTTGGGTTTGAATCCCACACTTAGTGATAAGCAAATTGTATATGGTATATTTAAAACGAATGAAAGAGACGGTATAGAAGTACTCCCCGGTAGTTGCAGTGTTCCTTGGTTTGCATTTGCCGGACTCCGTCTTTCTTGGTGCATTCTTGATCAAGTCTTCTTGTGATTTGTCTCGTAGGTGTGAACACGTCGGATCTACGATTCTTCGGGTGTTGATGCTTCCTTGCAGGCTGGAGCATGTTTCGTATGATCCGAGTGTGAAAGATAGTCGGAGATTTCATTACTTCTTGGAAAGTAAAATTGCAGAAATGTAAAAACACGGGTTGCCTCCCGAGAAGCGTTCTTTTAAAGTCGAAAGCTCGACTTAGTCCTTTCTTCAGATGATGATGTTGGATGCATCCCTGTTGCTGGTTTGGTCACCGTGGTTTCTTGGTAAGCTGTAGCGTGGAGGGAAGTATCGCAGGAATTGCTCTATCATGTCGGCAATGAGAGTTGGTGGGGTGGTGGATTCCATTCTGAAGCTTTTGTAGTGATCAGTGGCCAGTCTGTCTAGGATTGCCATACCATAGCTGATGTATCGAACTGCCCTTGTGACCGGTCCGTTAGGCTCAATTCGGGTGCAGGTGTAGGTTCGAACAATCTCACGCTGGGGGTGGTTGCGACCTATCGAGGCGATTAGGGCTATGAATTGAGTTTTTACTTCTTCAAAGTCACCAGCCAGAGGATCTCCTCCAAAGGATCTGGTTGCTTGGCATACTTGTCGAATGAGTTGATGCTGTTCACGGTTGAAGGGAAAGTCTGAGTCTGTGAAAACATAGATTAGCTTGCTGAATATTTTGCGATATCCATCACGATAGACATTTAGCTCTACATCTTCTTCAGTGTACATTCCGCGTAGTCGAGTTGTCACATAAGTTGCTAGGTTGATTTGTGGCATATGCGGAATGAATCTTGGTACCTCACGAGTTTCTTCTTCATATGCTGACTGGTTTAGTTCATCAATTATCAGTTCAACATGATGACCAATGGTGGAGTGAATGACGATTCTATAGTTCTCTGTGGCTGTGAGGTGCTCTCCAGTCTCGATGAGATCTAGTAGGGTTCTAAGATCTCCCACCATTCTGATATCGGCATAGTTTTGTGGGTTTCCAGTAGCTCTTTCAAGATGGGTCCTCATGGATGCTAGTGTAGCCTTTTGACTTGCTGAATAGGGAAATGTTGATCCGGCCAAAGCACAATATACTTTTTGGTATATTTGCTTCTGGCTGCTGCAGAACTCGACTTCTCCCATCGGGTAGTTGGGTCTTTCAGGCTGTTGAGCTTCTCTGTTGACTTGTTCTTGAAGGGAATCTGAAAATTCTTGAATATGTCGGATTAGAGTCTGGGGTACTGGTTCTCCATAATTGGCGAGGTATGAATCATACTCTCGTTCAATTTGCCTTATCAGGTGTCTCTGGGCGGTGGTGTAGTTGTTAGTTGATTCCTTGATAGCTTCCACAATGACGCGCACATCTTCATTTTCGTCAATCAGGTTGATCATTTCTTCGTGAGTGTCGATGAGGGGAATCTCTAGTCTTTCATCTGTGATGACGGGGGAGTTTGGTGGAGCAAGAGGAGTTTGTGGAATAGAGCGTTCATCGAGAGCGACGTCGATACATTCACCGTCATACTCAACTTCATCTTCAGAATCTTTGTCACGTGAATCTGGGAATTGGTGGAATTCTTCATCTGAGGGTGCGTTGTTGAAAGGTTCGGTACTGTCTACTTCGATGGTTCTGACTTCCAGGATTGTGCTTTGAAGGTTCTCTTTAGCAAAGCCTCCTTTTTGACGTGCCTTATATGCAGATATTCTCTGTAGGAGTCCAACATACAGGTCTGGGTGCTTTGACGATTGGAGTTCTTTTTCAAAGTTGTCTATGTCTCGGAGTCGGTTTCGGGTGAAAGGTTTGGAAGGATCGAGATAGGAGTTAAGAATGTTTCCCATCCTTCGGAGATGAGTGGACTTGAGCTCTTGACGGAGGGTTTCATAATCAACGGATTCTTCTGATGAAGAGTAGTCATCATAGCTCTGTATCCTATTTACTTCGGCCATTTGTGGTGAATAAGTTTGATCTTCATCTTCCTCCATTTCTTCCTCCTCCTCTTCAGGTTCTTCTTCTTCCATTTCTTCCGTTCCTTCATCTTCCTCAGCGGGTTCTTCCTCTTCTTCCTCAGGTTCTGATTCGTCCTCGTCGGATTCTTCTTCTTCCTCTGCGTCTTGATAATCCTCGTCCTCATCTCGATCAGTTTCAGTGTCGTAGATCAAGGTTGTTGGTCGAGTGAAACATTGTTCTTCTTCGGATTCTGATTAGTCGTCGGAACAAATTCTGCCTGTTGATATAGCATAGCATTCTTCTTGTTCTGGTGTACAATCCGGTTGGTCGATCTTGTAAGTGATCCTTTCACCATGAGCTCGTAGAACAATCATGTGGTTATACACATTAATCACTGCTCTAGCTGTGTTCATGAATGGTCTTCCAAGGATAATCGGGATGTTTATGTCCTCGTGGATATCCATTACCACGAAATCCGTCGGAAAGAAGAATTTGTTAACTTGAACTAAGATGTTCTCAGATATTCCTTTTGGGTATCTAACAGATTGGTCAGATAGCTGGACAGTCATCTTAGTGGGTTTCAAATTTTCAAGTTCTAGCTTCTTAAACAGGGAGTAGGGCATAAGGTTAATGCTAGCTCCTAAGTCGGCTAAGGCGCTTATATCTCCGGATTGGTAAATAGAACAAGGGAGTGTGAATCTACCGGTGTCTCCTAATTTTTCGGGAAGGCTATTCTTAAGTAGGGCTGATGTTTCAGAACTAAGGGGAATGTTGTTTACTTCGGGCAGTTTATCCTTAGTGGAAAGCAATTTCCTAATATATTTGTTACGACCGGGAATTCTAGACATGGTGTCAAGGAATTTTCCATCTAACTTAAAGGATGATAATTTCTTAGGTTGGACTTTAAGTCTAGCGGGGTAAGGGATTCTAACCTCTTTGTTCATGGTCGGAGTGGTTTCCACAGCTGGTATCTTGATCTTTGGTTCTTCCTTTACTGGTACAGCAGCAAGAGGTGGAGTGGCTGCTTCCTTCGTGGTAGTGAGTTTTTGCTTCCTCAACATGTGGGTTGTGAACCGTGTTGCTAGGCAAACTTCCTCTGGGTCTGTTGTCAAGACGTTGTGCCAATTGTCCAATTTGAGCTTCCAAATTCTTTAGCACAGCCAATTGGTTTCTCATAAAGAGGTCGGCTTGATCTTGTCTAGCGGACGTCTTTTGATTGAGTAGGTGTTGACCTTGCGTGAATTGGGTGAAGGCGTCATCTAAACTTGAAGGTGGGGCATTTGTCTTTGCAGGTTGTTCAGAGGTTTGGTTTGTATCAGAAGTGGGTCCAGGAAGTGCGAGGGGTTGGTTGTAAGGAAGTTGTGGTTGCTGTGGGTAAGGTGGGTATCGGGGTTGGAAAGGTTGGTTGGTTCTTTGCGGGAATGGAGGTCCTCTAGGTTGGTTATTGTTTTGGTTGAAACAGGGTGGAAGATTTTGTGGTCGAGCGGGAAACTAAGCATAGTAGACGATGCCATCTGCTTCTTCGTATTCCACTTGGTATTCACTAGATGGTTGCGGGTTGGTGCAATGTTGACAGACTTGCACTTGGTGTACTTGGTGCTGTTGTTTCTTAAGTTCTCCAAACTGTTTGACAAGTGAGTCCATTTTCTCCGTTCATACCTTAAGTGCTTCAACTGGAACTGGATTCGATGCAGCGATAGTTGCTGAAGTTGTTGAGTGATCTCCAGAGTTCCAATCGTGGTGATGCATGGTCATGTTCTCTATCAGGTTCCATCCTTCTTCATCGGTCTTTGCCATGAAGCTTCCTTGTGCAGCAGCATCGAGGGTGGTTCGGTGGTTAGGATCTAAACCATTGTAGAAGGTACACAACTGTGCGAATTTGTCGAGACGGTGACTGGGGCATTTCTTCAAGGCTCCTTTGAATCGTTCCCATGCAGTGTATAATGACTCATCAAAAGCTTGTCGGAAATTCATGATGTCATTTCGAAGTTTGGTTTGTTTAGAAGGCGGAAAGTATTTGGTTAGAAACTTTGTCGCCATTACCGTCCATGAATGGATAGAGCCGGTCTCTAAACCTTCAAACCATGTTTGTGCATGATGTGCGAGCGAATAAGGGAACAGGTACAAGCGGATTGTGTCTTGGCTAATTCCGTTTTGTTTGTAGGAATTTGAAAGAGATATGAACTTGTCGAGGTGAGAGTTGGGATCATCACTTGGTAATCCATGGAATTGACAGTGGTTTTGGATTAGTTGGATGATGTGGTGTTTAAGCTCGAACGATTGTCCAGGGGTTTCTGGGTGGAGAATTGGTCCTCCTCTTCCTTCGATAGAGGGTTTACTGTTGTCAGCGAGAGTGATGCGTTCAGCCATTGCTTGTCTAAGCGCGGATTGCTTCTTTTCTCGTCGAATGGTACGTATTATAAGTTCTGGATCAGGGAAATTAAACAGTGGTGCAGATCTAGGGGAACAGGTCATACACTAAAGAAAAAAAAGACAATAAAGGAAAACTAATAATAAAGAAAATATTTTTGTTTTTTTTAGAAGGTTTTATCCTAAGGGTTTACTAGAATTGGGATTGGTTAGGCCTCTGTATCGGACAGTTAGTCTCCCCGGCAGCGGCGCCAAAAACTTGTTGGAACGGATTTCTGTTACGAACCGTCAACATATGTTTTTTTTTTATAATTTATAATTGCTGGGGTCTAAGCGTGACTTACTAATAATGAACCAAAGGTTAGTAGATGGTAAGTATGACCTAGAGTCGTTCTTAAAGAGAAACTGAATTGAAACAGAGGTGATCCAATCAATCTTGCTTTTCTAGTAAATGTTTTAAAAGAGTACGTTGGGGGTTTTGGTTCAGTTAACTAAGTAAACTAAATAAAGCAGATAAAAGATAATGATAAATCAGATAATTAAAGGAAGTATTTGTTGTGAGTTCATTAGCTTATAATGTGGGACGATGACTTTTAGGGAAAGCGTTTACTAAATTTTTTTTTTTTGGGTAAAGGGTTTTACCCCGGTGAATTTTATTAAATAAAATTAAGAACAAAACGATGTGAATGAGTTCCACATCAACCTCGAAACAACCAGCAAAAAGCTAAATCGACTAAATGCATATGACAGGCCATATGCATATTACAACATAACACTAGCTACAAAAATGAACCATAGCCAATACAAAGTAAATGAACAGCTGATAAGCATATCTCCACGTTTAGCCATTGAGAACACAAGAATGAGGGATTCTCCAAGCATCTAGCAATCTTGTCACTTGCGTAGAGTTCTTAAATCTGAACGTAAGCAACTTAAGACGAACCATAGTAGTAATCACATCAGACACCTGTTTGACAGATCTTTTTCCTTTTTCGAACAGCCGGTTATTCCTCTCTTGCCAGATAAAATACGATACAGCAGCAATAAGCAAGCGACCAATAACACTCCTAGCCTTCCTAGAGCGAGATATGGGTTGAATATATGCTATAATATCATCCCACCGATTAGAATTATGCTGCATGCCCGCAAGATCTTTAACTGCAAACCAAACCTGTGAGGAGAATAAACATTCAAAAAATAAATGGTTATGAGAATCCGGTTGGGACTTGCACAAAGGACATCTAAGCAGGTTTAAATCGGTAGATTCACCAACATCCCATTGCTTAAGCGTATCTTGAGTCTTCAACTTCCTTCGCATAACTAACCATAAATGAAACGCATGTCTAGGGATACAGTGCGGGAACCAAACAATAGATGACCAATCCACCTCATCTGATCTTTCCCGAATAGTATCCCACACGATAGAAACTGAAAAATCCCTATCCACACCCATAGTATCACGCCATACAAACTTATCATTCTCACCTGGATTCAACATGGGACAAGTAACCATATTAAGAATAGGAAAACGATCATACCAATCCAGAGGCCATATCCAAGCATCAGTAGCAATTACATCATTGAGCTTATCATTAAGAGACAGACCCGCACGAGTAATATAGCGCGGAGATAAATGGGTCATCAAAGGGCTGAATGAACACCAATTATCAAACCACACATTAATCAAAGAACCACTCCCAACACGGGACCAGATAAGAGGTCTAACAACATACCGAATTTGAAGCAATTTCCTCCATCCCCAACTAACACCGGATCTTAACGGAACATCCCAAAAACTTCTACCCTTCAACTTATACGAATGTATCCATTTAACCCATAAAGACTCTTTTTGGGTAAGAATGCTCCAAATGTGTGAGACCATAAGAGCAACATTAAAAGTCTCCAACCTCCTTATACTCAAACCCCCTTCGGATTTCGGGAGACATACAGACTCCCATGCAACTTTAGCTTTACCTCTTTTCATATCTCCTTGGCACCATAAGAACCCCCGTATTAATTGTTCAATTTCAACAATAATACGGCTAGGAAGAATAAAAACTGAAGCCCAATAGACATGCATAGATGATAGTACTGAAAGAACAAGTTGTAGACGCCCAGCAAAAGATAACACTTTGTTCTTCCAGTCCCCAATTCTGTTTTTAACCTTCTCCACCAACCCCTTACAATCCTTGTATAACAACCTAGAGGAAATAAGGGGAACACCAAGGTATCTTACCGGAAGCTTACCCTCCTCAAACAGCATAGACGACAGAATAGATTGTTTTACATGAGGTAAAACACCACAGAAATATGCTGTTCTTTTCGATATACTTGGATTTAGCCCAGAAAGATTTTTAAAATCAGTCAAACCATCCATAAGTAAACGAGTCGAGCTAACATCCCCTCGAGCAAACAAAAATAGATCATCTGCAAAGCATAAATTAACAATTTCTTGCTCATCACATCCAATGTGGTATCGAAAATCAGAACTCTCCTGAACTTTCTTTTCCAACACAAGGGTAAGGACCTCCATAACTAATGTGAACAAATAAGGTGATAACGGATCCCCTTGCCGAAGACCTCTCTTACCCTTGAAATATCCATGAATATGACCATTAATGTTTATTGAAAAAGAAGTACTAGTAACACATGCCATGATCCAAGCAACCATTGTAGGATGAAAGCCAAAACCTACAAGAGAAGATCTTAAAAATTTCCAATCCACCGTATCATACGCCTTTTGGATATCCACCTTGAACGCACACCTCGGCGGGCTACGATCAAGATGATAATCATGCATAAGTTCTTGTGTTAGAAGAATATTGTCAGAAATTTTCCTCCCAGGCACAAAAGCTGATTGATTAATACTCACGATACTTTCCAGACCATCTTTAATACGATTAGAAATCAGCTTGCTAATACATTTATACAAAACATTGCAACAAGATATAGGACGGTAGTCATTGACCCGTGAAGGAGTAGGCACTTTGGGCACCAATGCAATAACCGTATGATTTACCTCTTGAAGCAACTTCCCATTACTAAAGAAATCCCGGACAGCATTACACACATCTTTACCCACAACATCCCAAGCTTTTTTGAAAAACATAGATGTATACCCATCTGGTCCAGGAGATTTATCATTACCAATAGAAAACATAGCAGCCTTAATTTCGTCATCTAAGACTCCACGGACCATAAAATTAGCAACCTGATCATCCAACCGTTTAGAGAATAAAGAGCTATGCGGGGACTGATTTGTAGCCCCCTCCACACCCAAAAAATTCATATAATATTCTACAAACGCGTTAGGGACATCATCTCCTTCAAAAACAGCCCCCAATTGATCCGTGACTCTAGAGATTCTACTCCTTTGCTTTCTACTTTTAACAGAGTTATGAAAATAAGCAGAATTAGAATCACCAACCCTAAGCCATTCAACCTTCGCCTTTTGTTTCAGAAAACGCTCTTCATCCAAAACAGCCCCTAGATAAGCCTTTAGGTAGCATGACTCTTCCTCCCTTAAAACCTGATTAAACGGGTCCTTGTCAAGAGCAAATTGGACCTCCTCAAGTTCCTTCCGAAGTTTATCCACACGAGTATGTAGATTACCCTGATCGTACAGCAATTTTCGAAGTGGTTTTTTAAGATTCTTCATGCGTTTAACCACTCGAAACATATTATGTCCCGCCATATCTTCTTTCCAAACACTATTAACTACATCTGTAAATCCCTCCTTATACACTAGAAAATTTGAAAATCTAAATGGCCCATGTTTCTTTTGTTTAATCGTTGGCATTTTTAGAACACAAGGAGAGTGATCAGAAATTCGGTATGGCTGAAAAACATCATAAGAACTAGGGAACATATCATTGAATTCCACATTACACATCACACGATCAATCTTTTTCATAGTACCCCCCATACCTCTCGGTTTCTGAGTCCATGTATAGTGAATACCCGTGCAATTAGTATCCATAACTTCAAGCACTTCCACACAGTCTTTGAAATCAGTCATCGCTGTATTCAATCTAGCCCCACAATAATGATCCTCAATATTAAGAGCAACATTGAAGTCACCAAGAAGAACCCATGGCTTACCCCTAACAAATAGTTTATGCATCCCAAGGTTATGCCATAGTTCCCGACGACGGATATAATTATTGTCCGCATAAATAAACGAGCCGAAGAAGGCTTTATTCTCCTTCTTAACAACAATATGTGTATGCATAACCTGATCAGAAGAAGCAATAACCATCATATCAACCATATCCGGGTCCCATCCCAAAATAATCCGAGACCCCTTTTGACAAAGGTGCCCATTTGAATTCCATTCCCAATGACAGAAAACCTTTTCACAAATGGCCTGAAGCTTAGAAACATCAACATGGGATTCAAGAATACCACAAACACTTAAATTATTCTCATGTAACACCTGACGAACCTCCTTTTGTTTTGGGGTGCGGTTCAACCCCCGAATATTCCAGGAAGCAAGACTAAACATTAGCACCATTTAGACCGGGAATGCTTGCCCCCTCCGAATTAACCTCTAATGACTTAGAGGCAACAAAATTAGTCGTTTCATCATATACATTTTCAACCTCATCGTCAGAATCATCCACAATCTGCTCTTTACCTCTATTTTGATGCGTTGTTTTTGTGTTCACCGAAGCATCCTTTGAACATTGCCCCTCCTCCTTAGACTCATCCATAAGAACCCCAAAAGTATTACCCAAAACGACTGGATCAGATTGAACACTAGATTGACCTGATTTTTGCGTTGGAGCCGAGGATTTAACTCTATAAATCAGTTTAGGTTTCTGTTTAGGTAAAACAAAACCATCATACGATTTTCCGGGCTGCTTATTTGGTCTCGGATTTACAACAGCTTCATTATTCGCCACTCGCTTTCCTTCCTGTTGAATAACACTCTTCGGACACTCAACATCCCTATGACCAAAAGTTTGACACATGCTACATCTCTGCCGACGCCATTCATGCTCAACTCGCACCATATACATATTTTTTCCTGACCCATCAAGTTTTGGAATTCCCACCGAGATTGACTCTTTTAACTCCGTTTTAGCATCAACTTCCACCATTGCCCGAGCAAAACTAGGACGCCCCCATGATTCCGTACACATAGTGCTTGTATAGGAATCAAGCATGATAGGTTTTCCAACTTTAGTAGCAATGCCACTCAATCCAACCTCATTAAACGCCAGAAGCGGGACATTATGCAATTTAATCCAAACAGGGACTTTAGTTGGATCTTCTCTTTAGCTAGATGATCATTTGGAGACCATTTCTTCAAGATTATTGGAACCAATCTAATCATCCATGGACCACCTTCAATAACATCAGTCATACCTTGCTCCGTAGCGAATTTAAAAAAGAAGAAACCATTAGAATTCATCATCACGTTTCAATACCAAATTTCCGCCAAACATTCATCACATAGTTTTGAACAACAGGGAATGGCATTCGCTTTCAGACAAAATAACCATATAAGGTGTTAGTGTACTTTTTACTAGCTTCCAATACCGTATCTATCGGAATATCAATATCCACCTCCTTATCATCTGATGCATCCAGATTTAAAGAACAAAAATTAACCTTTTTGTTCAACTTATTACCCATAACTTCAACATAAGATTTAGGCTTTACAGGAGAGTGTTGCATCGGTTGTGAAACCACAACAGTAGCAGCCGCTAGCCGATCAAGACCACGACTACTAACATAACTACCCACATTACCATCTATCTTTGCATTAGGATTATCATATGCCGACATACAAGGAACCGATTCAGGAATGGAGACAGGGACCTGATGAGTTGGAGTGACCTCCACCTGTTCGTCGACCAAATCAGCCCTTACATCAGCCATATGACTTTGCAAGATAGGTTCACGCGCATCAGCCCCATTGATGCTCTTAGGACCCGGAAAACCAGGGATTTTACGAGGATCAGGAGCCTCAACATGATCATCCCGTACATTAGTAGAAGCACCACCAGAAAAATCATAAACAAACTCACTTTTAGCAGCATCTTTATCCTCCATATCCCCATATCATCCTCTTGCTCATTCTTATAGCGCAAATCCAATTCATCATCAGGGATTTTACCACCAGCCGAAGCTTGAACCTGATTCTTCAGAGTACTATTAATTGACCCAACATGATCGGCTACTCTTGGATAACACAAATCAGAGGCAGATTGCGTGTTACTATGTCCATGCAAAGCAGACTTAGCCAGATTATGAATGGTTGCCACCGGTTTCATAGGATCAGGCACATAACTTGTGCCCCACGATTTAGAAAGGTCATCCGTTCCACTAAACCCAGAAACATTCAATTCCTGATGTGAGACAACCACTCGGGGATTAGATTGCAGACCCTTAAACCTATTCAGACGAGCACCAACAGATTCTAACATTGCATCAATACCAACCTTTCCAGATTTTAGGGTTTTCTCGTCCAAACCTGTATTCAACATCGATTTAGAACCAGCTTCATCCATATAACTAGCCGCATGCTCATTAGGGTTTAAACCCTTCACGCTAGACACCTTAGAATGATCAGATGTAGAACGTACATCATCATTATGCTAAGCAGCCGCATATTGTAAATTAGGGTTTGCCTCCAAAACCCTAGCTTCATCTAATGAGTGCGTCCCATCAGAATCAGAAGACGACGCACCACCACCCTTATCACCATCGCTTTTTGTCCCAGAAACATATTGCGAATTCTTCTTTTTCTTTTTGGAAGCCGACTTCTTCATCTCAACAGTAGGTAAATCACAAACAGAAAAAACCACACCAAAAAACGTATAATATAAACGAGTAATGAGGAGAAAGAATAATCAATAACTAAAAGCAAACCATGGACAGATTTTTCATACGATCAATCCACCATGAAATCGCCAAGAACCCTAGATTTTAGAGAGAGAGAATCGGCTTTTATTTTGAAATATTTTTGTTTTTCAGTTTGAGATGGGCATTGAGTATTTGTATGCCCAAAGATTTTACGCGTTTACTAAATTTTGAACATTCACTAGACTTGATAGTCCATGGTATAACCAATAGATTCCCTATTTGTCGGTTATCAACTAATATGTCACGAGGAACCGAGGTATCATGATTCTGATCAGACAGACAATGCTCAACTCTCCACACTCTCCTATGAAGGAGTCAGTGGCCCTTATTATCGAACGCATTTGCTCGTGGGCGAAGGAATAGAGTAGCAAGTCAACAACAAGTCTAACCGTTCTTAATACCATGAAGACTATAAATCCAGCAAACAACTAACTTCAGCAAATATGTTAGGACTTAGTTGATCAATTCCGATTAATGAAGTTTAAGCATGGTAAGCGAAGGAAAGTGTTGAGGTTTCTTGCGTACCGTACTTTAGGTTTCATAGGTTAAGGAAAAGTATCATTTTAAAGTGGATTTTAAACTTGCCTTTCTCGATACAATTAACAAATCCCTAGGTTGTCTTAAATAGTTATTTAGCCTGTAGCCTACCTAATCTAATCTAATCTAATCTAAACTAACTAATCTAATTAAAACGCCAATTAAAATGCTGACGGCTTTTTGCATAAAGTTAAACCCAGACCATGTCAGAAAATGCTATGGTAATCCACAATGAATTTTATCGTTTACCGATGTTCCCATTGTGGTTTAATTGCTTCGCGATGTTTACATAATAAGTACACTGTGATTATAAGTGTACAATACTCATGGCAATTCCACGTAATCACATTGCATTTTATGATGTTGCATGACGTTACAATTAAAACCATAGTTTTTACACAGATAACTATTGACCAAGTATTAAGATTCGCGACTCCTCTTTACAAGGTTACAATCACGTTTGTTAATCGAAAGGCGAATGTAAGTTTTATGTTTAAAATCGTAAGATAAGCCCGTTCATAAAGTTCCATTTCAATAGTTTCAATCCATAATACAACTATCTTCAGTCGTTACCGGCTTCCATGCGTTTGTACTTTGCTCGAAAGCATTTCCAGCAATATACCAAGTAAACAGTCGAATAGGGGCCGTCATATTATTTCATGACACATTTAAAGTCATCCCACAATTATATATGCTAACTACATCACAACAAATACAATAGTAATCTACTCGCTAATCATGGCATAAACGATCTCTAGCACAATTAAAGTATACATATTTAATTAAGATAGAAAAGGATAGAAATAACTGAGATTAATATGCGAGAAGGAATAGACTTGAATTAATAAGAGTTGCTCCAAGCGTACACCAAAGATTACAAATACGTTCCTCACCAAGGATTACAATTCGTTCCTTGCTTCTATTTTAACTAGCCTAACACTACTTTAAAATAAGAAAATAAGAAAGAAAGAAAAGCTAGAAGCTATAGAAAGAAATTGAGTTTTTCCAAGGTATGGATGGTGCATTTTGCAAATGAGCCTAATGCCTCCTATTTATAGGAGAGTTTTGGTGCATGTTAGCAAGTAGAAGCTCACAATAGCAAAAGGTGGAAAAGGTAGTGGCACCGGGTACGGGCATATGGTGGCACGAGGTACGTAAAGTTGCGTAAAGGTCTAGCACAAGGTACGTAAAGTTGCACAAAGGTCTAGCACCGGGTACACGCAAGGACCAAAAAGCAGGAACCGGATGGGGGGTGGCAGCAGCCGGCGGCCTGGTGGCTGGCCGGCTGCCACCCGTCCCGGTTTGACGCGCCGCCAGCAGTCACAGTCGTTTTCGCAACTAGCAGCAGCACGTCGGTGGAAGTTTTAAAATTTATATTTTGCTGGGGACCTAAGTTCTACTAAAGTTGTATAGCTGAAGTATGACCTAGGGTCATTCTGAAGAGTTAACCGTATTGTGAAACGACTTGTTGAGACGAAAGTTCAAATTAGCGATGGTTTGAAAATAGTTTTGAGTGGGGGTTTTATACTTAGGTCCGTAAGTTGCATAGGAGCTGAGTTTCTGAATTTACAGAAGAAAATGTGGCCAAGATCTGCTTCTGAGTTCTTTATGAGGATCGGCTCGGCTTCAAGCAACTTGCTTATTTCCATCTCAACATCTCAATTTTATCCTCATGAAGAGATCTCTTAAGTGTGAACACGTTGGATGTACCCTTTTTATAAACTCGGTTTTGTTTTTGCAAATGAAAGGAAATCATTGTCTCAGATTTTGAAAGATGTTTTCTAACACAAACCAGTTTTATAAATCATGTGTTTTTAAACGAGTTCGAGCATAATGCATAAAAGTAGTATGCAAGTACCTCAAATGCTCGAAACACAAGATGATTTTCCTATTTATCTGAGAACAGTGGTTTATTTGCAAAACGAGTTGTATTTAGAAGACGTTTATATAACAGTTGGGTTCATCCAAGTGTGAAGGATAGTCGGAGATCTACTTCATTTCTCAGATTCTCTTTCTATTTTTATTCCATGGGTTGCCTCCCAAGAAGCGCTGCTTTTAAAGTCGAGAGCCTGACTTTATTTCACGGGTTGCCTCCCAAGAAGCGCTGCTTTTAGAGTCGAGAGCCTGACTTTGCCTTCCTTCAGTCTAGTTTGTGCTAGAACCTCCAGGGTCGGAAGTGCTCAGAAGTGGAACCCTGGGATTGCGTGGATAGATCCTCAGAAAGTGGCGAGAAATGATTTCAACAATGTTTGGAATCTCTTTTGAAATGATAGGGAAACTTTCAAGATGTTGCTGAGTAACCCTTTTCATGTGCAGAAGGTCCCAAGTGATATCCCTGATTGTTCTGGATATAGGTCCGCGGGAATCAACTATAGAGAAACCATCAGATTCAATCATTTCTCTCTGAGGGTGCTGCTGTCTAAATGAGTCCATGAATCCGAGAAATTGGAGGTGTAAAGTGTCGTGATCTGCTATGCCAGAGTTTCCTCTTATTTCTCGAATTGAATCATGAATATCCTGGATGAGCCTGTTTTGGTAGTTGGTGAACGTGAGATTTGAGTCTTTGAAGGTGTTGCACACTATATCGTACACCTCACGTAAATCGTAGTGAAATATCTGTCGATGCTCGTCCGGATTATCCTCAGCAAAGATTTCTTGGATCCGTTCTGTGAGGAAGTTCGCGATGTTAACCATCGAACCTTCTGGTATAGAGGAAGGGATGTCACGCGACCTTTCGGTGAAACTCACATACTCGAGATCTTCAGCAATCTTGTGAGCATGGAACTCAATAGTGCAGTCGATGTAGAACCTGTGAGGAGAAGTCTCGTCCATGTGGTCATTCCTTGCCATAGAATTAAGTATGCCCCGAAGATTATTCATCAGTCGAATATCAGCATCTGCATCAGGGTTCCAAGAAGCACGGTACATTTCCTCGTGGAATGAGTGTAGAAACTCACTTTGCTCCCGGGAATATGGAAATGTGAATCTGATCAGAGTGTCATAGATCTTCCTGTAGATGCCCTTCTGTTCTTCAAAGAACTCCAGCTCTTCAGATGTAGGTCTAGTGTTTTGTTGCAGTAGCTGAGCAGCGAGATCTTCGGCAAAGGCATTAAGACGATTGTGGAAGAATCTAAAATCTTGGGAATTCTTGGCTTGGTTGACTTCAGACTCGGCTATGATTTCCTCGATCAGGGCCTGCTGTCGTGGAGTGTATTCGTTGGTAGAGTTGAGGATAATGCTAGTCATAGTGGGTACGTCATTTTCAAAGTCTGCGATAGCACTTATCATCTCCTCATGGTTGGTGATAATCGGAATTTCTTGAGAAGGTGGATCAGCAGGAGGCGTAGGAAGATGGATAGACCGGATATCTATTGGAATGTCAGCGTAGACGACATCATCCACATCACTCTCTATGAATGGAGAATCCCTAGCATGGGAATCAGGGAACTCAACATGATCAGATGGTGGCTGGGTGTCATCGGTGATTTGAGATATCGGTTATGAAGAGTGCATCTCTATGTCTCTCTCCTCCTGAGAATCAGTACCTTGGCTGGATTCAGAGGTGCCTTCAAATTCGAACAGGGTTCGTGGTGCAGATGCGTCGAAGGTTTTAATCCTTCGGGAAGGCTCTCTCTTTTTTTTTGGGTAAAGGGTTTTCACCCGGTGAATATATTACTCCAAAGAAAAACGTTTAAGTACAAAGGGTGTGAGTGACTCTCACACCTCAGCCCGTTACATAGGCAAAAACCACTACATAACAAGCACAGCTAAAACCAACATCACATGGACCACCCTGCTAACACAGCTAAACCTTATATATATGACATGCCATATACATAGAGACAACATAGGTCAATCTAAAATAAAAAGGTAACACAACCAATATAAAGTAAACGAGCATGTAATCATCATGTCTTTACTTCTAACCATTAAGAAACACACGAACTAGGCAGATTCCAAGCATCCATCATCTTCAACACTTGAGACGTCTTCTTAAATCTGAATGTAAGCAGCTTCAGACGAACAATCGAAATGATGGTGTCACGGACTTGAGCAACAGATCTAGTATTCCTGCGAAAAAGTCGATTATTCCTCTCTTGCCAAATGTAGTATGAAGTTGCAGCAATCAGAATACGTCCGGCTATACTTCTAGCTTTCCTCGATTTGGATATAGGCTGAATCCAATCAATAATATCCTCCCAACAACCGGATATATCTTGCATTCCCACCAAGTGTTTAACCGAAGACCAAACCTGCAAGGAAAATACGCATTCAAAGAAGAGATGGTTATGAGAATCCTGGACCAGCTTACACAAAGGACACCTAAGCAGGTTTAAGTTAGTAGAAGGACTAACATCCCATTGCTTAAGAGTGTCTTGTGTCTTCAACTTCCTTCGCATGACCAGCCACAGATGGAAAGCATGTCGTGGGATACAATGCGGAAACCATACAATATGAGCCCATGGTATCTCCACACTATTATCCCTGATAGTATCCCACACACGAGTAACAGAGAACTCCCTTCGATTTCCATTCCGATCACTCCATAAAAACTTATCCTTCTGATTCGAATGCAACGTAGGACAAGCAATCTGATTTAGAATGGGAAATTGAACATACCACTCAACCGGCCATTTCCAAGCACCTTCATGAACCAACTCCGCTAGCTTATCTTTAATAGAAAATCCAGCATTCGTAATTCGCCTAGGCGAAATGAAACTACAAAGAGGGCTAACGGCACACCACCTGTCAAACCAAATATTAGTCAACAAACCATTACCAATTTGGGACCACACAGAGGGCCGGATAATATCCCTGATTTGAAGAAGCTTTCTCCACCCCCAACTCATAGCTCCACACTCTTTAACATCCCAAAAACTTCTACCCTTCAGCTTATAAGAATGTATCCACTTAACCCAAAGGGATTCCCTATGGTTAAGGATACTCCAAATATGAGATGACATCAGGGAGATATTAAAAGTAACCAAGCTCCGAATACCTAATCCACCTTCAATTTTGGGTAAACAAACCGAATCCCAAGTAACTTTAGCCTTTCCCCTCTTCATATCACCTTGACACCAAAGGAACCCACGCATGAGTTGCTCAATGTCTTGAATAATACGATGAGGGAGAATGAAAACCGAGGCCCAATATACATGAAGAGAAGATAGAACCGATTGAATAAGTTGTACCCTTCCCGCAAACGATAGACACTTATTCTTCCAACTACCAATACGATTCTTTACCTTTTCCATCAATACCGCACAATCCCTATATGATAATTTTGTTGAGATAAGAAGAACACCAAGGTATTTGACAGGCAAAACCCCTTCCTCAAACGGCATAGAATCAAGAATAGAGCGTTTAACCGAAAGCACAACATTGCAAAAGAAGGCTGTACTTTTTGGTATACTAGGGGTAAGCCCCGACATGTTCTTAAAATCATTCAATCCGTCCATAATCACACGGGCTGAGTTGGTGTCCCCACGAGCAAACAAGAAAAGATCATCCGCAAAACATAAATTAACAATCTTTTGCTCCTCACACCTTCTGTGAAAACAAAACTTCTCATCCTCTCTAACCTTACGCTGCAAGATCTGAGTTAAGACTTCCATTACCAGAGTAAATAGATAAGGAGACATTGGATCCCCTTGTCTAAGACCCCTTTTGCCTTTAAAATACCCATGTAAGCTTCCATTAATGCTAATAGAAAATGAGGCACTAGTAACACAAGCCATTATCCAAGACACCATTTTTGGGTGGAACCCAAACCCTCCAAGAATAATCTTCAGGAAGTTCCAATCCACAGCGTCATATGCCTTTTGAATATCAACTTTAAAAGCACATCTAGGAGGACCACGAGCACAATGGTAATTATGCATAAGTTCTTGAGTAAGCAATATGTTATCAGTAATCTTCCGACCAGGCACAAACGCAGATTGATTTATACTAACCACATCCCCTAATCCTTCTTGAATACGATTGGCAATCAGCTTACTAATGCACTTATAAATAACGTTGCAACAAGAAATAGGCCGATAATCGTTTACTCGAGAAGGAGTAGTGATTTTCGGCACAAGAGCAATAATCGTATGATTTATTTCTTGGAGAAGCTTCCCATTACGAAAAAAATCATTCACCGCCAAACATATATCATTGCCCACTATGTCCCATGCCTTCTTAAAGAAACACGAAGAAAACCCATCCGGACCCGGAGCTTGATTATCACCAATGGAAAAAATTGCCGATTTGATTTCCTCATTGGTAATAGATCTCACCATAGACTCTGACTTTCTCCCATCAAGACGTTTAGAAAACAGCCCCATATCCGGGACCATGGAAGAACAGCCCGCCACACCCAAAAAGTTCTCATAATGGCTAACAAAGACACTCGGAACATCATTACCCTCAAAAACAGCCCCCATATTATCCATGATCACTTCAATACGGGATCGATTATGTCTCCCTTTAACTGCATTATGAAAATAGGCTGAGTTCGTGTCACCAAGTTTTAACCAATCATCTTTTGCTTTCTGTTTAAGAAACCTCTCCTCATCTAAAACCGCATTCTGATAAGCACTTATATAATTAGCCGCTTCTTCTTGCAAAATCAGATTATGGGGATTCCTATCAAGATCACTTTGAGCTTTATCAAGCTCGTTACGAAGCTTTTGAACCCGGGAATGCAGATTCCCTTGCTCAAATAAAAGTTTACGTAATGGAGTTTTAAGTGATTTGAGCTTTTTCACCACCTTAAACATGTTGTGACCAGCAATCGGTTTTGACCATGCACTAGAAACCGCATCTTTAAACCCCTCTTTATGAACCAGAAAGTTAGAGAATTTAAAAGGCTTATGTCTATGAATGCGACCCATTGGAAGCCTCAAGACACATGGAGAATGATCAGAAATTCGGTAAGGTTGAAATACCGCAAATGAACCCGGAAACTCATCAACAAATTTCACATTACCCATTACTCGATCAATCTTCTTCATAACACCACCACCCCCTTTAGGTTTTTGATTCCAAGTATAATGTAACCCAGTACAGTTTACATCCATAACTTCAATATCCTCTACACATTCTTTAAATTCCCGCATGGCAATATTATAGTGAGCACCATGAAGGTGATCCTCAAGATTAAGAGCTGCATTAAAGTCCCCAAGTATAACCCAAGGATTACCACGCACAAACAATTTATGTTTACCAAGGTTATGCCACAATTCTCTACGCCGAGTATATACATTATCCGCGTAAACAAAAGAACAAAAGAAATCTTTGTTATTCAGTTTTATTCGAACTTGAATGTGCATAACCTGATTTGACATGTCCAACACCATAACATCCACGACATCCGGATTCCATCCCAAAATAATACGGGAACCTTTAGAACAAAGGTTCCCATTAGACGTCCAAGACCAATTACGAAGCACCTTTTGACAGATACCTTGTAGACTATACACATCAACATGAGATTCCAATATCGCACAAACACTCAAGTGATTGTCATTGATCACCTGACGAACCTCTTTCTGTTTAGGGGTGTGGTTCAAACCCCTAATATTCCAAGAGGCAAGACTAAACATTGGAAACATTAGTCCCGAGAGTGCTTGCCCCCTTAGAAATAAAACTAGAAGTCTTGCGTGGTTGTGGAGGAGTAGACTTGATATCCATAAAACTGGCCGTTTCATCAAATATATTTTCCACCTCCTCATCATCCTCATCTATAAGTATCCCTTTCCCATTTGGTTTCTTACCCACCATTTCAGGTCCCATAGTATCCATACTAATCTGTTCCTCTTCGTTTTCCAATGCCGAAAATGCATTTGAAGTTACCACATTGGCTGTAGAAGAACCCCCTTTGTTATTAGTCTTCCGAATCGGCCGATACTCAAATTTTGGCTTAGGCTTAGGCATTGGGATACCTTTGGAACTTCCAGCCATCTTTTGAGTTTTCTTTGGCACGTGAAACCCATCATCCACCTCTTTCTCTCTACCATTTGGAACTACTTTAATAGCTTTTGGACATGAAGCACATGTGTGCCCAAAAATTTTACAAGTATCACATCTTGGAGGTTTCCATTCATATTCAATACGGACTGTTTCACGGGTAAAACCAGCCCCATATAGATTAGGAACACCCACAGTAATATGCTCCTTAAGTTCCCTATCCGCTTGGACTTCAATCATCGCCCTTGCATAACTACTTCTTCCCCATGAATCCAAGCACATATTACTCGTATAAGTATCTAGCATCATAGGATTGCCCAATTTGGTAGCAATCATACTCAAACCATCTGCTGTAAAAGCCGTTATGGGAACATCATGCATTTTAATCCAAACCGGCACTTTAGTCAAGTCCTCTTTAGTTAAACTTATAGAAGGCGTCCACTTATTTAGAATAATAGGAACCCCTCTAATCATCCATGGCCCATTCTCTAATACATCCTCAACTCCTTTCATGGACGAAAATTTGAAGAAGAAAAATCCGTTCGCATTCATCATAATCTTTTGAATACCAAACTTTCGCCAAGCATTAAACACATAATTCTCAACAACTGGAAAAGCAAGTCTTTTACCAATGAAATATCCATACAGAGAGTTGTGTAGTCTATTAGTAACTTCTTCCACCGATGACAATGGAATTGCCACATCAAAATCAGAATCAACCGGAATAGTTGACTCAACATTACGAAAATGGACCTTTGTAGAAGTAGATTCCTTCGTGACTATCTTAGCAAACGAAACACCACCAGAAGTAGCTACTTTTGGAGCATTAGAATTCTGATTTTGGCCAGCTTCTTGGACCACTTCGGTAACAGCTTCAAGACGATCAATACCACTTGTGAAAACATCCGTGTAAATTTCAGGGAATTTAAAGGGTTTTTCAACCCCAACCTGAGATTCAACATTAATACCATCACTTTGTACGCCTAAATCAGGGGTTGCATACAACCGGAATTTTATGAGAACCTTCAATTCCAACCTGATTATCTACTTTCCGCATGTTAACTTCACTTTGAGCATCTAGATCAGGGATTTTAGTAGGCTTTTCGATCCCAACCTGATCATAAACACTAGAATAACGAACTTCACCACGTTCTTGGGTGCTAAAACCCTTATCTTGATCTGTATCCATGGTAGAACCTACACCCGTACCAACCTGATCAGCACCATCGTTTATAGACTCAGAACCAGCATTCATATTCTGACCAGAATTTACATCATCTCCAATAGCCGAAGATGATTGATTAGAACCAGCCTTTCCATCCTTCGCACCTAGCTTAGATTTCAAAATAGATTTCAGCACAGGTTTTTCACCTAGCAAACTAGAACTTACATCAAACGTTTGGGACTTCTGTGTATTTTTATTATCCGTAGCTCCCTTACCCCTCTTCATGGTGACAACAACAAACCCTAATTCGCCACCTTACCCACAATCAGACCACAATCGTACAGATTATGCAACAAGTAAACCAACAAGACAATCGTAATATATCTAGATCAGATTCTGCACGAAATCTAGTTGTACTCAATCAGCAAGACATCGTTAAAAGGAAAGAAATCAAACGTAATCAAGAAGAATATGCAGCCAAATCGGATAAACCCTAGAACATTAAACGATTTTAAAGAACCTTAACCCTAACAAATCGAAACTTGAACAAACCCTAACTTCTTGGCCGATTATTGAAATTCGTTTCATCAAGGGAGGGACACAAGAGTGTTTCAATGATAAATACAGATTCAGTAATCAGTTAGAAGCAAAAATCAGTCCAAGAAAAACGATTTGAAGAGCAAGACAAGAAGGAAAAAATCGCCCAAGTAGAGAGAGCATCCAGGGGTTCCAGAACTGTAGGGGGCACTCTCGAATGCAACTCCGGTAATCGGGAAGCTTTGTAGGCTGAGATCTTCATCAGGAGTTTATCTCTAAGCTCTGGGTGTTGTTTTGCTAACGCAATGGTTTTCTCGATGTTTAACAGAGCGTCGAGTCGAGGCGAGATAAGAGGCTTAGAGGGGTCCATGACAGAGGCTATAAGCCTTTCCATAGTTATGCCAAATCCTGCATCATATGGTTCATTAGTTGGTGGGTCATTATCTGATTCATTATCCGACAAGGGGATGGTATTCTCGATCTGCATGATTTCTTCTGTCGAATAGTTGGAATCAGGTAAGCAGTGATGCGGTGGGGTGGATTGGTATAATTTCTCCTCTTCTTCTTCAAGGTCTTCTTCCATTTCTTCTTCGGATTCCTCCATTTCTTCTTGTTCAGGTTCAGTTTCTTTTTCCATTTCTTCCGGTTCTGACTCATCTGGCTCGGAATCTTCACTCTCTTCTTCTGACTCTGACTCTTCTGTTGATGAGATAAGGCAAGTGCGCTCATCTGGTATGTAGGTGTCTGATGGTTCCGAATCAGAAGTGTCGTCGTCCGAAGTGATCCTGCCCATAGAGATGGCGTATATCTCTGCTTTCTCTGCGAGAAGCTTATCAGCCTGATTGATTCTGAATGCAACAGTTTGTCCATGTGCTCTGAGGCTGATAGTCTGCGAGTAAACATCAATAATAGCACGAGCAGTATTCATGAAAGGCCTTCCTATGATAATGGGTATATTGATGTCTTCCTGAATATCCATCACTACAAAGTCAGTTGGGAAATAGAACCTATCCACCTTTACCATGACGTTCTCAACTATGCCTCTAGGATATCGGATTGTTTGATCGGCAAGCTGGACGCTCATTCCAGTGGGTTGCAGTGGTCCTAATTCAAGTCTGGAGTAGAGTGAGTAGGGCATGAGGTTGATGCTTGCTTCGAGATCGGCCAAGGAACGGATCATGCCAGAGTGATAGATAGAGCAGGGCAAGGTGAATCGGCCCGTGTCTTCTAGTTTTTCCGGAAGGGAATTCTGATTGACAGCGGAGCATTCAGCGTTGAGAGAGATTTTAGGTACTTCGGGTACTGTTTCCTTAGTAACCAGCATGCGTCGAATGTACTTGGAGCCGGAAGGGATTCTAGACACCGTGTCTAAGAATTTTCTGTCAAGTTTGAAAGATTTAGCGTTATATCTTTTTTCGATACGATGTGGGAAGCGGGCTCGAACTTCCTGAATAGGAGTAGGTACGGGTTTGGTCTCAACTGTCATCGGGACAGGAGTAGGGTTCTTCATCGGAGAAGAAGCTTCAGAATGGCTCGGTGCCTTCTGGTTATCCGTAGAGTTCAGAGTCTTGGCCTCCTCAACATGGGGGTTGTGAACAGTATTGCTCGGTAGCGATCCTTGGGGTCGAGTGTCAAGACGGTGGGCTAACTGACCAATTTGATTCTCGAGGCTCTTGAGAACCGAGAGTTGATTTCGAAGGAAAAGGTCGGTTTGATCTTGTCTAGCCGTCGTCTTCTGATTGAAAGCATTCTGCCCCTGGATAAACTTGTTCAGGTTGTCATCAGTTCTCGTGACTAGGACGATTGTCTTCACCGGTTCAGCAGGTTGGGTATCCTCAGTGGCGGTTAATGCAATGGAAGTTGTGGTTGTTGTGGGTACATCGGATATCGAGGCTGAAACCTGGGTGGTTGATTGTTCCGTGGAGGAAACTGGGTTCCTCGTGCTCTTGGCGGAGAAGTTCTAGCGAAGCCAGGTGGACTTTGTTGTCGGGTTGGGAATTGAGCATAGTAGACAGTTCCGTCGGTAGGATCTTCATACTCCACAGCGTATTCCTCAGTAGGATGATGGGCACAGTTCTGGCAAGCCTGAACTTGGTGAACCTGCTGTGGTTGCTTCTTCAGTTCTCCAATTTGTTTCGTTAGAGTTTCGATCTGCTCGCTCAGAGATTTGATTGCTCCAGCTTGCGCGGTGCTTGCAATAGGCAGGGATGAGGGTTGCTCATCGGACTTCCAGTGGTGGTGATGCATCATCATGTCTTCGATTAAGGCCCATGCTTCATCGTCGGTTAACTTCATGAGGTTGCCTTGAGCAGCTGCGTCAAGCGTGATGCGATGGATAGGATTGAGACCATTATAGAAAGTATAGAGTTTATCGGTTTTGGTCATCTGGTAATTGGGACATCTCCTCACCAAACTCTTGAATCGCACCCATGCTGAGTAGATTGACTCGTCGTGAGCTTGTGAAAAGTTCGCGATGTCATTCTTGGCTTTAGTTTGTTTGGACGGGGGGAAATATTTCGTAAGGAATTTGTTTCCCATGTCCTCCCATGAGGTAATTGATCCGGTGTCAAGTCCCTCAAACCAGCTCAAAGCATGTAAAGCGAGAGAAAGGGGGAACAGGTGTAGGCGAACTATGTCCTGATCAACCCCATTCTACTTATACGAGTTGGAGATTTGAATGAATTTGTTAATGTGAGTGTTGGGTTCTTCAATGGGTAGTCCGTGGAATTGGTAGTTGTCCTTGATAAGTTGGACGATGTGGTATTTGAGTTCGAAAGATGGTCTGCCGATCACTGGATAGCTAATCGGTCCTCCTCGTCCTTCGATGGATGGTTTGGTACTGTCTGCGAGAGTAACAAGAGCGGCCATTGGTGGAAAACGGGAACGTCTATCTTTGCGGATGGTACGGATAATCGACTCAGGATCGGGTACGAAAATGAGTGGGTCAGATCCGGATGATTTGGTCGAATATCGTTGTTGATTGTGGGAAAGAATTTTCGGTGGTTACGAGAGAGAAATCTAATCTACGGGTATCACTAAAGAGAAAGTTCGTCGGGACGCCTCAGAATCTTACGATTAACTTCCTCGGTAGCGGCGCCAAAAACTTGACGCGCCGCCAACAGTCACGGTCGTTTTCGCAACTGGCAGCAGCACGTCGGTGGAAGTTTTAAAATTTATATTTTGCTGGGGACCTAAGTTCTACTAAAGCTGTATAGCTGAAGTATGACCTAGGGTCGTTCTGAAGAGTTAACCGTATTGTGAAACGACTTATCGAGACGAAAGTTCAAATTAGCGATGGTTTGAAAATAGTTTTGAGTGGGGGTTTTTATACTTAGGGCCGTAATTAAAATTAAAACTAATTTAAAGCAGTAAATAAAAGCAGTAGGTTGAATCAGTAAAAGGGGACTTGTGTTTGTTATGACTTTGTTAGCTTTTACGTGCGGTGATGCTGTATTGGGGTTTTATATTTGAAAACGTCTTTTAAGATTTGTGTCTTGCGTTCACGTAGATACCTTGTGGTGTAAACACTAGTACCCTACTGATCAGATAAACCAACCAGTATGTCACTTAGTACTAGGCTGTCAAGATTCTGATCAGATCAGACTGTCTTAAAACCCCCCTCACCGTCTCTTATGATGAGACCAAGTGACCCTCCAGATGGGGTGCAGGAATAAGGCGACAGTCCGCAATTTATCCACTGATCTTTCTTAACACAGACAAAGATATCTAAGCTAGGCGAGGCATTTAAGATTTAAGACAGGTGGTGACTGATTAACAAATACATTAATGGTTGTGACTGAGTTCAGAGATATTCGGCTGTGATACAGTCTTCAACCCACTGAGTTTTCCACAGTTACATAGTGTATTCACCCGTATTACGGTCTTTCCTGTATCACAGACTCAGCCAGGATGTAACACAGTATACAGCTTTCGACCTTTCCGTAGTTTGTACGTATTTGTATTCCAGCATAGGAGTTTCCAACGTTAAACTGGATACTCAGTCGTATTAGGGCTTTAACTGGGCTACATACTTTACAGCCATCTGAACTCAATATATCTAAGCTTGTATTACAGTAAACCATCTATGATAGCTAAACATGTAACACCCCCAAATTCGTTAATTGTGTTTAGCGGAAGCATTAGTTAAGTTAGGGGATGTCACAATACACAGTACATGCATACATATCAGAGCATATGATTACAACAAAACATCAATATATTAAGATGCCAAAGTTAATAGTTTACAAAAGTTGACGATTCATCGAATCGTATAAAAGTAGTAATGTTATACAAAAGTAGATTTCTGGAATATGACTAAAAACCGATTAGTTATATAAAAGAAATCCAGTGTCAAAAAGTTGGCATCCTAAAGCTTCGTGGGTCACCTATGTTCCATATGTGCAGGCGGTCCTTACGTGTGCTGCTAATTCCCTGAAAAACATAGTAAAAGTCAACAACGAGGTTGAGTGAATTCACAGGTTTTATATTTGCAATAGTTGAGTCAAGTTTGTAAGCACCGTTGTTGAAATCAATATGTTCACAAATAGTATTGCCATAACAGTCAAGTAAAGTTTTGTGGAATGTTATCCAAGCATAAGTTTAGTGGGTTGTTCGCCCAAAGTTCTAGTTTACGTGGGATGTTACCCAAAATACGGTTTAAAACACGTTGCTGGTCGTTCTCCAGCGTTTTACAAACAGTACCGGTCATTCTCCGGTCAAATACGTACGGGTCGTTCTCCCGTCCAAACACTGCTGGTCGTTCTCCAGCGAAATACGCATTAGTCGTTCTCCAGTCCAGATACGCACGGGTCGTTCTCCCTTCCACTTGGCCAGTCGTTCTCTGGCACGAAAATACGTAGCAGGTCGTTCTCCAGCATTTTCATAAAAAGTACCGGTCGTTCTCCGGTCGAATAAAACAATTTACCGGTCGTTCTCCAGTCTAGTAAAACAGTTTTGTCAATTAGTTTATCATGTTTGTTTAGTTTATAGTATGAAAATGTTATTTCATAAACAGTAGTTGCACAACAGTTCAGTAGTTCAAAGTACTCTAATAATTCGTGTAAACACGTTTGCAATCATGTGATAAAAGCAGTTATGGCAATTAATAAAACAGTTGACTATATTTTCCACCCCTGTTCAAAAGCAGTTAAATCAGTAAAAGTAGGGGCTGTGAACTCACCTGTTGAGTTAAGTGAAAGTGCGAGTGCTAGCAAAGCGTAGTCCGGGTAAAGTCCCTAATGTCTTAAATATAAGAAATAGTCGTATAAGTGGTTGCGTAACAACCAGACCATGTTACTCGTTCGTCCATGAAATATCGTTTATTTGTAAATTCGTACGATTCGTTGGATGATGGTTTTGTAAAGTATTTCAAAGTATTGTTATAAGGTTCTGAAACTTGCGACGTTGTGTGGGACGTTGTGTGTAACGTCGCAGTTGAGGGACGTTGTGTGTAACGTCGCAGTTGTGGGACGTTGTGTGTAACGTCGCATTTGTTGGACGTTGTGTGTAACGTCGCATTTGTGGGACGTTGTGTGCAACGTCGCATTTGTGGGACGTCGCGTGGGACGTTGTGTGTAACGTCGCATTTGTGGGACGTTATGTGTAACGTCGCATTTGTGGGACGTTGTGTGTAACGTCGCATTTGTGGGACGTCGCGTGGGACGTTGTGTGTAACGTCGCATTTGTGGGACGTCGCGTGGGACGTTGTGTGTAACGTCGCAAATCGCCTGGGACTAATGCGACGTTACGGTCTGTTCATCCGAAAATCGAGATTTTTAACCCAAAAACGCTTAGATCTTTCATATAATGACTTGTAACATGTTTGTAAACTATTATAATGAAGTAAAAGTGAAAAGTTTAGTGTTTTCTTACCCAAAAAGTGGTTAATCCGAAAATTAGGCCATTGAAGATGATAATGGTGAAAAATGGAGATCTTGAGCTTAAATCCTTGTGATGTTGATGATGATGAGCTTTGTCGTTGCTATTAATCCGAAAATAAGTAGAAAGTGGTGATGATTTGGTGATTTTTGATGAGATTCTAGAGAGAGAAATAGGGTTTTTTAAGAGAGGAATGAGAGAGTTGTGTGTTTTGGTGAAAATGAAAAATGAAAGGGAATGAGAGTGGGGTGGGGGGTTTGGGGCTGCATCTTGGGGCCAAAAGGGAGGGGATGTTTATCCCAAATTTGTAGTATTTAACCCGTGTTTGTTTACCAGATCGTTAAATATTAAAACGTTTTAAATGATGAATTTTTTAATTACGTATTTGAATAAAATTTTAATTGAGATATTTTATAAGAAAAATTTAATTAAGTTATAATATTCCAAACCTTATTTTATTTTAAATTTATACGATATAAACGTTATTCGTTACGAAATACTTGTAAATATTAACGACATAATATTTATTAAAAGTTGTCGTTATTTAATAACTCTCGTTTTATTAAATAAATTTGTTCACCAACCGTCGTATATTTTCGTCGCGTTTGTTCCAATCGTTTCGTACGTAATTACAACTAATTACGAAATGTAATATTACGCGTACTAACTAGTTGGGCTTTGCTAGACTTACCTCTAACATGTGTTGTGAATTCACTCAAGTAGGGAATTAGCCTAGAAATGCGTGCTAATAGCGTTTATAATTACGTTTAAATTTACGGGGTGTCACATTCTCCCCTCGTTAGAGAAATCTCGTCCCGAGATTTAAAATCAAGTCGGATAGCCTGTTGCGTATGTTTTCCGAAAAGTCATTTCGTTAACAATAGTAATCGTTTAAGTGGCGCTCTACGTTGCCATAAAAGTTTTAGTGATTCAAGTATACTCGCGGTATAGTTTAATAATTTGTGTTCGTTTCGAGGTCAAAGTTTACCAAGCGTTATGTTCGAATCGACATCCAAATGAAAGAAATGTTAAATCGTAGCAACAGCTGTTAAGACATACCGTGTTAGCCGAGGTCCGCAACCGTTTCCGGTGCACGGAGGATGTATGCGCGGCCGGGGGCGTTGTCTCTGTTAACGATGCAGTTGTTGTTTTGATTGTTGCGGTTGTTATCGTTGGGGTTGTTGAGCTGTGGGCATTGGTTTCGGTAGTGCCCTGGTTCACCGCATTCAAAGCATCCATTGTTTTGTCGAGGGTTGGTTTTACAGTTTTGGGCCAAATGACCCCAGTTTCGGCAGTCTCGGTAGAAAGGGCATTCACCTGCATGGTGCTTCCCGCACTTGTCGCATTTCGGTTTGTTGCCGAGGTAGGGTTTGGGTCCAGTGTTGGTGACCGCCACAAAGGCTCGGGCGTTTCCCGGGTTCCTGTTTTGTTGACCCTGGCGGTCATTACCCTCGTTGTTCCATTTTCGTTTATTATTCCCAGAGTCGCCCGCATCAGTACGGGTAGGTTCAGTCTTCCCTGCAGTAGCTTTCAGGGTTCCGATCAAGATCGCTTCATCGGTCAAACTTTGAGCCAGATCAACTGCGCTCCTAAAGGTAGTTGGTTTGGAGGACATCACCATGCCTCGGATTTGTGGGGCCAAGCCCTTGAGGTAACGCTTGATGCGTTCTTTTTTGGGGGTTACCATGTGGGGTACCAGGCGAGCAAGTTCCTGGAACCTTGTTGGGAGAGCAGAATTCCTCCATCATCATCTGTTTCAGGGTTTCCCAGGTCATGGAGTAAGCAGCTGGGCGTCCGATACTCTGAACTTGAGCGTTCCACCAAGTTAATGCTTTGTCGGCTAGAGTGCAGGTGGCATATTTCACCATGTTTTCAGTTGCGCAGTCGCTGATATCGAAGACCGATTCCATCTTTTCGATCCAGTGGACCAGGCCGATTGCCCCTTCGGTCCCGGTATAAGTGCTCGGTTTACAGGCTTGGAAGGTTTTGTAGGAACACCCCTGCTGGGTATTAGTTGGTGTTTCGCTGTTAACTGGGGTGGGACCACTATTGTTTGCTACATTGTCGCGGTTTCGGCTGTCTTCGTACTAAGCAATGGCTTCCGCCTCACGGCGCTCAATGATTTGTTCGGTGGTTTTTTCAGGAGGAGTTGTTTCTCGGCGGCTATTTTGGGTATTTCTTTTAGGTGGCATGATGACGTTCTGCGAAAAGAAATGCAGAAGTCAATGCCAATGAACAGGATGTGAAAGATGAAATTTTCACATGTTTTTAGTTGTCAAGCGTTTGGAAATTTTGACAAGTTTCCCTTTCACGTATCTTACGATTATGAAACACCCATATGTACTTAGTATTATATAATCACGTTGGCCAGGCGTCATTATATGGTACTAAATACATACTTCTTTTCATCAATCGTTTAATTCGAGCAGGTTCGTATGAGATTAAAGCGAGATTGAACGAATCGAACGTAGTAAGTTTCAAATAACGGATTACGCGTATCGAGATGTCGTAACGATTGTTAGAAGTATGCAAATGTGTGTATGCATGTGAGTTCTAGCCAAGGCTATAGTCTAGGTCTCTAAGTCACGTAAGAAATCTAGTTCGCTATAACCAATTGCTCTGATACCAATCTGTAACACCCCCAAATTCGTTAATTGTGTTTAGCGGAAGCATTAGTTAAGTTAGGGGATGTCACAATACACAGTACATGAATACGTATCAGAGCATATGATTACAACAAAACATCAATATATTAAGATGCCAAAGTTAATAGTTTACAAAAGTTGACGATTCATCGAATCGTATAAAAGTAGTAATGTTATACAAAAGTAGATTTCTAGAATATGACTAAAAACCGATTAGTTATATAATATAAATCCAGTGTCAAAAAGTTGGCATCCTAAAGCTTCGTGGGTCGCCTATGTTCCATATGTGCAGGCGGTCCTTACGTGTGCTGCTAATTCCCTGAAAAACATAGTAAAAGTCAACAACGAGGTTGAGTGAATTCACAGGTTTTATATTTGCAATAGTTGAGTCAAGTTTGTAAGCACCGTTGTTGAAATCAATATGTTCACAAATAGCATTGCCATAACAGTCAAGTAAAGTTTTGTGGAATGTTATCCAAGCATAAGTTTAGTGGGTTGTTTGCACAAAGTTCCAGTTTACGTTGGATGTTACCCAAAATACGGTTTAAAACAAGTTGCTGGTCGTTCTCCAGCGTTTTACAAACAGTACCGGTCGTTCTCCGGTCAAATACGCACGGGTCGTTCTCCCGTCCAAACAAGGCTGGTCGTTCTCCAGCGAAATACGCACCGGTCTTTCTCCGGTCCAGATACGCACGGGTCGTTCTCCCGTCCACTTGGTCAGTCGTTCTCTGGCACTAAAATACGTAGCTGGTCGTTCTCCAGCATTTTCATAAAAAGTACCGGTCGTTCTCCGGTCTAGTAAAACAGTTTTGTCAATTAGTTTATCATGTTTGTTTAGTTTATAGTATGAAAATGTTATTTCATAAACAGTAGTTGCACAACAGTTCAATTGTTCAAAGTACTCTAATAATTCGAGTAAACACGTATGCAATCATGTGATAAAAGCAGTTATGACAATTAATAAAACAGTTGACTATGTTTTCCACCCCTGTTCAAAAGCAGTTAAATCAGTAAAAGTAAGGGCTGTGAACTCACCTGTTGAGTTAAGTGAAAGTGCGAGTGCTAGCAAAGCGTAGTCCGGGTAAAGTCCCTAAGGTCCTAAATATAAGAAATAGTCGTATAAGTGGTTGCGTAACAACCAGACCATGTTACTTTTTCGTCCATGAAAGATCGTTTATTTGTAAATTCGTACGACTCGTTGGATGATGGTTTTGTAAAGAATTTCAAAGTATTGTTATAAGGTTCTGAAACTTGCGACGTTGTGTGGGACGTTGGGTGTAACGTCGCAGTTGTGGGACGTTGTGTGTAACGTCGCAGTTGTGGGACGTTGTGTGTAACGTCGCATTTGTGGGACGTTGTGTGTAACGTCGCATTTGTGGGACGTTGTGTGTAACGTCGCATTTGTGGGACGTCGCGTGGGACGTTGTGTGTAACGTCGCATTTGTGGGACGTCGCGTGGGACGTTGTGTGTAACGTCGCAAATCGCCTGGGACTAATGCGACGTTACGGTCTGTTCATCCGAAAATCGAGATTTTTAACCCAAAAACGCTTAGATCTTTCATATAATGACTTGTAACATGTTTGTAAACTATTATAATAAAGTAAAAGTGAAAAGTTTAGTGTTTTCTTACCCAAAAAGTGGTTAATCCGAAAATTAGGTGGATGAAGATGATAATGGTGAAAAATGGAGATCTTGAGCTTAAATCCTTGTGATGTTGATGATGATGAGCTTTGTTGTTGCTATTAATCCGAAAATAAGTAGAAAGTGGTGATGATTTGGTGATTTTTGATGAGATTCTAGAGAGAGAAAGAGGGTTTTTTAAGAGAGGAATGAGAAAGTTGTGTGTTTTGGTGAAAATGAAAAATGAAAGGGAATGAGAGTGGGGTGGGGGGTTTGGGGCTGCATCTTGGGGCCAAAAGGGAGGGGATGTTTATCCCAAATTTGTGGTATTTAACCCGTGTTTGTTTACCAGATCGTTAAATATTAAAACGTTTTAAATGATGAATTTTTTTATTACGTATTTGAATAAAATTTTAATTGAGATATTTTATAAGAAAAATTTAATTAAGTTATAATATTCCAAACCTTATTTTATTTTAAATTTGTACGATATAAACGTTATTCGTTACGAAATACTTGTAAATATTAACGACATAATATTTATTAAAAGTTGTCGTTATTTAATAACTCTCGTTTTATTAAATAAATTTGTTCACCAACCGTCGTATATTTTCGTCGCGTTTGTTCCAATCGTTTCGTACGTAATTACAACTAATTACGAAATGTAATATTACGCGTACTAACTAGTTGGGCTTTGCTAGACTTACCTCTAACATGTGTTGTGAATTCACTCTAGTAGGGAATTAGCCTAGAAATGCGTGCTAATAGCGTTTATAATTACGTTTAAATTTACGGGGTGTCACAAAACAACCCCGTTCACTTTATAATCCCAAACCAATAAATCTCTGATTAATTCACAGTGTACTATACGATAGGTAGACAGTATTTCCATTGCTTCAAAATCAGACTATGTTATTTTAAGAAAACATAGATAGGTAGTGACCGTTTGACTAAGGGTCGCTAGTCCTTGACATAAAGGTTCTAACCACGTTTATTGGAGGAAAGGCGATAGTTTAGTTTAAAATCATAAATGTATAGTTAACAGTACACCGGTTTTCAATATTTAACAATTGGGATCATTATTCCACAACGGATTGTGCCCACGACTTTCATAGCTTTCATGTTCCGTACTACACACATTCGTGATGTTTCCGGCGCTATACAAATGAAAGCCGTATAACGTTACCTCCGTTGTTTCATAACGATGTTATCCCAGTTGTATTTAAAGTAGCATCACCCCAAATATTAACAAGCTAACTACATCATAACAAACACAATAGCTAATCTACTCACTAATCATGGCAATGTATCCTAAATCAAACATAATAATAGCATGCAACATTATGAAAGATAAGGATAGAAATAACCGAAAGTAATGCGTAGATTGAATAGTAGCTGAAAGGTTACACGGACAGAGCTCATAAATATCTCGAACAATATTACAAAGGAGATCCTCCAAGAGTTCCAACTCTATTACAAAAGCTCCCTACTAATCCTCCTCTAACTCCTAAGAGTAGTGCTAGAGAGAGGATGCTAATTACCTACTAATTCTCCTCTAACTCCTAAGAGTAGTGCTAGAGAAAGAATGTTAACCTAATTCTAGAGAGAGAATGAGAATGAGATGAGAGGTGTGTGAAAATGAGAAATAGAGGTGACTATTTATAGGGAAAGTAGGAAAGCCTTGGTACAAGCCTTGAAGCACAAAATACAAGCATCTAAGCTGCATACGGGACAAGCGAACCAGGGGGGGTCAAACGGCACCTCACAAGGCAAACACCCCCGTATATGGCACCCATAGGGCCGTATACGGCACCTAGGGTACCGTATACGGTACCTAGCTAACCAGGGGGGGTTGGTGCTCCGTTTGGCCTCTGCTGATTTCTCGGTTGCTTGGTTCGTCCGTATCTTCTTCGTTTGGGCTCCGATTTGCTTGATTCTTGCGCCGTTGACTTTGTTTTTCCGTTACGCTTCTAATGATACTGAGTTTGCCAAATTTGGAAGTGTTTGACTTTTGCGTGTTCCGGATGACGATCGGCGAGCTTCCAAACTGCACATCTTCTCTGTTCTTCGTCCGTTTCTTCTGATTCTTTCACCTCCGGTCTTGGATTTCCCTATGGAATCATAAAGTATGAATTAAGATCTAGTTCCATAAGTGATTCAAGAAGGGAATATTTAAGGTGACGTTATTTGTCTCGTTTTACTTGATTAACGGATGCTTTTAGTGATTTTAACAGCAGCATCCATAATTGGACCACTTTGGTGATTTTAAGTAAATAATAGATATTTTAAGATGTTTTCACCAAAAATAAGTCCAATAAGTGTAGAATAATGTGCCTAAAAACATGACTTTGTAGGTCACATCAAGTATCCCACACTTAGACATTGCTTGTCCTCAAGCAACACATCCATGCCCTCGCGGAAAATATTTTTAAAACCTGGTTTTGGGGTGAGTCAGAACATTTCTAAAAGTTATCATTTTCTCATACTCATATAATTGTTCTAAAAACATCAGGAAAGATAAGATAATTATTTCAGAAACAAGTAATGATCCCTTTAAGCATACTTCCAAATCTCGTGATCTCGGAGTATACATGACCAGACGATCTCACTAAGGTGGTCGCTCAATTCACTCAAGAGTGTTTCGGGTTACCTAACATTCTAAACAAAGAAATCGCTCAAATAGCCAGTCATGCAGTACTCATCGTCATAAGCTTGATCGAGAATCGGATCTCCACCACTTAGGTGAGAACGTTGCTAATTATCCCAAGACATTCAGGGGTTGTAATGTTTGTGAGGGTTAAGGGGTATGGATAGTGGAGATTTTGGTTGTAAGGTGTTGCTTATCTTAGGACTCCTAAGGTCACGGAAAACTCTATTTAGAAACTGATGAAAGAACAGTAGCTTTTTGCCTTCAATCGGATCTTCTTCTTTTAGGGCGATACTTCGAAGTACTAACTTTATTCTTCTGAACTATTTTTTTTTCTTTTATTTTTTTCTATTTTCTCTTTTTCTCTTTTCTTTTTTCTTTCAGAACTTCTTTTCCATAGAATTTCCGAGGATTATTAAATGCTGAAATCCTTCTTCTCATCTTTCTTCGAGTCTTTTCATGGTGTCAATTTTTCACACCAAGGATATTTCTTTTTTCGGAGAACACGAGAGAGTAAGACAATTCGAAGGGATGTTCTAGAAAGCGTTTTTCATAACCTCAGAAATTCTAAGATAAGTTTTGGGGGTATTTGGGAAAGTAGGGGTTTAAACATGTGGGTTTTATGAAACGAAAAGATACAGGCTCAACAGGGTTTAATAAGTGGATCATCGATACTAAAAATGAGCATCGGAAAGGGTTTTGGGCTTGAAAGAGAAGGCTGAAAAGTGGGTTAAATCCTAAGGAATGTCAAGGTCATCTAATTGCATCTATACCGTATACGGTACTCACCAATTTGGTCTCGAAGCGTATGTCAAGAGCAAGTTCTAATTCAGATATACATGCATCGGCACACACAAGAAATGAACAATGTAGCATTAAAAATGAATGCTTTTAAGGCTCAAGTCCTCACTGCAAATGGGTTGTATGTGCCTAGTCATGTTCTTATTAGATTATCATTTCTTGCTTAAGCAATTATTAACTTAGATGTGTCGTACGAATCGTTTGGATCTTCCGGCGTACGTAGAATCTTCATTCTTCGTCCGTTTTTGTTGATTCTTCTTCTGTTGGATTCGTAATTTGAAAACGAACATCTTAGGTAAGATGGATGTTGGTGATGGGCACTTTTGTCTTGAAATCTTGTTTTGATGCCTTGAATCTTCAAACGTGTGTGGAATCTTCGTTTTTCATCCGTTTTGCTTGATTTTCATCGTGCAACCTTGTTTTGACTATCTTGGCATAATACTATTGTTTTGTAATGTTTTTGAGTTAATATGCCAAGAATCGTTCCAGAATGAGAGAGATATCGGTAGTAAAAACGTGACTTTTTACGCGATATCAGTGGCCTACGATGAAAACTGATATAACTCAGTTTGTTGGATCTTGTCACATTTGTGCTCAAGTCAAAGCGGAACACCAAAAGCCATATGGGTCACTAAAATAGTTGGAGATTCCAGAATGGAAGTGGGAACACTTAACTATGGATTTTGTGACTAAACTTCCACGTACATCTCGGGGAAATGATATGATTTGGGTTATTGTTGACCGGTTGACCAAAAGTGCACAATTTCTGGCTACTAGTGAAACTGCATCTCTTAGTAAGCTTGCATAGTTGTATGTCAATGAGATTGTTTCCTGTCATGGCATTCGGTTGTCTATTGTATCGGATAGGGATTCTCGGTTTATTTCTCATTTCTGGCAGAGTTTGCAGCAAGAGTTGGGTACCAGAGTTAACCTTAGTACAGCTTATCATCCTTAGACTGATGGTCAGTCAGAGCGTACAATTCAGACACTTGAGGATATGTTGAGAGCTTGTGTTTTAGAATATGGAGGTTCTTGGGATTCTCATTTGCCGTTGTTTGAATTTGCATATAATAATTCTTATCATTCCAGCATTGGTATGCCTCCGTATGAGATGTTATATGGACGTCATTGTAGAACGCCTACGTGCTGGTTAGAGGCTGGTGAGAAACAGTTTGCTGGGCCCGACATTGTTCAGATGACAGCTGACAAAGTGGCAGTTGCCCGTGAGAAATTGAAAGCTGCACGCGATAGACAAAAGCAGTATGCAGATCCACGAAGACGGCCAGTGTCATTTTCTGAAGGTGAGCTTGTTTATCTTAAAGTTTCTCCGTGGAAAGGTGTGATTCGGTTTGGAAAACGAGGGAAACTAGCTCCTCGATATATTGGACCGTTCAGAATTTGCAAAGTTGTTAATGATCAGTCAGTTACGCTTGATCTTCCTCCAGAGCTTGCTGGTATTCATAATACGTTTAATGGTTGCTATTTGAGAAAGTGTAACGTTGAAGATCAGTCTCAGATTCTTCCTTTACAAGATTTGCGGGTTGATAGAAGTCAGAAGTTAGTTGAAGAGCCAGTTGAACTTCTTGACAGAAAGGTTACCAAACTTAGGAAGAAATAGATCCTCATGGTGTTAGTAAACTGGAAGCATAGTTTAGGTTCAAACCTAACTTGGGAGACTAAGGAGAGTATGAAATCCAGATATCCTGGATTGTTTAGTCGTGATGAGATTTCGGGGACGAAATCTTCTTAAGGAGGGGAGATTTGTAACATCCTCTCCAGTGGTCTGGTAATTTCTTATTTTAAAATTGTTATTTAAATGTGTTAGACATTACTTGGTATTATTTACTTATTGTTGAATTGCGAAAACTTAGATAAATAAGTCCAACGACTTATTATGGATAGTAAATTATTGTTTGTTTTAATTTACTATAGTTGACGGTAGAATAAAATAAGTTTCTCGCAAATGGTTTTTAGGTTTAAGTGGATACGGGTCGGGGGAAATAAAATTGGGCCGACCTATATACTTTCCATTTAGGGAAAGTATTTCCAATTTTTGAAACCTTATAACTTCAAACTTAAACCTAAAACTAGAAACCTTGAATCAAATTCAAGTTGTGATCTTGAGCTACTAGCATCAACAATACTTTGTGATCTTTTAATTTGTAAGTTGTTTCTTATGCTCATGTTCATAATCAATTTATTAGTTGATTTAGTTGGTGGAATCATATTAGAAATGATGATTTGATGATATATGATAATACTTGATGCTAGAAGTAGTTGCTGTTATTGGTTATACTTGTTAAAAGCCATAGAAACTGATTTTTGGTGAAGTTTAGGTTATGAAAACGGATCTGGGTTTGAGGTCTGCTGCAGGTCGCTGGAAGATGACCTTTACCCGACGAGTAAGATCCGTACCCGGCGGGTAGACATGCTTAATAGGTGATCCGGCGGGTAAAATATATCCGGCGGATAGACTTAGTGCAAATTTTGACCGCGAAATGGACTTGGTCTGAGCTTGGGCTTACCCGGCGGGTAAACCCTCCTATCCGGCGGGTAACCTTCTGGGTTGGCTGATCCATGCTTAAGTTTTACATATGAGGTTTTTGTATATCAATGTTATGAAACCATGTTTTTAGTGATCCTTGCTTAAGTTGTATGCTTATATTATATAAGTATTGTATATGATTAAGTTACGTAATACATATTGGTTATGGTTATGCACTTAATACTAAGTGATACTCCAGTTATGAAATGAGTACTAAATTGTATTCTGTTGTGCTTTCAGATCAACCAAAGACTCAGTGATCAGAAGCTGAGTGTGGTGACTACTGAGGTATCGGTGAGTGGATTTAGAACTCACATTTTGATTTAGTTGTAACTGTTTGGTTGCAACAAGTGAACGTAGATATAATTGTTGAATTATTTAGTTGATATTGTTAACTGTGAATCTACGTGCTATTTGGCCTTTAGGCATCAGTTGGTAATGAGGTCAACGAGTTGAACTGGTTGGTTGAGCTGGTTGGTTATTATATGAATTTCTCTGGGACTTGATTCATTCGTTGTTTGTAGAACCCGTGGTTGATTATAATAACTAGTAGCTATCGGTCTTGTCCGTTTTTGCCATACGGATATGTTTGGATAAGTGTTCTTGGGGAGCCACCCGGGTATTATGGTATTCTCCAGAACCACCGATCCTCATTCATTAAATTGTTGATTAGTTGATTTGTGTGTTTACGATTGTTTGGTGAAAACGAGTAGTAAAGCTAAGTTAATTGGTGTATGATGAATTCATTCACTTAGCTTCGTGCTAATCCCTTATTTTACTTCCTGCGGGTTATGTTTTGGGATATGGGTTGCAGGATTTTGACGCTCCTGGAGCGGAGAATGTTTGACTTGTCGTGCTACTCTGACATGTTTTGTTATAAACTACGTTTGGAACAATATAATACCCCGTCTTATGTAGTTGATGTGTAGTAACTTAAACGGTTTTAACTTATTGTGTGTCGAGAATGTAACCGGTTGATGTACATTATCTTAATGTACAGTGTTAAAGGATGTTTTAAAATATACGCTTCCGTGATAATAATATAATATTGTTGTACCTAATGAGGGGTGTTAATATATATATATATATATATATATATATATATATATATATATATATATATATATACGACAAACAAATATTATATATATATTTGTTTTATCATATATATAATATTTGTTTGTCGTATATATATATATATATATATATAGGCTTTGGTTCAAATAAAAAGAAGCTTAACGTAAAAAGGGGTAAGAAGCCATGATATAGTGACACGTGTCCCTTACAAATAGCATTCAATTACATTAAATGAAGATATAATCATGTATCAAACTACTATGTATCAAAATCATGATGTATCAAACTACAATCGAATATGTATCAGTTTTTAAGGTTTATCGAGAATATGTATCATTCTTTAAATGAAATTGTATCAACTTGGCGAAGTATGTTTGTACAAGTTAAATATACGTTTCTTCATTTTGTATTGATCCACATGAACCATTTTCTTTAAAGCAAATATGAAATCTAACATTGTTTCTTATCCTTTTTACTTTAAATGTCTTTTTACAATAACCACACCCTATATATATATATATACATATATATATATATATATACATATATATATATATATATACATATATATATATATATATATATATATATATATATATATATATATATGTTTTGGTAAAAAATTACTCAAAGCAATTAAGTGATCAAATTAGTAAAGTGAGGTTTAGTGCTTGAAATTACTTTCAAGATAATTACGTAGATACATGATTATCTATATTAGTAAATAAAAATTTAAGATGAAAAATGTATTTTGAATACGTTGGTCTTTATTGAACAAATATTCTATAGCAAAACTCAATGACAGATTAAGGATAATGCAAAATGATCAATGTAAAAGTAAATTAAAAGCTATCGACACAAGGATGTACGAGGAAAGCCCTTGATCAAGGTTGATCGCCGGCACAAAACCTCGGGAAGGATCAAATGATCCTTGCCTTTGTTAATCTTATTAAAATGAAAGTAATTGATTACAATCTAAGAGCACAAGGATGATCGGCTAAGTGATTGTGTGTGTATAAAATGAAATTAACTAAGTGTTGGTGAAATGAATTCGAATAAGAGTGGATAAGAGCAGAGTGTGAGTGTATTGCAGGTGTAAAATAGTAAGTGTGCATTAGCCTAATCGATCATCCATGCCTCATTTTTGTACTAAGAGCGTATAACAACTAATCCGAGAATCTCAGGATCCTCCGATGAAAAGTGAAGACTTCCAACGTTCTTCTTGACTTCATTTAACACGTGCATTAGACTTCGTCTTCACAGAATCGTATCAAAGCCTTGCCATGCAATTCGGAGCATATCGCATATAACGCGTTCCCTTCATGACCTGGTCAAACTCAAGCAAAAAGAACACATTAAACAACGCATGATCCTGAACTAGCATAGGTTCAGGATCCTGAGCCATGTACAATCTAGAATGAATATAAGATCCTTGCTTAATCATCTTCTCAATCTCATATCCTGCATAGTTATGTTAGATAAACATATCCTCAATTGGATCCTGCAAAATAAGCTATTAGAGTATTTCTAGGATCCCTAACTACAATTGTGATCCTGAACGTACTTGCATAAGTCGTCATTATCCTGCTAAGTAAATATGAAATATGAAAGCTATTCATACCTGCTAGTTGTGAATATGATGTTAATCAGGATCCTGTAGTGTTAGATAAAAATTCACCCACAACAATTGCCCCCGAAGTTATAACGTTTTTCAGGATCCTTAAACGTTATAACTTCTCAGGATAACTGCATAAATCGTGTTAGGTAGATGTTTCGATTGTTGTGCCTAGATACTTATAGCGATTTGACGCACATATTTTCTCACTCATCCTCTACTCCTGTCTTTCGCCGACTTACTTACAGGTATTACCTTCTCCTTTCTCTTTCCATTTGTATTTCAATTTTTACTTTCCTTTGCGTCAAAAAATGAATCCCGTTTCCGAATATGAGTCGACCCAGCCTGAATTTATTGACCAAAAAATGATTTCCGATCCTGTGCCTTGTTCCTTTCTTGATTCTGATATTCAAAAACTCAAGAATGCTTTTCCTCCCAATACTATTTTTCAACCTTATGATCCTAATGTCCAGGCTGATTTCCGATCAAATAGATGGATATGTTTCCCTGAGTTCCCTTTTACCCAAGGACTTAAACTCCCATTCCCGGACATTTTCGACAATTTCTTTGGTGACGGGGCTCTGCTATTCACAAACAATGCCTATGATTTGGCTTACCCTTTTCGTCATCCAATCCGTCAACAACTCTCACAATACACACCTCGGTATTCCTGAGGTAGCCCAAACTTACAATCTCCGATCACATGGCTCTCATTATTTTTGTTGTGTGTAGATTTTTTACTAACATTGCAGGATCCTAATTAGCATCATATATTCATCTCACAGGTATGAAAATCATTTACATTTTATATTCGTATAAGCAGGATAACGATAGTTTGTAAGTCTGTTTTCAGGATCACAGTTATAGTTAAGGATCCTGGAAATATCTTTATTATTTATCTCGCAGGATCCTATTCAAGATATATTTATCTAACATAATTATGCAGGATACTGGATAAGGGAGATCCTTAAGTGAGGATCCTATGTTTATTCTGGAGTGTGCATAGCTCAGGATCCTGGACCTATATTAGTTCAGGATCATGCGCTGTTTAACGTGTTTATTTTCTCTGAGTATTGACTAGGTCATATATGGAACGCGTTAATGAGATATGCTCCGGATTACGTGAGGAACTTTTGATATGATTCAAGGATGACCAAGTCAGCTGCACGTGATCTTCTGGATTCAGTTAAAGAATATTATTAGATTATTGGGTTGTTAGGGTTCTGTTCGAAGGGGTGTGATCGAGTTGCTGGCTTCAACGTCTATGTGTTCGGGCATTTGTTTGCTCTGAACATTTTTTCCAGCATTAGGGTTTGGCGGTTTGGGTCTGGTGGTATTAGGGTTTCGGTTTTGGTGGATCAAGGGTTTCAGTCGTGGGGAAGAAGACGCCGGCAGGATATTGGGCATAATTTCCGATTAGACTTTGGCCGGTTTTGGTTTTCTTGGCGTGGATGAAGATGACGGATTATTTTTTCCGTTTAGGGTTTTCGATTTGGAAGAAGATCGTGGATTTATGGAAATGGTTTCTCCGATTGGTTATAGCTGCGACTTTATCCAGCTAGGGTTTTGTTCATCAAGGGGATTTGGGAGAGATGACATGTGGGGGGGTGGGGTTTCTTGGTTGATCGGCCTAATTTTCTGGTTGATCTTTGTGTATTCAATGGAGCGTTTGGGATGGTTGTTTCATGTCAAGCTGGTGCGATTCATATCATCCTCCATTGAGGGTTTTAACTTTTGTAGGGAAGGATGGTGCGGCTTGGTTCTGCATGGGTTCTGTTGGACTCATGCTAAGCTTAAGCTGTTTGGACTATGGTGGTTCCTTGTTTCCGGTAAGGGTTCCACTGATTGGATATTTCAGCTACGTCAATGGTTTTCTTTTGGCTTATGCTGCGTGCGGGTATTCCTGGACCTTTTGCCATGGCCGGAATTGGTAGGGCGGGTGTATTCGACTACTTGGGGCTGGTTTGGACCTTTTGCCAGTGGTCGGTGGGACGTGTTGGTAGGGCAAGTTAGCTCAATGATATGTGATTATTGCGTGCTGCAACTTGGATGTTGGTGTTTGCTCTCATGGGTCATGGTATGAAGATTATTGAAGACCGAGTCGATCACCGTAGAAGTGGTTCTATGAACCTTGTGTTTTACATTTTGAGTATTTAGTTATTTTAAATGTAATTGTAACTGCGTTTAGCAGGTTGGTTATTGGTTATGGGATGCGTTGCAGATGTGTCTTGTTTCTGCGGTTAGCAGATTGTTTGCTTAGTTGTATAGGTTGAGTCAGTTCGCCTATGTAACGGGCTGAGGGCATGGGATGTACGCTCATGTCATTTGTACTTCAATGATTTTGGTGTAATACTATTTACCGGGTAAAATTTTACCCTTTACCCAAAAAAGAAGTCAAAAGAGACGTTGGTGGTCTTCACCTTTCATCGGAGGATCCCGAGATTCTCGGAAATATTGTTATACGCTCTTAGTATATAAATGAGGCATGGATGATCGATTAGGTAAACGAATACACACTATTTTTCACCTGCAAAACACTTAAACACTCTGCTTTTACTCTCGTTCTTATTCATTTTTATCAACACTTGGCTAGATTAACACACATAATCACTTAGCCGATCATCCTTGCGCTCTAAGCTTGTAATTCATTGTTTTCATTTTAATAAAATCAACAAAGGCAAGGATCATTTGATCCTTCCCGAGGTTTTGTGCCGGCGATCAACCTTGATCAAGGGCTTTCGTCGTACTTCCTTGTGTCGATCGTATTTACTTTACATTGTCATTGTTTAACTTGCATCTTATTGATCTTTTTATCATAAATTCTGCATTATCCCCAATCTGTTTTTGAGTTATTTCATAAAAACATTCATTCAACAAGGATCAACGTATTCAAAGCATAGTTTTCATTCAAAAAAAATATTTGTTTACTAATATAGATAATCGTGTTTCTATGTAATTATCTTGAAAGTAATTTCAAGCACTATACCTTACTTTTCTAAATTTGATCACTTAATTGCTTATAGTAATTTTTGACCAAGACACTTTGGCGCCCACCGTGGGGCAAGTGGTGCTTTGTCTATTCAAACTTTTGTTAAAATCCTTGTTGAGTCATCTTTTCCAAAAATTTCTGTTAAAAATGTCGAGCCAAGGACGATCAACATCATCTACCATACCATCATCATCATCTATGCCAACCACTCTTCCTCCTGCTCCACCCCTCACATCATCTCAACCGCGCCCACAAAGTGTCTATACTAGACTCTCGTCAGCCGGATCCACCTCTTTGGGGGCTGGATTCTTATCGGATCCAGACCCTGTTATGATTGCTAACCGGGATATTGTGTCTATGTTCACGCAGGTTAATGAGCAGCTTCAACGAGTGGAAAGAAGCAATGAAATCCTGAAGAAGGATATGGAGAATTTGAGGACAAGGGACATTACTCCTGCTACTCAAGTCACTACCCCTATCCGAAGCAGGATCCTTGATTTTGGCACTGCTCCATCTACGGAACATCAAGGAGATTTCGTATCTATGTAAGGGAGCACTAGGATCCCAGATCCAATATTTGCTACAGGAGTTTCTACATCAAGGGGTCAACAATCTAATCCAGGATCCTCATATAGAACTCCTGACAGTGGTAACATGTTTAATAATTATACTTCTAATAATACTGTTGGGATTAACTATTTTCAGGATCCTGGAGTTAGCCCTATGATGGCAAGGGAAATACAGAAGCTGAAGGATATGATATCAAGTGTCCCTGGAGTTGTGCAACCAATTCCTGAAGTTGCTCCAATGCGCATAGGATCTCAAGATTTGCACCACCTATCTGTGATGCTGAGATCCCGAAAAGATTTCAAACTCCAAATATGAAGTTGTATGATGGAACAATGGATCCTGAGGAGCATATTGCGCAATACAGGGAGAGGATGGAAATCATTCCAATTCCTTCTGATCTTAAAGAAGCATGCTTATGCAAGGGCTTTGGCTCTACTCTCATAGGATCCACACTAAAATGGCTGTTAAACGTTCCCCCTTACTCTATTACTTCATTTACTCATCTAGTTAATTTATTTAATAACCAATTCTCTTGCAGTAGAACATTTGAGAAACTAACAACTGATTTATACAGAGTTGTCCAAAAAGCTAACGAGTCTCTTCGAGATTTTGTAGGGAGATTCGGGAGAGAATCCTTGAATATACCTAATTTGGATATGCCTACTGCTGTACAAGCCTTTAAGATAGGAATCAAAAGGGATTCCCCATTCTATGAGGATCTTGTTATGAATCATTGCAGGAACCTTGACGAACTCAGAAACAGAGCTTTAAGATTCATCAGATTGGAAGAGGATGCGATGATACAGAAAAGAGTGGATACTCAATCAGCATATGACAGACCCAACAGAAAATCAGATTCATCCTCGTTCAGATCGAACAGAAGCAAACGTTATACCAGAAATGAGGATCGTCGTGTGAACACTATCGATGAGGATGATGAAGAATATCCTAAAATAATTGATTATAATTTTTCTGTAGATACAACAGGTATACTATGTGCCATGGAGGATCTTGGAGACAAAGCAAGATGACCCAAGAGAAATGAGAAATCTTTTGGCTGGAAAGACAAGTCTAAATGGTGTGCATACCATGGAGATTTCGGTCATCTGACTGAAAATTGCATAGCCCTTCGAAAAGAGATCAGCCATCTGCTCAACAAAGGATATTTGAAGGATTTACTTGGAAAAAAGAAGGATCACGGGAAGAATCATGATAGAGTTCAGGATCCTGAAGTTCAGGATAATCACAGGATCCCTATCAGAGCAGGATCCCCACCTTCAGATGCCAAGGTAATCAATTTTATTTCTGGTGGCTCTGATATATGTGGTACTTCTTATTCTGCAGCAAAGAGGCACGCAAGAGAATCCAAATCAGAAAAGCCATACAAACCAACAAGGACTTCCATGAAGAAAGATGAAAAGGTCATAGCATTTGATGAGGATGATTTGGATGTTCAGGATCCTCACCACGATGGATTGGTCATCACTCTGTACGTTGCCAATCATTTTGTGCGAAGGATCCTGATCGATGGAGGAAGCTCAGTTAACATCATTCGCTTGGAAACCTTGAAAAGGATGGGTATTCCTGAATCAGAGATTACTTCCAGATCCACTGTATTGGTAGGATTCAGTGGAGAAGCAAAGAATACGGTTGGTGATATCAAGTTGCCGATTTACATTGAAGGGGTAAATTCCATTAAAAAATTTTGTGTTATGGATTGTTTGTCAAGTTATAACGTTATCCTAGGAAGACCATGGTTGCACGATATGAAAGCGGTACCATCGACGTATCATCAATGCGTCAAACTACCAACTCCATGGGGGGTGGTCAAGATCAGCAGTGACCAACAGGAAGCGAAGGATTGTTATACAACATCAATGAAATCTACTGCCAAGCCTCCGTCAACATAGAAATTAAAGAATAAGGCATGGGATGTCCTAGATACAAGGGAACAGGACGTCAAAGAAATGCCGTTTGACTTGAAGGATCCTGAAGAATAAGTGCTTATAGGCTCAGGGATCCCAGAGGATCTTGAACAGGATCTAATGAAATTCTTGAACCAGAGGAAATCAACTTTTGCCTGGAAGCCAGAGGATATGACAGGTATATCCAAGGATATTATAACTCATAAACTTGGAATTGATAGTAGTTTCAGACCGGTTCAACAAAAGAGAAGAAAATTTGTGCCGGAAAGAAATGATATTATCCAGGCAGATGTTGAAAGACTACTTGCTGCTGGCATGATAAGGGAAGTAAAGTTTCCAAGATGGTTGACAAACGTGGTGGTGGTGCAAAAGAAAAATGGGAAATGGAGAGTGTGTGTGGATTATACGGATCTCAATAAGGCCTGACCGAAGGATCCTTTTCCATTGCCTCATATAGATTCAATGGTGGATGCTACAGCTGGGCATGAGATCCTGACATTCATGGACGCTTCATCAGGATTTCAACAAATTCAGATGGAACCATCAGACCAGGAAGACACAGCCTTCATAACCCCCACAGGAAAATTCTTGGGATATATGGTGACCAAGAGAGGGATAGAAGCTAGCCCGGAACAGATCAAAGCTATTCTGAATCTAAAGTCTCCATCAAGTCCAAAGATATACAAAGGTTAACTGGAAGGACATCAGCTTTGAATCGTTTTTTCAAGATCTTCAGACAGATGCAAGGAGTTCTATGATATCCTAAAGAAGAATAAAAAGTTTGAATTGGAAGAGAAACATGAAGCTGCATTTCAAGAATTGAAGAATTACTTGTCATCGGCTCCTTTATTGATAAAGACTGAGAATGGTGAGCCATTATTCCTCTATCTCTCGATATCCCGAAATGCTGTGAGTGCAGTACTGGTAAAGGATCATGAAGGGCAACAACATCCTGTTTACTATGTAAGTAAAAGCCTATTAGATGCTGAAACCAGGTACTCCCATCTTGAGAAACTTATACTTGCATTGGTTATGGCATCTACTAAACTTAGGCATTATTTTGAAACACATCCTATTCATGTAAGAACTAATTATCCCATTAAAAACGTTTTAAGAAAACCAGAAATGTTAGGACGCCTAGCTAAATGGTCTGTTAAATTAAGTGCATATAACTTGATTTATGAACCTAGGAATGCAATTAAATCCCAAGCCCTAGCAGATTTTATTGCTGACTTCACTAGTGATCTTCAAAATGAAGTAGATTTAGAAATACAAGAACTAAATCAAATAAGTGAAAAATGGACATTATATACCGATGGTGCTTCTAATATAAGAGGAACTGGATTAGGAATTGTATTAAAATCACCTCAAGGTGATATTATGCCTCAAGCTATAAGATGTGAATTTCAAGCCACAAACAATGAGGCAGAATATGAAGCATTAATTGCAGGATTACAATTGGCTAAGGATATTGGTATAAAGTACTTAAACGTATATGTTGATTCATTGTTAATTGCTAATCATTATAATGGAACATATACTGTAAAAGTAGATAGATTAGCTTTGTATTTGGAGATTGTTAAGGATCTTGCAGGTAGCTTCAAGATTTTCGACATTCAACAGGTGCCACGTGAGGATAATACTGAAGCGGACGCTCTGGCTAACTTGGGATCAAGTCTAAGGATCCCACCAGATATTAAGATACCTATTATACACATTGCAACGCCTGCCATTGCTGACAAAGACGACAATAAGGAGCAGGTGTGTGATGTGAAGGATCCTCAGTCTGGAGATAATACGAATGCATCAGATTCTGGGGGCAAGTCAGGATCATGGATGCAACCAATCATGGAATATATACAACACGATGTGATCTGATAAACGCCAAAATGTACTAGATTATAGTACTAATTACCCCTTCGTTCAATAGATTTCTTATGCATTTTATGTGAATTAGATACTTATTTCGTTCATATTTGCATTTAGGAGTTTATTTGGAGCTTGGATAAAAAAGAAGCAGAAAACGAGCTTATTTTGGAGAAAAGTTGCTAAAAGAATGAAAAGATAGACAAGAGAGGATTAGATCGAAGTGTAAATGAAGCTCGAATCGGAAAGAGAACGAAAGATGAGTTGAAAATGGAAGAAGAGTGAAAAATGGAAGAAGAGTGAAAAATCTGGAAAAATCATTCCATTCGCCGTATGGATTAATCCATATGCCGGATGGATCATTAACTGCAGGCCCAGGCTTACGCGGGACTGGGCTGGGCTTATATTCAATCCATACGCCGGATGGAATAATCCATCCGCCGTATGGATCGTTTTCCCGAATACTATAAAATGCGATTTTAAACCCTAAAATGAGGAGATCGGCTAGGGTTTATTCTCCACGACTGTTTTTGACTGATTTCGATCTGGAGGAGCATTAGGGAAGCATGAGAAGCTAAGGTTGAAGATTATTCATCTTGGTTTCGAGTGATTCGTCTTTCGGTTTGCATTTACTTCGTTTAATTCGATTACAATTATGTTTTTGATATTGAATGATCTGGTTTATGTCGATCTGATGATGAATTGAACTATTGAGTAGTTGTGTAGTAATAAAACTTGGATTATGATTGTTCAATGATTAAAATTGTACGTTTATGAAGTTGTTGATTGAAGATGATTATGTTATCCGTTGAACCTTAGTTATTGGTGATTATTTAGTTATTTCTTAACGTGATTAGTAATGTCATTGAGATTGAGTTCCTTTGATATTATTGATTATTGATGATTATGAAATTAGGTTTATAGTCATTGCTGAATATATTGAGTTTGACTGGTTAAGAGTATAATGATTGAATAATCTAAGATGAATAAGCTAATAAGTGATTATTAGTTGGTATTGTTGATTCATACCACTAGGATTAATCATAATCTATCATGAATACTTAATGCATAATTTAGGGTAAAGCACGCAATAGAAAAGTACAATTCTTGCAACGTCAGATCGATGTTTAATGTGGAACCCTAGGTTATAGAAATTAGTTGGACCCAAATAGTTGGCTAATTTACTTTCAATTTGGATTCTTTGATTAGTATTTAAATTGATATAAATGAAATCACAATCAACAATGAACTTGCAATAAATCAGAATACATGAATCTGAGTGGAGTTATTTACACAATTACTTGTTCCTTCCTATTGTTTCTTATTTGTTATTTAATTTAAGTTTTGATTATTTTATTATCATTTTAATATTAAATGTTCGCACGGAACTAAAACGTACCCCCTATGTTACAGCTTTATTAGTTTAGTTAATAATTCCAATTTAATTGAATAACATTGTTCATGTGTTCTTGTGTTCCTGTGTTCGACCTGGACTTACCATAGCTATACTATTCCGATCTGGTATTCTTGCCTGGTTGTGTGATAGTATTGATTGGTATATCCCGTACTTTATAAATAATAAAACTAGACGCTTTCACACGCATCATGATCCCTAAGGATGAAAACAATCCTAAAGCCTTCAGATTAAAGGTATCCCGTTTTACTATTGAAAATGGTGTATTGTATAAAAAATCACTTGCAGGACCATTATTGCGATGCCTTGAGGATCCTGAAGCACAAGCGGTACTTAAGGATATACATGAAGGTGATTGCGAGAATCATTCTGGGGGCAGAGCATTATTTTCAAAAACTTTAAGGAAGGATACTTTTGGCCTACTATGAAGAAGGATTCCATGGATTTTGCTCGCAAATGTGATGCCTATCAAAGACATAGGAACATCTATCATCAACCAGCAGAACCGATGCATCCGATTATCTCACCATGGCCATTTATGAAATGGGGAATGGATATTGTGGGAAAATTACCTACAACTCCTAGAGGAAAGGTGCTTATGCTTGCAATGATGGATTATTTTTCCAAATGGATAGAAGCTGAGGCATTTGTTCAAGTAAAAGAAAAGGATGTAATATCGTTTATCAAGAGAAATATCCTGACAAGATTTGGGATCCCAGCAGAAATAGTATGTGATAATGTATCTCAATTTATTGGAAGAAGAACAACTAAGTTTTTGAGAGTTGGGGAATCAAGATGATAACTTCAACACCAGTCCATCCTCAAGCTAATGGTCAAGCAGAATCCAGCAACAAGATCATAATCAACAACTTTAAGAAGAGGCTGGACGCTAAGAAAGGAAGATGGGCTAAAGAATTGCCTTTTGTTTTATGGGCCGATAGAACCACAGAAAAGGAGGCAACTAAGCAAACTCCTTTTGCTTTGGTGTTTGGATCCGAGGCTATGATCCCAACAGAAATGGTGATCCCGACGGCAAGATCCCAGATGTAGACATTGGAAGTAAACAAAGAAGCATTGATTCAGGTGATCTAGACACCGTGGATGAACTAAGGGATCGTGCTAAATTCAGGATTGCAGCATACCAACAGAGGATTTTAAGATCCTACAACAAAAATGTTAGGATAAGAAGGTTTCGAGTAGGAGATTTGGTATTAAGGAAAGTATTTCAAAATACTAAGAATCCTGCGGAAGGAAAGCTAGCACCAAAGTGGAAAGGTCCGTATTTAATAAATGAGGATGCTTGAAAAGGGGCATATTGGTTGGCCAATATGGATGGAGAATTACTTCCAAGATCCTGGAATGCCATTCATTTGAAACTCTATCATGTGTAAGTTGAATGTTTTAATTCAACATAAAAAGGTACTCCTATGATCCTTAACTCTTCATTGATTTTGATACTCTTTAATATATATGTATGTTTGTATTATGATATATTAGTATATGCATGAAAGTTTTTCATAATTATTATTCTCATTGAATACTGAACTGACTTAAGCATCGGAGGGGTGTTAGGCAAACTAACACCCACCTTTACCTAAGATCTTGTATTTGTTGTAGTTCATGCATTTAAGGATTATGGAATGAAGATTAGAGGTTGGCCACCTCTCCTCCGTTAAATGATCCCAGCGATCCTCTAAGGTTTAGAGGTTTCCAAACGGATAAACACCTCTAGGGTTTATACACCCCGCCAGGTGCGCACGATGTTTGATTATAGTGCCACGGTTAGGGAATCGGTGATGCCTCTGGTACCCGACAACTTCATTTCCATTGGCCTATAGATCAAACGCTAACAAATGTCGACACTGATGTGCACTAGATGTGTCGATCTAAGGTTTGTGTCGTTTTCACGTCACTCTAAGGTTTGTAATGTATTCACATTACCAATTGGTTAGGCATTTTCATGTCTCAAATGGCATAGCCCAGGAATCAAACGGTTTGTAATGTATTCACATTACATAATGATTTGGCATTCACATGTCACTAATATAGTTTTCTTAAACTATCTAATGGTTATAATGTTTTCACAATATCAAAGTTTTCATTGGTTAAGTCTAATAAATAACTTTATTAGCTCTAATGTTTTCATGATTATCAAAATTGTTTTGATCTAAGGATCGCAAAATCTTTTTAAGATTACAACATTTTTCAAAGAATAAATTGTTTTCACAATCAATTTACAACTTATCAATATTTTCATGTTACAGGAAATATCCACTGGGATTCATCATTATCTACAAAATATTTTAGGTTCCTGGAATCTTAGGATCCTAAACTCGAGATTATCTCAGATCCGGTTAAGGATCCTTGAAACCTGTAATGCTGAATGGATATTGAGAGAATCGTCTCATTATCCTGGATGTATCCCGAGGGAATCTCCTCAGGATCCTGTTTCTAAACAACTATCAACCAATTGTATATACTGAGGGAATCTCCTCAGTATCCTGAAGACAAGAGATGTAGATAATATCCTAATATTATTAATAGCAAAAGGTCTAAGGATTATTCAATCCTAAGATCAGAGTTCAAAAGAAGTGCAGGAAGCTTAAATTGTCTTGTGGCCAACATAAACCACATTCAACACAACCATGGTTGACCATACTAGATCAACCTCACCCCAAATAATTGTTTTGTTACAATCACAACCCTTACGAAATAAATGAGCATCAAAATAAAAATCGGGCTCCGGCTAGTCAAATGCCATCCTCACCCGAGGATCCTTCGCTATCGACTGCATCAACGGCTACAGCCATATTTTCGTCATCTTTGGAATTAGACGCTTCGCCTTTGATCAGTGTGTCGGTGATCCTCATCTTGGGTGCCTTGGTTGCTTTTCCTTTTGCTTTGGATCCTCCGAGACCAATGAAAAATGGGTTTGGGGAATAATCATCTTTCATTCTTGCTAACTTGTTCTTCCATATGAACTCCCGCTAGAATTCAATTGACGTCCCACAGGCTGGCGTCTAGTCCGTTTTCAGCAGCTTCCGTGGCCATGTGGATTTTGGATTCCAAAACAGCGATAGTGGCATCTCTCTTCGCCTCTTCCATTAGAGTGTTGTTTGTGTCAGATCCTTCTTCTTTGGCATAATCGGATTTTTCGGCAAGCATAGCTTTAAGGACTTCAATTTTTCGTTTGGCTTTCTCCAGCTTGAGAGCATTCTTCTTCTGGCTAGCAATCAGATTGTCGACTGCTTCGAATTTTTCTGAGTATCTGTCTATCATGATGTCTGCAGCCTAATAATAGAGTTGATGTTAGAAATTTTGTTCAAAAAGAAATTGGAAGTAAAAGGCCTTACCATCAGAAGATTGGAAGCAGAAGTCTCAAGATCATATAAGTCCTCAACTTTTCTCTTTTTGGAGAGAAAATGTGTGGAAAAAGGCTTGAACCTCGAATCGCCAATCTTGATCACTTCATTTTGAGAAGGAATTTCTGGATCAATGTCGGATAAGGTGAAATGCACTGAAAGATTATTGAAAAATTAAGAACGAAAAGAATAGAATTGTGGACAGTGAAAAGAGAAAATTACCTGACATGGTTGGATTTTTTACGGTTGCTCCGATTATTCTCAGTGGGGATTTGGTATGGAATGAAATCATGGAGTAATTTTAAATTAAAATGGCGAAGAAGGAGGATGAGAGATAAAAGGACTTATGTGAAAATTTAATGGCGGTTTGATGTGATAAGAGTCTAGAGGTTATCATTAATACTTGGGCACGATCTCCGATACGCGTAAAATATCTCACCTAACACGATTTGAGCGGTTATCTTGAGAAGTTATAACATTTAGGGATCCTGAAAAACGTTATAACTTCGGGGGCAATTGTTGTGGGTAGATTTTTTACTAACATTGCAGGATCCTGATTAGCATCATATATTCATCTCACAGGTATGAAAATCATTTACATTTTATATTCGTATAAGCAGGATAACGATAGTTTGTAAGTCTGTTTTCAGGATCACAGTTATAGTTAAGGATCCTGGAAAAATCTTTATTATTTATCTCGCAGGATCCTATTCAAGATATATTTATCTAACATAATTATGCAGGATACTGGATAGGGGAGATCCTTAAGTGAGGATCCTATGTTTATTCTGGAGTGTGCATAGCTCAGGATCCTGGACCTATATTAGTTCAGGATCATGCGCTGTTTAACGTGTTTATTTTCTTTCTTTTTTTTTTGGGTAAAGGGTTACCCCGGTGAAGTATATTAAAAACCAAATGTTAAGTACAAAAAGATGTGAAAGAGTTCCACACCAACCTCGAAACGACTAGCTAACTAATATAGCTAATCTATATGTATATGACATGCCATATACATTTTACAATTCTAAATAAACATGAAAAACAACCAGTATAAAGTAAATGAGCAACCAATCAGCATATCTAAACTTCTAGCCATTAACTACACACGACTTCGGAATTCTCCAAGCATCCAGCACACGAGCATCTCGATCAGAATTTTTGAACTTTAACGTAATTAATTTTAAGACGAACAATATTAATAATAACATCCCGCACTTGCACAGCAGATCTGGATCCTTTCTTAAAGAGTCAATTATTCCGCTCTTGCCAAATGAAATATGATGTAGCTGCAATAAGAAGACGACCAATAACACTCCTAGCCTTCCTAGACCGCGCAATAGGTTGAATATGAGCAATTATATCAACCCACCGATCAGAAATGTGGTTCATAAATGCAAGGTTTCTAACCATCTTCCAAACCTGAGAAGAAAAGGAACATTCAAAGAAGAGGTGAGGGTGAGAGTCAGGTTGTAGGTTACAAAGATAACATTTAAGCAGGTTTAAGTTGGTTGAAGGACCAACATCCCATTGCTTAAGCATATCTTGGGTTTTCAGCTTTCCCCGCATAAGAAGCCATAAAAGAAACGCATGTCTTGGAATACAATGAGGAAACCAGACTATGTTAGTCCACGCAACCTCATCACACCTTTCCCGCAAAGTATCCCAAACATTAGAAACCGAAAATTCCTTTGAAGCACCAGAAAGAGTCCTCCAAACATACACATCATTTTGATGCGAGGTCAATAGAGGGCAGGGGATCTGAGTTAGTTCAGGAAAACGTGCATACCAATCCTCTGGCCATATCCAAGCACCATTGTTAATAAAATCAGAAACCATATCATTTAAAGAAAAGCCCGCTTGTGAGACATGTCTAGGAGTAATATGGTTAATAAGGGGACTAGCCAAACACCACTTATCATACCACATATGATTTCGAGAACCATTACCTAGATGAGACCATATAAATGGCCTAATGATGTCTCTGATTTGTAGAAGCTTCCACCAACCCCCAACTGATACCCGACCTTAGTGGCACCGCCCAAAAGCTTCTCCCCTAACGATTCTCTACCAGTGAGAATACTCCAAACATGCGACACCATAAGGGCTGTATTAAAAGTCTCTAATCTCCGAATACCTAGACCCCCTTCCGATTTTGGGAGACCAACGGACTCCCATGCTACTTTAGCTTTACCTCGTTTCATATCCCCTTGACACCATAGAAACCCCCTCAAAAGTTGCGCAATTTCAGAGATGATTCTGGAGGGTAAAATAAACACCGAGGCCTAATATACGTGCATTGATGAAAGAACAGAAATAACCAGTTGAAGACGACCCGCAAACGATAAAGTTTTGTTTTTCCAATCTCCAATTCGATTCCTAACTCTTTCCACTAGCCCTTTGTAATCTCTATATAAAAGATTACAAGAGATCAGAGGAACTCCAAGATATTTCACCGGAAGATTCCCTTCCTCAAACGGCATTAAAGATAATATAGATTGCTTCACTTGCGGTAACACATTACAAAAATAAGCCGTGCTCTTTGGAATACTTGGAATCAGCCCCGACATGTTTTTGAATGTGTTTAAACCATCCATCAGAACCGTTGATGGGGCAACATCACCACGACTAAACAAAAAAAGGTCATCAGCAAAACAAACATTGACAATCTTCTGCTCATCACATTTATTATGAAAACAGAATTCAGGGTCGTCTTGGACTTTCCGATGCAAAATAAGTGTGAGCATTTCCATGACTAGAGTGAATAAATAGGGAGATAAAGGATCACCCTGTCTAAGCCCTCTTTTTCCCAAGAATATGAGTACTCCCATTCATGCTGATAGAAAATGAGGTGCTGGTAACACAAGACATGATCCGAGACACCATAACAAGATGAAACCCGAACCCTTCTAGAATCCTTTTCAGAAACCTCCAATCCACTGTATCGTATGCTTTTTGGATGTCAACTTTAAAGGCACACCAAGGAGGACCACGCTGAGTATGGTAGTTATGCATAAGCTCTTGTGTCAAAAGAATATTATCAGATATCTTCCTCCCAGGAATAAAAGCTGATTGATTAATACTCACAATACTATTCAGGCTATCCTTTATACGATTAGAAATCAGCTTACTTATGCATTTATAGATAACGTTACAACATGAGATCGGCCTATAATCAGTAACCTGTGCTGGAGTTGATACTTTAGGTACCAAAGCAATGATCGTATGATTAATTTCTCGAAGCAATTTTCCATTAATAAAGAAGTCCCTAACAGCCGCAAAAACATCATTTCCCACAATATTCCACGTTTTCTTGAAAAATGTAGAAGTATATCCATCCGGCCCTGGAGATTTATCATCTCCAATAGAAAACATGGCCACTTTGACTTCATCATATGTAACCTCCCGAATCATAAACTCTGCTACAGAAGCATCCAATCATTTGGAGAATAAACCCATATCAGGGAGGTGTGTAATAAGACCCTCCACACCTAGAAAATTCTGATAATAATCAACAAATACCTGAGGAACATGTTGACCTTCAAAATCAGCCCCCGAAAGATCAACAATCCGAGCAATCCTGCTTCTGTGCTTACGGCTCTTAACCGAGTTGTGAAAGAAAGCTGAATTTGTATCACCTACTAGTAACCATTCAATTTTAGCTTTCTGCTTAAGGAAACGTTCTTCATCTAATAATGCTTCTTGGAACGAATTTAAACAGCATGCATGAACTTCTCGTAAAACCTGATTATATGGATCCTTATCAACAGCAAGTTGTATAGCATCAAGCTTCTCACGAAGTGTAACGACTTTCTTATGCAAATTGCCCTGATTAAACAATAACTTACGGAGAGGCTTTTCAAGAGTTTTCAACCTGGTAACCACTTTAAACATATTATGTCCATCAATATGTTTCAACCAAACATCTTTAACCAACTCAGAAAAACCTTCTTTGTATGTTAAAAGATTCGAGAACCTGAAAGGCCCAGCCTTCAATTGTGTTAACTTCGGCACCTTAACCACACAAGGGGTATGATCCGAAATTCGGTAAGGCTGGAAAATTGCATATGAGCTCTCAAAAACCTCATTAAACTCCACTTTACACATAACCCGGTCAATCTTCTTTAAAGTTCCACCTTTCCCTTTCGGTTTCTGATCACACGTGAAATGCATGCCTGTACTATTAAGATCAGTCACCTCTAAATTTTCTACACACTCTTTGAAATCATGCATAGCAGTATTCGGAGTAATAGCACGATAATGATCTTCAATATTTAGAGCGACATTAAAATCACCTAGAATAACCCATGGTTTATCCTTGATGAACAGCTTATGTCTTCCAAGGTTATGCCATAACTCACGCCTACAAATATAGTTGTTATCCGCATAAACTATTGAGCAGAAAAATGCTTTTTGATCAGCTTTAACAACAATAAGAGAATGTAAAACCTGAGTGGAAGCATCTATGACCATAACATCAACAATGTCGGGATTCCATCCCAAGATAATACGGGATCCCCTACTACAAAGATGACCATTAGATGTCCAATCCCATCTACGAAATACATCCTTACAAATCACTTGTAGATTAGAAACATTTACATGAGATTCCAGAATGCCGCAAACACTCAAATTATTATCATTGATCACCTAACGAACCTCTGATTGCTTAGGGGGCCGGTTCATACCCCTTATATTCCTGGAAGCAAAGCTAAACATTGACACCCCTAGAACCGGGAGTGTATGCCCCCTCAGAATCAATACTCAAGTTATTTTTACTAGCAACAAAACTTGAAGTCTCATCATACACATTTTCTACCTCATCATCTGACTCATCAATAAGCTGATTTTTGACACGACTCTTCTGATTTGGAACACTTATATGATTTTTGTCACGACTCTTCTGATTTGGAACATTTGTGACCATATCCTGCTTAGAAGTTTGACCCTTATCATTGCCATTAACATTTAGAGCTCCAAAACTATTTTCCAACACTATCGGATCAGATTTCTCCATTCCAGCTTTGTTAGTATGATTCCCCGTTGTTTTAGGTCTATAAATGAACTTCGCCTTCTGTTTAGGTGGAATAAAACCATCATTAGCTTTCCCATGTTGTTTAAAACCCGTTTGTGGTACACTAGCCCCCGATGCAACTGGTCTCTTGCCTTCCTTCTGAGCAACGTTCTTTGGACATTCAACATCTTTATGACCAAAGGTTTTGCATGTACTACACCTTGGAGGACGCCATTCATATTCAACCATCACAGTGTAGATATGTTTCCCCGTACCATCCACTTTGGGAATGCCCACTAACACTGTCTCCTTTAAATCAGTACTAGAATCAACCTCCACCATTGCTCGAGCAAAACTTGGACTGTGACACCCGTCAAATTAGGACTAGTAATTAGTGCATAATCAAGTTTTAATACATGTAATTAGTTTGGTGTTAGGCTAATTAATGTATCAATTAATATATTGTTGAATATATACAATTACGCGATTTGATTAAATCGTACAAGTTTCAAATTGAATGTAATTCGGTTCAAATAAATACGGACGTTGGTGAACAACTTTATTAAATAATACGATATTATTTAATAACATAATTACATCCAAAATATTATTTTTATAATATATCGTATTCATTCCGTATCGTACAAACAAAGCCTTCGCGATTAAAATATTTAACGCATAAACAGACAAAACAAGTTAAAATTACGTTATATAACTCAATTATTTAATATTTGGTGAAATACTTCAAGTAAATTATCGAATAATTCTTCGTATTTCAAAACGTATATTTAAACATAATTAAATATTAATTAAACATTTAAACGATCGGGAAAACGAACACCACACGGAGCACAAACACGGGAATTAAAAAGTGGAGACCCACACTCCGGTGGGCCCCCACCGAAATCTGCCCAAAAAGGGGGAACCCACTCCCCATTCCTCATTTCTCATATTTCTCTTCTCTCTCTTTCTCTATTTTTCTCTCAAAAACCCTCAAACCACAACCACCTTAAATCGTCAAATAACACCATCAAACGCCGCTGAATCTCGAAGCCCTTTGGAGAAAAACAACCACCACGCAACGATCTACAACCCTATCTTTTCGGAATTTTGATTCGTCACTTTGTAAGTTTCCGACAAAAACCCGAAACTCTTCGATTTCGTTTATTTTTACATAAAAGTTGTTTACATAAGCTTAAAATGTCCATATATGGGTTGGGTAAAAGGATCGGACCAAACTATGGCCGGAAAACTCGTTTTTGGCTCAAAAATCCGTCAACAGCTTTAAGTGTCGCAACGACGACTGCAGTATAGCGTCACTTCGTGCGTCACTTAAGTGACGCATTGAGTGTCGCTAAAAGCCCTAATTCTGTGGCACTTGCCTAAGTGTCGCTAAAAACCCTCTTTTTCCGTCACTACTTAAGTGACGCATTTTCAATATCCGTCACTACACCCGACACTTCTAGCGTCACTTACCTAAGTGACGCCTATAATTGAAAAACAATTTCATACGACACTAGCTCTAGTGACTCATGACACTTGTACCGACACTTACAACCGACACTCCCTTAAGTGTCGCACTCTATGCGTCACTTGCACAAGTGACTCCATTAGATCAGAATCCGTCACTTCATGCGACACTTCCTAAGTGTCACCCAAACCCTTGAGTGTCGCTATAAGTGACGCTGAAAACAGAATGTTTACAACTCATTTTTACTAAGTGTCGAGACCTAAATTTTTTTTCTTGATTTCACCCAAATTCAAGTCCAGATGCGTTTTTCACCAAAGCAAATTAGTAGAAATAAAAATTTTTCGAGCTGACTTAGCATCTCGACCCCAACCAGGGACCAGCCCCTTGGACCCCGCCAGGGGTTGCCACCCCTGGAACCCCGCTAACCAGGGGCGATGCCCCCGGACCCCCGTCACATAAAAGTTTGTAAGCACTTTTTAAGTACAACACTTCAAAATCAAAATAATAATGTTGAAAATTATTATTACAAACAATCACCAACGGGCCGTACACACTTTCTAAACTCAAGTGAATCAACCAAATCGTAGTAATTTGGACAAGTCAATCAACCAAATCATGGTAATTTGGACATTATAGTTGAACAAACAACTACAAAGGTAGTCTTTTAAGATACATATTCAATTAATAACCATCGCGCGTATTGAACGCCCTTAGGTTACAAGTCTTCGGACATCAATTCACAGCTAATCAATTCAAGTTATTTCGATAAACACTCAAAGCTCAGGTGAGTCTCATGGCCCCTATTTTACTGTTTTACTCAGGGGTGTGATTACATTGCTCGTTTTATTTACATGTTGAACGCAAGTACAAATCAATCAAATACTACATGAGTTGTTTTCAACTAATCACTAAAGCCCTCCATAGCATAGTCTGGTAATACATCTGTAGCGTGAATGTTAGTATATGATATCATATAGGATTGACAATCCTCGTCCGGGTTAGCACGCACTAACTGGTCAAACGGACGTATTAGCATTTGGGAAGACGAGTGTAGGTTAGGCACTCGTAAGAGGCACCTCAGTTGGGTTTCCTTAATTGGACCTGACACTCAAGTTAAGTTCAGACTATGTGCTCATGGATGTATAACTTTTATTTTGCTTAATTGCATTTTAAATTCAATTATAAATCTTGCGGTTCATACAAATATGTGTTGACATACAAACCTGTGAGCTCACCAGCGTTTCGCTGACCCATTTTAGCATGTATCACAGGTACACCGCAGTAGGGTGGACTGCCCAAGCAGGAATCATTAGCTCGAGTCAGCATTCATACAATCAGAGATTTAATTGCATTATTATATTTTGTATAAAGTAATTATGTGATGTAAATCTCTCAATTTCAGAAACTGAGCTAATGTAAACATTATTTTGATGTAAACTTTTGTTTTTATCAATACAAGTTCAAAACGATGCATATAGTGGTCGTTCATTATACCTATGTGCTGTGATTACCGTAATTAGTCGCGCCCAGACCCGATTCGCTTCCGCAACCCGAAATTTGGGGGTGCGACATGGACGACCCCAAGATTCCATACACATAGTACTAGTATAGGAATCTAACATCAGAGGTTTACCCACCTTAGTCGCTATACCACTCAGCCCTATTTCATTGAAAGCAAGAAGTGGCACATTTTGAAATTTAACCCATACTGGTACCTTGGTAAGATCCTCTTTCGCTAAATTATCATCCGTAGACCATTTCTTCAGAATTATTGTTGGAACATAGTTTGTGACAACAGATCTAGCTTGAAATAGGACTGGTGTAATTATTATCATGTTTGTACAATTGGTTTAGATTTGTAAATAAATATTTGTTTCGTTATTAATATTCGTTAAATATATTGTGTATGAGTGTTAGACGAATATAGAAAATGAAATAAATAAGTATTGGCGAGTCGAGATGAGATCTGAACTCGCAATAGTCATGGTGAGCCGAAGATATACTGGGCTTGGGCTTACGAAACGAGTCGAACGGAACTCGCAGGCCCAGCGGCTGCGAGTCGACCGAAATATAAATGATTTTTGTTTGAAAAAATCATTAACTTAACTTTGGCAAATCAGAGTATCGGCGATCATATACCTGCGAATTCAGTAATCCAGAGAAAATAACCTAACGGCTAGGCTTTGATGATTTATACGTTTAAAGCTAAGTATTAGAAAACCTAAAACGCGAACTTATTCGTTGTTAGTAAGATAACACCGTATTGAGGGATTCCGCACCTTAATACTACAGATCACGAAGTTATCGAACCTAATAACTAGGGACTTACATCTGGTATCAGAGCTTTCGGGCTAAATACGAGTAAAGTTTGAAGTTTTAGGGATAATCTCGTTTGATTCGGATTGTTTTTGTGCGCATAAGTACATATTAACGATCAAAATCATTCTCTGGACGATTTAGGGTTAGTTCACAGTCGAAATTTCCTGTTTCAATCGTAAAAATACCTTAAATTTTCCTTTTCGGGTTTTACAGCCGTTTCGCGAGTCGAGATTAGGGTTTCAGCATAGTCTGCGAACCGAGTTGAACTTGCGAGTCGAACTGAGACTTACGAGTCGAACCGAGATCTCTCGCGAATCGAAATCGCTTGCGAATCGATATCACAGCAATCCGAACTGAGACTTGCGAGTCGAGCTGAGATTGCGAGTTGAACTAAGTCTTGCGAATCGAGTTTTTCTGAATTCGAGAAACAGTTTAATTTTAAGTTTTTAAGATGTCTGATTTAAGTAAAATGATCGAGATGGAACACGAGGTGGGAAAATCAAACGTTCCACCTAAGTTGTTGAAGATCGAAGATTACTATAACTGGAAGGACAGATTTGAATCTTACTGTAGATTCCATGATCTGTCGATCTGGATGTGTATCAAGAATGGATACACTGCACCTACTCAAACGGTTAATAATGCAATTGTTACTTTAACTTACGCCCGGATGAGTGATCAACAAAAAGAGGAATATAAATTGGAGAATAAATCTCATTCTGCAATTAAGATGAGTTTACCAAAGGAGATAAACCATCAACTCAAGTCTTTTCAAACTGCTAGAACGCTCTGGGAAGCGTTAGAGAAAAGATGTGAGGGAAGTCCTCAAGTGAAGGCAAGCAGGAATAATCTTCTTAAGAAACAGTTTACTGTTATAAAAGCTTTAAAGGGAGAAGATCTTGATGCTTATATCACTAGATTCTACCACTTGTTAAGTGAGCTTGACAACCATGAGATTGTTACTACTGAGACTGAAAGAACCGACAAATTTATTGAGGGTTTACCGTCTAAGTGGGAAATGTATGGTGTAATGCTCAAAGACAACGATGAAAGGTATGCAACCATGATCTTAGAGCAAGTCATTGACAAGCTAAAAGGTTATGATTTCACTAAGAAATCGAGGGAAACTGATTCTGATCAGGTTCAGAATCCTAGGCTATATCATGGGAAAACAAATCTCTCAACTTCTTCATCTAGTTCGACCACTGCACTTTTAGTTGGTAATACTGATGAAAATGGTGAAATGATAACGGATGACGTGTGCCTTCTTACCTCATCAGGTAATGAAACTAAAGGTGCACCTGCTGAGAAGTCAACTCAAGGACATCAAAAGATGCCAATGAGTGTGAAATCTGTTGAGCAACAGTTATCTGTCCTTGCATCCTTTGTTGCTTCTTATGAAAACTACATTCAGGGTAAAATCAATGATCCGATTATGTTTGATGAAGACTATGATCAGATAGACCCTGATTATCTTGAGGAAATAGTTCTCCAGGATCAACTGGCAATGTTATCAAGGAGAGTTAAAAATTTCTTGAAGAGAACTGGTAGAAAAGTGGTGGGAAATCGATCAGGGTTTAATAAAACCAAGATCAAGTGTTTCAACTGTCAAGGTTATGGACACTTTGCTCGTGTCAAAGACCTAAGGTTGAAACTGGCAATAGCAAACAAGGTTCGGGAAGTACCTTAGATTCCAAAGCCTTAGTTGTGAAACAGTTGGATGGATCTTATGATTGGCAAGCTCAGTTTGAGGAAGCTCTCATGGCTGAGATTGAGGATCAAGAGATAGCTTCTGAGTCCAATAGCTATAGCCTACTGATGTTGAAGTAAAGGTGCCGGAGATTCAAGAGAAAGCAAGTGATGATGACGTGTTGTATATGGATTCAACTGCTGATATGAGTCCAGATGACTTTGTAGCACGCATGGCTGAAGTACAAACTGACAAGAAAAGGGTATGTTTGGATATTCTTACTCTTGCTGATGTTTGTTACCTAGTTACTGATTTACAATCTCAATTAAGTGTCTTAACTGTGTCTAATCAGAATTTGTCATCCCAAGTTAGCACTTTTAATGATTCTAATAAGACTATAATATCTGAACTTGAACAAGCTAAAAGTGATGTCCTTAGGTTAAGTACAGATAAGATAGATCTTAAGAATAAGATTAAGTCTGGTAGTTCGGATAAGATTGCACTTAGAGATACCATAAATGAAAAGGCAATAATCATAGATGGTCTCTATATGAACATTGATGACTTAAATCAAACAATAGCTGATAGGGATACAGAGTTAGCTGAGCTTAAGCATAAGTTAGTTGAGCAAAATCGTAAGATTGAGTCCTACAGAACTTTAGAAATGGATAAAATGCTAGATGCTCAACGTAGTGTAAAGGACAAGACTGGGATAGGATACAATGATGTACCTCATCCTTTTAATGCCAATTACACTAGTACTCCTGAAGATTCTGAAATGACAGATGCTAATCTTGAGAAAGAAGTAACTACCAAACCTGAAAAGTCAGAAGCACAGAAGGTTTCTGTTAAGAATCTGTCATCTGATAATAGTAAGATATCACATCACACCAAAATACAGTTTGTATCGGGTGGAGTGATTAATGATAGTAAGACGGATGATAAGGTTAATAAGGAGAAAACATTTGATCCTTTAGTGCCTAAGACTCCCAATGCCAAGGTTGATCAGAATGATAATGCAAAAGTTGGTAAGTCACATAAGCAGAGGTCTTGTTTCAAATGTCACCAGAAGGGACATGTGGCTTCTTGTTGTCCTAACAAGAAGTTGGAAGCATCATCTAAGTTAGTGATAAATGAACAGACACATACCAATTCTAGTTCAGTTATAGACAGGTTAGGTATCAAACCTGGATTAGGTAGTAAACCTGTAAATATTCTGAAAAGAAATGGTAATCATAGTGTCTCTCCACCTAAACCTAAACGGCCTTATTCTCAATCTGAAATTGTTTTAAATAAATCTAGAGATAAGACACCGTCGAGATTTAGGACCCCTAGTAGAAACCACAGTCAGTTTGAGAGTGGCTCTACTTCACGTGCACAAGGAGAAAGTTATGTGCCTAGGAGGTTTTCTACTCACTCTCCTCATAGGCAAAAGACTTCAGATCATCAACAGCCTCAAATTCCTGTGAAAGTAACCAAGACTCCTGATGAAAATAGTTATGGTTATTTCAAGGAAGTTCAGATTGTTGATGAAAAGGGACAAACCAAGACCGTAATGGCTTGGGTCCCTCTTGAAAACTAATTGTGTGCAACTTGTTATGTGCAGGAGCAGACTGTGAACAAGGACAACTGGTGGTATGTAGACAGTGGATGCTCAAGACACATGACAGGAGAACGAAGTCTATTGACAGACTTCAAGGAAGGTCTCAAGCAAAAAGTCAATTTTGCAGGAGATAAAGGAGGAGTGATTACGGGAAAAGGAAAAGTTTCAAATGGAACTTTGACTCTTGAGGATGTGAACTATGTTGAAGAACTAACTCACAACCTAGTGAGTGTTTCCCAAGTTTGTGATAAAGGTCATCCAGTTTACTTTAATGAAAAGGAGGCCTTAGTCCTGAAGCCAGGATTCACAATTCCTGATGAATGGATATTGATGAGGGCACCAAGGAAGAAGGACATCTATGCAATCAACATGGGTGTTCCTAACTCTTCAATGGTGTCTACATGTTTATTATCCAAGGCTTCGGAAGCAGACACTTTATTATGGCATAGGAGAATGACACACCTGAACTGGAGAAAAATGAATTATCTAACCAAAAATGGTTTGGTTCTAGGTGTACCACAAAAACGTTTCGAGTCTGAAGATAAGTGTGTTCCTTGCATGAAAGGAAAGCAGCACAAGAAACCACACAGATCTAAGACTGAAAACTCTATCTCCTCACCATTTGAATTGCTACACATGGACCTCTTCGGCCCTATAAGCAAGAGAAGTCTAGGTGGCAAATGGTACTGTTTGGTTGTCACAGATGATTATTCTAGATTCTCATGGGTATTCTTTTTGGGATCTAAGGATGAAACTCCTGGAATTCTAATTGAATTCTTTGATCTGGTAGAGAATGTCTATAAAAAGATAGTGAAGCGTATTCGTAGTGACAACGGAACAGAATTTAAGAATTCAACGTTGAATATCTATTGCTTAAGCAAAGGGATATTACATCAATTCAGTGCACCTTATGAACCTCAACAGAATGGTGTTGCTGAAAGGAAGAATAGAACGTTGATTGAAGCTGCTAGAACAATGCTTGCTGATTCAAAGCTTCTAGTCATCTTTTGGGCAGAAGCAGTGAATACAGCATGTTATGTTCTCAACAGAGTTCTTACGGTTAAAAGACATAACAAGACTTGTTATGAGCTTTTGAACAATAAGAAACCTAACTTAAAAGGGTTTGAACCCTTTGGAATTTCATGCACCATATTAAAAACTGGACATCAAGCTAAATTTGGTGAGAAGGCTGATGAAGGATTTTTCCTAGGTTATATGCCCAATTCGCCAAATAAGAGAGTCTTTAATAAAGTCACAGGACGTTTGGAAGTAGTTTATAACATTGAAGTTACGAGCTATTCACCGGATGTTCATAAGGGCTTAGATTGGCAATTTGATTATTTTGATCTTTTTGCATCATTTAAAGTTCCTATTAGTGACTATGTCAGTGATTCAGAGATAGCTGAACACTTATTGTCTGAAGATGTGGATACTGGCCATACTTCAACATCGAGTGTTCCAGTTTCTGGAATCAAAACAAATGTTGATCCAAATCAACCATCTACTAGTTGATCTCAAAAATCCAAAGTAGATACACCTCTAAATGAAGAAGAGCTGACTGAGAAATTAGTGGACGAAATCCTCACTCCACTGAGGGAGTTAAGAATATCTATGGGTATTGATAACTCACAGCTATCTAGAGAGGGTGTACCAGATTTGGAAGACATTCCTGAACAACATAGTGTTCTTGAAGAAATCGGTACTAACTTAGGAGATGAGATTCCAGTTGAGCCTGTTGCTTCAACAAGAACGAGTAAGAATCATCCCGTTGAAAATATCATCGGTGATATTAATACTACGGTTCAAACAAGGACTCAATTAAAAGCTAGTACTTCTGAAGATTTAGAATACCAAAGCTTGTATACTGCATTGAAAGAGACAGGGATTCCTACTCAATGTCTTCGGCTCAACTTGTGAGATAATGTCATCAATCTAAATATACATATGAGCTATTAGAACGCTTTAAGATGGATGAAAGTAAGGTCTACAATACTCCAATTCCAGTCAATCATGGATTAGGTCCAGATACATCGAGTGATAGTGATGTGGATCCAACTCTTTATAGAGCCATGATCGGATCACTAATGTATCTAACAGCCTCTAAGCCTGACATAATGTTTGCTGTTTGTTTATGCGCAAGATATCAGGCTAATCCGAAAGAGTCACATATGCAAGCTGTTAAACGAATCTTTCGTTACCTCAAAGGGAAACCTAAGCTGGGTCTTTGGTATCCGATTGATGGAGACTTAGATCTCGTAGCTTATACAAATTCGGATTATGGAGGATGCAATCAGAATAGGAAATCTACGACCGGAGGATGTCAATTCCTAGGAGGTAGATTAGTATCCTGGCAGTGCAAGAAGCAAACCTCGGTAGCCATTTCTACATGTGAAGCTGAGTATGTTGCAGCTGGCAGCTGTTGCTTTCAAGTTCTTTGGATTCAACAACAACTGCAGGATTACGGGTTAAATATAACCAATACTCCTATGATGATTGATAATGAATCAACCATGTCGATCACCAATAATCCGGTGAAGCACAGTAAAACTAAGCATATTGATATTCGACATCATTTTATTAGAGATTGTGCTGAGAAGAAGTTGATAAAATTAGTTAAGGTTCCATCATTGGATAACTTAGCAGACTTATACACAAAGGCGTTCGACAGAGCAAGATTTGAGACGTTGGTTCAACTGAACGGAATGAGAAATCCAGAGTGATTAGTCTTCCAAGGGTATTTTTGTAATAGTTAGTATTTTTATGTTCTTAAAAAAAAGGCGTATGGCATTCATTTGCTTGTTACCTAAGGGGAATCGCCTTTATTAAAGAATATAAATATAATATTCTTTAAAACATTTTAAGTTTTTATCTGCAAGAACTAAGGGAAATGATAGTACATTAGGAGAATAAGCTTCACAATAATAAGCTTAAATCCTAAGTATGATATGTTAGTAGGTTCAAATAAAGTTACTTTAGAACTACAGCGGTTCTATCAGGTATGTGTTTATATTTATTTGATTATACACCTATATCCACAAGTTATAATTTGTCTATTTTTAGTGAAAACTTTCGATGGCTTCATCATATGATGTACTGGTAGGCAAATTATATGAAATTTTCTAAGCCTTAAGAAGTTAATTAACTACTTGTTTATTATCTTGTGTTACTATTCTATGATGTATGACATTAGTCTTAATTGTTGAATGATGGTATTGCCATACACTGTTATCATGCATTTTAATTATAATTGACAAATAGTAGCAATATGGGTATTAACTTAATTACTGGTAACTTTGTTGTACTGGGTACAGATCTGAAACCTTTAATTAAATTAATATTCTCAAATATATTTTGAATTATGCTAGAAGGGATTCTCTGTTGTACTAAGTACAGACTTGGATAACATAGCATATTCAAGGTATGTCTGATATTTGTATAACATTAAAATTCAAGTGTATGTTATATGTTTCGAAAAGATACATCATTTAGTAACCGCTACCTTGAAAATTTAATGATGCAGTGTTTTGAGTTTTACTTGAAAATTCTTCAGTATGTCATATAATAGGAAGCACTTGATAATATTCATACTAACAATAAAGTGTTTGCTTAGAAAATCGAGTATAATTTGTTTATGTGGATCATAATACCGGTAATCGTCTTGAACTGTCTATAATTAAAATATTCACTTTATGTGAGTAATGCATTTATTAATTATGCTATGTGGATAAAGGTACCTAAGATATAGTTTTATAAATATAAATGTATAAAAGATAAATTTAGTTGTAATTTTATAGTAATTTATTTGAATTTCATGAGGTATGTATACTACCAATCTACTTAGACTTTTTAAATAAAATTTTAATAGCTTGTTCTTACTAATATGATCCCTAGTCAGATAAATTCTTATTCATTTTGTTTATGTGTTTTGTTTTTGCTCAAATGATTAATAAAATGGTACTTGATACCAATGTTTATATAATTGTGTTTTTATCTGATTTTATTTTAACTTATCTTTATGTTTAATTAAAGTTTTTGTGTTTATTAGACTTTACCCTTTGGAATTAAATTATACTGAATATTTTCTACTTTGAGTTGAACAATCGTAACAAATACAAGTGAAAAATCATTTTATTTTAGACTTGTACAAATGATGGGTTTTAATTTATACTTAGTGTTTAATTCGCATTTTAATTTGAATCTGCGAGTTGACTTAGTCAACCTGCGGATCGAGTTCCACTCTCGCGAATCGAATACAGAGTATAAAGGGGAGGTCAAACGAGTCCACGACCACCGAATCCACAATATCTCGCGAGTTCATTTTCACTCTGCGAATCCGCTTTCTGGCGAAACGAGGCGAAAACTTTATTTTCGTTTGATTTCGATCTTATACACACGGGAACGAGTTTTTGAATCCGTAGGTTTTATACACCACTTCATTGCGAACATTTTGAGGTATATAACAACGGATTTCACCGTATAATTAACGAGAAATCGAAGTTTTTATAAACTTAGGGTTTCGGTTTAACGTTTAATCGATTCACGTAGATTAAAGGACTGTTAGAACACGAATCATTGTGGTTAATGTTAAACGAACCATAATAAACGTGAATGAATCGATTGATTGTGTTAAAACTTACAAAATCATCGATTTTAATTCAACTCGCAGCGAGTTGACTAGCGGATCGAGTTGATTAGTGGATCGACTGACGAGTTGACCTGCGGATCGACTTGATTAGCGAGTTCAATTGGCTACGAATCCAATTGCGAGTTAGATGCGAATTGAGTTGAACTCGATTTGCATAGGTGTCTTATGCGAGTCCGGAACTTAGATAATTTTTTTTTTTAAGTTTTTATAAGGGTTAAGACTTTTAAGTAATAACTGGTATATTTTGGATTCCTATAACAATATATATATTTATATCGAAAGTCTACCGATTCAAAACGTAATCGAGTGGCGTGTCCTAATTTTACATTAGCGGTATAATATATATATTTGTTAAACCGTTAATGACTTGAGAATCTTGAATTAACAAGTACCTAACGAGATTTACATATTGGACTTATGACTTATTAGTTATAAGTTATATATGTTATATATTTATGTATACGACTTGAGACAATTATGAAACAAGTTATGTATATATTTTAAAACTAAGACATTTGATGATTACATTTTCATAATATGTTATAGTTTAAAATTTGTTAACGTGCTTTAGATTGTTGTTGTCATTTGTGTTTTTACAGATATGGCTCGACAATTTGATAAAGGTCACAACATTCTTGTTGATCTGGATGTACGTGCAAATGGAGCTAATAAAGTAGCTCAGGTGCTTACATTTTTGGCACGTTCACGTATTCGATATGCTGTTACAGCATCTCCACCTATTTCTCAGGCGATTCTGAATGATTTCTGGACGGATATACATTATGATGAGTCTGTCAATCCACCAGAGATCCGAACAACGGTCAATAATCAACCGATTGTTTTTACGGATGGTAATCTTTGGGAGATTTTGCAGCTTGGTACGGAAGAGCAAAAGAATGGGGATTTGGAGTATCCCATGGATTTTATCGAGGGAGCTATTAGTCGGATGGGATATACGGGTGATAGGCGCGGACGTCAATTCCTGAAGCCTCTGGTTGTTGGACAGTGGAGGTTTCTATGGCATGTGATGAATACGGTTTTTACACCAAAGAAGGGAGGTTTCGATGAGTTGAGTCCTGCCCTAGTATCAGCAGTACTGTCACTGGTTTATAACAAACCATACAGTTTTTGTGATTACATTATTGGGGAGCTGGCTAGACAGATTTCGGGTTCTGTTAGATCACGATTTCTGGTTTACCCACGTTTTTGTATGCTGATCATTAGAGCTCGTCTGCCAAAGCTTGCTATTCCTGAGCCACACTTGCGTGTAGATACTATTGGGCTCAGAGGGTACAATGCTATGTTTTTGCAGACTGTGAGGAAGGAAGGGGTGGTTAAGCCTGAAGAACGACCACTTTTTGGTTATATTGTCGATCCTGCCTATGTGATGCCACCAAATCATAGTTGGCTAGATGTTGTTGCTCCTGCTGTTGTACCTGAGCCTGCTGCTGCTGCTGTGGTTCCACAACCTGAACCACAGGCACTGCTTGAGGATGTGTTGATACAGGCTGATCAACCAGGTCAACAGGTTGATGCTGAGGTTGCTGCACAAGTGGTGCAGGAGGTGCTAGGGCAAAATGATGAGGCACAAGATCCCTAGATGAGGGAGTTCGATCAGTACTTTTCTATTGCACCTGGACAGGTATTATAACAATTATATAATAATATAGATATTTAGATATTCGATGTAATTATTAAGTGTTATAGTATAATATTATTATATAAAGATAATGCTATAGATATTTAGTTAATCGGATAATGTTTCTGATTATAAAATATAAATATCATTATATAAATAGGTAGCTGAAGCTAAGGCTGCAAACCCAGAGGTTGCAATACCTGAGGGGGAGCAGAGACAGCAAGATAGATCAGTTGTTGTACCGGTTAAGGTATAATATCTGATTAATCTTAAAATATATAGAACTTGTATGATAGAGCATTACGCTAATCATTAATGTTTAATATATTCAACATTTAGGATCATGTTGGATCATCTGGAGGTCGTGATGGTGAGACGGCTTCGGATGAGGATTCTGAAAATACACCTTCTCCTCCTACGTCTATTTCTGAAAAGAAGAGGAAGGGTAAGGGTATTTTGGAGGAAGGTCCTGAGGAGGTTGAAACTCCTTTGAGGAAGAGGTCGAGAAATTTGACCATTAGAGAAGGTTAGTATTATACAAAATTAGATATTCTTAACTTGTTGTTTATCAGGAGTTAAACTGAGATAGTTAATTCTGTGACAGTAGCTCAAGATACACCGCAGGTCGAGACGGTGATATCGGTAGAGTCTGAATCGATGTCTGTACCTGCTAAGGTATGAGATTTAAGTTTAGTACTACAAATATTACAAAATTAATTAGAGATTGAGACAGAGTAATCTGTAACAATTACTTATTTAATTTTTGTCTAATGTTTTTAGGAGATTGTTGACTTAGTACGTTCGGAGCCGATTCCGACTACTACAGCAAGCACATTTACAGCTGATCTTCTGATGACAGCTTTGACTCAGCCATTTCTACCGCATACTTTTGAGTCGCATGTTGCTTCGCTGACACCACCTGGACCGACGACCATTCCTATCACTCCTGTGACTGATGCTGAAAGGATTACATCCTTAGAGTCGAAAGTGAAAGAGTTAGAGAAGGTTGTTGCGAGGGTTCCAGAGTTGGTTGTGAACAATCTTACTCTTGGCCAGCAAGTTCTTCAACAGAGTCAAGCTTATAAGACCCTACTGCAGACTCACAATACACTACTTGATGATTTTACTGCCCAGCGACTGAAGCTTGATAACTTCTAAACGTTTGGTGTTGAGAGTTAATTCAGGACAGTCTGCTCAGGGGGAGGTATTGGTATATCTGGAGTCGTGCAAGCAGGATGAGCTGAGAAGGAAAAGCGACTCTGACAGAGACGATGATCCCAATGCACCGAGTGGTGATGTAACACCCCCAAATTCACTGTTTTGCGGAAGCATACATGGGTGTTACTAATCAATATACAAAGCACAAGATATACAGCAAACGACCTCTAAATGAGACGTTTTGTAAATTAGTTACATTCCATAGATATAATGTTTGAAAACTTAGTGTTTTCGTATACAAAATGTAGTTTCCCCTAGAGTCCACGCGTATAGCGGGAGATTCTATTACATAATCGTAATCTACAAAAGATAATGCTAAGAATCTCCGTTAATGCAGTTGTGTTGAAATCATGCGACTCTAGCTAAAATCCTGGAGTAATCCTACTCCATCCGGGTACCTGAGAAAACATGCTAAAAAGTGTCAACCAAAAGGTTGGTGAATCTCACAGGTTTGTAAGTAATATCGGCTTTGAACACGAGATTTCATTAGTAGTGCCCGTAGGCGTAAAATCAACCATTGCAATCCAGCAATCGTAAAATCAGTATTTGCAATCCAGCAAATGTAAATAAATAAGTTTATGCCGTTGCCATGAGGCTCATAATCGAAGCTTAACCCGTAATAATATGTTTGCTCCCGTGACATGCTCGTAAGTGAGCAAGCATCAGTAACGAATAAGTTGTCACCCGTTTATACGTGTAAATCGGTACGTGGCAGCGCTACTGCCCCGGGTGGGGAGGGTCATTTCCCTAATGGATCCATTAACTACTGTTCGCGCTTAAGTCCATAACTAACGATATATGATGGAGAGACTTCTGTAAATAGTAAACAACTCATGCAATTCCGTTTGGTATAGTAAGCAGTTTAGTACTTGTGTTCAAAAAAAATCAGTAGCATGTATCTCCCCCAATAAGATAAAACAGTAAAAGTGGGGCCGTAAGACTCACCTGAGTCCTTGCAAGTACGTTTATATCAATAAACGAGTAATTAATATCAACCGTAGGTTCTCCGAACCCGTAACCTTCAAATGCCTAAACATATAAGGTTAAATAAGTAGATGTCTCGCAAGACCACCTAGGCTAGTTGTTTACACAACTCATTATGTCCAAGTGTTTGTTTAGTAATCCGTTTGTAGTTTGAAAACAAATATGGCCCGTTGGTGACGGTTTGTAATAATGATTCAAAGCGTTATCATTTATAACGCAATTTAGTGTATTTGTAATAGAAAGTATGTTCTATGACGTTTGTTAAGTCGTATGACATAAGTATTTGAAGTTGTATAAGTTCAACACTTAGTAAAATCTGACTTTTCAAGGTTCTGGTTTGTGCGACGTAGCATGCGACGTAGCATGCGACGTAGGGTGCGACGTAGGGAGGTACGTCGCATGATGCGACCTTCGCAAATCAATGCGACGTAGGTTCGGTTTGCGACGTAAAAGTCTACGTCGCTATGTGCGACGTCCGCAAGTTAATGCGACGTAATAGGCTGCGTCGCTAGTGCGACGTTGGGATTTTTGTGCGACGTAGGCCGCGACGTTGCTAAATGCGACGTTGGCCATATAATGCGACGTTTTGAGCTACGTCGCAGATAGTCCAGCGTCTCTGCGACGTAGCGGTCTGATCGGAATTTGGTGGCCGGAAAATCGGTCGAAAAGCTTCCGTTCGGTCCAAATCTTTTACCCAACCCATTTTTGGACATTTTAAGCATATATAAACCATAAAAACGTAAAAATGAGCAAAAACGGAGAGTTTCGGGTTTTGTCGGAAACTTACAATTTGCCGAAATGAAATTCCGGAAAGATAGGATTGTAGATCGCGAGGTGGTGAACGTTTTTCCCTAAAGAGGTGGTATGATCCGGCGTCGTTTAGTAGGTTTATTTTGCGGTTTTGTAGGATTTTTGGTGATGAAATTTGAGAGAAAAGAAAAGAGAGGAGAGAGAGGGAAAATGAAATAAAGAAAGAAAAGGGTGGGGAAATGGGAGGTTATCCTCCCATTTTCCGGTCCCCGCACCCCGTGCGGTGTTCGTTTCCTCCGTCGTTTAAACGTTAAATCAAGCAGTTATATTTTTAAAAGATGACGGGAATATTTTAATGAAATGCCTTGAAATTAATTATAAAAACATTTGTCGAAGTATTAAAATTCTTAACTCGCGTTTAATACATATACGTTAAATTATTTAAATTGTCGTCGCGGTATTATAAATAATGTTTGTTCGCTGTGTATTTTATATAATAAAATACGTTCTCATTATTTAGGTAAGTTTCTGTCACCAACGTCCAAGTAACTGTGTCGGACTCCGTCCGGTTAATTCGTACGATTAATCCAAATCGCGTATGTACACACATATATATATAATTCACCTTATATATATAAAAATAGAGTCTGCAATTAGTCCTATTACATACTAATTACAACTAGTTACAAGTAATTAGGCAAAATTAATTATCCTAATTTAGCAGGTGTTACATTCTCCCCTTGTTAAAGAAATTTCGTCCCGAAATTAGCTTGAGTGCACGGACGGTGCGTTGTCTGGGAAGAGATGTGGGTATTTCTGTCGCATTTGGTCTTCCCGTTCCCAGGTGAACTCAGGGCCGCGCCTAGAATTCCACCTGACTTTTACTATGGGAATACGACTCTGTTTCAATTGCTTGACCTCACGGTCCATGCTTTCCATAGGTTTCTCGACAAAATGGAGTTTATCATCGATTTGAATTTCGTCGAGCGGTATAATCAACGTCTCGTCAGACAGACATTTCTTCAAGTTAGAAATGTGGAATGTGTTGTGTACACTGCTAAGTTCAGCAGGAAGTTGCAGGCGATAGGCCACTGGACCAATCCTTTCAAGGATTTCGAATGGTCCGATGTATCTAGGATTTAGTTTGCCTCGTTTCCCGAATCGAATAACACCTTTCCACGGTGCCACTTTGAGAAGTACCTTGTCTCCTACCTGGAACTCAAGGTGTTTGCGTCTCACGTCAGCATAGCTTTTCTGACGATCACGTGCGGCTTTCAGCCGGTTTTGAATACCAACGATTTTCTCAGTAGTTTCTTGAATGACTTCTGGACCCGTGAGTTGGGAATCTCCTAACTCAGTCCAACAGATGGGTGATCGGCACTTACGCCCGTAAAGTGCCTCGAAGGGTGCAGCCTTTATGCTGGTATGATAACTGTTGTTGTACGAAAACTCACACAACGGTAAGTGATTTTCCCAAGAAGTACCGAAGTCGACTACGCAGGCTCGTAGCATATCCTCCAGTGTTTGAATAGTTCGCTCGCTTTGGCCATCGGTTTGCGGGTGATAAGCAGTACTCATATCCAGACGAGTACCAAGAGATTTCTGTAACGATTGCCAAAAGTTAGAAGTAAAACGGCTGTCCCTATCCGAGATGATCGAGATAGGTACACCGTGTCGCGAGATGATTTCTTTGACATAGATGCGAGTCAGACGCTCCATCTTGTCGGTTTCCTTGATAGCCAGAAAATGAGCAGATTTCGTGAGACGGTCCACGATCACCCAAATGGTATCGCAACCACTCGAAGTTTTCGGTAGTTTGGTAATGAAGTCCATGGAAATCTGTTCCCATTTCCATTGAGGAATTTCAGGTTGTTGAAGCAACCCAGAGGGTCTTTGGTGTTCGGTCTTTACTTTTGAACAGGTTAGGCATTTACTGACGTATAAAGCGATGTCAGCTTTCATGTTAGGCCACCAATACAACCCTTTGACGTCATGATACATCTTGTCAGAACCAGGATGTATAGAGTATCGAGATTTGTGAGCTTCAGCCATCACCAAATCTCGCAAGTTTCCGAATTTGGGTAACCACACCCGGTTAGAGAAGTATCGAGTTCCATCGGGTTTGATTTCGAATTGTTTATCCAAGCCTCGCAAGGCTTCATTTTTCAAGTTTTCATCGTTGAGTGCTTCAAGTTGAGCGGTAAGGATTTGAGCAGGAAGCTCGTTATGAATTGTCATAGAAAGTGCTCGAACTCGAAGGGGTTTCACTCGTTCTTTTCGGCTTAAGGCATCGGCAACTACGTTCGCCTTGCCCGGATGGTATTTGATCTCGCAGTCGTAGTCACTAAGTAACTCAACCCAGCGACGTTGTCTCATGTTTAGATCTTTCTGATCGAATATGTGTTGGAGACTTTTGTGATCGGTAAAGATAGTGCTTTTCGTACCGTAGAGATAATGTCTCCAGATTTTCAATGCGAAGACCACAGCACCTAACTCGAGGTCGTGGGTCGTATAGTTTTTCTCGTGAATTTTTAGTTGTCGTGAGGCATAGGCAATGACTTTTTCCCGTTGCATCAACACACAACCAAGTCCTTGGTGTGAGGCGTCGCAGTAAACTACGAAATCGTCGGTGCCCTCGGGTAAGGACAAGATTGGTGCACTGCAAAGTTTGTTTTTCAATAGCTGGAAGGTTGACTCTTGTTTATCCGTCCAATCGAACTTCTTATCTTTCTGAGTCAGTGTGGTTAGGGGAACAGCTATTCTTGAGAAGTTTTCGATGAATCGGCGATAATAACCAGCAAGACCCAAGAATTGTCTCACTTCGGTTGGAGTGGTCGGTGACTCCCAGCCCTTGATTGCTTCAATCTTGGCGGGATCAACATGAATTCCTTGGCTGTCAATCACGTGCCCGAGGAATTGAACGGTTCGAATCCAGAATTCACACTTAGAGAATTTGGCATATAACTCTTCGTGTTTCAGAAGTCCTAGAATGGTTTTCAGATGTTGAGCATGTTCCTGCTCGTTGCGAGAGTAAATCAGAATATCGTCGATGAACACAATGACGAATTTGTCAAGATATGGTTTGCACACCCGATTCATAAGGTCCATGAATACGGCCGGTGCGTTGGTCAACCCGAATGGCATCACTTGGAATTCGTAATGCCCATAACGAGTTCGGAAAGCTGTCTTTGGGATATCATTGTCACGGACTCGGAGTTGATGATAACCCGACCGTAGATCAATCTTTGAGTAAACACTCGATCCCTGGAGTTGATCAAATAGGTCATCGATTCTAGGAAGTGGGTACCGATTCTTTATGGTTAGCTTATTCAGCTCTCGGTAGTCAATACACATGTGGAAAGATCCATCTTTCTTTTTCACGAATAAGACCGGAGCTCCCCAAGGCGAGGAACTTGGTCGAATGAATCCTCTGTCCAGGAGTTCCTGTAGTTGGTTAGACAACTCCTGCATTTCGGATGGTGCTAAACGGTAAGGGGCTCGTGCCACGGGTGCAGCTCCGGGCACAAGTTCGATTTGAAATTCAACTTGTCTAGGTGGCGGAAGTCCGGGCAAGTCTTCAGGAAAGACTTCCGGGAAATCCCGCACGATCGGAACATCCTCAAGTCGCTTCTCCTCCGACTTCTTCTCCGTTACATGTGCGAGGATGGCTTGGTACCCTTTTCGTAGGTATTTTCTCGTTTTCAGACAGGATACAATATTCAGATTCCGTCTACCGGTCTCCCCTTGTAGGACTAAGGTTCCACCGGAGACAAGAGGTATGCGAACGAGTTTGTCATGACAGATGATTTCAGCCCGGTGCTTGGATAACCAATCCATACCGACAATAATATCGAAGCTGCCGATCTCGACAGGGATTAAATCAATGGGAAACGTATCGTTCGTGAGGTTAAGTGTACAGTTGTGTATGATACTATCAGTCTCAATCAGTTTGCCATTAGCTAATTCAACAATGTATTTAGCATCTAAGGCAGTGGGAGTAATATCAAGTAAAGGGCTAAATTTCTCAGATATGAAGCTTCTATCGGCACCGGTATCAAATAACACAGAAGCAGTAAGGTCGTTGAGAAGGAACGTACCCGTCACGACGTTCGGGTCTTGTCTGGCTTCCCCAGCCTTGATAACGAAAGCTCTACCGCGAGCAGGGTTGTTGTTGTTGTTGTTGTTGTTGTTTTTCAGCTTTGGGCAATCTCTCTTGAAGTGCCCTGAATTTCCGCACCCAAAGCAGGCCTTTGGTGCATTGGTGTTGGGAGTAGAAATGTTGGTTCGGCAATCCTTGGCTAAATGCCCGAACCGTTTGCAGTTGGAGCAAGGGCAAGAACCGTCATGATGGCGGCTGCATTTGGAACAGTAGGGCTTGTTCCCGCTGTACCCTTTCTTTTCCGAAGTCCCCGATGAATAAGCCTTAATGTACTCAGGCTTCTTGTTGGAGGTTTGGTTGGATGAGTTGGGGTTTCCTTCCCACTTGCGTTTGTTGTTTGCAGATGGGGTTGAGGTTGTACCGCGGCGGACAGAATTTGCCGTTAGTTCATGGGCCATACGGATGGCGCTCTGAATAGTACCCGGTTTAGATGAAGTCACCAGGTCCTGAAGTCTCTCGGGAAGTCCGTCAACGAATTTCTCGATCCTCTTATACTCAGGATCGACCATGGTTGGGCACAGAAGTGCCAGTTGGTGAAAACGGTTGGTGTATCCGGTGATGTCATCACCCTGCATCTTGTGGTTCCAGAATTCCACTTCTAGTTGTTTCAATTCATCCCTGGGGCAATACTCGCCCTTCAACATCTTCTTCAACTCCTCCCACGGGAGTTGGTAAGCAGTAGCGACACTCACAGTCTGGGCGTAAGTGTTCCACCAGGTGAGTGCGGTGTCAGTAAAGGTACTAACGGAGAACTTAACCTTATCTCCCTCCGCACAGTTGCAGATCAGAAATACAGACTCAACTTTCTCGATCCAGCGTACTAGACCGATAGCTCCCTCAGTACCTGCAAAGTTTAGAGGTTTGCAGTTCTGGAAGTCCTTGTAAGAACAAGGTTTAGCAGCAGAGGTTTCAGCGGCATCGCTGTTTCTTGAGGAGTTGGGTGGGGTATTGCGAGCCAAGGCTTCAGTAACAGCCTGGGTGATAAGGGAGGTAATCTGGGCATCAGTGTAAGGTCTTGACTTTGGCGGCATGATTCTTCAATAAAAGAAATGAAGATACATGAGATTTTGTAGGAAATTGTAATGGTCACAGATGTACATGTATAAAAGCAGCAATACATAACATCAACATGGAAAATGACAATTAATGTGAGTTGAAATAGCAAGGAAAGTTTGATAGATAATGTGGGTTCAAAGGTTACATCCTACAGAGATATTACGAAAGGTGTCGGGAATTGTTACATCCGACTAGTTTATAGAGTAGATCATTCGGTGTTGTTCCAGTTCAAGATTTTCGAGTCTTTGTTCCTGACGGCGGAATTGGGTAGCCAATACGGGCAACGTGAGATGTGCCGAGTTCTGAGAGTTATGTACAGGATAAAGGCTGTTTCGAGGTGATCTTGTGTTCCTCCTGGCTACTCGTGGGTTCCGTGACCCATGTGAGTGAGAGTGTGACGGATTAGGTGGTGTGTTTGCCATCCTGTGGCAGAGTGTAATTATGACGAGGCTAATATATATATACACATATCATATCCAGCCTAGTGTCTAGCACGTATCAAGTAATGGTCCGGTTCTCTCGTGGTCAGAGTCTACTAACGTATCCCCGTTCAACATAATCATTTCAGACCTTACATCATCTTTCCTTAATTGTACATAGTTGATCAGGCTATGTTAAATTAAAGTCGTATGCTGTAATTCCCGAACCAGTCATGTCTAATAAGAGAATACTGCCTAACGGTCATAGTCTAGGCCCACTAAATGCAACCTAGTTCACTATAACCTTAGGCTCTGATACCAATCTGTAACACCCCCAAATTCACTGTTTTGCGGAAGCATACATGGGTGTTACTAATCAATATACAAAGCACAAGATATACAGCAAACGACCTCTAAATGAGACGTTTTGTAAATTAGTTACATTCCATAGATATAATGTTTGAAAACTTAGTGTTTTCGTATACAAAATGTAGTTTCCCCTAGAGTCCACGCGTATAGCGGGAGATTCTATTACATAATCGTAATCTACAAAAGATAATGCTAAGAATCTCCGTTAATGCAGTTGTGTTGAAATCATGCGACTCTAGCTAAAATCCTGGAGTAATCCTACTCCATCCGGGTACCTGAGAAAACATGCTAAAAAGTGTCAACCAAAAGGTTGGTGAATCTCACAGGTTTGTAAGTAATATCGGCTTTGAACACGAGATTTCATTAGTAGTGCCCGTAGGCGTAAAATCAACCATTGCAATCCAGCAATCGTAAAATCAGTATTTGCAATCCAGCAAATGTAAATAAATAAGTTTATGCCGTTGCCATGAGGCTCATAATCGAAGCTTAACCCGTAATAATATGTTTGCTCCCGTGACATGCTCGTAAGTGAGCAAGCATCAGTAACGAATAAGTTGTCACCCGTTTATACGTGTAAATCGGTACGTGGCAGCGCTACTGCCCCGGGTGGGGAGGGTCATTTCCCTAATGGATCCATTAACTACTGTTCGCGCTTAAGTCCATAACTAACGATATATGATGGAGAGACTTCTGTAAATAGTAAACAACTCATGCAATTCCGTTTGGTATAGTAAGCAGTTTAGTACTTGTGTTCAAAAAAAATCAGTAGCATGTATCTCCCCCAATAAGATAAAACAGTAAAAGTGGGGCCGTAAGACTCACCTGAGTCCTTGCAAGTACGTTTATATCAATAAACGAGTAATTAATATCAACCGTAGGTTCTCCGAACCCGTAACCTTCAAATGCCTAAACATATAAGGTTAAATAAGTAGATGTCTCGCAAGACCACCTAGGCTAGTTGTTTACACAACTCATTATGTCCAAGTGTTTGTTTAGTAATCCATTTGTAGTTTGAAAACAAATATGGCCCGTTGGTGACGGTTTGTAATAATGATTCAAAGCGTTATCATTTATAACGCAATTTAGTGTATTTGTAATAGAAAGTATGTTCTATGACGTTTGTTAAGTCGTATGACATAAGTATTTGAAGTTGTATAAGTTCAACACTTAGTAAAATCTGACTTTTCAAGGTTCTGGTTTGTGCGACGTAGCATGCGACGTAGGGTGCGACGTAGGGAGGTACGTCGCATGATGCGACCTTCGCAAATCAATGCGACGTAGGTTCGGTTTGCGACGTAAAAGTCTACGTCGCTATGTGCGACGTCCGCAAGTTAATGCGACGTAATAGGCTGCGTCGCTAGTGCGACGTTGGGATTTTTGTGCGACGTAGGCCGCGACGTTGCTAAATGCGACGTTGGCCATATAATGCGACGTTTTGAGCTACGTCGCAGATAGTCCAGCGTCTCTGCGACGTAGCGGTCTGATCGGAATTTGGTGGCCGGAAAATCGGTCGAAAAGCTTCCGTTCGGTCCAAATCTTTTACCCAACCCATTTTTGGACATTTTAAGCATATATAAACCATAAAAACGTAAAAATGAGCAAAAACGGAGAGTTTCGGGTTTTGTCGGAAACTTACAATTTGCCGAAATGAAATTCCGGAAAGATAGGATTGTAGATCGCGAGGTGGTGAACGTTTTTCCCTAAAGAGGTGGTATGATCCGGCGTCGTTTAGTAGGTTTATTTTGCGGTTTTGTAGGATTTTTGGTGATGAAATTTGAGAGAAAAGAAAAGAGAGGAGAGAGAGGGAAAATGAAATAAAGAAAGAAAAGGGTGGGGAAATGGGAGGTTATCCTCCCATTTTCCGGTCCCCGCACCCCGTGCGGTGTTCGTTTCCTCCGTCGTTTAAACGTTAAATCAAGCAGTTATATTTTTAAAAGATGACGGGAATATTTTAATGAAATGCCTTGAAATTAATTATAAAAACATTTGTCGAAGTATTAAAATTCTTAACTCGCGTTTAATACATATACGTTAAATTATTTAAATTGTCGTCGCGGTATTATAAATAATGTTTGTTCGCTGTGTATTTTATATAATAAAATACGTTCTCATTATTTAGGTAAGTTTCTGTCACCAACGTCCAAGTAACTGTGTCGGACTCCGTCCGGTTAATTCGTACGATTAATCCAAATCGCGTATGTACACACATATATATATAATTCACCTTATATATATAAAAATAGAGTCTGCAATTAGTCCTATTACATACTAATTACAACTAGTTACAAGTAATTAGGCAAAATTAATTATCCTAATTTAGCAGGTGTTACAGGTGAGCAGACCGGTCCTTCAAAGACTGGTGAGCAAGCTATAACTCAGGGGGAGTCGGGTGCTGAAGCTAGTGGTGCTGGAGCTGGAACAAGTACAGATAAGACCGTACCGGGTGATACTGAAGCTGGTAAGATAGCTTAGTATTAGCATAGTACTGTAATATTTGTAATAATTTGTATTGAACAAATGTAAACTTAATATTATTGTGTAATATATTCGGCTTAAGATTATTATTATTTTAAGTAAAATATGTTTTATGTAATTTAAGTTTATATATAATTTGATATATGTTAAGATAAAATAGTTATCGAAAGTCTTTCGACTCATTGAGTAGTCGAGCGGCGTGTTCCGATTAAGGTTTTGGAAGTTAAGGTTTTGGATAATATAACAGTTCAATTAAGTCTTGGAAATTATATAAGTTAATTAATTGTAAACATAAATGTTTGGTGATTGTTCACAAGACATTAGAGTTTAAATTTAATTAAATATTTACTAAGTGTTTGACATAAGACTTTAGAAATCTTAGTTTGATTCAGGGTAATCAATAAAAGATTTAAAGAGTTATATAGAATGCGTTTATATTATTAGGTTTAATAATACAAAAGGATTAATAAATAAATTTTTAGATTGGTTCAGGGAAATCAATGAAGAATTTGAATTATTGATATATTTGTATTTATGTTTTTCTCTAGGAATGGTAATGCTAGATCTATCAGATTCAGAAGATGATATTTTGGATGAGATAGATGAATATATTGATTATGATATTGAAGAAGGAGAGTTCAAACTTCCTGAAGATTGGACTGCGGTATTTGAATCTGTGATAGATGAAGGTGTTGATCTGGATGCAAATGTAGATGAACATGTTGTGAATCCGTCAATGACTGAATTTGTTTTTGTGAATGAACAAGGAGAATCAGTTATTGATTTAGAGGCTTTTGATAATGCTTCTGAAGATTCAGATACTGAAGTTGAAGAAATAGAGGACAAATACAAACATTTGGTTGGTAATCCAATGTTTATTCAAGAAATGCTTAAGAAGAAAAAGGAAAATAAGCCACGCATTTTGAAAGAAGTTGATATTACTGGAAAGCGTGTACTTAAATCTGGCATTATTGGATGGTATTATGATTCTGACTTGAAGCTCTTTGCAATCAAAAGGTTTGACGGGGTTCAATATTTTGAGAAGAAGCTTGCGGTGTTTAGTTCGTCGCCTCGATATGAGATTCGAGACTTGGCTAGATTAGATATGACAAATCCAAGTGATGATGACTATGCTAAGTATGTTGAGCGTATCATTAGGACTGAGGGATTATCTATGAAGTTTTCAAAGATTAAGCCATGGAAAGGAAAAACGATAAAGCTGAACCAACTCAGTCAGAGGACAGGAAGAAGAAGAAGGAAGAAGGTTTATCCAGCGGTCAAATGCATTAAGCAAATACCTATGAAGACTATGCCTCGGAATATTTTGGGAAAGTTGAAATATTAGGGGGTAGATGCTGGAACAGGAGAAGCCTTTATGATTGAAGCTGATGATGATTATCCTGATGGCGAAAAAGAGATTCTTCATGTTTATGATCACCGACATCTTATGAACTTGTCAAAGGCAGATCTGATAATGTTATACAAGAACAAGATCGTTTCTACTATTGCATGGGGTGATTTAGCACGAGATTATCACAGGATGGTTAAAACATGCATCAAGCTTAAAATTTTTGCAGGTAGTAAGATTTACACTTAAAGACCAAAGACAATATGAAGATAAAGACGTTAGAGCTATTGTCAAGGGGGAGTCTGTTGGAACATAGTTTGTGACAACAGATCTAGCTTGAAATAGGACTGATGTAATTATTATCATGTTTGTACAATTGGTTTAGATTTGTAAATAAATATTTGTTTCGTTATTAATATTCGTTAAATATATTGTGTATGAGTGTTAGACGAATATAGAAAATGAAATAAATAAGTATTAGCGAGTCGAGATCTCAAGTCGCGAGCTTGGCGAGGCGAGATGAGATCTGAACTCGCAATAGTCATGGCGAGCCGAAGCTATACTGGGCTTGGGCTTACGAAACGAGTCGAACGGAACTCGCAGGCCCAGCGGCTGCGAGTCGACCGAAATATAAATGATTTTTGTTTGACAAAATCATTAACTTAACTTTGGCAAATAAGAGTATCGGCGATCATATACCTGCGAATTCAGTAATCCAGAGAAAATAACCTAACGGCTAGGCTTTGACGATTTATACGTTTAAAGCTACGTATTAGAAAACCTAAAACGCGAACTTATTCATTGTTAGTAAGATAACACCGTATTGAGGGATTCCGCACCTTAATACTACATATAACGAAGTTATCGATCCTAAGAACTAGGGACTTACAATTATCGGCACCAATCTGATCATCCAGGGACCCCCTTCTAGCACCTGATTCATTCCATGTTCAGTAGCAAATTTAAAGAAGAAGAACCCCTTAGAGTTCATCATGACCTTTTCTAGCCCAAACTTTTTCCAAACATTCACCACATAATTCTGGACATGGGAAAAGGAAGTCGTTTACCCACAAAATACCCGTAGAGAGTATTCATATATTTTTTCCTAGCCTCTATAACCGTATCTAGAGGGATAACAATATCCACATAAGCATCATCATTAGTATCTAAATTCAATGAACAGAAATTAACTTTCCGGTTCACACTTGCTCCAGTAGCTTGTGCATAAGATTTTGACCCCATTGAAGATTTGGAATGAGGCTGTGAAACAGGCACGGTTGCAGCCTCCAAACGATCTAGACCACGCAAATTAGAATTGAAAGCTTGATGAACTAAATCAGGGATTTTAGTCGATTCAGACAACCTAATTTGATTAGCCCAACTGCCACCACCTGCACTCATTGTTTCAGCAAACTCAAAAGGACCATCACGACTTTTCTCTCTAGCCTGGGCGATTTTTTTGAACCCCATACCCCTTCATTCGTATTTCGAAACCTAACTCTGCCATCATATCTGATTTGGTTTGTTGATTCGTATTGTTTTCATTGTTTGATCTGTTGATTTTACATTGATTCAATTTGCTTTCATCCGATTAAATCATGAATTTTGGTTGGATTAGGGTTTGCGATTTAATCATATTGGGGTTTCATTAATCGGTCTTTTGTGCTTACTAATTCGGAATTTCGATCTGATAATCAACTTCACATAAACGGCGCACTTTGATTCGTTTAGGGTTTCATCCTACTCGTTTTTTAGGGTTTCTGTTTTGCGGGGTTGTTTTGTCCAGATTGTTTGTTATCATACGCGATTAGGGTTTCTAATCATGTGGCAGATGGTTTGATTGGACTTTGAACGAAGCTGCTGCAACCCTAGGGTTTTTGTGAAGAAGACGGCTAGGGTTTTGCAGGTTTATTTTTCTGTTCGGCTATTATAGGGTTCTTGCACGGCGAGTATTTAGGGTTGCGTGTTGCTGCTGGTTTCTGTCCTGAATTGTTTTTCTTTTTCCGATCAGCGGAAGTTGTGGTGGTTTCTGGTTTCCGGTGTGTAACACCCCCAAATTTAATGGTTTGCGGAAGTGAGTTTTTGGGTGTTACTAATCAATAATCACAAGCACAAAGGATACAGTGAACGACTCTATATGAGACGTTCGAAAAGTTATTACATTAGTACATAAGTAATTCAAAATACAAGCTCGAGTTCGAGTAAGTTTCCTAGAGATTCTATTACATAACAACTAGTACAAAAGTAATGTATGAAAATCTCCAAGCTTGTAAATGCATGCGACTCGAGCTAATAAGCATATCCTGCTGGGCATCCATCTAAAGCTGCGTACCTGAGAATGCATTACTAAAACGGTCAACCAAAAGGTTGGTGAATCTCGCAGGTTTGTAGGTAAATAGTTTGAACACACAAGTAACAGTTGTATTTGAAAAACATCAGCCGGCCAGTAAGTAAGTGGTGATTGCAGGTCATGGTAATCGTTTGATACCCTTGCCATGAGCCACCATAGTTGAAGCTTAACGTACAGTAAATATTGTGCCCCCGTGAATGTTAATCCAAAAACATTCATATGAAATGAGTAAGAAACACCCGTTTCTACAGTAACGGTTCGTGGTAGTGCGTGCTACCCCGGGCGGGGATTGTCAGTCCCATATGGATCCATATACTAAAACTCGCGCTTATCCCATAACTAACAACTATGATTAGGAGGCCTTCATTGGATTAAACGAAACTCATGCAATTGGTGTATCCGTAAATCAGTAAGGTACGTAAATCATGCCAGCAAGTAAATATGTGTGTTCATGTAAAACAAGTAATGCATCTCACCCCTGAGTGAAAAACAATAAAATAGGGGCTGTGAGACTCACCTGAGTCTAGCAGACAATGCAGTAAGCAAGCAAAGTAGTATCCCGAACTAGCAACCCTTAGCGTCCTAATACGCATAAGGTTTAGTAAGTAAATGGAATACTTGTAAGGTATCCATGCTAGTTGTTCCCAAACTAGTTAATGTCCATTTGTTGTTTGTACATTTGTATTTGTTTGTAAGTTGTAGTTTGTAGCAAAGTTGTACGGCCCGTTGGTATCGGAGTGTAATAATAATCTCATCTATTATTATTATTATTATGCAGTTGTTGTAATCGTATAGTTGTCAAATACGTTTGTATTGTAACGTGTAACGTTCAAGTGAATGTAAATCCGAGTGGGTGTAACCCTAGAGTGTATGAGTGAAATCTCATAGGTGTTCGAGTGTAATCTCGTGTATGTGCGCGAGTGGGATCTCGCGTTTTAAAAAAGTTTAATCTTATATGTATTCGAGTATTGGTGTATACTTCCAAAAGTATAGTATTTTCATGTATAAATCGTATCGTATTTGATTTGGTTGTTAAAAAGTGATTTTTAAACACTTAGAATGTTTTTGGCTTCTGTTTTTGGGTTTTTGCGACACTAAATGCGACACAGTGATTGTGTTCCGCAACACAAGGCTTGTGTTCCGCAACACAAGGCTTGTGTCTCATGTCTGCGACACAATATGCGACACAATGCTTGTGTTCCGCAACACAAGGCTTGTGTCTTATGATATGCAACTTAATGCGACACTAAATGCGACACAATGCTTGTGTCTTTTGTTTTATGCGACACAATACTTGTGTCTTATGTTTTATGCGACACAATACTTGTGTCTTATGTTTTATGCGACACAATACTTGTGTCTTATGTTTTATGCGACACAATGCTTGTGTCTTATGCTTCTATACGACACAAGCCTTGTGTCACATAGATTTTTGGTCTGATGCAACACAAGGGGCTGTTACGTTTTTCATTTCGGTTTTTGGGTCAAACGACCTCGGTTTGACCCGAAACTTTTTACACAAGTCTTAGAATGTTTCAAGGAGTTCATAAAAATTATTTGTTGGCGTTTTTAGTGTTCGAGGTGTCGTTTTCTTAAAAATGACCAAAACCGACATTTTCGATAATGTTTTCAAAAACGAGTTTTATTTATATATTTGGACATCATTTAGCTAGAGGAACATTATACTAGCAAAAATAAACGAAATCGGAAAGTTAGAGGGTCGCCGGAAAACTTACAAAGTCGTCGAATCGAGAAACCGAAAAGATGAACTCGTAGCCCTCGTTGTGATGATCGACTTTGCTCTTTCTCTTTTTGTGATCCAAGCTTGTTTAGTGTGTGATTTCTAGAGAGAGAGTGAGCCGAGATAGAGAGAGAGATGAGAGAGTTTGAGAAAGAGAGATTGAGTGAGGGTGTGTTTTGGTTATGATTTGAAGCAAAAAGGCATGGGGGTGATGTCCCCATGTCTTGGCCGGTTGGGGTGGGGCCACCATGGTGTGGTCTCACCAAATTTCGTTCCCTCGTGTTTGCGCTCCGTGCGGTGTTCGTTTCCCCGATCGTTTGAACGTTAAAATCATTTTATACGCGATTAATCATACATTTTAAAATACGAGATATTATTCGATATTTTAGTCAGAGTATTTTACCAAAATACATGTTTCTAAGTTATAAAATATAACTTTATTTTGTTTTTGTCGGTTGGTCGCGTTTTCGTAGGGATCGGTAATGTTTTAAATAAAACGTACGTGTCCGTTATATTATAACATAATATGTCACACCCCCAATTTAATGCTTTGCGGAAGCGACTGTTTTGGGGCGTGACTAATCAATAATCAAACCCAAAGTACAAGCAAACGACTCTAAATGAGACGTTGTAGAAGATGTTACATTAATACATAAGTTTTCAAAAGTAATACATCATTAATGAGTTCGCAACTTGTTTTGTTAGATTTTAAGTACATAATCATTATACAAAAGATAATGCAAGTAAAATCTTCATATGTGTAATTGCATGCGACTCGAGCTACTAAAGCATATCCTGCTGGGCCATCCATACTGATCAACCCTAATATTGCTGTGTACCTGAGAATGCATTACTAAAACAGGTCAACCAAAAGGTTGGTGAATCTCACAGGTGTATAGTAAGTACAGTTTGAACACATCAGCTTGTAAAATCATTGAGTAAATATTGCACAGTTGCAATAGTTTCCGTATACATTGCCATGAGCACCATAGTCGAAGCTTAACAATCAGTGATTTTGCCCTCGTGAATGCTAATCCAGACATTCATATGTAACGAGTAAGAAACACCCATTTATACTGAATGTTCGGGGTAGTGCGTGCTACCCTGGGTGAGGATTGTCAGTCCTAATGGATCCATTTACTAGTACTCGCGCTTAAGACCATAACTGACGACTATGATTAAAGGGACTTCATTGGATTAAGTAATCTCATGCAATCGATATACCAGTAAATCAGTTTGTAATCAAGTAAGTAAATACATGTGTTCGAGTAAAACAAGTAATGCATCTCCCCCAAAGTAAAGCAGTAAAAAGGGGCCATGAGACTCACCTGATGAGCAAGCAATCCTAATGTGTGTGCGTGTTCCAACAGTAATCTCCTAATGTCCTAAACACGCAAGATTGTATGTTTGTAAGTGTACGCGTAATAATTCGTTTGTTTAGTTGTTCGTTAAGTTAATTACGTTCAAAGTATTCGAATTGTATTACATTTGAAGTTTCATTAAAACGCACAGCCCGTTGGTGACGAATAGAAATTACATTTCAAAAATATAATTGTGTTTGTTTTGTTAAATTATGTTCCAATGTGTTCGTTTTTGAAAGACAAATCCAACGCAAAAAGAATCGTCGAAAACGGATGTGTAACGAAGAAGTTATGAAGCAAAACGTAAACGGAACGCGTGCTGATTGGTACTTCACGCAATCATAGTGAATCTCACGCGATTGCGTGAAAAGGAAGTTCACACGATCATGGTAAATCTCACGCGATTGCGTGAAAAAGGAAGTTCACGCGATCATGGTAAATCTCACGCGATTGCGTGAAAATGACGCGATTGCGTCAGATTTTGAGGTGAAAACCACGCGATCGCGTGGATTTCACTGGTTTTGAGTCTGTTCGAAGTTCCAGCATAAAAAATGGGTTTTGGGGTGTGATTCTTGGACATATTCGATAATATAACACTAGTACATGCTAAAACAAGTTATATAAACACGAAAACTTAAGGAAATCGAAAGTGATTCTTACTAATCGAAATTGAAACCGAAAACGAAGTTTGATGGTGATGATTGATGAGGACGATGATGATGATGATGATGATTCCAGATTATGATGATGATTATGAAGTTATTGATCTTGTTGTTGTTGTTGAAATGAAAACCGAGAGAGAAAGAGAAGAGACCGAGAGATCAAGAATGTGTGCGTGTGTGTTATTTGCATTATTGGGGTCGGTTATATCCGGCCCCAATTATTGGTGGTAGATGGTAACTTTTTGACCCGTGTTTGCGTACCCGATCGTAATGTAGTATAATATTTAAATATGATAATTTTACAAATATTATTTCGTATGTGTTAACAATTGAAATATTTAATAAAAATACTTCCAAAGAGATATAAAAATATATCTTAGTTTAACTCGAAATACACGGATAGTTTTCTGTATCTAAAACGTATTTAAATAATTTTCGGAGTACGTAGATATTATTCTCAATAATAATACTTTGCCTGAAAATGTTTTTCACCAATTCTTAATTTGGATTTCTGCGTTCTACCAGGTTTGTGTACGTACGATTATTATATAATCGTTTCGGGTTTATATATATACATATATATATATATAATACTTGTATACATGAGTATTGACACGTCTGTAATTACGTGTTTTAAAAGTTCAAATTAGGAGCTAATTTTGGGTTATTTTGACCGGGTGTCACATTCTCCCCTTGTTAGGAGAATTTCGTCCAGAAATTTGCTCGTAGTATTTATCGTTGTATTCGAGTTATAGTTCGCGTGTTATCTACATAAGTCTGACAACACCTATCTAGAGTTGTCTATCTCCCCTTGTTGAACTAGTGCCCTTCCGGCAACTAAGGAATTCGAATTGAAGTTTCGAGATGTGTTTACTATTATGCATACATGATCAGTCCGGTCGATCATTAGAGAGTTGCTACCATGTGTACTAGTAGCCTAAAGTAATTCAGTGAATCCTTGATTGTTTTGTCGGTAGGACAAAGTTTTGTCGTTTAGCCAATTGCTTGAGTACAGCTACATTTTGTACTAGTAGCCCACCTTAGACTCTATCCATCTTATACAGAAACGAAGTGGTTTAGCACATTTCAGGTCTATGTGGGATGTTACCCAAAAATACGGTTTTATGTGAGTCGTCACCCAAAAATTTGTTTTACTCGGGACGTTACCCAGTATATAAAAGTCAACCGGTTTGTTTTCCGGTGTACAACATCGTAGGATATGTTATTCCTATACCTTTGTGCTAAAACTAGTTTCATATATAGAGACTATAGATCTAAATTGTTATTTTCCCCTAACTCTTTAGTGTACTTAGAATCTAGGGAAAACCTAACAAGTATCAAGTAGCAAGTAAAGTTTATCAAGTAAGTAGTATGAAAGCAGATAGGTTGCTAGCGAGTTACCATGATGGCATCCCTATTCAGATTTTTGTAAGTTTTGTTCCTATAACAGTAAGGAAGTCATTGTGTACTGTGTAATTTTGTTGACCATTCAAGGTTTGAAGTTTTGTATCAAGTTGTGTACAGTAAGCAAGTTTGAACGGTTTTGAAGTTTTGAAATTTCTTTAAAACATTTCGTAAGAAACTTTGCAACATGTTTGTTAAAAGTACATTTGTCAGAAAATTTTGACAGTGAAAGTCGATTGAAAACTTTGAAGTTTGTCGAAAACTTTAGTCAATAAACAGTTTGGTTGAGATTCTTGTCAGCGACAAAGTTTTGAAATCTCGTTTAACAAAATTTATTTGAAAACAGATTTTAAGAAAAGTCCGGGGTAAAAGCATGTTAAAATTGTTGAAAATGATTTTCCTAGGGTTCGCCTAACAGTACGACGGAGTACATTGTAAACATAAAAATTTTGTAGACTGTAGCAGTTTAAAATAGAGTCCCGATCTTCTTATCAAAGGACGTTGAAATCAGTATGTTTGTTTGTGGCAGTGGTGTAGACAGTCTCAAATGTATCATCAAGTAAAGGCCTATTCCTATACATCCAGTATATAATAGCCTAGTGAGTAGTATGTAGTCTAGGCCTATGTATGTATATATGCCAATATCCCACAATAGCCTAATCATACTTGTATGTATTACCGATTCCATCGGTTTCATACTGTCTACCTGAAATAGTTCGCCAATTTCCTTATTCTATTTGTACTTAGAATCTTAGGAAACACATAAAGTACTAAACAGTAATAGAACATATTCAAGTAAGTAGTACAGATGCGGTTTTGGTTATCCGGGAGTGAGCATACAATTGTTGAGTAAGTCAATAAGTCTAGGGTTCTTGTGTTTACCTTCAGCATTAAGTACATAGAACCTGCCCTTAGCAGCGTTGTTGTTTTTGCCCTTCAGTTTTGGGCAATCTCTCTTAAAATGCCCGGTACCATTGCACTCATAGCAGGTTTTGGGTGTAGAGGTGTCGGTACCAGTGGTGGTTTCTTTACAGTCCTTGGTCAGATGTCCAAATCGCTTGCATTTGGTGCAAGGACATAGACCATCATGATGAAGCTTGCACTTAGAGCAATAGGGCTTTCTTCCCTTATACTCTTTCTTGTCATCAGTTTCAGAAGTGTTGGCCTGAACAGTTGCAGGTTTCTTGTTAGCTTGGCTCTGACTTCCAGAGCTTCCATCAGTTTTCCTCTTGTTATCACTAGTGTGGTTTACAGTACTCTTGACAACAGACGTTCCTTGGCGAACGATCTGTGTCATCAGCTTATGTGCCATGCGCACATTACCATGAAATGTAGGAGAGTTGGATGAAGTAACCATCCCTTGAATTTGTGGAGGAAGTCCCCAGACATAGCGCTCAATTCGCTTGGATTCTGTATCAACCATTGATGGGCAAAGGTGTGCCAACTGATTGAATCGAGAGGTGTAGCTGGCAATGTCGTTCCCTTGAGTGGAGAGATTCCAGAATTCCGCCTCAAGCTGTTGAATTTCATCCCTAGGACAATACTCATCCTTGAGCATTTTCTTCAGTTCATCACAAGGAGTTTCCAGAGCAATGTCTTGGCCTATGGAGTCAGCATAAGTGTTCCACCATGTCAGAGCATCATCCATGAAAGTGTAGGTGGAGAACTTGACCTTACAGTTCTCAGGGCAACTGCAGATGCGAAAGACTGCCTCTGTCTTCTCCATCCATCGTAACAACCCAATGGCACCTTCTGTGCCTTTGAAGCTCAAAGGATTGCAGTTAAGGAAGTCTTTGTAGGTGCAGGGTTTCACTACAGGGGCATTTGGTGGTGTCTCAGCACTTTCAGATCGTTGTCGCTCGGCAAGTACTGCGTCAGCAACCAATCGATCGACCTGAGCTTGAGTGAACTTTTGTCGTGGAGGCATGTTCCTTCATTGAAGATAAGGGACATGTCAGAGTTTTGTACAAGAATATGATCATCGTAGTTGCATATATAACAGTAATATATCACAACACAAGTGACAATCAATAGCGTAGAATAACAGTGATTGTAATCATCCAACTTGCGAGTTCAAATGATTACGAGGATTAAAGTTTTCAAAAGTGAAAAGGATATTACATCCGTACATGTATCAGTAGTTTTGCGGAATGTGATAAGGAGGTAGGAAAAGATTTGTACTTAGAGAAATACTGGATTTGAACGTTTAAACTGATAGGTGAGTGAAGAATGGTCCTCTGTTGACCAGTTTGTGCAGAGTAAGGTGTCGAAGTTCTTAATCTCTACCTAGGGTAAGTCTATTTCGAAGAGATGACCCTCTCTGTCAGGGCACATCCCGGTACTATTTGTCCTGATTCGATCAACTTACCACAGGCCTATTCTAAAATGAGTTCGTACAGTGTGTGTGTTACTAAATATCGGAGGATCTTAATAAGCCTAATCATATAGGTGTAACCTATATATACTTATTATCCACCTAGTTGTGTCTATCACAGAACAAGTACAAGTCACGGTTCTCTCGTGGTCAGAGTCAACTAGTGCATTCCTGTTCAACATAACCCCTTTCAGATCTTACATCATCTTCATTTAATGGTACATAGTTGATCAGGCTATGTTAAATTAAACTTGTATGACGAAATCCCTGAACCAGTTATATCTAATGAGGAATACTGCCTAACAGTCATAGTCTAGGCCCACTAAATGCAACCTAGTTTGCTATAACCTTAGGCTCTGATACCAATCTGTCACACCCCCAATTTAATGCTTTGCGGAAGCGACTGTTTTGGGGCGTGACTAATCAATAATCAAACCCAAAGTACAAGCAAACGACTCTAAATGAGACGTTGTAGAAGATGTTACATTAATACATAAGTTTTCAAAAGTAATACATCATTAATGAGTTCGCAACTTGTTTTGTTAGATTTTAAGTACATAATCATTATACAAAAGATAATGCAAGTAAAATCTTCATATGTGTAATTGCATGCGACTCGAGCTACTAAAGCATATCCTGCTGGGCCATCCATACTGATCAACCCTAATATTGCTGTGTACCTGAGAATGCATTACTAAAACAGGTCAACCAAAAGGTTGGTGAATCTCACAGGTGTATAGTAAGTACAGTTTGAACACATCAGCTTGTAAAATCATTGAGTAAATATTGCACAGTTGCAATAGTTTCCGTATACATTGCCATGAGCACCATAGTCGAAGCTTAACAATCAGTGATTTTGCCCTCGTGAATGCTAATCCAGACATTCATATGTAACGAGTAAGAAACACCCATTTATACTGAATGTTCGGGGTAGTGCGTGCTACCCTGGGTGAGGATTGTCAGTCCTAATGGATCCATTTACTAGTACTCGCGCTTAAGACCATAACTGATGACTATGATTAAAGGGACTTCATTGGATTAAGTAATCTCATGCAATCGATATACCAGTAAATCAGTTTGTAATCAAGTAAGTAAATACATGTGTTCGAGTAAAACAAGTAATGCATCTCCCCCAAAGTAAAGCAGTAAAAAGGGGCCATGAGACTCACCTGATGAGCAAGCAATCCTAATGTGCGTGCGTGTTCCAACAGTAATCTCCTAATGTCCTAAACACGCAAGATTGTATGTTTGTAAGTGTACGCGTAATAATTCGTTTGTTTAGTTGTTCGTTAAGTTAATTACGTTCAAAGTATTCGAATTGTATTACATTTGAAGTTTCATTAAAACGCACAGCCCATTGGTGACGAATAGAAATTACATTTCAAAAATATAATTGTGTTTGTTTTGTTAAATTATGTTCCAATGTGTTCGTTTTTGAAAGACAAATCCAACGCAAAAAGAATCGTCGAAAACGGATGTGTAACGAAGAAGTTATGAAGCAAAACGTAAACGGAACGCGTGCTGATTGGCACTTCACGCAATCATAGTGAATCTCACGCGATTGCGTGAAAAGGAAGTTCACGCGATCATGGTAAATCTCACGCGATTGCGTGAAAAAGGAAGTTCACGTGATCATGGTAAATCTCACGCGATTGCGTGAAAATGACGCGATTGCGTCAGATTTTGAGGTGAAAACCACGCGATCGCGTGGATTTCACTGGTTTTGAGTCTGTTCGAAGTTCCAGCATAAAAAATGGGTTTTGGGGTGTGATTCTTGGACATATTCGATAATATAACACTAGTACATGCTAAAACAAGTTATATAAACACGAAAACTTAAGGAAATCGAAAGTGATTCTTACTAATCGAAATTGAAACCGAAAACGAAGTTTGATGGTGATGATTGATGAGGACGATGATGATGATGATGATGATTCCAGATTATGATGATGATTATGAAGTTATTGATCTTGTTGTTGTTGTTGAAATGAAAACCGAGAGAGAAAGAGAAGAGACCGAGAGATCAAGAATGTGTGCGTGTGTGTTATTTGCATTATTGGGGTCGGTTATATCCGGCCCCAATTATTGGTGGTAGATGGTAACTTTTTGACCCGTGTTTGCGTACCCGATCGTAATGTAGTATAATATTTAAATATGATAATTTTACAAATATTATTTCGTATGTGTTAACAATTGAAATATTTAATAAAAATACTTCCAAAGAGATATAAAAATATATCTTAGTTTAACTCGAAATACACGGATAGTTTTCTGTATCTAAAACGTATTTAAATAATTTTCGGAGTACGTAGATATTATTCTCAATAATAATACTTTGCCTGAAAATGTTTTTCACCAATTCTTAATTTGGATTTCTGCGTTCTACCAGGTTTGTGTACGTACGATTATTATATAATCGTTTCGGGTTTATATATATACATATATATATATATAATACTTGTATACATGAGTATTGACACGTCTGTAATTACGTGTTTTAAAAGTTCAAATTAGGAGCTAATTTTGGGTTATTTTGACCGGGTGTCACATAATATAAGGTAGTAATTTGCGTGATTAAATTATTCCACATAATTTAATAATTGTTTTACCAACATCCGTATTTTTGCACTTTTGAAATTTCATACGATTTGAACGAATCGTATACGTGTATATATATATCACCTATATATATATATATATATATATATATATATATATATATATATATATATATATATATGATAAGTAATCATCGTATTTAATCCTATTTCATATTAAATACATGTAATAAGCACGTAATTAGGAAAATTTTAAATTGGCCCAAATTTTGCGGTTGTTACATTCTCCCCTTGTTAGGAGAATTTCGTCCCGAAATTTGTTTGAAGTAGTAGTCGGTAGTTCGATATTCGTCAGGTAGCTACAATGTGTACTAGTAGCCTACAGTAGTAGGGTAGGTCCTACAGTATTTGTAGTAAGGCAGTTGTCAGGTAGTGATGTACCCTTAGTTTTGTTGCATGGAGGTAGTGGGCATTGGGCCTTGAAATGGCCGGCATTCCCGCAGTTGAAGCACAGCTTCGCTTTAGGAGAGTTCGTACTTTTAGGATAGGATTTGCATCGACCGATGGGTATGGCACACGGTCCTTTATGATGCCGAGTGCATTGGAAACAGAGTGGCTTTTTTCCCTTGTAGTTTTCGGCAGGGTTGGATGGAGAAATCTTCACCCTTTTTGCTGGAGGCGGTGTACGGTTCAGCGTCGGTATCCCCTTCAGTAGGAGTACCATGTGAAGTTGGTGGTGAGGTAGGGTTTTCTAAGGCTATCAAACGTAGTTCGTACTCACGTATACGCACGTCATTCTGGAAGACAATTCTTCATAGGTCCTTGATGTCTTCCCGTGCTTCGTTTAGTTGCTTTCGCACCGAGTTGAGAGTATCATTGAGGAAATTGACCAGTTCTGTACTCTGGTCCACAGTGACGGGTGTTTTGGCAACAGCTAGAGCAACAGTGGAGGTAGGTGCTGTCGCTGATTCAGTGGTATGCTCTGTATCACTCTCGAGTTCAAGGAGGTAAGGAAACATCATTGGTTCCTCGTTGATCAGTTCATCATCCAATGTAGGACTGCTGACGGAGTGAGTTGTCATTTCCTACGAAATAAGTGTTCTTTTTAAGAATCGCTACATGTAAGTGAAGTTCTATTAGATGATATGTTTAAAATAACGTTAGAGTTCCCGGTCTCAACCAGTGTGAGACATTTGGGAAGGAAGTTTGTTCGCGGTATTTAAAGTGCACTGCAAGTTACACTGTCGGTATTCGTATAGTCGTTCGTTTCCTAGTCCTATTGTCGCAACCCCCGAAACACGTGGCAGCGGAAACATGAGGTGTCACGGGGGCGCCAACGAAATCAAATATCATCACACAAAGATTACAACAAACGACCTCTATATGAGACGTTTTAATAAAAAGTTACATTTCATAAATAAAACTTTTACAAATGTTATATCAGATCATTGGAGCTCGCAATTAAAAGTGTAGAGATTTCTAATACATAAATGTTGATACAAAATATCGTAATGCAATCTAATCTCTTGTTGTTTGTGAAAACATGCGACTCGAGCTAATGCTTTCCAAAAGCATCCTATTGCCTTGTTTCCTGAGGGAAGTCCTACTGCATCTGTGAACCTGAGAAATACATGCTAAAAGGTCAACATAAAGTTGGTGAGTTCATAGGTTTACGCAGTTAAAATCATAGTATGAACCACAAGATTTCATAGTTATCAAAGTAGCACGAATGCCAAAGTAAATCGTAGTATACTATTGCCATGAGCTCATAGTCCGAAGCTTAACCGTAGTTGTTTACCCCCAGTGAGTGTGTAACCAGTACACTCGGCTGTACGAAATATTATGCATCCGTATAGTGGTTAGCGCGACTAACCCGGATGGCGGATTGTCATGTCCCGATAGATCTATCCATAATGTTCGCGCTTAGTATTAACGTACTATGATATTTGTTAGGGGCCATCGTAGTTTGGTTTAGTTACTCATGCAATCAGTATAAGAGTTTTTGTTACTTGCGTTCATATGTAAAACAGTTGATAAAACAGAGCATGTATTCTCACCCCAAAGTAAAAGCAGTAAAAAGTGGGGCTATGAAACTCACCTGAATTTAGCAAACAGCTAGCAAATAATCAAATAGGTAAGCAATGAGTGAATCCAACGTGCAACCTTCTAACGTCCTAAACGTATAAGGTTGTATGTAAGTAGATGTCTCAAAAGACCATCTATAGCGATTGTATAAGTGGGGGTCAATGTCCACTTAAGCCAATCGTGTAGGTGGAGGGATAATGACCACCTAGAGCTAGTTCATCAACTAGTATGTCCAAATAAGTTGTTCAAGTTCGTTTATCAAAAATGTGTATGACCCGTTGGTGAAAGTTTGTAATAATAATTCATTTAGGCATTATTATCAAGTTTGTTTTGTTGTATACTATTCAGTAGTACAAATCGTATGTTGCAAATAGATTATTTTAGTTTGTATAAGCCTTAAACCGTCGGTCAAAGTTGGTCAACTCGTTGGTCAAAGCTGGTCAAACCTAGTCAAACCTGGTCAAACTGGTTAAGGTTGGTCAAACTATGAGTCACTTCTCAATTTATGAGTCACTTATAGAGTCACTTCTGATTTATGAGTCACTTATAGAGTTACTTATGATTTATGAGTCACTTATAGAGTCACTTATGATTTATGAGTCACTTATAGAGTCACTTATGATTTATGAGTCACTTCTCAATTTATATGTCGGTTTCTAATTCGGGAAGCTTTCTAAGTTTAGTTTTTGGTCCAAGTTACCAACTAAGTCACCCAAAACCATTTTTGTTACCACTTTCCAAAAATAGTAAGTTTTGTAAATTTTAGCCACCGAGCCGTTTTTGTTGACTTGGTCAAACCTACTCGGTTTGACCCGAAACTTTTACCCAACCCACCTATCAGTTTATAGAGTCCATAAAATTTGTCGGTTCATGTCGGAGTTCACCCAAAGTGTCGGTTTTACAAAAGTTCCAAAACGGCCCCTAAGTTATGTTTTCGGTTTTTGTCGGTTTGTTTCGCCATAGGATTTCTACCATTTCTAGTCCACATCAAGTCTCACAAATTTTACCCACTGATTATCAAGGTTTCTGGTCTAACATATAATTTTTCCAGCAAGTAAAGTGTCCATTCACATAGGTAATTAATTTCGCAAAGGAACCAAACTCGGTTTTCAAATAAGTGCAGACCAGGCTCAAAGATGGGTTTATTCATAAAAATCCGTATAGATCTGGAAAAAGTGTAAAACACGAAAGTTGTAGCACTTTTCAATACGCAACTTTTAAAAAAAATTCGTTGTCGAACTCCTCCTAAAACTCAAGATATGGTCGTTTTAGTGGACTGTGTTTTTCTGGACAGATTTATGCATGTTCATTGTATAAAAATGATTTTTAAGTTGAGATTTGGACATAATAGTGATAGATGAACATAATAACATGTAAATAAACATAGATGAAAGTTTAGTTTGTGTTCTTACAAAGAAATCGATGAGGAGAAGGAAGTGATGATCTTGAGCTTGTTATTATTACAAATAGTTAAGAATTTTTGTTGGTGGTTGATGGTGGTCTTGTCACCAGGTTTATGGTGGTGGTTGTGATGGTTAATGGTGGTCTTGTGGTGGCTGGATTTCCAGCAATTAGAGAGAGAGGATGAGTTCCTAGTGAGAGGTTAGAGAGAAATGGGGAAGTGTGTGTTTGAGTGAAGTGTGAAATGATGGGTTTGCATGAATGCATGGTTTCTAAGTGGTGAAAGAGTTAGTGGTCACATGGGATCACATGGGGGCAGGGGGGCCAGCCTAGGGGGCCTACTCAAGGGTATTTTGGTCATTTTTTGTTCTTAATTTAATTCGTTGCGTTTCCCGTTCGTTTACCCGATTGTTTAGACGTTTATTTATACGTTAAACGTTTAATATGCGTATTTAAATGACGAATTTAATTTATATATTTTCACTTGAAATATTCAATATATATACTTGAAAACACTTGTAAAAATGTTCCGTTAATTTATCGGTCTCGATTTGCGTGCACGTTTTACGGAGGTTTAATCGCGTAGCGTTTTAAATACACGTTTTTCATTGACGAACTATTATATGGTGTTTTCAATAATAATTTCATACATAATAATATATTTTAAATTATTAAAATATATTCTGACTTTCGTTTGATTGTCGGGCGCGTTCTGCGCGTTTCTGTTGCGTTTGAGACGTTTTAGCCAAAACGCCTAAGTTTTTCGTGTATTAATTTAACAAATTAACAATATATGATAAATAACTTCTAAAAATAGATTCAAGTTATTTATAGAAATGTTTTCACCAACGTCGTATAGTTAGGCGGACTTCGTCCGGTTATTTTGGACAATTTCACCAAATTGCGTAAGCGTAATATAAATCAATTATGGGGGTGTATATTCACATAAATATACAAATAGTTACAAGTATTTACAAGTATTTAGCCTAATACTAAACTAAACACACGTAATTAGGGTCCTAGCTTAGGTCAAACAATTGACCTAAATCGTCGTGTGTCACACCTATCGGGTACTTAGGATCTGGGGAACACGTAGAATACAAAACAGTACACAAACGTTATTAAGTAAGATATTTTGGGAAGTAGTTCGGGTAATCTAAGAATGAGCGTACCCGGGTTGAGCAAATCAATAAGCCTCGGATCCTGAGGGTCCTCCCTAGCGTTGAGTACATAAGCTCTTTCTTGAGCAGTGTTATTGTTTTTCAACTTCAGCTTTGGGCAATCCTTCCTGAAGTGCCCAGTACCATTACACTCGTAGCAGGTCTTGGGTGCGTTGGTGTTGGTACCAGTGATGTTGGTTCGGCAATCTTTGGCTAGGTGTCCAAATTTCTTGCATTTGGAGTAGGGACAGGTACCGTCATGATGACGACTACATTTGGAGCAGTAAGGCTTGCTCCCCTTGTAAGCCTTCGAGTCATCGGCATTAACGGTTGTAGGCTTTTTGTTGGAGGTCTGGTTGGATGAGCTGGGACTTACTTCCCATTTGCGTTTGTTGTTTGCAGACAGGTTTGAAGTTGGGCCACGGCGGACAGAGTTGGCCGTCAGTTCATGGGCCATACGAATGGCGTTCTGAATAGAACTCGGTTTGGATGAAGTTACTAGGTCTTGGAGTCTGTCAGGGAGTCCGTCGACGTATTTCTCGATCCTCTTGTACTCAGGATCAACCATGGATGGGCACAGAAGTGCCAGTTGGTGAAAGCGGTTGGTGTAACCAGTGATATCATCACCTTGCATTTTATGGTTCCAAAACTCTACTTCCAGTAACTATAAACCAGCAAGAGTTCTCTCCCCTTTTTGGCGATTTCTGCCCAACCCTAAACCCTAAGTCGACATTTTCAATCTTGCAATCTGCTCAATAATTCCAACGGATCTGCTGTTTATCTTGGTCACGGATTAATCTCTAGATTAATTCTTGAACAGATCTACTCGTGTGTCCTTAGGGTTTTTGAGTCAGGTTTTATAATCGTTTTTAGGGTTTATTAATTCGTATACTTGGTGTTTTGGCAGATTTCGAATGTCATTTAATACCATATTAATTGCGTTTGCATTAATCTGGTAATTGGATTTCTTGCTTGGTCTACAAGATCTGAACGGCCAAGGGTTTTTAACCCTAGTTCGTTCTTTTTGCTTGCTTGGGCTATACGTTTAATTAATTTTGTTGATCTTTCTGTTTGTGTTTATTCTGGTGGCCGAATTGGTGCTGATTTGTATGAACAACTATTCGGTTTATCAAGGTTTTGTGTGATCAGATTGTTCCTGATCCGATTAGGGTTGTGGTGTGTGATATTATTCTGCGCAAATCTTGGGGTGTAAGGTGGATATCTTTGGGACGATTTTGCAATTTTCTGATTGTTGCTGTTGAATGCTGTAGTTAAGAGATGGAAAAAGGGTTTCTAAGTCCGGGGAGAGGGGTGAAAGAGAAGAAAGATGTTGGTAACAAACAACCGAAACCAATTCTGAAAAAACCAAAGGTTGTCATTACAAACGTGGATAAACTTGATGAGTCGAAAGATTTGGGAAGTAATTCTGTTTCTTCAACTTTTGATGTCAACAAGTTGAATGTGGACGAATTTGAGAACCTAGAAAAATCTAGGAGACAGAAAATAAATAAGGATGTTACGGAACCTTCTGATAAGTCTAATTCCGAGACTAAACAACCTTCTAACCAGCAGAATCTTGTACGGGATGACTTGGTTCCACCTGATCACATCAAGGAACAGCCCTTGAAAACGCAACATCCTCCTAATGTTGCTAAGCCTTCATATTCGAGTGTGGTTGCTCCCGAGCCTCAAAGAAACAAGGTGAATTTTCGTCAAATGAATTCTGATTTGGTTGTTGATGGGGCTGATACTGTGATTCCATTATCTTCAGTGGTGGAAGTCAATAATAGATTTGAAAATACTTTATTTGGTTATTTCATTGGTAAGCGGATTGCATTTCCGGTGGTGGAGAACTATGTTCGTAATGCTTGGTCAAAGTTTGGTTTTCAAAAGGTTATGATGAATGCTACAGGAATTTTCTTCTTTAAATTTTCATCAACAGAAGGTATGGAGAATGTGTTAGCTAATGGTCCTTGGACTATTCGAACTGTCCCAATTATTCTTAACAAATGGGCACCGAGCATTAGTGTTATGAAACAAGACCTAACTAAAGTGCCTATTTGGGTTAAGCTACACGATGTTCCTATGGTTGCATATACAGGGGATGGGTTAAGCATGATTGCTTCAATCCTTGGTACCCCAATGATGCTTGATTCTTACACAAGTACCATGTGTGTAGAATCATGGGGAAGGAATAGCTATGCTAGAGCTTTAATTGATATTGGTTCTGATAAGGATTTATCGGAAAAAATAGTTGTTGCTATTCCTACTTTGGATGGAAATGGTTATACTATGGAGACTATTCGGGTTGAATATGAGTGGAAGCTTCCTAGATGTAACGAGTGCAAAATCTTTGGTCATTCTAATGATCAATGTCATATGCAAGTAGCAAAGCAGACTATGAAGTCTAAAGATGATGGGTTCGTTGATGTCATTAGAAAGGGTGGAAATGGAAATAATGTGGGGCAGAATACACGGAAGCCTCAAGGAGTATCTTTAGGTAAGCAAAAACCTAAATTTGTGTATCGTCCTAAAGTGGCCACTAATAAAGAAAAACCAAAGCTACAGGCGGATACACATGTAAGTACCTCTAATACTTTTTCTGCTTTAAGTGAGAATGAGGATGTTAATGCTTGTGGTGGGGAAAAAGCTAAAAAGGATGTTGTTCTACAACAAGTTAATACTAATATGAGGGATGAAAAGGCTGAAAAGGTTGGTCAAGGAAACAAGGTAACAGGTTCTTACGTGGATAATACATTGGAAGATTCGGAAAGTGAGGTTGAAGAGGTCTTTAATGAGACCTCTTATTATATGGCTTCTGGATTGGGATCAGGAAGTGGTGGTGGTGGTGGTACTAGTAATCTTGAATATTATGATGATGATGATATTTATGATGAATATAGTGACCAAGTATACGATTTAACTGAAGAACAAGAGGAGTTTTGCAAGGCTTTCGATATCAACCTTACTGGGAAGATTAGGAAAAAATAGCTTGTTCTTGTTATGGTTGAGTCACTTTTCTGGTTGTTTTATGGTTTTTATTTGGTTTTCATTTGATTCTTGTGTTGGGTCAAATGTAGGTAGAGGTTGTGTCCTAGTTATGTAGTTTTGCCTATGTAACGGGCTGTGATATGAGATTCACTCATATCCTTTGTACTTAAACGCTTTTGGAGTAATATATTTACCGGGTAAACTTTACCCTTTACCCAAAAAAAAACTCTACTTCCAGTTGTTTCAATTCATCTCTGGGACAGTACTCGCCCCTCAGCATCTTCTTCAACTCCTCCCATGGGAGTTTGTAAGCATTAGCGATACCCACAGTCTGGGCATAGGTGTTCCACCAGGTAAGGGCGGTGTCAGAAAAAGTGCTGGCGGAGAACTTGACCTTGTCCTCCTCAGTGCAGTTGCAGATAAGGAATACCGACTCGATTTTCTCGATCCAGCGTACTAGACCGATCGCTCCTTCAGTACCCTGAAAGCTCAAGGGTTTGCAGTTCTGGAAGTCCTTGTAGGAGCAGGGCTTGGGTTGCGGTGCATTGTTAGCCGTATCTTCGCTACCAGGAGTTGAGGTTCGGACAGCTAAGGCTTGAGCCACACTACGGGCAATCAGACCCGCGATTTCGGCTTCAGTAAGAGTGACTTGTCGTCGAGGAGGCATGTTCCTTGAAACAACAATTAAAGAACAAGTGAGGGTTTGAATAAGGATTATGATCACGATAATTAAGTAAGTACAGAGAGAATACGCCAAAGCTTGACACGCTGATAGTTTAACAAAGGTAGTAGGATGGTTGAAATTAAAACATACGAGTTCAAAAGATTACAGGCATTTATAGTTTACAAAAGTGCCAGGAATTTGAACATCCGGACGAGCAAGATAAGTTACAAAAGGTGATGGAATTCAAATATAACCATCGGATTAGCGGTCCTAACTGAGACCTATTACATACACGCCTAATTACTATACACTACGGTCATAGCTATCGTCGGCCTACTCTTGGTGTAGATTGTAGGGGTAGTAACGAGCTTCTAGCATATCTTGGTATCGTCGAAGGGTAGGATAACCAAAGCATCTCCAGTAGCTTGTAGGTGCATCCATTTGATCCATGCCATTACTCGTTGATTCAGATGAGTAGTTACTTCCTTCAAATAGAGAACAGAGTCTCGGATTCATTCAGGAATCCTTAACTCCATCTCGTAAGCTTTGCATTTCAGTTGCAGCTCCCAGTTATGGCCATCCAGATCTTCAGCCTGATCCCGTTCTCTTTCGTACTCTTCAATGTCTACGAGTCCGAAACCGTGATTCTCAAGTCCTTCCACTGGGGCTATCTCTTCATCGAGATACGTGTACTGGATTTGTTCGTCGTTAATTTGTTCGTTGTCTGACGTGTAGCCGCATGTCGAGAAGTGTGTCATTTCCAATGGATAATTCTACAAAATGGCAGGGAAAGAATTTCAGCCTTCGGAGGTATGTCGGTTATGTGAAATCATAAGAGTTGGCTCAGAAATGAGATGACCAGGGTCAAGTTGTCGTTATTTGGTGTATGCCGTAAAGTGAAATTCACAGGTGTCGAGAGAGAGTAATATGTCGGAAGGCGAGGCCTATATATGTATATCTATCTATATCACATAATAGCCTAGTGTGTGTCTAGCACAAACAAGTAAAAGTCACGGTTCTCTCGAGGTCAGAGTCAGCTAGTGCATTCCTGTTCAACATAACCCCCTTTCAGAACTCACATCATCTTCATTTAATTGTACATAGTTGATCAGGCTATGTTAAATTAAACTTGTATGATGCAATTCCTGAACCAGTTATACCTAATGAGGAATACTGCCTAACGGTCATAGTCTAGGCCTACTAAATGCAACCTAGTTCACTATAACCTTAGGCTCTGATACCAATCTGTAACACCCCCAAATTTAATGGTTTGCGGAAGTGAGTTTTTGGGTGTTACTAATCAATAATCACAAGCACAAAGGATACAGTGAACGACTCTATATGAGACGTTCGAAAAGTTATTACATTAGTACATAAGTAATTCAAAATACAAGCTCGAGTTCGAGTAAGTTTCCTAGAGATTCTATTACATAACAACTAGTACAAAAGTAATGTATGAAAATCTCCAAGCTTGTAAATGCATGCGACTCGAGCTAATAAGCATATCCTGCTGGGCATCCATCTAAAGCTGCGTACCTGAGAATGCATTACTAAAACGGTCAACCAAAAGGTTGGTGAATCTCACAGGTTTGTAAGTAAATAGTTTGAACACACAAGTAACAGTTGTATTTGTAAAACTTCAGCCGGCCAGTAAGTAAGTGGTGATTGCAGGTCATGCTAATCGTTTGATACCCTTGCCATGAGCCACCATAGTTGAAGCTTAATGTACAGTAAATATTGTGTCCCCGTGAATGTTAATCCAAAAACATTCATATGAAACGAGTAAGAAACGCCCGTTTCTACAGTAATGGTTCGTGGTACTGCGTGCTACCCCGGGCGGGGATTGTCAGTCCCATATGGATCCATATACTAAAACTCGCGCTTATCCCATAACTAACAACTATGATTAGGTGGCCTTCATTGGATTAAACGAAACTCATGCAATTGGCGTATCCGTAAATCAGTAAGGTACGTAAATCATGCCAGCAAGTAAATATGTGTGTTCATGTAAAACAAGTAATGCATCTCACCCCTGAGTGAAAAACAATAAAATAGGGGCTGTGAGACTCACCTGAGTCTAGCAGACAATGCAGTAAGCAAACAAAGTAGTATCCCGAACTAGCAACCCTTAGCGTCCTAATACGCATAAGGTTTAGTAAGTAAATGGAATACTTGTAAGGTATCCATGCTAGTTGTTCCCAAACTAGTTAATGTCCATTTGTTGTTTGTACGTTTGTATTTGTTTGTAAGTTGTAGTTTGTAGCAAAGTGGTACGGCCCGTTGGTATCGGAGTGTAATAATAATCTCATCTATTATTATTATGCAGTTGTTGTAATCGTATAGTTGTCAAATACGTTTGTATTGTAACGTGTAACGTTCAAGTGGAATGTAAATCCGAGTGGGTGTAACCCTTGAGTGTATGAGTGAAATCTCATAGGTGTTCGAGTGTAATCTCGTGTATGTGCGTGAGTGGGATCTCGCGTTTTAAATAAGTGTAATCTTATATGTATTCGAGTATTGGTGTGTACTTCCAAAAGTATAGTATTTTCATGTATAAATCGTATCGTATTTGATTTAGTTGTTGAAAAGTGATTTTTAAACACTTAGAATGTTTTTGGCTTCTGTTTTTGGGTTTTTGCGATACTAAATGCGACACAGTGATTGTGTTCCGCAACACAAGGCTTGTGTTCCGCAACACAAGGCTTGTGTCTCATTTCTGCGACATAATATGCGACACAATGCTTGTGTTCCGCAACACAAGGCTTATGTCTTATGATATGCAACTTAATGCGACACTAAATGCGACACAATGCTAGTGTCTTATGTTTTATGCGACACAATACTCGTGTCTTATGTTTTATGCGACACAATGCTTGTGTCTTATGTTTTATGCGACACAATGCTTGTGTCTTATGCTTCTATGCGACACAAGCCTTGTGTCACAAAGATTTTTGGTCTGATGCAACACAAGGGGCTGTTACGTTTTTCATTTCGGTTTTTGGGTCAAACGACCTCGGTTTGACCCGAAACTTTTTACACAAGTCTTAGAATGTTTCAAGGAGTTCATAAAAATTATTTGTTGGCGTTTTTAGTGTTCGAGGTGTCGTTTTCTTAAAAATGATCAAAACCGACATTTTCGATAATATTTTCAAAAACGAGTTTTATTTATATATTTGGACATCATTTAGCTAGGGGAACATTATACTAGCAAAAATAAACGAAATCGGAAAGTTCAAGGGTCGCCGGAAAACTTACAAAGTCGTCGAATCGAGAAACCAAAAAGATGAACTCGTAGCCCTCGTTGTGATGATCGACTTTGCTCCTTCTCTTTTTGTGATCCAAGCTTGTTTAGTGTGTGATTTCTAGAGAGAGAGTGAGCCGAGATAGAGAGAGAGATGAGAGAGTTTGAGAAAGAGAGATTGAGTGAGGGTGTGTTTTGGTTATGATTTGAAGCAAAAAGGCATGGGGGTGATGTCCCCATGTCTTGGCCGGTTGGGGTTGGGCCACCATGGTGTGGTCTCACCAAATTTCGTTCCCTCGTGTTTGTGCTCCGTGCGGTGTTCGTTTCCCCGATCGTTTGAACGTTAAAATCATTTTATACGCGATTAATTATACGTTTTAAAATACGAGATATTATTTGATATTTTAGTCGGAGTATTTTACCAAAATACTTGTTTCAAAGTTATAAAATATAACTTTGTTTTGTTTTTGTCGGTTGGTCGCGTTTTCGTAGGGATCGGTAATGTTTTAAATAAAACGTACGTGTCCGTTATATTATAACATAATATAAGGTAGTAATTTGCGTGATTAAATTATTCCACATAATTTAATAATTGTTATACCAACGTCCGTATTTTTGCACTTTTGAAATTTCATACGATTTGAACGAATCGTATACGTGTATATATATATCACCTATATATATATACGATAAGTAATCATCGTATTTAATCCTATTTCATATTAAATACATGTAATAAGCACGTAATTAGAAAAATTTTAAATTGGCCCAAATTTTGCTGTTGTTACACGGTGTGTGGCTTTAGGGTTTGTGAGTCGTGGTGGTATTGGACTGGTTAAGTGGGATTGATTTGATTCTGCAGGTTGAGGGGCTTATCCATGGTTGCTTTATGGGTGTGATCTGTTGGCGGCTATCCGATTTGATGGTTGCTACGATCTGTATGTTTTGAAAGGGTTTAGAGAGAGAAAACGTGAACCGTGGTGTGTGGGGGGGGGGGGGACTCTTGGTTGTCCGTTATTTGTTCAATGGAGCGTTTGTGTTAATTGTTCGTATCATTTTGATGCGCTCTAAATCAACCTCCATTGATGGTTCTCAATTAGGTGCGGCTTAGGTGCGTATGGATACGGTTGGGGTTCATGCTTTGCTTAAGTTGCTTGGTTATGTGGTTTCTGGTGGTCCCATTTTCCGATTAGGGTCCCACTGGTTGGATCTTTTAGCTAGGTCATTGGTTTGGCTTATGCTGCTTGTGGGTATACCTGGACCTTTTGCCATTGCCGGAATTGGTAGGGCAGGTGTATTCAACATCTTGAAGTTGGCTTGGACCTTTTTGCCAATGGTTGTTGGGACGTGTTGGTAGGGCAAGTTAACTTAATGCATTATGATTGCTGCGTGATGCAGCTTGGACGTTGGTGTTTTGCTCTCATGGGTTAATATACGAACCTTGTGCTTACATTTAGATTATGTACTTATTTAAATGTAATTGTAACTGCGTTTAGCAGGATGGTTAGTGGTTATGTGTTGCGTTGCAGCTGTGTTTTTGTTCTGCGGTTAGCAGATTGTTTGCTTAGTTGTATAGGTTGAGTCAAATCGCCTATGTAACGGGCTGAGGGCATGAGATGTACGCTCATGTCAATTGTACTTAAATGAGTTTGGGAATATATTTGCCGGGTAAAATTTTACCCTTTACCCAAAAAAAAAAAAAAACTCAAAAGGACCTGCTGCATACGAAGGAGCAGCTTTTGATTCCACCCCACCAGTATTCGAATCCAGATTACTGTCCGTCATCTTTGCTACATCGATAGGATCACCAAAAACAGAAGTATAGCTTTGGTCAGTGGGATACGTCTTCTCTACATTATGAATATCCATTATAGCGCTTGAATCTAAAGGGAATTTATCAGGTACAGGAGACCCAACCTTAGATCCATAATTAACAGCCAAATCTTTTAAGTTGGACGAATCAGGGATTTTACAAAGTTCTGGAACTTCAACCTGATTGCCAAAATCATAATGAACCACATTATCCATTGCATCCTTATTAGGTTTGGCACGATCTGTAGCATCAGTCGTCTTAGATTTATCTTGCAGTTTCTTAATGCCATCAATATTGATTTTATTTGTATCAAAAGTAGATACAAAATCAGAATCAGACGACGATCCCGAACTACGATTACTATCTCCACGTTCAACCTTAGAAACATTCAAATCTTTCTTCTTCTTCTTCTTATTACCACTCCATCCCATGACGATTAAAAACAAACACACAATAATCAAAAAATAAGATACGATCAGAATAAATCCAAAATATTACAAGAACACTACCAGACTTGCTGCCCAAGAACAAACGAATTAGGGTTTAATACCCCGATTCAAACGTGCGGACCAAGAAAGCAAGAAAAAACCAGACCAAACAAGAAAGAAAAACCCTACAATATGAAACCCTAATCAGAATCAAACATCTTGGCCGGTTAGTGAAGTTCGTATCAAACATTAGAGGGACACGGAAGTATTTCAATGTTGATGACATATTCAATAACAAGTTAGATGATTAAAAGCTGATAGAATTCGATTGAAAGGTTAAGAAAACCAGATCACCATAATCACGCGTTAATGAGATATGCTCCGGATTACGTGAGGAAGTTTTGATATGATTCAAGGATGACCAAGTCAGTTGCACGTGTAAAATGAAGTCAAAAGAGACGTTGGTGGTCTTCACCTTTCATCGGAGGATCCCAAGATTCTCGGAAATATTGTTATACGCTCTTAGTATATAAATCAGCCATGGATGATCGATTAGGTAAACGAATACACACTATTTTTCACCTGCAAAACACATAAACGCTCTGCTTTTACTCTCGTTCATATTCATTTTTATCAACACTTAGCTAGATTCACACACATAATCACTTAGCCGATCATCCTTGCGCTCTAAGCTTGTAATTCATTGTTTTCATTTTAATAAAATCAACAAAGGCAAGGATCATTTGATCCTTCCCGAGGTTTTGTGCCGGCGATCAACCTTGATCAAAGGCTTTCCTCGTACATCCTTGTGTCGATCGTATTTACTTTACGTTTTCATTGTTTAACTTGCATCTTATTGATCTTTTTATCATAAATTCTGCATTATCCTCAATCTGTTTTTGAGTTATTTCATAAAACATTCATTAAACAATGATCAACGTATTCAAAGCATAGTTTTCATTCAAAATATGTGTTTACTAATATAGATAATCGTGTTTCTACGTAATTATCTTGAAAGTAATTTCAAGCACTATACCTCACTTTTCTAAATTTGATCACTTAATTACTTATAGTAATTTTTGACCAAAACGAATTCCTTGACAAAATCAAGCCCAAACGCAAACACCTTGTCCACTGCGTTACCCAGAACGACCCTAATTGGAAAGAAAAATTTTTCTTCGTTGATCGGAGTACCTTGCCCGATGAAGAGATGATTCCAACCGTTTGGCTTTCAAAGGTTAGGATATAAACTATTTTAGGATCTTTCCTTTGCATATTCAATTATTTATTCATATTACATTTCCTTGCAGCGAACTTCGAAAAATTAGCTCCTCCTCTTTCCGACACAGAGGATTTGAAAAAAAAATTCTGCAAATTCCTGAGGGTGACAGGACACTTTCATACCTTTCGTCGCCGGAAAACCGGAAGCCACAAAAAACTACTCCTACCATGTCAGGTATATTATAGATTCTTTCCTCATTAAAAATGCTCTTTTCTTACTCCTATAACCTTAACATTCTCAGGATCCCAAAAGACAGTATCCTATTTTTCCTTATCTGACATTGATGAAGATGTGATGATCAAAGAAGAGAAACCGGCTGTGGAATCCAATAGAGCTAGAACCCCCAATCTTCGTTCCAGGTCCAATTCCAAGAAGAGGAAGCCGGATACCATTGAGGATCTTGATGGGCCCATCCTTGAATTCGACAAGGTACATTCCATCAAAACTATCTTCTCTTAGCCTTCAATCAAGTTTTTACGAATCTGATTGCATTTGTTTCTAGCAGGCCATTGAACAAGCTTCTAAACGCTATAAGGAAAAGCTCGATGCGATTGAAAGCATAAAGAAGTTAGCCTCAATTGATGCAGAGAATAATTCTCAGGAAATAGCCAAGTTAAAGAAAGAAATCAAGGATGTCAAGGCTGATGCTGCCAAGAAGATCACTGAAGCCCAAAACAGGATTGATGAAGAACATGAAATCCTTCTTGCCTACATTAAGAGAGATGCTTCTGTTGCAGTGCTCAAAGCTAGGATCCTGATGGCATCTGAAGCAAGTGCTAAGGGTTTTGACACAACCATCTGGAATATCCAAGCTTGGCAAGACAAATTGGCAAAAAAAAAAATTTGGGTAAAGGGAGTATACCCTGGTAAATATTATTAATAGAATATAACGTTACAAGTACAAAAAAAGCTTAGCCAATCACTAACTAAGCATATATACTTGACATGCCAAGTATATAACAACCCGAAAACAACCAACCAAACAACCTATACGATACAACACCAAGCAATAATCCATTGCATCCGCATCATAACAAAATCAGCCTTGACTTACACGAGACCCTGGAATCTTCCAAACCTCCATAGCTTTTAAAACATTAGGAGTCCTCTTGAACTGAAAAGAAAACAGTTTAAGCCGGACCACCTCAAGAATAGCCGAGACCAGCTGAGCTACCGAACGCTTCTGATTCTTAAATAGTCGATGATTACGCTCAAGCCATATCAAGTATGTTGAAGCCCCAAGAAGGAGCTTGAAGATTACACCTCGAACAGCTTTCCGAGAAGCAATCGGACCAATCCAAGAAACACAATCAACCAATCGATTAGAACAGAAATTGAATCCTGCAAACCGAAGAACTTCTAACCAGACTTGGGTAGAGTAACAACATTCAAAGAATAAATGGGAATGAGAATCAGGTTGCAAATTACATAATGAGCATCGAAGCAGGTTTAAGTCAGTCGAAGGACCGACATCCCATTGCCTCAATCTATCTTGGGTCTTCAAGTTTTCACCAATAGCCAGCCATAAAAGAATAGCATGCCGGGGAATACACATAGAAAACCAAACAAACGAATACCAATCAACCAATGTAGATCGAGGCCGAATAGTATCCCAGACAAGGCTAGACTTAAAATCAACCAAACTACCATCTAAAGCTTTCCAACACAATCTATCTAGGCGATTACACAGATGAGGAGCTAAAATCTGATTTAGAATCGGAAATCTACTGAACCATCCCTAAGGCCAATTCCAGCTAGACCCGATAACTAAATCAGCAATCTTATAATTTATATTGGACTCTCTATTAATGACTTTATAGCTTATGAAGCGAGAAAGAGGACAGGCATTATCCCACGTATCAAACCAAACCGAAATAGAAGTCCCATTACCCACTCTAAACCAAAAATGGTTACGAAGGGCATCACGAATCTGAATTATCTTCCTCCAGGTCCCACTCATTACTCCTTTAGCTGAAACATCCCAGAAGTTACAACCTCTAAGTTTATGCAAATAAATCCGATTAACCCACATAGAATGCTTATGAACTAACAAGTTCCAAATATGTTTAGTCATAAGAGATATATTCCAATCACGAAGCCGTTTGATTCCCAAACCACCTTCATTCTTTGGAAGACACACAACATCCCAAGAAACTTTTGCTTTGCCCTTTCTCATCTCCCCTTGGCACCAAAGGAAACCTCTAATTAGACTTTCAATCTCATTAATCGTCTCAGAAGGAATGATAAAAACAGCCGCCCAATAGTCATTAAGGGAAGATAAAACCGAAATGACGAGCTGTAATCTACCAGCAAAGGATAACCATTTGTTCTTCCAATTAACAATACGATTGTGAACTTTCTCTACCAAAATTTTACAATCACTGGCACTAAGCTTTGTAGAAATCAGAGGAACTCCTAAATACCGAATAGGCAGCTTCCCTTCTGAAAAAGGCAAAGTTCTGAGAATATTCTGCTTAACCATATTAGTAACATTACATAAAAAAGCCGTGCTCTTAGGGATACTAGGAGCTAAACCAGAAACCTCAGTGAACTCGGTAAGCGCAAGCTGAATAACACCAACAGATTGCACATTAGCTTTACAGAAAAGAAACAAATCATCTGCAAAACAAATGTTAACAATCCTTTGTTTCTCACAATGAGGGTGATATACAAAGTCAGGAGAACTATCAATCCGCCTCCGAATGATTAATGTAAGAACTTCCATAACCAACGTAAATAAATAAGGAGAGATAGGATCTCCTTGACGAAGACCCCGCTCCCCTTGAAAAAACCCATAAATCTGGCCATGAAGACTTATAGAAAACGTGACACTAGAGACGCAAGGCATAATCAGTTTCACCATGTGATGATGGAAACCAAACCCATGAAGAATCTGTTCTAAAAAACCCCAATCGACCGTGTCATACGCCTTTTGAATATCCACTTTAAAAGCACAACGAGGAGAACCTGCATGTAAGTGATACCCTCTCAAAAGCTCTTGGGATAATAGAATATTATCCGTCATAGATCTACCCGGAACAAAAGCAGATTGATTTTCACCCACAACATCATTTAATCCTTCCTTAATGCGATTAGTAAGAATCTTACTAATGCATTTATACAAAGTATTACATAACGATATCGGCCGAAAATCATTAATTAGAGCAGGGGTCGTAACTTTTGGAAGAAGAGCAATAATAGTATGACTGATCTCTTTAAGAATACGACCATTCCTAAAAAAATCCTGAACAGCAATAAACACATCCTCACCAACCACATCCCAAGCTTTTTTGAAAAAAGCCGAAGAATAACCATCCGGACCAGGAGATTTAGACTCCCCTATTGAGAACATGGCAGCCCTAACCTCCTCTTTAGAAACTTCCCGAACCATAGCCAAAGCTTTAGACAGAGACAGTTTATTAACAAACAGCCCATCCGTATCTAACAGCCTAACCGCACCTTTCTTTCCTAAAAAATTTCGATAATGGTCTAGGAAAGCAAGAGGGACTTCAGCTCCCTGATATACTGTAGCATTAGAATCCATAACAATATCAATGCGAGCTCTACTAACCTTTTCTTTCAGTGAATTATGAAAATATTTTGTATTGCCATCACCTTCCCGAAGCCAATCAATCTTGGATTTCTGCTTCAAATACCTTTCTTCATCAATAAGGGCCTGATTGTATGCCATAAGATAATGACCAACATCCTCTCTGAGATCTACCGAATCTGGATCACTTTCCAACTCCTTTTGAGCTCTATCCACTTCCACCCGAAGTTTACAAACTCGACTATGAAGATTACCCTGGCTTCGCATCAAGCTTCGAAGCGGCTTCTTAAGTAGTTTCAAACGACGGGTAATAGAATACATTTTGAAACCAGCCACCTGATCCTTCCAAACGTCATGAACAATAGCTTCAAATTCTGCCTTATGAGCAAGAAAATTAAAGAACTTAAACGGCTTGGCAAACGTCTTATGAACTGATGGCAATTTCAAAATTGCAGGGCAATGATCAGATAGGCGGTTAGATTGAAAATGAGCAACCAAACCAGGCCACATAGTAGTCATCTCAATATTTCCCATGATTCTATCAATCTTCCTTAAAATTCCTCCACCAGTTTTCGGTTTTTGGTTCCAAGTGAAATGAAAACCAGAACTGTTAATGTCAATAACAGCAATGTCTTCCATGCAGTCTTTGAATTCTCGCGAACCAATAGAACTCCTAGAAGGTCCAACCGAAGAGTCCTCAATATTAAGAGGTGCATTAAAGTCACCCATTAAAATCCAAGGTCTACCATTTATAAACAGATTATGTTTCCGAAGATTCATCCATAACTCTCTTCGATGAATATATGCATTCCCCGCATATACAATAGAGCAAAAGAAAATCTTATTATCAGAACGAGAGCGAAGTTGACAATGAATTACCTGATCAGTAGCATTAATATACAACAAATCCAAAACAATCGGATCCCAACCAATAATGATTCTAGTCCCACCAACACACTGATTTGCATTAGAAAGCCAGCTCCAATGAGAAAACAGACTAGAACAAATTTGCTGCAGTCTAGTCACATGAATATGCGACTCCAAAACAGCACATAAACTTAACCGATTTTCATTAACCACCTCCTGAACCTCACTTTGTTTAGGGGCTTGGTTCATACCCCTTATATTCCATGATGCTAAACTAATCATGAGGAACATCCAATACGGGAGTGCTTGCCCCCTCAGTATTCACTATGCCATCTGGATTGCCTATGAACGTACTCGTCTCATTAAACATTTCTTCCACATCACTCGGGTCATCATCTACACAATCTAAACCTTTCCCTTTATCAGGAGCGGAACTAGTACTTGGAGCACCTGAATCAGAAACACTCTTAGATTGATTATCAGACCCCAACGCACTGAACCGATTCTGAGTTGGAACTTGTAATGGCTTAGAATTCTGATTATTCACTACACTTTTCGGACCAGTAGCACCCTTATCCTTTGGCTTATAAATCAGTTTAGTTTTCTGATTTTTAAGAACAAAACCATCCACAAATTTAGTAGTCTGCTTATTTGGGCCACGAACAACCTTTTTAGGAGCCACAAATTCCTTTTCACCCCCTTAAATAGGAGCCTCTTTCCCTACATTTTTTGGACACTCAGAATCCCGATGACCAAAAATTTTACATTCACTACATCGTGGCGGCTTCCACTCATACTCAACCCGCACTGAATATATAGTCTTACCAGAATCTTCCAGCTTTGGAATAGCCACAGAAACACTCTCTTTTAATTCCATCTCCGAATCAATTTCCACCATAGCCCAAGCAAAGTTAGGACGTCCCCATGATTCCATACACATGGTGCTAGTGTAGACCCCAATGCTGGAGATTATCTTGATGAATCTGGTGGCAAAGCACTTAAAACACCCACCAACAAAGCTTCACAGAAGACAACAATTGAGATTGAAGACACGGTGATGAATGACCCAGCACCAGTGACAGAGACTGTAACACCCGGTCAAAAAGGTCAATTTTTGTGCCCAATTTTAACTTCAATTAATCGTAGTTGTTACGCAATTATAACAAAGTATTCAAAAACTTTATATATATAATTATATATATACTAGCCTTGTACCCGCGCAAAGCGGCGGTGACGAATAATTATCGAGGATTTAACAATTTTTGGGTAATTTGCAATTTCTTTCGGTAAATCCGGCGTTTTTAGCAATCACGAATGGTATTTACATCTAATATGTTATTGAGTTAATTGCATAATTCGTCCATGTTGTTTAGACACAATTGCACCGTCGATCAATATACTTCACTTTTTTGCACTCACAGTGCAAAAGCGCAAAAGGTTGTTGCGATCTTAGTACCTCCTCCAACTTAAATGTCGAGGTTACTCTTAATATTCTATAAATAAATAAAAGAAAATTAAGGGTATGTTAGTCATTTTAGTTGGAGGAGGAACCGAACACGCAGCAACTTTTACGTTTTTGAACTGCCAATGCAAAAAGTAAGGTATAGGGATCAATAGTACAATTGTGTGTAGACCACAGCGATGAACCATGCAATTAAATCTATGTTTTTTTAAGCGACAAAGCTTTAAAGCATCTTTGTTATATCCTTTCCTTATAGTATAGTGAGTCACAAATGCATCGTATTTGATGATAGTTCCGATAATCAGTTTTTGAGTCCTTGTATAATTGTTCAATAGTCGTATTTGAGGACTTAGGCAAATAATAATATTTCTTATTTTTAGCTTTATAATCACTATTCATCTTTCTTGCAATATATCGTTAGAATTCCACTTAGAATTTGGATTCACAAGTGCATGACACCATAACTAAATGTGTTTGATGTTGTTGTACTGTAACACGTTAAAATACAATATAACACTTTACCGGAAATGGTAATAGTCCGATCAAACTTTTGAAGTCTACTTCACTACTTTTGGCTTATAATTCAAGAAGGAGGCATATGCATTTAACTACTTCGTATTTAAGAACGGGGATTACAATACTGTTAAAAATTTATAAAACAAGATCCATAAAAATTTCATAGTTACACGATGATCACAATTTGAATTTTGAAATGCTCTAGTTCACATTTGGAAAATGTACAGTGTGACGAAAGGAAAAAGCTGCTAATTTGCAGCACATTTTTATACTTCTCTTTGATAAAATTTGAAAAGTTGTCAGGAAGGTCAGTGTCTCATAGTCTTGTCGTCTCAAAACTATGTATGCATCAAGTTTAGCTAAGTTATTTTTCATTGTATCTAAACACGTTTCAAAATTCCGTTTCTCAAAACTATAATTTCTATCGGAAATACTTCTTGTTATTTAACGGCCCAGATTAATACCTTAATAGTGCTATTAGGTTTAGTGAAAGGATTATTAGTGTGTGTATAGAAAATTAAAGGATCAAAAATGTAGAAAATGTAATTTTATTGAAATACCCATTGTATTGTGGTCTTCTAATCTACTTGTTATTAAGATGAGTGCATATTTGAAATTTCCGTTACCCATTTACTTTTTTACTTTTCAAAGCTCCTCTCATTGCATGAATTCCCTTTTTTAATACAATAATACTATGTATTCGTATGTTTCTCTCCTCAAGATTTATCTATGTCATCCTATTTCGACCATTTCCAATAAACAATTGCTCAATAAGCGTAAAAACAACCTAGTCCAAAAAAAAAAAAAAAAACAAAGTAGCTTAACTAACAATATTTTAATGTTTGCCTAGTAGCTTTCGTTATCTTCTATTAAAAAAATCACAGGAAGCTAATAACAATCAACATAAGTCATTATTAAATTCAAAGAAAACAAACGTCACCTCACAAATTACATAAATCTTCTATATTTGACTATTACCATAAAAGCAAATGCATGACCAATCGTCCAATCGAGATTTATTAGTAAAGACCCTCTCATTCCATCTGCCAAATTAATGACCTAAAATAAACAAAAACGTTTCCAGAATTTCAAGATTAAAGTGTAAACAAAAAGCAAAAAGATGAAAAGTAAAATAAATAAATAAAATAGCCAATAAATGTAAGATGTACCGCCAATATTTATTAATATAGAGTTGAAACCAAAACCTGTATTGTTAGTGTCCCCACCTTTAGAAAAAACAAAAACCATCTCTCAGGTCGTCGAAGAATAGATCTGAGTATACGTAAGAAAATTAATTGATTATATAAACCTTTCGGACTTAATAAAAGTAGCCAATGACAAAACGAAAATCGATGAGTGCCCTCTTAGATCCATAATTATTACTGAGATTGTGAGCGATTTCACAGTTATGAACGGTTGTATGTTATAGTAGGAGGGCGTTGAGATGGTAGTAACAGGAGAACTTTTAGATCCGAAGGTTGTTGCCCAGATCTCTACAAAATAAACAACATTTAGATCTGGGAAAGAAACTTATAGATGTACCAAGAAAGAACAAAAAAAATCTTTAGAAATGGCGGTTTCAACGACGGTTATGAAGAGCTAACTACAGTTTATGTGACAGCAACATCAATGGTAGCTGGCTCCGTTATGTGTATAATCAAAGGCAGTACCTTAGATGGGTGTAGATCTAAACAAAAACTGACATAAACCGTTTTAAAAACGGTAGATCTATCCAAACCTCGTCGGGTCTCAACACCAATGGGTGGAAACCCACATATATTGACGAACTAAGTCATATATATAGATGAACCGAAGAACAATGTCTTATAAACAACGGATCTGTCGAAACTTGTCGGGTCTCGACACCAAAAGGTGGAAACCCGTAAATTTTGAGAAATCGAGTGAGATCCAACGAAGGCATAAATCTTGAGGTATGTTGATGGTGATTTTCGAAAAAGATATCAGAGACGGCGATTCGATGGTGGTGGAGAAAAACGTGTTGCTGGTAGAAAAGTTGTGGTTGTCGACGATTTTAGGGAGAGAAAAGTGGAGCAGGGATTTTGTGAGAGAAATATATGTGTT